>JAABOM020000101.1:5799785-5848724 GCA_011800125.2 Solanum clarkiae
ATCCCTATAATTAAGGAATCCCTATAATTAAGGAATCCTTATAATTAAGGAATCCCTATAATTAAGGATTCTAACACAAAGTGTAATTAATAATTACTTACAAGTCCCTCACTTGTTTACACTTTAGTCCTCTCTCTAGAATCTTCCATACTATTCTAGAGAGAACTAAAGATTACAAGATATTTCTATACAATTTTAGAATCTTCCAAGATCCTCCTTCAAGCTCCACATGTGTCTAGAATCTTCCACACATCTCTAGAGTCTTCCACACATCTCTAGAGAGTTTTACACATCTATAGAGTCTTCCAAGGAACTTTAAGAGTTATCCACAATGTTCTAGAGTCTTCCAGAAACCTCTCCAGGACTCTAGTTTCTTCTCTTTGACTTTAGATTCTTCCTTATTTTTGAGAACAAGTGGCGGGCCGTCACAGTTAGGACCAACTTGCAGACACCTCTAGTTTTCCTCTGAGTACCAAGTGTTTTTAACTCATAAAAATGTGCACAATAGAGGAGGTACTCGCGCTGTCCAATTTATGTGGCTTACTTCTTTTTTAACTCATCTTTCTATATTTAATAATAGCTTTAAGATTCTTATCTTCTTATGAGATTATTTATAGGTACACAAACGTCCAAGACTTGTTCTAGATCACAAGTTTTAAAAGTAGTTTAGTTTTATTTTAAACTCCATCCCGAGTTAAACAGTATCACATAAGTTGGAACTGAGGGAGTACTTTTTAGGCATTGACATCATGTAATCATTGGTGTCTATTTATGGTATGTTGCCATCATTTTCTTCTCTAGATGCCTACCAGCGAGTCATGCCATGTCGCGATTCAGAGAAACCATCCAAGCAAGCACAAATTGTGGAAACATGTTCAGGCTAGGCAGCCCAAGGACGGACCCACTGCTGTTCTTCAAATTGTATGTATTATCAATTCTTTGGATATTCTCATTGCGTGTCCATCACATTTTTGGTATGCTCTGCCATGTTTTCTATATTATTTTGTCTTGACTTCTTCACTATGATGTTTTCTTCCTTTTTTTTCCAATCTGTTTTGAAATGTTTTTACTTGAGCCGAGGGTCTATCAAGAACCACCTCTTTACGTCCCAAGGTTGGGGTAAGGTCTGCATACACTTACCCTTCCCGATACCACTTTGTGAGACTACACTGGGTAAGTTGTTGATGTAATCTATCACATTATCGGGAAAATGCAACCCTTCTAATTCCTTAACTGATGGTTTTAAATGCTGTGGGTGCACTTGCTAGTCAATTTTCTGTTAAATAATCATAAAATCATAGGTATCCCATCATGAAGCAGCAAGTTGTATTGTCAGGTGTAAAGTCTGAAAGTAGTTTTACATTTTGGCCACGAGAAATATTTTTTATTTTAGCATGATATTAAATTAGTGTTTCCTATGCTTTATGCGCCCCAGTTAGCACATTTGTTCACCAGTTGGCAATTGGTATGAATATTGTGAAGTAACACTATGTGTTCCTCAGATATGGCATGTTTTAAGAAGGGGTCTAAGTAGATCGGGTAGAGATTATTACATTGACTCAGGTTATACTAGCAAATTTTTGGCATGCATCTGACATACCACACAAGTACACCAAGGTGTATCAAGGGAAATAGGTACGGTAAAATATGACAGAGACATTTTGCCGCACATACGCATTTGAGAAGTCAACATTCTGTTCAACAATGTATATATCTGAGGCAAAACTCTAGAAAATAAATCATTTTGGCTTGCTATTGTTTTGACCTCTATTGTCATTCGTGGTACTTTTGACAGCATGGTAATTGTCAGCTCTAATTTTCTATTTTGCTCATAGGAGCTTGTGGCTTATTTTTGATGAATTCAAATCCAGGTATCATTTGGCTCAGAATTAGCTAATCGTGGACCAACTTTTGATATGGACCTTTCTGATTTTGTGGAGGATGGACAATTAATTACATATGAGAAAGCATACGATTATTTTTCCCAAGACCCTGCCCAGAAGTGAGTGAACTCTTGTGTATTAGTTCTCTTGCTTTTAATAGGATGCCACCAGTTTGTAACCATGAAGCATCCTCTGTAGGTGGGCGGCATATGTTGCTGGGACAATTCTGGTACTGATGACTGAACTAGGCATCCGTTTTGAGGATAGCATTAGCATTCTGGTAAGTCCTTCTGGTGTTCACACCTTTGGCAAGTTTTTCTGCTAAGTTTTCTATAGATTGCACTTATCTATTTGGCTGAACCTAAGAAGGTGGACCAATTGTTCAAGTCAATGAAGAATCTTCCCACCAAAGAACGAAAAGTTGTCTTTTGATGAGTTAAATTTAGAAATTCATTATGCAATATAAACCCTTCTTACACGGGTATGTTCTATTATTCGATGCAAGGCTCTCAGATCTGCAAACAAATAAGAATGGCAAGACGTGAATCAAATTCCTTTTATCGTAACAGGGGGACATTTATGTACAAAACTAACCACTTTCCAAATTACAGTTACTATAATGAGTTGGCAGATGTGTGATACTTTATTGTATCAGCATAAACAGACGTTCTGAATTGGTCCATTTTCTGTTTCTTTCACAAATTAAATGGATGTAGCAATTACCTTTTCTGTTTGAACATTTCATTAGTGCCAAATTAGGCCTTGGGGCTTACATCCCACCACCCCAAAAGCTAGCTAGCACAAAGGGAGAATGATTTCCCAAGCCTTATATGGATCCCAGGTTCTTGTGCTTCACTGATGTGAGATTCATTTCATTCATCACGCCCAAATCCAGATATTCTTTATTCGGGTTCCGCTATGCATCTAGTGCATGCACATTTATAGACTGGAGGTATTTCACCCTCACGACTGTTTGGAACCCTGGTGGTGCACTTTTGATCAAGCCTCACTTTAATACCATGTAAAGAAACAGATTTTGGGCATAATTTAACCCCAAAAACGAGCTCATAAGGAGAGGAATTGTGAGAAACCAAAACTTAAAAGGCATAATATTATGAATAAGTGAATCCCACATCGTTAAAGGACGAGAACTTTGGGCTCCTCACTTTGAGCTAGCGTTCGGGATGCGAGTTACACTCAAAACCTAATTTTATATGGTATCAGAGCAGAACTTATCGTAATTATTGTTTTTTTTTCCTTCCTTATAACCATGCATCTACTTGATGCTCTTTTCTGAATGAAACATCTTACTTTATCAAAAAAAAAGAAGCAATTCATCACAATTATTTGGTATCAATGTTAGATGGGGCATTGAAGAGTCTTGCATCAAATGAAAATGAGATGCGTGGTCTCCTTATATATGGAGTTGGGCAGTCCTCCCCTTAAGAGCTAGCTTTTTGGATTTAGGTATAATCTATTTCCTTACAACTAGACTGATATAATTTGTTAAGAAAGGACCTTAGACCTAACTCAACCCCAAAAAGTTAGCTCTAGAGGTGAAGTCACCCAAAACCATATATGAAGATCAATTACCCATCCCACAATCAATGTGGGAGTTTTAATGCCCTACACTGTTTGGGCTGGACATATGGATCATATGTAATATAACATGGAAGCCCAATATTAGGTAAATCAAGAATCGAGATTGAGAGAAAACTCTGTACTCTATTCCCTGAACTAATTGGAGTTATACAGTATGGTACATGTCCTTAGAAAGGAAAGGTACAACAACAACAACAACAACATACCCAATGGAATCCCACAAGTGGGACCTGGGGAAGCTAAATGTATGCAGACCTTACCACTACCTCATAGAGATAAAGAGGTTGTTTTTGGAAAACTCTCGTCTCAAAAATCAAACCCGATAAGCAAAAAATACTAGATATGGAAAAAAAAGGAAAAAGGAAAGAAAAAGGAAAAAAACAAATGATAGTATGTAAATACGATAAAAGTAACAAATATAAGACAGATAAGGACAACACAGGATATAAAGATACGACTACTCCTACTAACCTACTATAACACAAGGCCATACATCAACCTAACCCCACTAGCCTATTAGCCTTCTACCCTAATATGCGACCTCCACTCCTTTCTATCTAAGGCCATGTCCTCGGTGAGATGAAGTTTCGCCATATCTTTTTTGATCACCTCCCCCCAATATTTCTTCAATCTACCTCTACCCCAACGTGTAACCCATAATTCTAACATTTCGCACCTCCTAATAGGAGCATCGGTACTTCTTCTCTGCACATGTCCAAACCATCGTAGTCTCGCTTCCCTCATCTTGTCAGCCACAGGGGGCTACCTCTAACTCCTCTCGAATGGTCTCATTCCTAATTTTATTATTCCTGGTATGTTCACACATCTATCTCAACATCCTTATCTCCGCGACTTACATCTTCTGAACATATGAGTTTTTAATTGGCTAGAGCTCCACCCCATATAACAGAGACGGTCTAACCACCATTCTGTAAAACTTGTCTTTAAGTTTAGGTGGTATCTTTTTATCACACAATACTCCAGAGGCAAGTCTCCATTTCATACATGCTACCCCAATACGGTGTGTGACATCATCGTCGATATCACCATTACTCTGAGTGATAGGCCCAAGATACTTAACGTTTTCTCTCTTTAGAATAGGTTGAGTGGAAAGTATTACTTCATTGTCTGCTTCATCTCTCGCAACACTGAATTTGCACTCCAAGTATTCTGTTTTGGTCCTACTCAGTTTGAACCCTTTGGATTCCAAAGTATATCTCCAAACCTCCAATCTATCATTAACTTTAGCCCGAGTCTTATCAATCAGTACTATGTCATTTGCAAATGACATACACCATGGCACCTCCTCCTGGATAGACCGTGTAAGCTCGTCTATTACTAAGGCAAAAAGAAAAGGGCTCAACACAGATCATTGATGAAGTCTTATCTCAATAGGAAAATACTCCTCCCACTATTCTTACCCGAGTTTTGGCTCCATCATACATGTCCTTTGTCACCCTAACATACACAATTGGAACACCTTTCACGTCTAGTCATCTCCATAGCACATTTCTCAGAACTTTGTGTGACGTCCCGCCTAAATTTCGCCGCAAAACAGTGCTCAAAATCATGTTTGACGCGCCCCGGAAGGCTTCAAGAACTCTCTAGAACTGTAGCAACGGTGAGGGCACTGTAGCAACGGCTAGGGTACTGTAGCAGGCACTGTAGCAATGGCTAGAAACGGCCCTTAGGAAATTGCATATATAGGAGGGCCATTTTCATTTGTTAGGCAACAAGGAAAGCAAGAAAAACGTAGAGATCATCAAACAAAGCATTGTATAACTTTCAAATTCTCTAATAAAAAATTCTTTCTTTGTTCCTCCAGATATTTGAGTTCCTTCATAGTTTTTTGCTTAGTCCTTCAAAGTTCCGCTAAGCTAAGCATTAGAGTCAGGCTGACTAGCAACTTGAGCGTTAAAAGTTTGCTAGGCCGCACGGTTCATTGGAATTACGACCAAGTCCGTGACAGTTGGTATTAGAGCACAAGGTTCAGGAACATTAGGAAGAATGGAAGGTGGAAGTGAGATCACCCAAGTTAGCAAGGAGAAATCCAGAGTCCAGAGGTCTCGATCCAGGGAAGCCATGGGAGACATGGAGACACGGCTAGCCAAGCTAGAGTTAGCTATAGCCGATGGGCAGGGGAAGTTCGAGGAGGCCGACCAAAAGTTCAAAGAGGTCGAACACGGCCTAGATGGATTGCAGGAGGAAATGCAATCCGCCATGAACCAAGTCCTGTCCCAATGTCTCGATAGTGTGAAGGCCGCGGAAGAGACACATAGGGCAGAGATTTCTTCAATGCAGGAAGAGCTAGGGAGGCTTCTGCGCAAGCTAGAGAGCACCGAGGAGGAGCTTCGCCTGTGCAAAAGGGCTCTTGCCCAAGGGGGTGCAAGCACGTCCGAGGTAAGGACTACACCTTCCAAGTTGGATGTTCTGCGACCCAAGTCTTTCAAAGGGTCAAGGAATGCGAAGGATCTAGACAGCTTTATCTGGAGCATGGAGCAGTACTTTAGGGTGCTCGCCATGACCGATGAAGCCCTAAAGGTGGATATGGCCAGTCTCTACCTAGAAGATACCGCGATGGTATGGTGGAGAAGGAGACAGCGAGACATAGAGAAAGGCACTTGCTCTATTAGCACCTGGACAGAATTACGAGCAGAACTCAAGAAGCAGTTCTACCCCAGCAACGTTGAAGAAGAGGTTCGTGGCAAGTTGAGGCGACTACAGCACGAGGGAAGCATTCGGGAGTACGTAAGGGAGTTCACTGAGGAACTACTTGAGATCCCAGACTATCCTGATAAGGAAGCTTTCTTTGCCTTCATAGATGGGCTACAACAGTGGGCAAGACTTGAGATCCAAAGACGAGGGGCTCAAGACTTGACCACTGTTATTTCCATTGTCGAGTCCCTTATTGATTTTAGGAAAGTGGAGAAACCTAAACCCAAGGACAAGGGCGGTAAGGGAAAGAGTGGGGGAGACCACATCGAGGCAACGGAGAAGGCAAAGGGACCCAAGGAGCACCAAAGACCCCCGATTCGCTGCTTCTTTTGTGAAGGGCACACAAGGCGAGAGAATGCCCCAAAAAGAGCTAACTCTCGGCCTTGATCGAGGAACGCGAGCAAGAGGATGCCAAGATAGGGGCCCTACGACTCCTTAGTTCAATCAAGGCAAAGGTAGAGGTGCCCAAGAACGAGAAGAAGGGGAGGTTGTTTGCAGAAGCCAAGATTAGAGGGCACACCGTGAAGGCACTAGTTGACACGGGAGCCGATAGCAACTTCCTCACCTTTCAGGAAGCCAAGAAGATGGGCATCCAGTTCGAGAAGGGACGTGGTTGGCTTAAAGGCGTCAACTCGGCACCAACAGAGACCTTTGGAGTTGCCAAGAACGTAAAGGTTAGCTTAGGCAATTGGAACGGCCACATTAACTTTTTCATCGTGACCATGGACGATTATCCACTTGTCTTGGGTATTGAGTTCATGGACCAAGTAAAGGCCGTCCCAATTCCCTTCGCAAACTCACTGTGTATCTTGGAGGAGGGTAACACTCGCTTGTCCCACTAGAGTGGGAAGCCCGACTCCAAGAGAAGCAAATTTCAGCCTTGCAACTCGCCAAAGGGGTAAAGAAGGAGGAGTCGACCTACCTTGTAGCTTTGAAGGGAGAAGCTGTCGTTCCTCCAACCGAAGAGCTGCCCACAGGAGTCCATGATGTCCTGAAGGAGTTCAAGGACGTGATACCGCCCGAGCTGCCAAGAAGGTTGCCACTAAAGAGGGAGGTGGACCACAAAATAGAGTTGGTACCAGGTACCACTCTGCTTGCAGCAGTGCCAAACCGTATGGTGCCTCCAGAGCTTGAGGAATTACTGGGGGTACTAAGAGAGTTGATAGACAAGGAGAATGTTGCGGCCGACGCACTAAGTAAGAAGGCCGAACTTGCCTCCATCACAAGCCCAAGTTTCCCAATGGTTGACCATATAAAGGAGGGGTTGGAGCAAGACTCGCAAGCCAAGAATCTGTTGGGCCTGGCAAGTCAGGGTAAGACGCGCCAATTTTGGCTTGAGGATGGGTTGCTCCTCACCAAGGGAAACCGGGTATACGTGTCGAAGTGGAACGGCTTAAGGAAGGAAATCCTTAAGGAGTGCCATGACTCTAGGTGGGCAGGTTACCCTGGAGTATGGAGGACTATGGCACTCATCGAGCGAGCTTATTTTTTTCCCCAGATGAGGGACGATGTGGAACTCTACGTGAAGACGTGTCTTGTGTGCCAGCAAGACAAGGTGGAACAACGTCCCACAACCGGTCTATTGGAACCATTGCCCATTGCGGAGAAGCCATGGGAAAGTATTTCCATGGACTTCATCACATGTCTACCAAAGTCTGAAGGGTGCAGCAACATCATGGTCGTCGTGGACCGATTCAGCAATTTCGGAGTGTTCATTCCGGTCCCGACCAAGTTCAATGCCGAAGATGCTGCCCGATTATTTTTCAAACATGTGGTGAAATACTGGGGCATTCCGAAGACCATAGTTAGTAACAGGGACACCCGTTTCATGAGGAGGTTCTGGATGGAGCTCTTCAAAATATTGGGGTCTGAGCTCAACTTTTCCACAAGTTTTCACCCACAGACTGAAAGGGTGAATGCCTTGCTAGAACTGTACCTGCGACACTATGTTAGTGCCAACCAGAAGGATTGGACTAAACTTCTGGATATTGCCCAGTTTTCTTGTAACTTGCAGAAGAGCGAGTCAACTGGGCCGAGTCCGTTCGAACTGGCGAAGGGACAACAACCAATGACACCACAGACTATGGCCATTGGTTACAGGGGGCCAAATCCTTCTGCTAACAAGTTTGCCAAGGATTGGCATGAGAAGTTCGACTTGGCAAAGGCATACTTAGCAAAGGCCGTGCATAAGATAAAGAAATGGGCCGATGCTAAGAGGCGACACCTGGAGTTCGAGGAAGGAGACTTAGTCATGGTGAAGCTCCTTCCTCAC
This sequence comes from Solanum clarkiae, assembly GCA_011800125.2. Taxonomy (NCBI): domain Eukaryota; kingdom Viridiplantae; phylum Streptophyta; class Magnoliopsida; order Solanales; family Solanaceae; genus Solanum; species Solanum clarkiae. The sequence goes on from JAABOM020000101.1 coordinate 5,808,258, forward strand.
CAAAGCCGACGGTTGGTCAAGGTGCACAAGGGGCTAGTGAGACGCTATGAGGGGTCGTTTCCTGTGGAGAAACGCATTGGCGAACTAGCCTACCGTGTGACCTTACCCTCGCATTTGGAAATGCATCCTGTCTTTTATGTGAGTCTGCTGAAGCCGTACCATCAAGACGAGGATGATCCAAGTCGGGGTGAGTCAAAGAGAGCACCAACAGCCATCACCGTAATGCCGGAGCGAGAAGCGGAAGAAATTCTTGTGCACTGGGTCGTTCCCAGACGGGGGAGTCATCCCAGCTATGCCGAGTACTTTGTCAAATAGAAAGGGTCTCCCGACAGCGAGGCAAGCTGGGAACATGAGTTAGCATTGTGGGACTACCAGGATCTTATCCGAGCCTACAAGGAGAAAGCGCCGAGGACGTCGCCAGATTGAGTGGGGGAGATTGTGACGTCCCGCCTAAATTTCGCCGCAAAACAGTGCTCAGAAACGTGTCTGACGCGCCCCGGAAGGCTTCAAGAACTTTCTGGAACTGTAGCAACGGTCAGGGCACTGTAGCAACGGCTAGGGTACTGTAGCAGGCACTGTAGCAATGGCTAGAAACGGCCCTTAGGAAATTGTATATATAGGAGGGCCATTTTCATTTGTTAGGCAACAAGGAAAGCAAGAAAAACATAGAGATCATCAAGCAAAGCATTGTATAACTTTCAAATTCTCTAATAAAGAGTTCTTTCTTTGTTCCTCCAGATATTCGAGTTCCTTCATAGTCTTTTTCTTAGTCCTTCAAAGTTCCGCTAAGCTAAGCATTAGAGTCAGGCTGACTAGCAACTTGAGCGTTGAAAGTTTGTTAGGCCGCACGATTCGTTGGAATTACGACCAAGTCCGTGACATTTTTCATAGGCCTCCTCAAGGTCAATGAACACCATATGAAGGTCCCTCTTTCTCTCCCTATAATTCTCCACTAATCTCCAAACAAGATGGATTGCTTTAATAGTCGACTGCCCCAACATAAATCCGAACTGATTCTTTGAAATAGACACTCATTTTCTCACCCTCATCTCCACCACTCTCTCCCATACCTTCATAGTGTGGCTTAACAACTTGATACCCCTGTAATTATTATAGTTTTGAATATCACCCTTGTTATTGTATAATGGAACCATTGTACTCCTCCATTCATCAGGCATCTTAGAAGTCTTCATAATAGCATTAAATAACCTAGTCAACCACTCAATATCATCCTTGACCAAGCTCTTCCAAAAATCCACCAGAATCTCATCGAGTCCTATCATTCTTCTTCTGTTCACCCTACTAATAGCATGTCTAACTTCCTCAACTCTAAAACGCCTGCAATAACCAAAATCTTGATGACTATCAGAGTGCGCCAAATCACCCAACTCAATATCTCTATCCCCTTTTTCGTTTGTGTTTATGAAATTAAGCTTGCCACTTTAGTTTAATGAAAGTCTCATCCACCAACACCCCACCCTCCTCATCCTTAACGCACTTCACTTGGTCCAAGTCGCGAGCTTTTCTCTCTCTCCCCTTCGCGAGCCTACACAATCTCTTGTCCCTACCTTTTTTACCTAATTCAACATAGAAGCGCTTAAACGATGTTGTCTTAGCATTCGTCACTGCCGTCTTTGCTTTTGTCTTCGCCATCTTATAGATATTGTTTTAAGCCTTCATTTTTTCATCCTCATCCCTACATTCCAACCACTTCGTATATGCAATCTTCTTAGCTTTCACTGTGCCTTGAACTTCTCCACTCCACTACCAATCACCTTGACGTCCACTAAGGTCCCTTTCGAAACCCCTAGTACCTCAGTGGTTACTTTCCTAATGTAACCAGTTGTGTTGTCCCACTTGGTGTTCACATCATCGCTACTACTCCAAGCTCCCAAATTACTTAAAACTTTTCCCCCATCTCCCGAGAACAGGCAGGAGTCAGGCCACCCCATCTAATCCTCAGTTGGGCATAAATAGCCTTCTTCCTCTTACCCCTCTTAATCTCCAAGTCCATCACTAGAAGCCTATGTTGAGTGAAAATATTTTCACTTGAAATTACCTTGCAACTTACAAAGGTTTCTATCACGCTTCCGGAGGAGTAAGTAATCAATTTGGGTCTTAGTTGTCATATTATGGAAGGTAACCAAGTGACTTTCCCCCTTCAGGAAACATGAGTTAGCAATAACCAACTCAAAGGCTTTAGCAAAGTCCAAGAGAGACGTCCTACCTCCATTCCTCTCCCCAAAACCAAAGCCTCCATGGACGCTATCAAAACCACTAGAAGTAGCACCGATATGCCTATTAAAATCTCCCCCAATGAAGATCTTTTTTGTGTTTGGTATACTTCTCACAATCTCATCCAAATCTTTGCAAAAGGATTTTTTGACTTCCTCATCTAGGCTCACATGGGGCGCATAGGCATTAACTATATTCACAATATGACTACCGACCACAAGTTTAATAGACATCTTATCATTAATCCTCCTAACCTCAACCACATACTCTCTAAGGTCCTTCTACCAGGATGCCTGCTCCATTTCTATCCCTAGAGCCACTAGAGTACCATAATTTAAACCCGTCAACGTCTCGAGCTGTAGTTACTACCCATCTGCACACGCTATATTAATTTGTGTCCTCTTAAGACTCTTCACTAGCTCTATGGACTTCCCTGTAAGTGATCCTATGTTCCAGGTCCCTACTCTCAACCTAAGTAAGCTTGTGCCTACCACTACTACCCTAGCCTCCGATGACATGACCCTAATCTACCATTAGACCCCAAGGCCACTAAACTACACTAAGAACTACTAATTGAATAAACTATAAAAGATAAAGAATAAACAAAATCTCACGAAAACAACAGCCTAACAATGCAGAATATAAAATCTAAACTATAATTTATAATAATCAACTAACCAAATCTGTAATCCTGTAAAATACGAAAAATCAAGATGAAAAACAATAATCCTATAAATTACTTGCAACAACCCTGCAAAGAGTCTGTGAACTAGCAAATAAAGACAATATTTAACAAGCAAGGACTATAATAAAAAATAAAATTATTCAAAAATATGTAAGAAATATGTAACAAGCAAGAAATATGTAATAAGCAAGAAATATTGTAGAAAAGAGGATTATTACGAGATAATATGTAACAAGAAAGAAATATTGCAAGAAATATGTAATAGGCAAGAAATATTACAAGACAGAGAATGCCAAAACAATATGTAACAATGTATTCAGATAATTGTAAATATATAGGAATTGGAAGATATCACCCGGAAGATATTGTGAGGTCACCAAGAAACTGACTGAAAGTCGCCGGAGAATCGGACCAGAAATTCCTGGAAACCTGACCTTCAATCCTATTGAAACCGGAATCGGACAGCCGTCGGAACACAAATGAGATCCTCAAACTGCTTCTTTCCGTTCTTGCTTGCCATTGGAACCCTAGGATTTCCCCGTTTTGCCGCAGGTGTAATGAAGATCAGCGCGTTTTCGAAGTCGCCGGAGAGAGATCAGCACGATAGATAAGTCACCAGAGATAAGAGTTCAATGCGCGCAAATTCTGGTGAGTGAAGTTGCCAGAAAACGAAGAACGGATGAAAAAGAGGCGCTGGAAAAGCAAGTAGATTTCGCCGGAGAAGAATGATTTTGCCGGCAACTACAGTATGATCTAGATAAATTCCTGAATCAAATGTATAAAGATTGAAATCTTTAGAACTCTCTGTTGGGTTTCACAAGAATTCTTACTGGTCAAAGAGAAAAAATAGAAGGAGCTGACAAGGAATGAACCACTCAAATTGATTTTTAATGATATTCATAATATTTACTAGATCATATCCATAGTTTGTATTAACACTTTGATTTATGTCAGTCATAAATTAATAAGAGGGTCTTTTCGTACAAATATGATATCCTCGTTTCTTTTTTTGCTTGTTTGATCTGACCAAGCTAGTTTTCTGTGACCTGATTACACAGGTAAGTTCTGGTGTTCCTGAGGGCAAAGGTGTATCTTCTTCTGCTGCTATAGAAGTGGCCAGCATGACTGCTGTTGCTGCTGCTCATGGTACTATATTTTTCTGCAGAATACCCTCTTCATCACCAGTCATCAATAATAATAATAATAATAATAGTAATTTACCTTACAGTTTCTGGATTTCTTTTTATATTAAATGAAGACTGAATTGCACAACCTTTCATTTTGCAGGATTGAACATTGACCCCAGACATCTGGCTCTGCTTTGCCAAAAGGCATGTAGTTCTCTCATTTTCTCCTTCCATATTTTTCCTCTGTTTCTTGGATTGGTAAAATGTCCCTTTCCAGCTCATGCTTTATTCTCTTGAACAGGTGGAGAATCATATTATTGGAGCTCCTTGCGGAGTGATGGATCAGATGGCTTCTGCATGTGGAGAGGCCAACAAGCTTCTTGCTATGGTGTGTCAGGTATGCAGCAAATTCTTTCTGCAATGTGTTCACATTGTTAATAGGACCAACTGTGAAATCAGAATTCGCACTCACTTTTTCTTTTAGCCTGCTGAGGTTCTAGGACTTGTTGACATACCACCCACCATCCGGTTTTGGGGAATTGATTCTGGAATACGACACAGGTAAAACATCCCAATGGGTATTTTTCCTTAACCCTCCCTATCCCCATCAAGTTTGTCTTTAATCGAAAGTAAGACATTACTATCTGTTCATTTCATATTTAAAAGTTCGGTCAAATTTATTGGAGGAAGTCCTTAAATAGATTAACTCAAGAGCATTCCTCATGGAGCTGCAAGAATGCTTTTTCCTTTTTTTGTTTTCCAAGTTTGGAGCAAGAAACCACTTATGCTGAAGTGTAACAGTTCAGTTCCTCCGCCTAATGACTGACTTTTACCAAATTAAGATCTATACTTTGGCCTTATGTTCTCATTCTTTCCTAGTACTTATGAGAGTTTTCTGCAGTGTTGGTGGTTCAGACTACAAATCTGTTAGGGTTGGTGCATTTATGGGCAAGAAGATAATAAAGTCCGCTGCATCTGTGGAGTTGCACTCCTCCATGTCAAACATTTCCACTCCCCAGCAAATCGATGGGTTCAACCCTGATGATGCTGATGAAGATGGAAAGAAGAATCTATTTGAAACAGAGGCTTCGCTGGATTACCTTTGCAACCTCTCAGCTCATAGGTTTGTTGCGTATATAGTTCGTAGTTCTGTCTTTTTCTCTCCTTTTTCTACTTGCTATGTTTAATGTATCTTCTAATTTCAGATATGAGGCATCTTACGCAACTAGACTCCCAGAATCTTTATCTGGCCAAGAATTTTTGGAGAAGTATCTTGATCATGATGATTCTGTAACTACAATTGAGAAAGAGCACAATTATGCTGTGAGAGCACCTACTAGGCATCCCATCTATGAGAACTTCCGAGTCAAGGTCCAAATTTGTAATTTCTATTCAAATCATTTCTGTCTGAATAATTTTCTAGTTCTTTACATCTGATTACACTTTTTATCTCCTGTGCCTATTCGATGTCTCATATTCATGATGAACAGTTGTCTGACACGTGTATCAATTGCTATCAGGCTTTCAAAGCATTATTATCAGCTGCACCTTCTAATTATCAACTATCTGCTCTTGGAGAGTTAATGTATCAGGTATATGATTTAATTCATGTCTCTGTTACTGTTCTTGAGCAGATTCTTTTTTGAATTGGCCTTTGCAGTTGGTATTTATGATTGTTTGCAAAATTTTCTCTCAACTCTATAGAGGTTTTCTGACCAAGTCCTTCTCCTACTGCAGTGTCATTTCAGTTACAGTGCTTGTGGTCTTGGGTCAAATGGGACAGATAGGCTGATTAACTTGGTACAAGAAATGCAGCACTCTAAATCATCAGAATCTGAAGGTGGGACTTTGTTTGGGGCAAAGATAACAGGTGGAGGTTCCGGTGGAACTGTTTGTGTTATCGGGAGGAACTGTTTAAAAAGCAATGAACAACTTATTGAGGTAGTTTTCTACATCATAAAAAAATATGGAGATTGACAACTCCTTGAAACAAAATAAGGAGCAGCCTTTTGTTTGTATGGTTGTGGCATTCATGTTTTAGTAGCAATTAATTCTTACTGTTGCACTTCTATCTGCAGATTCAGCAAAAGTACAAAGCTGCCACTGGATTTTTGCCATATTTGTTTGAAGGTTCTTCCCCTGGAGCTGCAAAATTTGGTCATCTCAAAATACGTCATCTATCGTCTTCTAAAAAGTAGACAGATTTGAAGGTGAAGTGCAGGAGTTCTAGCATTGGAAACATTTGCACATCACTACAAATTATTGGACATGTCAATGATTTTTGATTTTTCTGAAACAACATTTGCTTAGGCATTGATCATAAAGTACATTTATGCAACTCTATGGTAGTTTCATTGCACATTAATTTGAAAATAAAGCATCACCTAAAGAAAACTGCACATGATTACTCTATTTTCCTCTTTAAGAAATAACATGAGAAAGAGCCAAGGGGCAACATGAAGTGAAAAAAGCCTCAGCTCAGCTACTACTTTTGAGATTTTCCATCAAAAGATTGAAGGAAAACCAGAGAATATTCTAAGCAACTATACACTCCAACACTACATACGGACTTCAATTTTTACATTGAAAGTACTCTTAAGAAACTTTTCATTCAGAGGAAACAAGAAATTCTAAATACTCTTGCAGCATGCATCTTGTGCTTCTATGGTTACCTAAGCTTGACCAGTTCCCCCTTCGTAACCCGAGCTACCATACTTGGACTGGTGAGGTGATGAAGAACACCCACTTCCCGCTTTGTTCCTGTTAGATATTAGTGATAGCTCTTCTCAACCAAGGAAAGGTCTTTATACCAAGATCCTAGGAAGAGCTGATCCATATGTTCTATTGTGTATAAAGGGAAGAATAGCCAATCGTGGCAGGTTTCGAAGAATGGAAGTTTAGCCAGTTAAATTTACACATTTCCTCCATCTGAACTACTACAAGCTTGATTTTGGACATTATTCCCGAAATCTCCATCCAAGCTCATTTGTTGGACCTCTTGTGGCGAAAGAATCTTGATGCAGCGGACACAATTCACGAATTCCCTGAAGTATTACAACACATCAGTACGCCAAAATATGTACAAAGTACAAGGGGATGGGAGGGATTATAAAGCAGCTTAGGCCACTTTTATCGAGCGTCCATAATGGGATAGAGGTCGTATGGTTATATAAGGTGGTTCAGTTTGAAGTTGTGGCTTTCAAGAAATCTTTACCATCTGAAGATATATGCTGCTTGATTGTGTAATGCAAATACTAAAAATTGGATAGAAGCAAAGTCCAATAACTTACTCCCAAGGATCATCGCCAACAAGCAGAACGTCATTCTCATGATCCACATATACAAGCTTCCATCCTATCCTTTGTCTATCCTCCAGTTGTCCCTCTATACCAAATCTACGAGCTAAATCTTGTTTAAGCTCGTCGTAGCCTGAGTAACGTGTGATGTCGATTGATCTCCCAACAGCGCCACGCTTGTATACCTTTGAGAGCAGAAGCTAAAAAGTTAGTACTATTAATTCAAACAATGTGAGGCAAACAAATAGAATTGCCTACCTTGGTGAACGTCCGCATACGAGGCATTTGAGGTGGTGGGGCCCAGGCACCTCTATTCATGAAGCTGCCTTCATTTATGGTAGAATCAATTGAATTGAAGGCCATATCAGGAACACCAAATGATTGGGACACCATTGATGATGAGAGTTCAGGCTGTGCATCCTTGGGATTCTCATAGCTGGAAAGCATGCCTCCACCTGAGGAAATATTATTTGATACGTCTTTCCTTGACCCCACCAAGCTATTTGTGATCAAAGAATCAGGCATTATGGGTATCCCTAACTGATTGTCCATGTTTGCACCAAAAGCAACACTGTTTCTGGGGTCACCCTGAACTTCTCCATCTTGACTATCTCTAAAGACGACTGGGTGAGAACTGAAAGACATTGGGTTAGTCGTCTGCGGCAATTGGACATCATTTTGAGAAAAGCAGACAGAGGTTGCTGAAGATGAACTATCTAAATAATCCATCTGGGGAACTGCAGTACTAAGGTATGTTTGAGGAGTCAAAAACCCATGGTTATGGCTCTTGGAGATATTCAATGAGGGCTTCACATCAGATTTTTGCTGCAAATCTTTAACTAGATTTCTATTAGGGGACATAGCTTCTAATCCACTGGAACTCAAAAGGGGTAGAGAAGACTGGGTTGTTTCATCTGCTGCAGCTGTGCCTCGATGGATCCTACCATTCATAATTGGCTGAACTGCATTTAGACAGTTGTTGGTGGATGGTGAGGTGGAACATGATGGGATATCATCTGTAATCACCGACTGCCCTCCACCTGCAGGTCCTGTTAAAAAGCTACTGCAGTTTGCAGAAAGCTGATTAGTTGTCGGTGGTAGAACCTGGCCAACTTGTCCGGGTAGTTCTGCTAGAATTCCTTGTTGTTGCTGCTGCTTCATATGTTGATTTGGCTGGGCAAAACGAAGATTAGGCTGGGTATTATTTATCGTCATTTGCTGCTGGGCAACTTGTGACTGGGAGAGAGATGTGGAGGTGGACGTGGTTTGAGACATATCTAGCATTTGGCTTGTTGCAAGTGACCTGGAAAAGTTCTGTGATACATCTAAGAGCTGCTTCTGCTGATCTTGGATTGGCCCAAGCTGGGACGTTTGTTGCATTAAAGATTGTTGAGCTAGAAGTGACTGCTGCTGCTGATGCAGCTTCTGCAAAAGCTGCATCGGTATTTGGTTATCAGAGAAATGCAGTTGTTGGTTAGGTGGATCACTCGGCTGAGGTGGCATGAAACTTTGCTGCTGAGTCTGATTCATAATCTGTTGCTGCTGCGGCAGGTTCTGAGGAAGATTCCTCTGCAGCTGATTTTGAAATGATTGTTGTTGCTGTAGGACATTCTGAGATTGTGCAAGACTTTGTGCTTGCAAAAGCTGGGCCTGAACATGGTTAGTAGGCACTGATTGGTTAATTAGATTCTGTCTTGGTTGCTGACTGATATCTGACAGCTGTTGCTGTGACTGCATAATGGAACCTGCTGGACTCAATGTGGTGGTTGGTAACTTCTGAAGCTGGTCGAGCTGCTGACCTTGTTGGGTTGGCCTTTGGGAACCAAACTGCAAAGTGTTCTGCTGAGGAAGCTGAGGTGCTGGTAAACCTAAGTGACGTGAGAGGTCTGCTCCACCTCCTACATTTTGTAGAACAGAACCAGACAAAGAATGCAGGTAGTTTGGCTGCATTGAGTTAGCCAGAGAAGGATTCTGTTGCATGTTCATCCATTGGACTAAGCTCAGGCCTGGAAGACCTTGCGGATCCTTCATGCCAAAGTCGTCACCCAGCCATGGCATTGTCCTCTTAAACAGGCCATCCAGATCAGAATAATCATCATCTGCAGGAAGTGACACATTCTACAGATCAGAAATCTAGGAATATAATTTATTGTTAAATGATTTATGGGGGTGAAAGTAATATTCATTACAAGATTATATTTCAGTTTTCCTCAGATCTTTGCTCGACTTTTCATATATCATAAGCTATTTAAGAAATACAAGGAAACAAAGAAAAGTTTTAAGGACAAAAAAGCATATCTGTCCACTAAATCCTTTTGGAAGCTTATTCAAAGTCCTCTTTTCATCAAGAATAATTATTTTTCTTCCATTTTCCCACAAGAAAGACACCCATCAATTACCAGTTTCACTTTTAAGGTCCACTGGGAGTAAATGGTAAAATCAAATTTATCCAACTCTCTCTCCAGAAAAAAAAAAATCAGTCATAAAAGTCATTTTCTGATTGCAATTTGCTCACTACCTGGCATTCCGGGTAGCCTTGGCCGTTTTGACCTAAAGAATGGCGGTGTAGGGCAGATGAAAAACGGTGCTGTTACTGGTTCAATCTCCCAAATTGAGACTCGGTTGCGCTTCTCTCCAGCAGTTGACTCATCCCAACCAACCTAATCACAGTTCACGAGTTTGAAGGCGTACTGTAATTAAAGATAGCATACAAATTATGGAAAGCTTTAGTTTATAGACCTGCAAGTTACGCCACTGTGAGTTCTTCCACCTTACTGGATCAAGATCACTGATGCCAGAAATTGTGCCCATATACCTTCTAGTTCCTGATTCTTCTGTCTCAAACATCATGCGGAATCGCATGCCAAGTGATACTTGACTGCTGTAAGTTGCCTTGTAATACTTGGCTAAAGGGATGACAAATTCTGACGGACTTGCCCTGTTCATATAAGATGTTTAAGGATTTTAATTATCATGAGATTGATAAGTTGCAAAAGGAAATGCATAGGTCGCGTAATAAGAGGGTAAATTCATTGAACCTTGGGTTATAAAAGACAGTGAACGGGCTGTTGTTTGCAGCTGCATGGGCAGCTGCTGCTAGGATACCAATATGCATGCTGTCACTTGACAACACCGATGATGATAAGTTGGTTGGCTGTCTGTTTGCCCGCCTAATTCCAAGCAGAAGCTGCTGTTTTTCGTCCCTGTAGACATAGATTACTGAATGTCAAGGATGACCAAGACATATGAACGTTCAACGAAGAGAATCGAACAGGTGAATTAGTTCTTACAAAGAATCAGAAGTCAGAGCCCTTCATTGATCTCACTTATTACTCTTTATCTTAATCATCAGTTTATACTTGCAATTACAACAACAAAGAGATATATGACATTCAAGGTGGCATGTCCTTGCCAGTATCATTACCTAATAAACAAAACTGAGTCACCAGCAAAGAGCCTCTTCCCACTGACAAAGAGGCTCCACCCTGTCGTTAGCAAATGGCGTTTGGGTTGCCCTGGATCACCAGAGATGGGTAAGTCATAGGAAACAAGCCAAATTTTATCTAGCCTCGCTTGCACAAGCAAATCCATATATAGCAGCTAAACAAATGTACCGCGATAAATATGGCGGAAGGTCCACAAATTATCATGCAAGTCTCTAGCCACAAGTTCTTGAGCAGGTGGTTGCATTGAGTAATCCTGAGAATGAACAAGCACGCCTATCACACAAAAAGATAGAGAAACAACAAAAATATATCAAATGAGAAACTTCAATATGCTCTTACCAGAGGTGGGAATATTTTTTCTGCAGCACGTCGAGGGACAGAAAAACCCCCATGTGTGCTTGTATCACTAGCAGTCAAGGTCTTGCAAAAAAATTCTGTTTGTGGCTTATTTGCTTTCATAGACAAATCCGATCTCAGCAATGCCTCCTTGTCAAACTGCAATTGGCCGAAGGTTTACCAAATGAGTTTTAAATTCCACCTGAATATGCAATAATGGAGATCCTACAGTGGACGTAGGACCACCTCAGACTACCCTCACCCTCCGCGAATGAAGGGAAAAAAAGTCAAGAATAGGGAAAATCGCCATTTAATGTAGATACAGCAAGGAAGAGACATACTGAAGGAACTGGCTGCAGTGTCATTTGTGCATAAACTTCATCTGTTTCTGGATCCGCCTAATGACAAAAGGTACAATCATTATTGTTGAATAGCAGAAGCTTCAAAAGACCAGTTTATATTTACAGCATGCGAAGTTTGAATGTACATACATGCAGGGTAACATTGTGAAGGAGACAAACTAACTTTGATGGAAGGTTTGGATAGTTTGGTATTTGGGCATCTACATCTTTCTTCATAGATGCAGCAACCTGAAAAAGTTCCAAGTCCAAGAGAAACAAATTAGACCCTTGAATAAATCCGCATACACGATTAATCTTGACCAGAGATCCATCCTACATACAACACTAGCTAGCTATTTGACATACATTTCATTTCCAACACAGAAAATTCTTGAAAGTAAACAAAGTTAGACTAAAAAGAAAAGGTAAAGATTCACAAGTTTTCCTACTTACCCAAAAAAAAAAATTCAAGTTTTATTTAACAAAACCACCATTGAAGTACATGGACATAGTACTCCTAGTCAGACTCACCAAAGGCGAAAAGTGCAAAAAAGCTTGACGGTCAATTGGGGCTTTAAGCGCAAAGAGTAAATAAAGTGTGGGTTTTAATGAATAAAGGCGCCAAGGGAGGTTGGGCCAGACCGGATGTAATGGTACTGATTTGGCAATTTAAATAAAACGGACCCATGGTCCAAAATGCTTAAGAAAAAAAAAAGCGTCAAGGGAGAAACAAATACAAATACATATGTTTAGTTCAAGACTAATAATTATAAACATGAATGACAAATATATGACCAAAAAATTTGAAAAAAATTATGGTACAAGGGAAATATCAATTGTTTAGTGCCACTTCTTCAGAAGAGGCTTATTGACGAGGAAAAGTTTGCCTTGGAACCTTGATGATGACACTGACGCGCACATAAAGCGAGGTGAATCGCTCAACATCTTTTTGAGCCTTGCTTCAGGACTTAAGTGCACTTAAAGCGCGCGTTTGACTACACGCTCCTAGTAACATCTCATTTCCGTCTTATTTTCTTTTTGGTTTCCTTCTTTTTCTCGTCGTCGAATTTTTTTTAATATCAATGGTGTTCAGGCCCGACCTGCACGCATCTCACATATTCAACAAAGTACTTTGCTAATACTGAGTAGCTCTGTACCTTGCTACCTTCCATCAAATACTCTATCCACCAAGCCAGAAAAAATCAGCTACGTTTTCTGTCTGTGTCTTTAAGGTTCGCTTAACAAATAAATCTCATGACTTTTAGAACAACAATAACATACTCAATAATGAAGTAATTAGAAGAAATCATGACAAATTGAAGCTGAAGGTTAGATTTTTTATTCCCCTTTGAAATAACCCCATTACCTAGTTGTTGGCAACATCATAAAAGATGATGTTTCCTATCTTTTCATCTTTTTTCTTTTTCTAAAACAGTGTGGTAAATACATAGTGTATGCACGTGCACATGTAAGCATATGCATAATCCAACAAATAACAAATTCTTCATAAAGATACAACCACACATACTGACACAAGATGCATGTTACACCAGAGATACCATAATAGATTGAAAAATAAATAAAGATGTTGTCATACAAAATTAAATAAACTACCCTTACTAGAACATGAAAATAAATAATCAAAATCAAATGAATGTAAATAATGTGCACCATATCAGCTCCCGTTAGCAGGTAGTCACCGCATATAAAAAAATTCTTTCTTTGACGCACCTGACTTATTTTTGCCGACACATATTTAACTTTTTAACTTATAATTTTTACCCGCTTCGCAACAATAAAAAAGAAATAATAATAATTAACCTGTTCACTGTGGCCTTGAGGAAAATAGACAACGTGGGTCCCAGCGGCTGGTAGGTTCACCAGAGGACCGGCGCAGGCCTGCCATAGCTCTTGGTTTATGCTTTTCTTCTCCACTGCAAATTAAATACTTATCTTTATGCAATTTTTTTTTCTGAGAAAAGATTGATTATCAACTGTAAGAAAGGTGCAACTGTTTTTTCATTTTCCTTTCCAATAAAGTATTTTCCAGGAAAATTTCATCGGGAAGGAAAACGAAGAAAAGTTTTGAGGAAATAGACAAAAAAGTGTGATTCTTACAATGCATCGAGAAAGTATATACGTAGTAGAAAAATAATATTTGTTATACGAGTAAAGATAGTGACATACCTTCGGCCGGATTATTCCCGTTGACAGTATGCTGCTGCTGTTGAACTCCGGCCGACGTTTTCATTGTTGTCCCTTTTTTCCAGCTAAAGAAGAAGAATATATTCTCTCACCGGAGATTCATCAATCGTGTGGACGCCGGCGGGAAAAAAGTTGGAGGTTTACCGGTGAGGATAGGAGAGACCAAATGCTGCAGTTTGGCTTTAAATTGCCCCCTATTCTACCAGACACACACCACTATCTTTTTTCTCTCTCTAATTGGCAGAAAAATGGCCTTTTCTCTTTCTTTCTTTCTTTCTTTCTTCTCTCTTTCCCTTTAACAAGGATAAATAATAAAATACACTATATAATGTTATATTCTGCGTCTCTTGGCTATGGCCTAGCAAAGTTGACCATTGAGGTGAAATGGTTAATAAGTATTATTATTAACTTTTTTCATTATATAATAGGAATTCTTTTTCCATTTTTCATAATTACTCCTCCTTTACTTAAATTTTTTTGGGGGGGTGACAATTGAACAATTTCAATCAAGATAATAAATGGATCAAATCTCATCCAATCCAATTCAAAATTATTTAGGTGAAAATGGGATGAGTAAAGGGAGTTGTAAAGCATGTTAAGACCCAATTTTTATTAAATTTTATTTATTTTTTAAATATTTTTAATAGTTAATAAAATTATAATTTTTTTTTATTTTTACTATATAGAATATATCAAATTAAAAAAAATGTTTTAAAAACATTTCGACAAGCGCTTTCTCTCTCATCAATTCGGGTTGCATATCAACCCAATTTTAAATTGATTGAGATGGGTTGAGCTAATAAATGGGCGAGTTATTAACCAACCCAAAGTTCAACGAGTTGGATAGGTTGGGTTTAGTTTTGCCACCTCTATTTATTTGTAACTTTTTTTTCTAAGATTTCAAAATTGGGCTTAATTTATTTACTTCGATTCACGAAATTTCAAAATATTTTAAAGTGAAAAGCATATCCAAACATAACTTTATGTTTCATTAATTTAATTTGCTGTAGTTGGCATTCGATCATATTTTATTATAAGTTTTTTAAAAAATATTAAAGTAAAAAAATAATATTTAAAAGTTAAAATTATTTTTTGTGAATAATTTAAATTGAAAAATATATTTTTATATTTTGAAAAATCTAAAATCTAACTTTAGGTTGATTCCAAAATTTTATGTAAATTATATGATTGGCAAATGTCTCCTTCAATTTCACGATCCATAGCCAAATAAAAGTAAGGTCTTCTTTCTTTCTATCGATTCCTTTTATCCATTGAGGCTTCTATAACGTTTTCAAATTTCTTTCTTAAATACTTTTTTTTAAAAAGTCCCATCATTGTTTAAGTCCTACACATTAATAGGAAAAATTCTCTACTAATCATATAATTGTTCACCAACATTTCATATAGAAAACATGTATTTTAACATGGAGTTTGAACAGAAAAAAGAAACTTTTTGAATCTTGATTTTGGATTGAAAACACAAATAATGTGTTAATATAATAGTATTAAATATGTCATAAATACTATAATTAAATATTACAAAATATAAGAACTAACATTCTATTTTTATAATTTTAAATAAATATTGCGCACTAAAACGTAGTCTCGTATTGTATAGGAAATAGATTGTTGCTGGCTACAATAATTACTTTGTATCATTAGTCCTCAATTCTCAAAATTAGCAACATTTCAACTAGTACATTGTTATTGTCTGATTGGCAATTTAGGTAGTTAATACAAAGTTAAATTTGTTTAATAATAACTATCTACTATTAACATGATATAGTGATTAAGAATCAATAAGTAATAAAAATAATTTTATCAAATCACCTTTTGAATATAATAAATATAATCTCTTAAAAATTTTAATAGAGAAATAACTATAATTAATTATAAGGATAAATTATAAACTAAATATAAAATTATCTTTTGATTTCATAAAAGTAAAACTTACTTCATCCATCCTATTTTAGTTGTCATAATTTTCAATTTAAAGTCAAACTATGTAAGCTTTGACTTAACATTTTAAATATGTATTTTAATCATATTGATATTTAAAAAAAAGTGCAATCAATAATAACATTCTTATAATTTTTTAACATCATTTTGAAATATTAGATTAATTTAATTTTAAAAATTAATGAAATTGAATTTTAAAAAATACAATATAACAATTAAAATGAAATGGAGAAAGTACATACTTACATGAGATATAATACACCAATAATGGAATTGTATCTAATCAATTTTTGTATTATAAATATATTTTTACCCCAAGAAAGATAGTGAAAAAGAGGAGAATAAAATTTGGGAAAGGCATGATCCTTTGAGATTGACCCTTCATGGAGTGTAGACCATCACTTTCACCACTATCTTTTTTAAACCTCATTAATGTCGACAATGACTATTGAGTACAACAAAATAAAAAGGTCAATAAAACTATTAATTAGAGAATGATATGTCATAATTCACTAGAAAAAAATAATGTGGACTTCCTTTCTTTTTAATTTTCATTGAAAAATTCTTTATCATTAAGCCCTTATACACAGACCCACTTAAATTTTGATATTCTAACTTGAATTATTCTCATTCGAAAACAGGTGCGCTATATTTTTAAACATAGGGGTCAGGCTGCGTACATTCGACTCCCCCTGAGGCATTGGGGTAATGTTGTTGTAACTTGAATTATTCATAATAAGGAAAATAATTTTTATCTTCGTAGATTGATCATTCACAAAACGTTAATTCTCACTTGATGGTCCTCTGCTCTTAAAATCAAAGAGGCAATAAATAATTAAAAAATTGAATAAATCACCTTTATTTACACATAAAACTTACAAGCTATAGTTTTAATATGTATGCAATTGTTCAAAATAAAAATAATCATAAAATCATATATATATCAACAGATATTACATTCAATTAAGATTACAAATTTCATGTGGCCATATATTTGCCTTTTCAATTAGTAAATGTTAAACAACTCACATTTTAAATAATGTATTAATTTATAATGGATTTTATTTAGCAACATACAACACTCTTAAATAACAAAATTAGTAAGTTAACTTATTTAAATAAACTTATTAGTGTAAATAAAAACATAAAATCAAGAAAATATAAAAGGATTTGAGGGGTATTTTTATTTTCACATATATTAGTTTCATGGTATCAAATTCACATATATTAATCTATTGTATTAAATTTTACATATTATTAATACTACCAAATGAAAAGTATTAATTATACATCCTATAACACCAAATGGAAAGTATTACTTCTGAAATTTTGGACATATATATTACTTGATTTTCTTTTTTGAAATTTTGTGAGTGAAGGTCTCAGAAATCCAAAACCTGATTTGAGCAATTTTTGAAAACTTGAAAATATTTAAGGGTTAATTATTTAAATCAAATAGATATTGAAAGATAAATTCTTTGAATGAAATGCTAGTTAAGTGTTCATTTCATGTATAACAACTTTTTGTGACAATTGATAAGCTTAAGTATATATTTGGTAACTTCCCACTTGCCAATTGCAAATTTTTTTTAATTTATTTTTTTAGCTTTGATTATCTTATGTAAGCTGACAGTAGCATATGTTTATTACTAACTTGTGCTAATTATTTATCAGTGTACAAAGAGTACTAGATTTATTTTTGTGATGCAACTTAGGATTAATAATGATGATGAAAGAAATTAATGACTATAGCTATATGCTATTTAATTCTCCCTCTGAATATAATCATAATAATTAGCCGGGATTTTTGTATAATCTAACAAGATTGTGCAAAAATTAAAGCAATAATTGTAATGTCATAACGCTCAAACTAAGCTCCCAACCGGCTATAAAGATTTTTTAAGTTAGAAATTTGAAAATTTGAATTTTTGAACTGTGTTTGGACATTCATTTTACTTTAAAAAAATTGAAGTATTGTTGAGTGAAAATTACAAAAATTAATTACAGCCAAATTTTGGAGACATAAAAATATTTGACGATCAAATTTTCAAAATTCAATCAAATTTCATAGCCAAATAGATATTTAAAAAAAATTGTTAAAATTCGTAGTCAAACGCTAGCCGAAGGTAATTGCATTTGAGTATCTATACATATCTAAATTATGATAGCATATTTGCCTTTTTTGTAAAAAGGGTTGTAACGTTAGTTAATGTGGTCCTCTTCTCATCTTGATGCTAGTTTGGCTCTTGTAATGGAAAATGGAAGTTAATGAAAAGTACTATCTGTGCTTCAACTTAGCATATACTACTACTTACTTTCTCAAAGACTTTTTTTTCCTTGGATTTGTCACTTTCCAGTATATTTGTCACAAGTTAATTATATATTTGCATAAATACTTTAATGAAAAAATCAAAAACTCGAGAAATTTTTAAAAGAAAATTGGTTGAAAATTTTGAGTTTAGTTAATTTGATTTGATTTATAGATTTAAAATTTTGATACAAATGAATCGATTTGGTAATTGGAATAATCCGAACCAATTCGGTACATTTACACACGTAATATTCATTATATATATGATTAGTAGTGCTTTCAATTAATCTTATATCTGAAATAAATATAATCAAGAACATAATAAAATTTTCAAATCAAATATGGCAAATACTGATCATGAATTTTTGCGATTCCACGATAAAGAAAAATAGTAATCTTTTTTCACAAATATATAAGTAAAAGAAATTTGGAAAAAAAAAGTGTAAATTGAATAACGATTACACCTTACAACTTAATTATTTTAATTCAAATAAAATAATATTTTTAGCCTATAGGCCAATCTCGGCTCCACGTCGATCAAGCGTCAAGGGTCAAAGCTTAATTGGGCTAGGCTTATAAGCCTTAATTTAAATGGGCTTGAAAAATCTTACCCCAAACCTACCCTAATAACGAGTTACGTTGGACCAGCCCCATAAGCTATGCCATTTTGATGGCTCTAACTGAGTAGCTATAAAATAGTACTTAATTTATTATCGCAGCACAACTTAGACAACTTAGTTACTCAGACCTCACCAAGTGCCCAAACTTCCATCTTTAAATCATAGTGTCTCTTCATAGACGGATAGATATTGAAGACAACTTCTTCATTATTCAATCGAAACTTAAGTTGGCTTGATTCCATGTACCAGTGCTCGCCCAGTGGCTAGAAAGGGTCTTCCCAAGTTGATTGGGACTTCGAGATCAACTTCACAATTAAGAATCACGAAGTCTACAGGGAATATGAACTTTTCCACTTTGACGAGCACATCATACAATATCCCCACAGGCTTTTTCACTATCCCGTTAGCCATCAACAACCGCATACTTGTTGGAGTAAGGGCTCCCATGCCAACTTCTGGAATATTGCAAGAGGCATTAAATTGATGTTGGCGACTAAATCACACAATGCCTTTGCAAATGCCACATCTCCGAAGGTGCAGGGTATGGTGAATTCTCTGAGATCATCCTTCTTCTACACCAAGGACCTTATTGCATGTCGCACTGCAATGTTGAAGCTCCTAAGAGAACTCTTGGCTCACAGTCCTCTTTTTTGTCACTAGATCTTTCATTGAACTTTGCATACTTGGGTATTTCTCCTATGCCTCAATGAGAGAAATATTGATCTTAAGCTGTTTTAACATGGAGATGAAGTGCCGAAACTCACCTTCCTCCTCTTTCCTTTTGAATCTTTGAGAGAAAAGAGGTAGAGGTCTAGGTATGAGTCTCAACTTCTTTGGCGTCACTACCACTTCGCTCACCCTATCCTTGGCATTAGCATCCCTAGTCTCTATATCCTTGCTGTCTACCATATCCTCATAAGCCTCATCATCATCAACTGGCATTAGTGGGTCAATGGTCTACTTACCACTACGTTTTGTTACTGCCATATACTGCCCATCATTTTTTGGATTGTATACTATGTTTCTTGGCAATGTACCTTTCTGACGTTGGTTCAACTGAGTCGACATCTGACCAAACTATTGTTCCAATTGCTTGATAGCAACAGAATGAGATTCAATCTTCTGATTAATGCTTAAATACTAGACTTCATCCCTTTTAAGGTCTCATCCTGGATGTTAGCTTTCTTCAACAATCTGTCGAACATCTCCTCAATTCTCGAACTATTAGCCCCAGAATCATGATTGAATAGTGGCATATATGGATCATTTCTATAACCATATCTGCGTCCCCAATCAGTATCTCTGTCTAGGCCCCTATTTCTATCATTGTAGCTTATCTCGATTGTTATCTATGAAGGCACCATCTCTATTGAAGTTCTGGCCTTGATTTCCTTGACCTTGGTGCCAATAGTCCTGATTGGAACCTTGGGCACTGGTTCGGAAACCCTCCATTTGATTAGTGACAAAGCACTTGTCCATTTCATAGTAGGGCTCCTCGTACATGGTACTCATGGAGGTTGATGATTGACTTCATTCATGCGTTCCTGACTCTGCTTCATCAACAACGTCACATTAGTACTGATCTGAGCCAACTCTTGCATCATCTCTTCGTGTATCTTGATAAATGAGAAAGAGTTTTTGGTTGTTAATTTATCTCTTAATCCCCATGCATGGTTTGTCTTGACAACCTTTTCAAGTCATTCAGCTAGCCTTAGAAATGGACAATCTAGGAACGAGCCTCCAGTGATTGTGTCAGGCACCACTTTGCAATTATTATCGAGTGCCCGATAGAACATCTCCGCCAAGGAATCATCAACAATCTTGTGATCTGGAACACTTCTTAAACACTTTGTAAATCTCTTCCATGTGGTACTGGTCGAATTACCAAGCAACTACTCAATTAATCTGATCCTTCAACTTTAGTTTCTTTGACCTAGGAAAGAACCTCTCCTAAAAAGGCCTTTTGCATCTAAGTTCAAGTGGTGATTGAACTCTGTGAGACAATGGGAAGACACTGAGCCAAATGGTATCTATTGACAAATTTTGGTTCCCCCTCATACTCTTGCAGACGAAGACGACATTTGTAGATGGTTAAGCGGATCCTCTGATGGTAAGCCTATGAACAACCCTCTATTCTGTAGCATTTGAAGTAACTCACTTGAGACAATAAATTTTGTGTCATTCAGTAAAGGAGGTAACACAATGGCTCTAGTTACATCCACCACCATAGGGTCAAGCCTGTATTGATTCTAAGGATTAGCAATAGCTTGCAAATCCTGTAGGGGTAGATTTGCATCCTCAAGTGGTGGAGGTGGGTTATCATTATTTGGTTCGGTGTTGCATTTATGACATCATTTGCAGTGTTGTGCGCATTGTTTTAGGCTACTCTTCTCAAGGTTTTCTGAATCTCTGGGTCAAACAGAGTCAAGGGTTGCCTCAACTATGGATGTTGTGCATACACTACACTTGTATGTTGAAACAAAACAAAAAATGCAAAACAAGGATAATAAGGATTAATTCATGTGTCACCCAAATTAAACATGTCTAAAAGTTATATTCCCATCAACGATGCCAGAATTTTGATGTCGCCTGATGTTTGCGAAGTTATACCTCCTTTTTTAGGATAAAGCAGTCATTGTCAAGAAATAGAACCTAACAAGGTTAGGGTCGAACCCAAGGGAATATGTAGACTTAGGAAAATTCAATTAATGCAATTTGAGTGATTAACCAACTTACTTCCCCAAAAGGGGGAGGGGTAGAAAAGTAAACCTAACTAACACAAGAGTTAAATCAAATATGGAGAGAAACTAGGATATTGTATTCCCTATGAGTACCTAACTTAGTATCATTGAATAATCTAATTCTTTTCTGGTGTGTAACATGTTGTACGGTAAGTTAAGTTCACCAAACCCTTTGGTCTAGGCGAGAGGCGAATTTCACTCGTGACTTGGCTCATCTCTGTTGTATGAATTACTAACCCTTACCTATTAGTCCTCGTCCCATCTCCCCTTAGCCCAGTTCGGTTGATTAGACGAGAACACATCAATCGAATTCTGTTAATTATCTCTTTTCCTATTCATTACTACCTTGGTCCAATCAATAACAATAGGTGGGTTCTAATGTTGGCCACCATCAAGAAACATGCAAAACGAAGAGAGTTAATTAATACATGCATGCACACTTTCTAAGAATTATGATTTATCCAATTTTACCATGTTAGTTCTTCATGATTCCCATAACTCTAACTGTGTATTTATCTACTCATGATTTGTGTAGATGCAAGACTTATGAATTAGAATAACATAATAGAGCACTTACATAATTGAATTAAGAACAAGCAAATCCAAACTTCAAAGAGAATCACAAGATCAAAGATCAAATCCAAGTACAAGTGTTTCTCACAACTCTCCAACGTTACCTCTACCCAATCTAACTATTTTTTCTCTCTAATTGTCGAGTTCTCTATGTGTTATCTGAAAAATAACCTAAAAAACCTATTTTTAGTAATTAAAATATAAGTCCTAAACAAAATAGAATAGATGGGTCGGCATGCCTCACAAACATGTTTATGGGGGATATTGCATTCCACGACCATAGTCAGAGTCTCATAAAGTGCCGCTGAAAAGCTGAACTTCAAATCTACGATACCCTTCTATGACTCGTAAAGTGATTTATGGCCCGTAGTGGGGTTTTATCTGATGAATCTTTAGAAAGTCCCTTATATTTGATCCTCGGGGCACAAACCATGTTCTATGACTCGTAAACCAAATGACGACCCGTCTACATGTTTGTACAACAATTTCAGAAAATCATCCGCTCACTGGAATTGTCCACGAAACCCACTTCACGGCCCGTAGAGTAAACTACGGCCTATAAAAGGTCTTATACTACATCAAAATCAGCAACTTTCTTCCCAAAATCAAATCAAGGTCACTCTTGGAATCCTGCAAATATGATACAAATACACATAAAACCAACTAACATCGCATTGAGAACACAAAAAATTCCAAGTTTTAAGTATCAAAATTATTGTATTTTGACAGAACATCAATATCCTCAACTTAAAATTGTTGTTTGTCCTCAAGTGACAGACTCAATCTATATAAGTAATATAGTAACACACAGACCTCAACCCAATAGTATACATCATATCAAACTTAAACTCGGATACCCACGCCACTTTTTAAAAACAGAATCAGATAGTCATCTAGCAAACCAATAAAGACTAGTGCATGTGACAACACAACCATGACAAGTGAGATACTATCAACAATCCACAACCACTGAATAAGTCTAATGCTAACAATGCAAGTGCCCTCACAGAAAGAAGTCTCATATCTCACTCTCAATGATGTTTTCAAGAATAACCTTGGGACTATGCAAAATTACTCACCCTCACTGAGATATTCATGCATCATGCCTAATATCATAGGCTTGCCCCTATACTCATGAATAAGACCTCAACTGCTTAGACTAGGATCACTTTAAGACTTTATATGCTTATAACGTAGGCTCAAAGGGCTTTGGTATGATATGGTGTTCTGGGAACATGGTGACTAAAGGTCCTTCTTGACACTACGTTTTCCTACACTTTTCCGTACCAACACTGTTATTGTTCATGGCATTCTCCCTTTCTCCTATCTCAAGCTTTTCTGAGTGCTTTCTTTTCATTTTTCAGCTTTTTGCCATGCTTTTACAATTCATTTTTCTTTTTAACTCAAAACTAAGGCATCACTTATTTTTCTTGCATCCAGTACATGATTTTTCTCCTTTCCTCTCTATCACTAACTCTCTCTCTCTCATTTTTTTGTGTTTTACCCTTACACCAACCACCCTCAACTTAGGTTTTTGGTCTAAGTTGAGGTGCACATAATCCGTCCTCAAAACCAAGGCCACATTTGGTAGTCACCCTCAAATTAGGTTTTTTGCCTCAGTCAAGATGCACAATGTTTAAGGAAGGAACAGAGCCAATTTTAAGATTTTATAACTAACAAGGCTAGGCTAATTAGGTGTTTGCAAGGAATAGGTACATGTTAGGCTCAAACATTAGGATTAAGGGATATTTTGCAATTTTGGGTAGTTATTTAGGCTAAGTAGGATTTTAAGAACAATGGCCTAAGCTCCTTTCCTAATCCGATTAATCTATAGCCTAACTTAGAGTAACAGGGCAAGTTCTGAATTAGCACATAACACATGAATTCATCAAGTTAAGCTCATACTCACATAACATGACTACATTATCACCAAAAGACTCTCATAGATCATGCTTTTATCTCAATTTATTCTCACTTATCGAAACAAGCATTGTCAACACACCTAAACATATGGTTGCTATCTAAACTAACTAATCAAAATTTTAATGGATATCATTTTTCAAACAAAACACAAAAACATGTTATATGCCACAGGTATTAGTATTATATGCTACAAATACTGCCTGAAATATCCTAAATATACCTGTTCAACAGAAAATAAATATCCATGGGGAAAAAGATTACAGGCAGGAAACGCCAGGATCAAAAATTGAGGTAGTTATGGACCCAAGCTACTCAGACTTCACTGAGGCCTATAACTACCCCCACCCCATCGAAAAAAAGTGCATTGTCCCCAATGCACACAATATAGCAAAGCTAAAGTATAAGGAGTCAAAAGTCATACCTGGGCGCCTAAGTGCTAGTTTCCACCTTCGGTTGCCTCCCAAGCAGTGTCTGATTTATTGTAGCGGCACGAATCGGACAAACTAGTTACTCAAACTTCACCAATTGCCCAAACTTCATTCTTCAAATCATCTATCCTCTTCATAGACTGACAGATATTGAAGACAACCTCTTTGTCATTCAATCTGAACTTGAGTTGACCGGCTTCTATATCTACTAGTGCTCGACCAGTTGCGAGGAATGGTCTTCTCAAGATAATTAGAACTTCGAAATTGACTTAGCAATCTAGGATCACAAAGTATGCGGGGAATATGAACTTTTCAACTTTAACCAGTATATCATATAGTATCCTCACAGCCTTCTTCACCGTGCGATCCTCTATCGACAACTGCATGCTCATCGAAGTAGGGGCTCCCAATCTTAGCTTCTTGAAGACCTCAAGGGCCATCAGTTTTATGCTGGCACCTAGATCACATAGTGCCTTTGCGAACTCCACATCACCGATGGTGTAGGTATAGTAAAAGTGTTGGGATCTTCTCACTTTTGAACCAAGGACCTCATAGCAATCACACTACAATGTTGAAGCTCTTGAAAGAGCTCCTGACTTACAGTGCGCTTTTTCATAACCAGGTCTTTCATGTACTTTGCATACCCTGGCATTTTCTCTAGTGCCTTAATGAGAGGAATTTTGATGGAGTATTATTTCAACATGGAAAGAAAGTGCTCGAACTTGACTTTCTCCTCCCTCTTTTTTATTATCTAAGTGAAGGGAAAAGAAGGCCTAGGAATGGGCTTCAACTCTGTGGTGCATCAGCAGCTTCACTCACCTCATCCTTACCATGGTCATCTCCAATATCCGCATCCTTGGCAGCAACTGTCTCCTCTCGAACATCCTTCTCATCAACTGGCATGGGAGGACTAATGGTGCTCTTGCCACCCCGAGTAGTAATCGGCATGCACTTCACTTCATTCTTAGGGTTTTAAACTGTGTTGCTAGGTAGTGTACCCCTCTGACGCTAATTGAGTTTAGTTGACACTTGACTAAACTGTTGCTCAAACTGTTTGATAGCAACAAAATGAGACTTAATTTTCCAGTTAATGCTGGAAATTTTAGATTTCATCCCCCTCAGAGTCTCATCCTGTATCTCATCTTTCTTCAACAGGTGATCAAATATCTCCTCAATTATTGAGCTGCTTGTACCGGCGTCACGGTTAGTGGTGGCATATAGGGATCATTTCTGTAACCATCTCTATGACCCAAATCTGCTTTTCTATCTTGGCCCCTATTCCGGTCATAGTATATTTCACGGTTGTCTCTGAAAGCTCCATCTCTGTTGAAGTTCCGACCTTGGTTCCTTTAACCTTCGTGCCAATAGTCAGAATTGGACCCTTGGACATTAGTCCAAAAAGCCCCGTCTGATTAACAATGAAATAAGTGTCCTCCTCATAGTAAGACTCATCATACATGGGTGCATGTGGAGGCTGTTGAACTACTGCATTGACTCGCTCCTGATTCTGCTTCATCATCACCTTCATACCTGTGTGAATTTGGGAAAGTTTTGCATAATTTATTCATTTATATTAGCTTGCTCAGAACCAACACTAACAATGTACGTACTTCTGGTAGATGTTGTGTCCCTCTACCCCCATGCACGATTAGTCTTGACTACTCTCTCTATTCTTTCTGCAATCCTTGTGAATGACTGATCTAAGAACATGCCCCCTCATGATAGTGTCAGCACAAGCCTGACTATTCTTATCAAGGGCACGGTAGAAGATCTCTACCATGGCATAATCAACTATCTTGTGGTTTGAGACACTCCTCAAGCATTTGGTGAACCACTCCCATATAGTACTAATCAAGTCACTAGGAAGTTGCTCAAAGTTGTTGATCTGGTTTTTCAACTTGAGCTTCTTCGATCTAGGGAAGTACCTCTCCAAAAAGGCCTTCTGCAATTCAGCCCAACTGGTGATCGACCTTTGCGGGAGCTCGGAGAGCCATAGTGTTTCATTACTTGTAAGGGACAATGGGAAGATACGAAATCCCACAGGATTTATAGATAGATTCTTTGTTCCTTATCATACTCTTGCAGACAAATGCAATATTGTGTAGATGGCTATGAGAGACCTCCGATGTTAAGACCGCAAAAAGCCCACGGTTCTGCAGCATTTGAAGCAACCCATTTGAGACTATGAACTTTATGTCACCTGGTAGTGGTAGCAACACAATAGCTCTAGTCACCTCCATAGCCATAAGATTTAGCCTGTATTGATTCCAATGATAAGCGTCGATATTAAAATCCTTTGGTTGTGGAGTAATATCCTTAAGCGGAGGTGGGTTCTCATGGTTAGCATTCTCTTTGTCATTCCTGTTCAGAGCTGCATTGCTTGTGTTGTTGGCATTATCTTGGGCCATTCTCCTCAATGTTTTTTGGATCTCTGGGTCGAACGGAGTCAAGGGATTGCCTCGACTTCGTGTGTTGGGCATACACTACACTTACACCCTAAATAAGAATAAAAACAACAAAAAACATAAAATGAGGAAAATAAGAATTGATACCTAAATCACTTTAAATTAACCAAGTCTAGTCGTACTTGACGGGGGCACCAAAATCTTGATGTTGCCTAAGTTACACCTTCTTTTTAGGATAAAACGGCCATTGTCAAGAAATAGAACCTAACTAAGGTTAGGGTCAAACCCAAGGGAATACGTAGACTTAGGAGAATTTAATTAATGCAATTTGAGTGATTAACCAACTTACTTTCCCAAAAAGAGGGGGGTTGTAATAATCAGTAGAAAATAAACCTAACTAACACAAGAGTTAAATCAATATGGAGAGAAACTAGGGTATTTTGTTCCCCATGAGTCCCTAACTTAGTGTCACCAGATAACTTGATTCTTTTCTAGTGTGTAGCATGTAGGACGGTGAGTTAAGTTCTCCAAACCCTTTGGTCCAAGCGAGAGGCGAACTTTACTACGTGACTTGGCCCATCTCCGTAGTGTGCATTACTAACCTTTACCTATTAGTCCTAGTACAACCTCCATTGGCCCAGTTCGATTTATTAAACGAGAACACATCAATCAAATCTTGTTAATTAATCTCTTTTTATTTATTACTACCTTGGTCCAGTCAGCAATACTAGGCAGGTTCTAATGCTGGCCACCAACAGAAAACTTGCAAAATAAAAAGAGTTAATTAATACATGAATGCACACTTTTCAAGAATTATGATTTATTCAGTTTTACCTTATTTGTCCTTCATGGTTCCCAAACCCTAATTGTGGATTTAGCTACTCATGATTTGTGTAGATGTAAGACTTACGAATTAGAATAACATAATAGAGCACTTAGATAATTAAATTAAGAATAGGCAAATCTAAACTTCAAAGAGAATCACAAGTTTAAAGATTAAATCCAAGTACAAGTGTTTCTCACAACTCTCCAATGTTACCTATACTCAATCGCACTATTTTTTCTCTCTAGCTGTCGAATTCTCTGTGTGTTATCTGAAAAAAAACCAAAAAAACTATTTATAATAATTAAAATACAAGTCCTAAATAAAATAAGATAATTGGGTTAGCACGTCTCACGAACAGATTTACGGGTCGTATTGCATTCCACAGCCCGTAGTCGGGATCTCGTAAGTGCTGCTGGAGAAATGGACTTCTGATCTGTGATACCTCTCCACGACCCGTAAAGTGATTTACGGCCCGTAGTAGGGTTTCAGCTGATGAATCTTCAGAAAGTCCTTTATTTCTAATCTTCAGGGCACGAACCATGTCCTATGACTCATAAACTAATCCACGATCCATCTACATATTCATAGAACAACTTCCGAAAATCAGCCCCTCACTGGAATTGTCCACGAAATCGACTTCATGGCCTGTAGAGCGAACTATGACCTGTAAAAGGTCTCGTACTACATCAAAATCAGCAACTTCTGCATTTTCTTCCCAAAATCAAGGCCAACGGCGGAATCTTGCAAATAAGACACAAAAATACATAAAACCAACTAACATCGCATTGAGAACACAAATAATTCCAAGTTTCAAGCATCCGAAGTGTTGTATTTTGACAACATATCATCACCTAAACTACACCTCCTTTTGAAGGTATAAACGGTCATTGTCAAAATAAATTATCTAACTAAGGTTAGGGTCAAACCCATAGGGAATACGATCTAGAGATGGAGTGATTATGAGCAATTTGAATGAATTAACCTACATATCCCCCGAAATGGGAGGGTTTGTAAATGCAATAAGTAACCTAAATCAAAAGCAAGTGTTGTGAACTCAGTGAGAGAAGTAACTAGGGTATTGTGTTCCCATGAATTCCTAACTTAGTATTGCCATATAATCATAATCTTCTCTAGTGTGTAGCATGCAGAACTGATAAGTTATATTCACCAACCCTTTGATCCAGGCGAGAGGAAAATTTCACTACGTGATTTGATCTATCCCCACAGTGTGAAATTACTAATCCTTATCTTTTTTCCAGTACAACCGCTCCTTGATCCCGTTAGGTTGATTAGACGAGAAAGATCACATTGAATCCTGTTAATTATTCCCTTATCCCATGCATTATCAACTTGATCTAACAATTAAGAATTAGACGAATTCTAATGTTGGCCACCATCAAAAAGTATTCCAAATGAAGGGATTAATTAATATATGCATGCACACTTTTCAAGAATTATGAATTATCTGATTTTACCTTCTTAGTTCTTCATGGTTCCCACAACTCTAGTTGTGGATTTAGCTATGCATGATCATTGTAGATGAGAATATCATGCTATGAAATAGCATAAATAAACACTTACAATGATGATTTGAAGAACAAGAAATCCAAAATTCTCCACAAGAAATCACAATATAATAATCTCAATGTAAAAAATCACAAAGTATGAGTTCTCAAGTCGTTTATGTCCTCTCTCGTGCGTCTCTCTCTAAAAAAACCTAAGAGTACCTATTTATAATAAGTGGAATACAAATCCTAAATGAAATAGGAAAACTGGATTTGATAGCTTCTATGGATGAGGTTACGAGATGTCGGTGAACTCACGGCCCGAACCTGGGCTTCGTACTCTGCACTTTCTAAAATCAAGCTTCAACTTACAAGACTTTCCTAGAGCTATTTTCGGACTTACAACTCGTAAAAGGTTTCGTCTGCTAACTTTTCTAAAACTCTTTTAAACTTTGATCCTCTAGGAATGACCTTATCTTCAACCCGTCATCAGACTTATGACTCGTAAGTGACTTCGTCTGAGAGCACTTTAACATTTAGTATGTTTTTTTATCTTCAACCTACAAAACCACTTATGGGCCGTGAAGAGATTTACAACTTATCTGACAACTTGTGGATGTAATTGATGCCTTCACAGAAAGAGTTTGTACTATCCTACCCAAAGCATTCTATGAAGGCATCAAATTACTACTAATGAAACCAAACCAAGCCCGTGCAAGAATGTTGAATTCCTTCTTCTCAATGATTTCCCCCTCCTTCAACCAGAGAGGGTTAGAATTCCAATCAGTGGAGCTAACCATGATTTGTTATTTGCAAAGGTTTGGAGCTACAGTAGATCTTTCAAGTAGCTCCGACTTCGGAATGTGCAACCCAAAGCATCATTAATTTCAGTCTCTCTATATAAAACCTGCACACCCCGAACCTCTAGAACATTCAGGAGTTTTGGCGTAATTTGTACCCTGCTTATACTCTTTGGAAATAACTTGGCCAAAAGCTTCATAGAATTCACGCACAAAACTAGGCACATATAGATCCCGAGGTTTTGTAAAGCTCTGAAAGTTATGAAATTTAAATACTTCTCACACCTTTGGGTACCGAACATTCAGCCTTTCTATTAGTAGTTGCTTTTCCTCCAAGATTGTCCTGTGCCCTTCAGCACTGAGCCTATTTTTAGGAACTTTAGGGTTGTGGCTTTTCAGGTTTTCTGAGATGACTGTGAGATAACATCATGTAGGGCCTTGGTTCTAGACTCACTTTTATGCCTCTTTGGGATGGACTCTTTTCAAAAGGGTGAGAGCCTCATGAATTTGGCTAGAATATGCTTTCACGTAGTCATTCTGCATAATACTTCAACATTCTTGTAAGAAGCATTGACAAACAACCAGGTATAATATTTGATCATATAAAAGGCATTCAGAAATAGACAGGTCAATTAGACCGTGTATCATACTCGAAAATTCACCAAACTAATTCGATGGTCAAACAGACCGTCGCAGTTTTGCATAGATTTTAGTCCTGGTGTCACCATTACTTTCAACGATACTCATACTCATTCTGCGATGCATCAATTTGATTCAACGACAAAGAGAATTCATCTTCGAAAGTTGCAAAAACCCCTCAAGAAAAATAGACAAATAAGGCGGTGTATGTGTCAGTTGGGCACATCACCGAGTGCACTTAGGCAGTCAAAATGACCATCGCCTATTGTGATTGGCAATGCCCTTCATCCATTCACCATAACTTCAACAATTTTCACAGACCACATGGATGAAATTCATATATCAACCCACTACAATACATCAATTTAAGCTTAATTACTGGCTAGCACTATCACATGGTTTCAGTGGCTATACACTCGATCTTAAAAAAATGATATCACCGAAATCTATCATAGGACAAGTTCAATCGTTTAAAAGAGATCAGGGGTTACTCATACTTCACCAATATCCCATAGAAATAATAAATCCAATAGGTAAGCACATTACGAGAACACATTCACATGATCACGGCCTATGTTCAATTGAATATATTCAAGCATCATACCAAGCACAAGATTTGGGACCAAATCCACAAACTTTTGATCAAAGAGAAAGAAACCCTTTATTCATGACTTTAACCTAACTCATTCACACCCCCAATTTCGACATTCATAAAAACATATCAAACTCAGAATAATCACATATATATGTAACATAGGGTTCAAAACAACTCTAAACTCCTACCCGTTCGATTCTCAATAAAAATTGCAAAGTATAAAGCATGGTTGTCATATCAGAAACCCTGATCAACTTCACAAATGTTGGCTTCTTCAAGGACTAGAACAAAGAGTCGAAATCACACCTGTTTAACAATGAGACACAATGAAAACCTTTGTTGATACCCTTTGATGATTATTCCCAACTTCTTGGTGAAATTTTATCAAAGAAAAGTAAAGGAAAAGGGGTATTAGCGTGTGATGGAAAAGAAAAGGAGGGAAGGTAGAAAGTGAAAAGGCCAAGGCATTTGAAAAGCCTTATGTAGGTCAGTGTGCGTGCATGTTCGGGAACGTCGAACCACACCACCTAGCACATTTGGTGCTCCACCAAACATGCTAGGGATCATCCTTTTTCACAATGAGTTTACTTTTCCTTCTTCCCTGAAGTGCGGTGAATTTAACCATTTCCAACTAGAATCGGCGATTCATCGACTAAGCATATGGTTTGCCAAAATTTGGAAGCACCTTCAGAGTTACCACTTGACCCCAAGTGCTAATTGGTTATCGCCAATATAACACAACAATACACTGAGTAGTCCTTCTTGGTCGCCTTCATCAACTTATGATTCCCATTTTTCCTATCAACCCTACATAGTTCAACACTCGTTATTCGAACTAAAAGGTAGTAAAATACTCACCTTGGGTTGCCTCCCAAGCAGCGACTTAGTTAACATCATTGCATGATGTCGTTCTGCTTCCCCTACACTGAATGGCCCATAATTGAAAATACTCCAGGATCATCTCCCAGTTTCAAAGCTTTGCAAATGTTAAAAATAATCTCCTCGTCATTCAGTCTAAATTTCAAGTCTTCACTCTTAATATCAACCACATCTCACCCGGTGGCTAAGAATAGCCTCTCCCAAGATGATTGGCACATCCGTGTCCACCTCACAATCCAAATCACAAAGTCTGTTGGAAGGATAAATTTATCTATCTTTACCAACACATCATGAAGAATTCTCACTGCTCTTTTGATAGACCTATCAGCCATAAGCAGCTGTACTATAGTTGGTGAAGGGGTTTCCAGATCCAGTTCCTCAAAAATAGCTAAGGGAATGAGATTGATACTAGCCCCTAAATCACAAAGAGCTTTACTGAACATTAAGGCTCCTATTGTGCATGGAATAGTGAATGTCCCTAGGTATTTCTTCAATGTCATCAACTTTTGTGTCAAGATTGCTCTGCAGTTATGAGACACTTCAACTATCTCACATTCAAGTGTTCTTCTTCGTCACCAATTCTTTCATGAACTTAGCATATCCCAACATTTCAATTAATGCTTCCACAAGGGGAACATTTATTGACAAAGTATTGAACATGGAAAGAAACTTTTGAAACTTAGGATCTTTCTCTTTCTTATTCAGTGTTTGTAGGAATGAAGGATTAACTTTGACGTGCGGTGCCTTTGGCCTCACAGCTGGACTTAATTTATGGGAAAAGTGTTCTTGGCTTTCGTCATATTTTCCCCACTTTTCTCTTGCTTATAATTCTCAGGATTGTCGAGAATATCATCACCTACCACTTGAGCCTCCTACTCATTATCCTCCATAACAATTATATCTTCTTTTTCTTCAACCTCTTTTACACCGTCGTCAACAACAAGTGATGGTTTAATACCTTGACCAATTTTCCACTTCGAGTAGTTATGGCTAAGGACTAGTGACCATTCCCTTTTGGATTGGCCACCATGTCACTAGGTAGACCTCTCTTAGGACGTTGATCCAAAGAGGCTGAAACATTTCCTAGTTGAGTCACCAAATGTTGAATGGACCCCAAATTAGACGTCACAGTTTGACTCAACTGGAAAAAAATAGTTTTCATTTCTTTTAGGACCTTATCTGAATCCTCCACCTTACTTAAAATTCATTAAACCGTATCCTTGGTTCAAGGATTCTCTTGAATAACCACTAGTTCAGTAGCCTTCACTCTATCATGTGGTGGAATAGACTTGTCTCCCTCATGATTTCGCCAACTCCCAACTTGAGGTTGATCAGTCCATACTCGATCTCGCCATTTGGAGTTATTATTCCAACCTTGACTCTCGGGTGGTATTTGAAAAGTCGACCAAGAACCTATCATTTTGTTCCTCATTAATGACATTTTTCATTTTACCCACCTTCAAATGGTGCACCTTCAAACATCACCTCTCTGGTAGCTCCCACAACATTCATACTCTTGTGATTTCCTCCCATGACGTGCTTGGTCAAAAAATCAACCTGAATTAACATCTTAGCCATGTTCTCATCCCTTTGTTGTTCCTTAGCAAGCTGCTCTTGGTAGGATGTGTGGCTTGAAGGGACTTCATCATCTCTTGTATATCATGCTCTATTTTTTTCATGCCATCCAAGAGGTTGCAAATGTCAGTGAAAATGGTTATGTCATTAGAACTCCTCTCTCTAGTTGATTAGTCACTCATTTGTTTGCAGCATCGAGACTTGCATAAAAGTATTGAAGAGCATATGGTCCAGAACTTCATGGTTAGGGCACTGAAGCAAGAATTTCCAAAATCGAAGTCATGTTTCATGCAACGGCTCACCCTCTCGCTGCTTAAAGTTCTCAATACTTTTTCTCAATTTAATCATCTTTGAGAGAGGAAAAAATCTCTCCAAGAATACATTTTGTAACTCCTCTTATGAAGTAATAGAATCACAAGATAACTTTGCTAACCACCTCAATGCCTCTCCGGTGATAGAGAAAGGAAATAGCCTTAGTCGAGTAACTTTCTGACTCACTCTCCCCGAAGTTGAATAAGAGACACACATCAACAAAGTTCCTTAAGTGTACATGAGGATCTTCGTGGCTGAGCATTTCGAATAATTCCTTCAATTGGAGGAGTTGCAACATGGTACTCGTCACATGGAAATTAACTCCTCTATCAAATGGGGGTAGTCAGATAGCACTAGTGCTTCTAACCTGGTCCCAATTAACATCTCGCATCCTGTTCATGCCCCCAACATTCTCACCATGAACTTTTATCATCCTTCATCTTTACACCTATTGTTTGATCAACAAAAGTAATAAGAAAATAGTAAAAAGAATTCTAACTACAAGAATAAAGGCAACAAACACTTCCAATATGAACACGCTGATTCTCCGGCAATGGCGCCATTTTTGATGTCGCTCAACCTGATTACTTAAAGGCAGAAGGGGGGTCTTCATCAGCATAATAACCCAACTTTAGAGGTTGGGATCGATCTCATAAGGAAACGTTGTTCAAGACGAAAGTGACTCATTAAATCAAGTAATTGTAGGATCTAGGGAGTTGCAATAATCAAACAGAGTTCATCTATTAAGGAATTAAACAACTATTAAGGAAAGATATTGGAGATGTGAAAATATGAGCAATAATTAAACAAATAGGTGTAGATGCTTGACTACATGAGTTGATGTTGAGTAAATATATAGGCTAGGTTGCTTGTAACCAAATCACCTATAATATATGGGTGTTCCGCACAAATCAACTAGGATATCACACACGGATCGTCGAGCACACACTTGGCCTAAGAAGTCAAGCAAAACACCTACTAATTTAATCCGTGAATGTGGATATCAACTGAAGCTTTCCAGCTATTATATTTGTTCCACACTCTGATAGTCCCAGCAAAGGAACAAATCAGATATCTAAAACAAAATCTCAAGTTTGCAATCTTGAAATTCATACATTAAACTTAGAAACAGATATAAATTCATCCAAATCAACTACAGATAAGTCAAGATATCACAAACCCAACAAGTAAATTAAAGACTCATATTAAAAGCACAGCCCCAACATGGGGATTTTAACTAGACATGTTAAAAATTAAAGATTAAATACCATACATAGTAGCAGAATTCATGGGTAATAAGATTGGGTAAAAATCAGTTGATTATCACCAGCTAATCTCCTCCAATTTGATGCCCAAAAACTTTACAACCCTAGCATCCCTTTTACTCTAAAAGAAAAGTTCTATGTACTACTACTACAATAGTATAATTGTTCTGATATGGAATGAAAAGATGATGTACAATGTTCTTTCTAAAATTACTTATATATTTTGTGCAAATATGTGAAAGTTTGTGCTGTGAAATAGTGATCAAGGTCGACCATTACTGAGTACTCTGATGATGCATCGAATGTACACTTGATCACTTTCTTGTGCATTTTTCTGAGGCTTCTTCCACTGCAACATTAGGCGATGACTCTTTGTTCCACCTTTCCAATTCGATAATGCACTAAAATATTCTTTATATCACTTTTTTGTCAATGTTTTGGGGCTTTGGGTGCTCCAACTTTAGGCAATCACTTGTGCATTTTGGCGTATTACCATAGTATGATTTGCGACATCAATCCTAACTGCACTTTTGACTTGACTTTGAACCTTGGTTGCTGCATTATTAGGTGATATCCTAAGCATTTGGCGAATCACCGCATTTAGTGAATCGCCTCATTTGGCGAATCATCGAGTATGTCAGCGACACTTCTTTTTTACCGCTTTTCAATACCTTTGCTCACTTTTCAAGATTTCACCAAGTCTTGATCTTTTGCGTACTTTTAACTCCATTTCCTATCATAACATATGCATATTCGTTAGCAATTAAAATTATTAGCAAATTAAAGGTAATGTTTCCTTGCAATTTAACCCAAAATGAGTTTGAAATATGGATTCATCATGTATCAAACAAAATACATTATATTGTCATCATATAAAAGGGTTCATAAAATCACCATGCAATTTCATATCTTGGGAAATCATAGAAGGGAGGAGGAATGGTTAAGCCTGTGGGGGGAAAGGTCCCCACAATCAAAACCACATACCTTTGATGATTTAATGGACGAAAATCTAATTTTTGGAGTGAAAAATCCAAAACCCTAGCTTGATTTCTTGCTTGAGTGCCTTGAAGAGTCTTGAGAGAGTTTGAAACTTAGAGATATTTTGGAATGGGAGAGAATGAGTAGATTAGAGTTGTATGGGCTGATAAGGGTTCATTTGAAGGATAAAATAACATAGTGTGGCATTAAGTAATATGAAAGGTCAAATTTGCCCCTTTAAAATCTGGTTGAACAAGACCACAAGACCATGTCTACGGATCATGGTCTATTTTACGGGTCGTAGATAAGGGTTTCGCCTGATGCCCCTTTCAGACTCTCAGAGACTTTTCTCTAAATCACATTCTATGACATGACTTATGGCTCGTAAGTCTTTCTATGGGCCGTCTGATAAGTCGTAAATCCCTCTTAACAACTAACACTCAAAAAATTTTCAGGAGTCTTTTCTTGCACTTTTCATACTTCTCATGGGTGGGGCCTTATACCGTCAGAGATTTGGATTTTGCCAAAAACTAGCAATTTTAGCTGATTCTAGCGTAGGATACCTTACTTTTTGAATTCGTGATCCCCCAAGTTGTGTTTAACGAGGATTGACCTCCTTCTTCTCTACAATCTTGGGATGGGCTTTACATTCACGAAAGTCTATTAGGTAAGTCTACATGATCGTGAGAGGATTTCCTTATTCATGAAGGTCTAGAGTCTTCTTCTCTATAATCATGGGCTATTGTAGAGACGTTCGCAGAGAGTAAAAGTTTCTATTCCTTTTATATAATTTCATATGTGATCAGCTCGAGTTTAGAAATTTAAAACTTGGTTTTCTCACTCATATAGTTTCATTTTGGGTAATTTCAAGTCTCAAACATCCATAATTGTTAAGGCTATGCTGGTATGTCATTGTGTGGGAAGGAGGCTCCATCTAAGGTAAATTTTATGAGATACATGTTGCCATGCCTATGTTTTTTAGATTAGTTTAGGAAAATTGACGCATGTTTGATTTTTATTACTCTTTAGCCTTGAATTATGTTACATTTTGGACCACAAGTGTAGGGATCCATATAGGACCTTTTTATGAAGTTAAGTCCAGAATTTTTTATGCAAGATCCGCATTCTTATTTTTTACTTTGAAATTGACCCGTCGCTAAATTTTATGACTTTAGCCAAAATAATTATATTGTTATTCTATTTTGATAGTGTGGCAACGTTCTGAGGCTACTCAGAAGGAAAAAGCTCTGATGGAGTGATTTGCGTACATAATCAGCTTTTATGTAGGTTACAACTTTTCTTAATTTAGATTGAGTTTGAATATGTAAATATATGTTGATTTACATGAATTTGGGGCAAGAAACTAGTTTAGTAGGCTATGTATGCTAAAATTTATCTTTAGGTGATTTTTAAGTTTAACGGGTGTTTGAATAGCTATATTTGGTCGTCCTTGCCACGTTGGTTTATTTTGTTTTGGATTATATGATATATTAGTGCATGTTTGGCTGTAATCTAGGCTTAGGCTAGTGAAATTCTAGACTTGAGATATCTTGGAGCCTATAGACATTATCATTTCTATCCCGACATAGTAACAAGTGGTGTTGGTCCTTGTAGACCAATATAGCAGACTTGTAGCTGATAGAGATGAGCCTTAGTTAGGCAGTAACTTAACTTTGGGGACTTAGTATTCATAATTCTTGTATTATCTTATTTAAGCTTAAGTCTGTTTGGCAATTCACATGATTTATTATTTTTTGGCTACATTAAGATACATAGAGAATGCAGAATATGATTTATGAAGAATTATGACAATGTTGGATATGGAAAGTTCTAAACAGCTCACTTCAGATCCATTAATCTTCAAAAGGTATTGTCAGGAAGTTCCATCCATGGTGAATAGTTTGAGGTTCGAGATCAGTGCTTCTTGCTTCTGATTACTTATCCTCTCATATGGAGTCGACATGCAGAGTTTGACCCCTTTAATCTCATCATTACACTTATGGGGTGACGATATTTGTGGTTTGAGACTCCGGCTTTACTAACCTTTATAGATTCAATTTTATTAACATATTTATTGCAGGGAGACTCATCTATGGTTCGAGACTGGGCTTTGTGCTTTTCCTATTCTGATCTTGGGAACATTGATACTTCTAAAATACTCCAGCTTTACTCGATCCCTTTAATCTTAAATTAACTTTTTTATGTACTTGTCAGGCTTATGAGGGTCGTTCAAATCTTTATGTTAACTTGCACACGAGCATATCTTATAGACTTATGTAGGCTTAGTAGGGTTTAGTTATTTTAGATCATTTTTGTTCTTTTACACTTATGTGCATACCTTTACTATTTTATATCTTGAATCCTGTCGGTGTTTTATTCTAGCAATTCCTACTCAGTCGGCCTAGAATGCATATTACGTACTTATTTATTGATACTTATATTATACTCTACATCTATTTTTGTGATGCAAAATCGAGCATCAGTTATCATCGCCGTCATTCTAGCAAGTAGCAGTCAACATTCGAATGTGAGGATGAGCACAATGTCCTGATCATTATCATCTTCATCTGTAAACATATATTTTTGTGATTCGTCTTTTGTATTTGAGATAGGTCCTTTGTAGTTATGTATATTTTTATATTTTGGTCCATATTTGAGATTTATACTCATTTTATTGTATAAATATTGGTGACTTTCAGGTTCTAGGAGGAATTTTATTTTGCTTTTGTATATATTATAGTTTCTCCTGCCTTACTTTGTGATTTTATTATCGTGTTGTTTAGTAATCTAGTCATATATCTATTAATAATTGTTTCAGATTACAAATTGGCTTACCTACTGACGATTTATAGCAAACGTCATCACGACTCGATAAATTGGATCATGACAAAAAGAATTTTTCCAAAGCTCAAAGGCAAAGAATTAAATTGACACATGTCACTTATTAAATAATTGTTTACCTTAAGTTGAATATGAAAAAATTTTAATTGCTTAGACTTTTAAAAATATTATTGCATTTGCATTATATTCTTCAAAAATTCACTAGTATTTATTGAATTTATTCCCAAATATACCTTTAAAAAGAAAAATTTTCTCTTCCTGGTCATTTTTAAAGCATTTGATATGCATTCACAGATACTTTTAAAAAATTTTAGCATTACCAACACCAATTAATACATTTATACATTGGAACATCTTATAAAATGTTAGTCAAGGACTTTTTGTAAGAGTATTAGGCGCAGCTTCCCAAAGTGGGCAACAGCTCCTAGAAGGTAGCCTGATTGTTTGGATTTGATTCAACAGTAAAGACCAAAGCTACACTACAAAATTGTCAAGTGAAAGTTTCCTGATACTGATTCGTTCAGGTGTAATACTGATGGGGCCAATAGGGATAATCTTGGAAAGAGTTCATATGGATTTTGCATAAGGAAGTGCAGGGAGACTAGTGTATGTTGAGGCAAAAGTCACTGAAATTGCGAATAATTTAATCACGGAGGCAACTGCTATCTGTAAAACTATGATGCATTGCAAGAGGAACAACATGTAGAATATTATGGTAGAATCAGATTCTCTAAGCATAGTCAAGATGTTAAAAGGAGAATGAAAGATTCCTCAGGAATTTTTTCATATTATTAAGAAAATTTCAGAATTAAAGGAAGACATTGGCACACATATACAACATATATTCAGAGAAGAAAATCTGTTGGCAGACATCATCACAAATATTGCATTTGAACAACAAAAGAAACAACAATTTTGGGCATTTTCAATCAGTTACTAAGCAACGCTCACAGAATTTTAAACAGTGATAAGAGTCCAATTCTTTCACTAAGGAT
The DNA here is from genome assembly GCA_011800125.2 of Solanum clarkiae. NCBI lineage: Eukaryota > Viridiplantae > Streptophyta > Magnoliopsida > Solanales > Solanaceae > Solanum > Solanum clarkiae. The sequence goes on from JAABOM020000101.1 coordinate 5,848,099, forward strand.
TAAAACAAGGATGATTAGGGACAACATCACACAAGTTCATGGCAATTAACAGGAGGACTAATGTTTGGCGTATAAAGCATATTTACACAGTAGTGCCTAAATAAACTACACTAATTAAGCCTAGGCTAAGTCAGCTAAAAAAAGGTACAAAAATCATAAAAGCAAAAACCAGGTTGAAGAGCAGCACAGGCATTCACAATGACCCCATAATTTACATCACATGAGCAATTCATTTTCTCCTCTTGACTACTTACAATTGTTACAAGTTTTATCGGTCAAACAAACTAACTCAGTAAGGAACGACAGAAAGGAAGAACTTAGTATTTACATAGACTAGAATGTAAGATTTAGACCTGACCCTTTCATTCTTCACACTTCACCGGATAGGACATTTGCAAAGAAATAAATTAGCATTCAAACAAGATTTGGATGAAGAACCATATGCAAGTTTGCCACCTTTGAGAGCTGAACGACAAGGGCTTCAAAACCATCACATGGAAATAGTTGCTGACCCACAGAAGTTGGAGCTGGAAATCGGTGGTTGGGAACCTGTTAGACCCTCAGTCTCAGGCATAGGCGCAGCTGGGCGCCTAGGCGGCATGCGCGAGTAGGCGTAGGCAGCCGGC
>JAABOM020000101.1:5848824-5865911 GCA_011800125.2 Solanum clarkiae
ATATAATGATTTTTTTTTACTTAGAACCCGTTTAGATTAGTCGAAAAAAAAGCTTTTAAAAAATATTTTAAAAATACTTTTTAAAGTGTTGAAATTTATTTTAAAATAAGAAGTTACGTGTTTGGATAAAAGTGATTAAGCTGAAAAAAGTTGTTAATGTGTTTAGTACATAAATGTTGTTAAGCACTTTATTTGATCAAAATATTTGAAATACCCTAAAAGCTGTTATATAGTATAAAATGCTAATTATTACTCTAAGTTTTATTTTTAAATTAAACTAAAATTAATTTATTTTTATTCAACTTTAATATAAATTGATTATATGGGTTAATGTATATAAGTTATTTTTAATTTTAAAATATATAATTTTAATAAAATAAATGAAATATTTGAGATATTTTTTAAAAATAATTTTATAATAAATAGTAGTTATATTTCTTCTTTATCATAAATAACTTATACAAAAATAAAAGAAGGAGAAAATAATTTATAAGAAAAAAAGAGCAAGAAAAAAAAGAAAAAAATGGAAGAAAAGAAAAAACATGAAAAAGGAAAAAAATGGAAGAAAGAAAAAGCAAGAAGAGAAAAAGAAAAAGAAAAAAATGGAAGAAAGAAAAAGCAAGAAGAGAAAACCAAGAGCCAAAAAAAAAAATTGAAGAAAAATAGGAAAAAAAATTAGGAGTAAAATAATATAGAAATATTAAAAAAATTAAGAATAAAAAGATAAAATTATTGGTCAAATATAAATGATTTTAAGTAAAAAAAAAAAAAAAAGTAGAAGGCAATCCAACTTTTAACTTTTCTCAGGTTATTTTAAAATTTGTCAAACACTTTCTTAGGATAACCAAAAAAAAAAAGTTTAAAAGTAGATTTAACCAACTTTTTAAGTACATCCAAATACTCTCCTAATATAGGAAGTCATGATATGATTATTGCTTTTATTCTAAATTTAAATATCATATTGTTTTATGTGAACATAATGTGCCCGAAACTAATATATGGCCAACCAATTGTATTATGAGTTAATTGTTTAGTAGAACATTTAGGATATCTGTTGTCTCTGTCAGGCAACTTATTCTTCAATTTGGGCAATATAAGTAACATCAGTAAGACTTCAATTATTGGATAATAATTTTTAGGGAAAACTATAGGTTTATAGTGCTTTCTCAAGGATGAGATTTAGATCCCATTAAACTCTTTAAATATGATTTTACACATTCTTGTTGTCTAATTTCACTTCATTTCTTGAATTAGCCATACTGGAATTATGTCTAATTAATGCTATGTTTTTCATAATAGAGTTTAGGAGCAAATTTAGTTCTCTAATCCCGGTGCCTATCCATATTTCTTGAGAAGTGAGTTTTTCTTTATTGTAGTGACTGACTACTTGTAACTTTTAACGACATCAGCATATCCAGGTAATTTCATAAGTGAAGTCTAAAGAAGTAAATTGCTTGCATACTTTATATGTATTTTGTGGAGATAGAGAAATTAATTTTGAAAGATACTCACATTGAGTAACGCACATCAAAAAACACAAAAGTGAAAAAAGCATCAAACAACAGGACGAATATTACACACCATTAAAAAATAAGGACCAATAACAACAACCAAGTAATGTGATAACTGAAGTACAAACAATAATTAGAAGTACAAACAATAATTAGAAGTAACAGAAATCATATACAAAAATGAGAATAATGCTATTATACTTGTATGAAGAGGGAGACACACATAGTGTGTCACGACCCAAGTCTAGGACCTAGATGTGACACGACGAATGGAGAACTCGAAGAGGCCCCAAACTAGCATATCATTTACACATCCTTAGTTGCAGAAGCAAAATAAGATAACAAGCAGATAACAATAGAGTCTAGGGGAAGCGGGACTTGGAACTTCTATCTCATCAATAAACTAAAAAGAGCATAGATGGAAATAAGGGACTAAGAGAAATCTTTCATAATAATGTAGGCATAATAGGCACCAAACTCAATACATGATATCCATATCCAACAACATCTCTACTACAAATGGAGCGGGGGCCAAGACATCACTCGGGCTCACCCTCAAAGATAAGTATCCAAAAATATTAGACAAACCTTAGCAAAAGCATGAAAGTAAGATAGATATTGTCCCCAGAATTGAGGACTCACCCAAAGCTATCTTCAAACGATCTGACTAGCCACGTAGAGGAGGATCGATAGGAGCTTCGGTCCCTACATGGTGAGATCACGTATGCAAAAAGTATGCGTTAGTACTTGGAATGTACTAAGTATGCTGGGTGCAATGCAACAACGACATAAATTATAATATTCAAGATGTATAATCAATGGATATAAGCCCAATATGACATGTGTAATCAACGCTTGAGCTAAAACATGCATGCAGATAATCAACTTGCATAACATAATATACATATATGGGAGGAGACCTTAACCGACATATAAAACCAAGTGAGCTACTACTTGGAATCCCTATGTTCACTCTACACCGAATAAAGGAGTGGTCTACTTGTCAAGGTAAATCAAACTTGACCCCACATAGTGGGTAACTTGTCCTAGTTGGATTCACTAGTAAAGTCCATTTAGAGAAATAACATAATCATATAGTAGCACATAGTTAAGAGACCAAAACTTTACATAAGGACTCCTTGGATCGAGCCCCCATCTTAAGCCTCATTCGGTGCTAAGTCTAATCCCACGGAATACTTGAAATAATCATAAATTCAATGATAATATGAACGACTTGTAAAACATGATAACTTGACATGAGTAGCTCATTCATATAGTTAACCCCTACACATAGTATATACTTTATACTAGAGGATAAAAATAATCCATAGACTTGACCTTTTTTAGTAGGCATCACATTTCACATGAGGGTAGAGATTGTAACATGCTTGTCCCATACTAGTGAGCTTTAGTTTGTACATGAGGGTAAACAATTATCATGCTTGCCCTCTCATATAGACATTATTCACTCACAAGAGGGTAGAAATATAGAATAAGAGCTCAATATATTACTTACAAATCATAGAAACTTGTTATGAGTTCATTACATGCTTAGGAGCCTATAATTTTTCATAGAAATACTTGTCTTGCAAAATATGCAATATCCTTTCATCAGCATAAGAATCCTTGTAATGTAAATTTCATCAAACATGGTCGGCATATGGACACATGTTCAAAATCATGCAATTTAAGAGTATAAGACAAGAAAGAGCAGAATCAAATCATTTTAGTGTCATGCAAATCAACCCACTAACATTATAGTAAAACCCTTAATTTGGGTATCATGAAATCCATCTTAAAAGTTCACAAGCTTTCATAGTTTTCATAGTTCATATCATGCATAGCTTTCAATAAAAATTCATGCATAATCAATCAATACTTGATAAAATAAAATATAATTCATATATACAATGCATAATAGAAAGTACCCATGAAGATTCTAACTTTGAAATTATGAAATTTCATAAAAAGAGAGAGTTAGGCTCCATGGGTGAGAGGACCCGGATGAAGATCCACATACCTAAACCTTGGAGTTCTTGAAGAAAGATTTGAGGAAGACTTGAAGCTTGAATTGAGTCCTTGAAATTTCAAAGTATACTCTTGAGATTCTTGAACTTTAATGGAATAGTTGATGATGTTTTTGGAGAGAATTTGAGCTATTCTAGAGAGTTCTAGGGTTGAAAATGACTAAGGAAGGAGGGTTTTCCGTCTATATAGGTGTTAAGTTATTACCCAAATGCGCTTGAGTGAAGCTGGAAAAATGAAGGAATCAGATGAACTGATCTGCGTCCAGTCCACAACGTTGAGGAGAATTTGCACTGGTCTGCACCTAGTCTGCATCGCGGACTGGTGGCGGATCCTTACTGTTTCTAGTTCCGTAGCGAAAAATTATTTTTCTCTACGGGTCATCTAAAAATCGAGAGCCACTCATTTCATACACAATTTTGCCCCCTAAAAGAGAATATGAAGTCAGATTTACAAAATCATGCACGGATTTGAGATATTCAAGAAATACACCATAGGACATTTTCGATGCCCATGAGGGATGTTACATAGTGTATCAAATTACTCTAAGTTTGTCCTGCTGGAAAGAGAGACGCCACTCAATTACGTAATAATTTTTTGTCTTAATTTATGATTTTCACAATCTTATATCTAAGTTTATGTCCTCATTAAGATAAATAATCACCTTTCCATAATACTTGTTAGGCAACCTCTACCTCTCATTAAACTTATTATAGCCAACCTATCACAATTTTTAATGAAAAATCTGTGCACCTCATCTTCACATGTTAGAACTATTTCAACCTCGCTTTTTTCATCTTTTTTCAACCTCGCTTTCCTCATCTTGTTCATTGATATATTCAAATTGTTCCTTAAGATGATGTGACACAGTCGAATGAAATTATAGTAACTAAAAAAAGGCTGAATGTCGAATCCCATACAAAATAGAGAGAAATACTACTGATTGGAAAAATACTAGATTGCCAGTTTGTTTTCTATTTCATATAGGTTGAAAAGATTTTGTTAAAGCATTAAGGTTGTATCCCCATAATAAAATGCACCTTTTTTTTCGTTTTCATGCAATTACAGATAATTGGATTTCTCGATATGCACTCAGCCCCTAAACCATCGCTCATTCTTTTTCAAGAGTTGAACAACTAATTTTGATAAAATGTATCTATAGTGAAATGAAATAGTTAGACAAGAACAACTGATTATGCTATATTAAATTCCTAAGTAAATCTATTAAACAAGGATTAGTGTCCTGAGTTCATGAAAACTTCTTATATCAAATATTAATTCGCTTTTGAAGTAAAACTAAGATATTATGACACAAGTTAATGTTTATCAATCAATAAAAATAAGAAAAAGATTAATATTTTAATTTTCAAAAATCATAAAACAATAAAAATCTATGAATGTTATATCCCTATTTGGTTCACAACCTTATTCGAAGATTCAGCTACTCATGATTGAAAATAAACAACAAAAATAATAATTGAATGAATCCATAATGCTTACTTAAATAAAACACCATAACTTTTGTTTTTCGTTCTTCACAAGACTTAAAAATTAGAGAGAGAAATATTGAAACTGAAATTTCAAAACTCCAAACTCTAATTTATGCAAAAATTTCTTATAAATTTTGTCATGCCCCGAAGGGTACCCTAGGCGTAACGACATTCGGAGACTATTATTAGCCCTCAATCAAAGTACCTAGTCTCATCATATTTGTTCAATAGGTCAATCAGCGAAAGACATTAAAGAAATAACCTTAACTATCAGTGGGCAAAAAGACTCACTAGTTATGCTTATCACATGAAACAAGAATAACGAAAGAACTCAGTTTAAAAAGAAAAAAGGGAAAAAAAATCCCAACATCAACCATCATCTATCTGTATCTATAAGACTCTATTACTAATAGGTCTAAGATAGTACCATGACTGGTCATGACTACCATAAACTCAAAATAACTTAAAACAACAAGAAAGGAAATAAAGACATCCTCCGAATGCAGGGGAGGGTTCACCAGGTCTCTGGCTGAAAGTTTGTGAACCTCAATGATTCACCTCCTGAAGTCCTCTATCTACTGAATCTACATCATGAAATGATGCAGCGCCAAAAGGGCGTAAGTGCGTGGAATGTTCTATATGTATAATGGGCTAAAAGTAAATAGTATTGACAAGACAATATAATATGATATCAGTTCATCAATTACTCAATCTTAACTCAGCATAAGGAATATGACACTATCACATCACCATCAATCAAGGCTCATACTATCATATCAACATCATAGTACTATCAACATGGAGCCTATCTGGGAATTTCACTAACCAACAACCATCATCTATAAGCCGATAGTGATACAATGAAGAGATGTCGTTACCACATCCATCCAGTACCTTGCCAGGGTAAAGAACGAGTCTATTGGTGGATCCATAAGTCTATCAAGTCCTCTTTTGGGACTAAGAAAACATCTGCTCTCATGGTCTAATCCTCTCCTAGTCACGTAGTTAATAAGTATGAGTGGGATGGTCCAACCCTCTCCTACGCTGTCCACATAGTTAATGAGTGTGAGTGAGACTCATTCTTACCTTCGATGCTCAATACTCCTCCCATAATTCGACCTGTTCATAAACTATCAATCAATCAAGAATTTCCATCACCTAGCCCCTTGGGGCAATAAACCTCGACTCATCTCATCATCTATCAACTCAACGAGTAGGATCATTCTTTCAAGATAAATTTCAATCTCCTTTAGACTCTAAGGACACTAATCTCATCAACATTAGTCATTAACACATTCATCTCAGGATCCGGACTGCAACAAACAACACACCCAAATGGTCAAGGCTCTTGATGCTACCCCTAAGTTCATTCTTGAAACCTTAGTAAGAAAATCATGTAGGTTATATATATAATCATACAATATTTTACTTAAGCAATTAATTCAAGTTATGATGATCATCAATTTAACAAAATATATAGAAATTAAAGATAGTTTTCAAGATAACATTCAAGAATTACACAGACAAGAGCCATCACCTTCAACTATCAATCTAATTCACTCAACGGGGCACATGGGAGAACAATCCCATATTTTGGGTAGCCTTTATATACCTGGAATGAAGATCTTCCTAATCTTCTTTAAGAAATCGACCTTCAACCGTAGACCTTCAAGCCCTCTCTTCTTCCTCTCTCAGGACTTACGTATTTGGAACTAGAAGATAATGGGTTTTTAAAATTCTTTATACAAATAAAAGTACTTAAACACATTTTGAGATTAAAATAGGGTAGGAAATGATCAAAAGGCCCTTTCCATAGAAGAATAAAAAATACACTGCACAACAATATGTCCGCGTCGCCAGGGGCGCGAACATGTATATTTTTGCGAATTTCTGAGATTTCAAGTTCCCATCAAAAAATAAAAAAATGTAAGTGTTAATCCGCACCCAGGGCGCGTCGTGGCCCTGGCGTGTATCAACATTGTCTCGGGGATAAATATGGAAATTATTTTTCGATTCAGTTGCTCTAAAATTGAGTTGAGGACATTTTTTCGCTCAATTTTTCGTGCTGATTTAAAATCTCATCTCAAATTTCCCATCGAAGCTCGAGAAGACTCGATTATGCGCATGATTACTTTTTAGGAAAATTTTGATAATTTCACAGGGTGTTACATCATCTCCCCCTTGGAGTCATTCGTCTTCGAATGGTAATGGTAGAATGAAGGCACGAGTAGGCTCAAAATTCATCTCACTCCTCACTCGAGAACTCTCAAACTCTTAACTATCCATCACTTTATATGTCTCTATCTTATACTCAAGAATAGAATCAACACGTCGACTTGAGAAGAAAATTTCAATTACGTTAAGGATAGGGACATTACCTTCTACATCATCGTCATTTGGCATGAATAGGTGCGGGCATTTGCTCCTTATGACTTCCTCAGTTTCCTCAACGAATTGAATCCTCCATAGAACTTTGACGGAGGCTATCTCGTTATTCCTTAGCTTATGGACTTGACGGTCAAGAATTTGGACTAAAATTTCCTCACAGGACAAACTCTCCTTTACTCCTGTACTCTCAATAGGGATTGCCAAAGCAGGATCTCCCAAACACTTCTTTAGCATCGAGATGTGGAGCACTGGATGGATCCCGTCTAGCTCAGAATGTAAGTTTAACTCATCAGTGACCTTTGTGATCTTCCTCATAATCTGGTAGGGTCCGATATAGCGTGGACTCAACTTTTCCTTCTTACCAAACCTCATGACACCCTTCATGGGTGACACTTTCAAGTACACCTAATCATCCACCTCAAATTCCAAGTCCCTTCTCCTCATATTAGTATAAGACTTTTGGCGACTTAGTGCCGTCTTCAACCTTTCTCTGACGACTTTCACCTTTTCCATGATCTGGTAGAAAAGGCCAGGTCCAATCAATTCAGCTTCACCAACCTCAAACCAGCCAATCGGTGGTCTATATCTCCTCCTGTATAAAGCTTCATAAGGGGCCATCTAGATACTGTCATGGTAACTATTGTTGTATGCAAATTCCATCAATGACAGATGATATCCCAATTCCCATTGAAGTCAATGACACAGACTCTCAACATATCCTCAAAGGTTTGAATGGTGTGCTCTGCCTGTCCATCTGTCTGTGGATGAAAGACCGTACTTAAATTTACCTTGGTACCTAATCCCTTCTGGAAAGATCTCCAAAATTGGGAGGTCATTGAGCTCTTCTGTCCAAGATAATGGACAAGGGAACTCCATGCAACCTCACAATCTTACAAATGTATAACCGAGCATATTTCTCAATCATATTAGTTGTCTTGACTGCTAAGAAGTTGGATGATTTAGTCATCCTATCCACGATCACCCATATCGAATCATGATGCTTTTGGGACCTTGGTAACCCGATAATGAAATCCATGTTGATGATCTCCCATTTCTACTCATGAATTTTGAAATTCTGAGCCAATCTACACGGTCTCTGATGTTCAACCTTGACCTGTTGACAATTGGGCCACTTGGAGACAAATTTAGCATCATCCTTCTTCATTCCATTCCACCAATAGGTTTCTCTCCACTCGTGGTACATCTTGGTGGAACCAGGATGGATAGAATATCTGGAGCTGTGAGCTTCGACCATGCTTCTTTCTCGGACACCATCAACATCGGGCACACACAATCTACCCTGATATCTCAACACCCCATCTTCTTCTTTGGAGAAAATGATCAATTTTTGCTTGTGAATCGCTTCTTTCAATTGGAACAAGACAAGGTCTTGGTCTTGCTTTTCCTTCACTTCTGACACTGAAGATGAAGCAGACCCATTTTGAACATTGACCTCGACTTCATTGTTCTCCTCAAGTTGCACTTCCAGTCAAGCTAATCTATGAACTTCCTTAGCCAATTCTTTCTTCCCTTCCTCATATGGGTAGTGCTACCCATAGATAACCTGCTAAGAGCATCAGCAACAATGTTAGCTTTACTTAGGTGGTAGAGGATGCTCATATCATAATCCTTGAGCAATTCCAACCATCTCCTTTGTCACAGGTTGAGCTCCTTCTTACTGAATACATATTGCAAACTCTTGTGATTAGTGAACACGTCCACATATACTCCATACAAATAATGGTGCCACATCTTGAGTGCGAACACCAATGCTGCCAACTCGAGATCATGAGTCAGATAGTTCTTATCACCGATCTTAACTTGTCTAGAAGCATAGACTATCACATTCCCTCTCTGCATTAGCAAACGACCCAATCCAACTCTGGATGTATCACAATATATCACAAAGTCTCCCGTCCCATCAGGCAAAGTTAAAACTGGTGTTGTAGTTAGTCTAGTCTTCAATTCTTGGAAACTCTTCTCATATTCCTAAGACCACTGAAATTTGACCTTTTTCTGAGTTAGCTTGGTCAATGGTGCAGACAAGGAAGATAATCTCTCAACAAATCTATGATAATAGCCTGCCAATCCCAAGAAACTTCTTATTTCCGCCGGGGAGGTGGGTCTAGGCAAATTCTTAACCGCTTCAACCTTTTGGGTATCCACCCGAATACCATCCTCCGAAACAACATAACCTAGGAAGGCCACAAACTTGATCCAGAACTCACACTTTGAGAACTTCTCATACAACTCATGGTCTTTGAGGGTTTGCAAAACCACTCTAAGATGATTTTCATGCTCCTCTTCATCCTTAGAATACACCAGGATGTCATCTATAAATATGATCACAAACATGTCAAGTATACGGTCTGAATACTCTATTCATCAAATCCATGAAAGCTGCAGGTGCATTAGTCAACCTAAAATACATGACCAAGAACTCAAAATGGCCATACCTTGTCCTAAAGGCTGTCTTCGGAATATCACTTTCCCTCACCATCAATTGATGGTAACCTGATCTGAGGTCTATCCTGGAGAAGCAAGTATCACCCTGAAGTTGGTCAAGTAGATAATCTATCCTAGGGAGAGGATACTTATTCTTTGACCTTGTTCAGTTACAGGTAGTCTATGAACATTCTGAGAGACCCATCTTTCTTACACACGAATAGGAAAAGAACACCTCAAGGGGAGGTACTAGGCCTTATGAAACCTTTCTCTAACAAGTCTTTCAATTGCTTTTTCAATTCTTTCAATTCAGCAGGGGCCATTCAGTAATGTGGAATCAAGATAGGCTGGGTGTCAGGAAGAACATCAATTCCAAAGTCAATCTCCCTGTTAGGAGGGACTGCAGGTAGATCATCAATAAACACTTCGGGAAACTCATTCACAATCGGGACTAACTCAAGAGTAGGAGACTCAATATCATTAGACCTAACTCGCATGAGGTGATAAATACAACCTTGGAGATCAACTTTCTAGCCCTAAGATAAGAGATAAATTTATCCTTGGGTGCAACAAAACTCCCTTTCCACTCTAGGACAGGTTCATTAGGAAATTGAAACTCAACAATCCGGGTCCTGCAGTCAACTGAGGCATAATAGGTATGAAGCCAATCCATGCTAAGTATCATATCAAAGTCAACCATCTCCAATTCTACCAAGTTAGCTAAGATATTCCTATGATAAATGGATACTACACAGTCCCTGTAAACCCTCTCAGCTAAGATAGACTCACTAGTAGGAGTGGAAATAGCCAAAAGGTTCAAGCAAACACTCTGGGAGAATCCCGAACTTACTAGCCACGTAGGGATTCATAAACGATAGAGTGGCATCCCCATCAATCAAGGCATAACAATCAAAGTAAAGAGTTAAAGCATACCCATAAAAAAATCTGGTGCTGCCTCCTGATCTTGCCAATTACCCATAGCATAAATGCGGTTCGTCCTTCCTCCTGCACCCGTAGTAGTATCCCTTTGATGACTGCTAGCTGGGGTACTGCGGAGGATTGTGCTCTATTGCTCCTTTCACCTCATCTCCTCTTTGTACACTCATACTGGAAGTAACCAATCTGTTGAATAACTAACATCCTTACCTACGTGACACTCACCCAGATGGAGTTTACCAAAACACTTGTCACAAGGTGGCTTTCCCTTCGTACCTTTGGTCACACTAGCCTGAGATTGAGCACCCTGGGCCCTAAAATTTTAGTAACCATAAGACTTTTGATCATACCTGTTTGGTTAGACGGGCGCACTCGCTACAGAGGGTGCATGATGAGAAGATCTCCTCTGAAAGTAGGACTTGTCACCTTTATTCTGTCTCTGCAGGTTAGGCTCATGCCCTGCTGATTTTGCTTTCCTGTTTATCTGCTCTTCTTTATCTCTTTTCTTATCCTTATCTGTATGTAGAGCTTACACCATAATCCTAGAGATGTCCATGCCGGGGATCAACAAAGTTGCTTTGCAATCCTTCTACATATGCCTGCCCAAGCCGGTTACAAACTTCCTCATCCTTGCCCTTATGTCTTGGATCATCTCCGGAGCATATCTGGACAACTTAATAAACTTGAGACTGTACTCCTTAACGGTCATCCCTCCTTGCTTCAAGTTCACGAACTCGTCAACCTTCGCCTCCCTCAGCTCTTGGGGGAAGAAATGGTCAAGAAAAGCAGCTTCAAACTCCTCCCACTCCATAGGCTCAACAACTTCACAATTACTATTTTCCCATTGGTTGTACCAGACATTTGCAACATCCTTCAGCTGGTAGCAGGCAAGCTCAACCCCTTCGACTCCACTAGCATACATGGGCCTCAAAACCTTGTACATCTCGTCGATGAAATTCTATAGGTCCTCCTCAACTTTCGACCCCATATATACTGGAGGGTTCATCCATAAGAAATCCCTAAGCCTAGTTGCAGCCGTGGGCTCTGTTAGCTAGAACTAGGAGACCCACTAGCTGAGTAAGCATGGTAATGGCTCCCTTGAATTCCGCCTCTAAAGTGGGAGCCGTCTGTGGTTGTGTAGGGGGCACGTGGGGGACCTCAGCATTCCTGGCAGACCGACCCCGTCTTTTCGTCTCTATCTGAACAGGGACCTCTGGTTGGGGATTCTTAGCAGTTGAGGATGAGGCATTTCTCTAAGCATCTATTTGTTTGGAAAGCATATTCTGCAAAATTGTAACGCACGAATTAGAAAGGGATTTTCATAGAGTAAAACTCCATCGCACGAACACAGATTATAGAAGAAGGGTAACACTTCCTAATATCCTATTGCCTCCTGCTTATGAAGTGTGGTGCACGACACACCCATAAAAAGACTCTACTTGACATGGCTTCATAGACTCCCTAGGACACTCGAACTCTGTGCTCTGATACCAAGTTTGTCATGCCCCGGAAGGGTACTCTAGTCGTAATTGGCACTCGAAAACTATTGTTAGTCTTCAAGCGAACCACCTAATCTCATCACATTCGTTCAATCGGTCGATCAGGGGAAGACATTAAAGAAATAACCTTAACTATCAGTGAGCTACAAGACTCCTCAGTTATGCCTATCACATGAAACAAGAATAATGAAAGAACTCAGTTTAAAAAGGGAAAAGTGGAAAAAACCCCAACATCAACCATCATCTATCTGTGTCTATGAAGCCTCTATTGCTAATAGGTATAGGATGGTATCATGGCAAGCCATGACTAGCACAAACTCAGAATAACTTAAAGCAACAAGAATGGGAATATAGGCATCCTCCGAATGCAGGGGAGGGCTCGCCAAGTCTCTAGTTGAAAGTTTGTGAACCTCAATGATTCGCCTGCTGAAGTCCTTTATCTACTGAATCTGCATCATGAAACGATGCAGCGCCAAAGAACGTTAGTATGTATAATGGGCTAAAAGCAAACAGTATCGATAAGACAATATAATATGACATTATCTAATCAATTACTCAATCTCAACTCAGGATAAGGTATAGGACACTATCATATCACCATCAATCTAGGCTCATACTATCACATCAGTATCAGAGTACTATCAAAATAGAACCTATCTGAGAGTTTCTCTAATCGAAAATTACCATCTATTATCCGGTGGTGATACAACAAAGAGATGTCGTTGCCACATTCGTCCAGTACCTTGCCGGAATAAAGAGCGAGTCTATCGGTGGATCCATAAGTCTATCAAGTCCTCTTTTGGGATTGAGGAAACATCTGCTATCATGGTCCAATCCTATCCCACACTTGCCACGTAGTTAATGAGTGTGAGTGAGACTCACTCTTCCCATAACTCGACCTGCTCATAAACCGTCAATCAATCAAGAATTCCCATCACCTAGCCCCTTTGGGCAAGAAACCTCGACTCATCTCATCATCTATCAACTCAAGGAGTAGGATCATTCTGTCAAGATAACTTTCAATCTCCTTTAGACTCTAAGGACACTAATCTCATCAACATCAGTCATCAACACATTCATCTCAAGACCCCGACTACAGCAAACAACACACCCAAATGGTCAAGGCTCTAGACATTACCCCTAAGTTCATTCTTGAAGTCTTTAGTAAGAAAATCATGTAGGGTATATGCATAATCATACAATATTTCTGTTAAAAGTTAATTCAAGTTATGATGATCTTCAATTTAAGAAAATATATAGAAACTAAAGATAGTTTTCAAGATAACATTCAAGAATTTCACAGACAAGAGCCATTACCTTCAACTATCAATCTAATTCTCTCAATGGGGCACATGGGAGAACATTCCCATGTTTTGGGTAGCCTTTACATATCTGGGGTGAAGATTGTCCTAATCTTCTTCAAGAAATCGACCCTCAACCGTAAACATTCAAGCCCTCTCTTCTTCCTCTCTCAGGACTTACACACTTAGAACTAGAAGATAATGGGTTTTTTGAAACCCTTCGTACGAATAAAAGGACTTAAAATACATTTTGGGACTTAAAATAGGGTGGAGAATAACCAAAAGGCCCTTCCCGTAAAAGAATAAAAAATACACTGCGCAAATTCGATCTCGAATTTCCCATCGGAGCTCGGAGTTATGCGCACGATTACGTTTTAGGGACATTTCGATAATTTCATGGGGTGTTACAAATTTTTTCTTACGAAAACTATTTAAAATGACTCCCAAATTCAAAATTCTAATAACTTCAATTTGCCTATCGACACTTATGATTCAATCCAACACCTTATCATAAGTTTTGGTACGTGGATTGCCTTTAAGCTCATTGTTGATTGCTCGCTAGAGTTTGTATACTTCCTTCGTGGGTTGAACTACAGACCGCATATTGATCCATGTCTGTAATTCCACTTATAAGTCCTGCAGTCATCTTGATTTTCTTTGCATATACATATGGATCATAAATGTGGAGTACTATCATATTGAGCAAGATGCGGGATTCTTTTTACACTTTTTCTGATTCTTTAATTTTTCACGAGTGGATCCACCACTTGTAAGTTGATCTATAATTGTAAATATATTTTTTTTTTGATAGGCTTTTATCTTCTTCTTCTTTTTTTTTTCGGCATTCTAATTTCTAAAAATGTGAAATAATATTTTTATATTAAAATATGTAAAAATATGCGCAAGAATAGGTAAACTTCGAGTAAAAAGGTATAGGATATTCCTAATTAATTCAAGGAATATCATTCACCATAGAGACCATTTCTATCTTGTCACGAATACTTTTATTTCTAATATTATCTCATTAGTATGCTCACGCATCCACCCTAGCATCCCTATTTTTTCAACTTCATCCTTTTAGATGAGAGTTTATAACTGAGTAACACTCCACACCATATAATATATTTATCCTAACCATCACTCTTATAATTTATTTTTAAATTTTTGTGGTATATTGTTATTACACATGATTTCACAATTAAAGACATCATCATCAGTCTCTATTTTTTTTCCATGTCATCCTCTTCCGACATAGTACTGTACTTGCACTCCAAGCATTTTGTTTGTGTCCTTTTCAACTTGAACCTTTTACACTCCAATGCTTGTTTTCAAACCTTCAATCTAGCTTTAGTTCTATGGCAAATCTCGTCAACCAGTACTACATTATTTATAAATAATCATGATACTCATATTGGATATGATGCGTTAATTTATTCATCACCAAAATAAAAATAAATAGACTAAAAGCTAATCCTTAGGGCAACTCCATTATAATTTTTTTAAAAATATTTCGAGCCTCCTTCCACTGTTCTTATACGAGTCTTATGGTTAGTTAATCCCATTGTTACCCACTCTATATAATAATACATTCTATTATTCCAGAAAAAATACTCCTTTTTCCACTCTTAATTCTCTCCAAGGTGGATGGGTTGATGAAATTTTCTGTTATCTTCATATAATTCTTGCTGGAAATAATGCTCCCTCTAGATTTTAGGACCCTACACTAGTCACATGCAAATTGATCTATAAAAAAAATTGATAAGTATCTTTTATAGATAAAGAAATTTTAAAAGAACATGGTTTAGGTATAAATTTTGAAAATAAACTAATTAAACAAATACTCCATCAAAATATATAAAAAAAAAAAAATCCCCCAGCATCATCAGCACCTAAATGTCAACAATATTTTTATTCTCGTGATCATGAATCTGAACCATGACAGGTTCACTATAATTTTTCATGATTCTCCCTTTAATCAAGAAATGATTTATTATTATGTCACTCCATGTGCATTTTGATCCATCAAAATAAAATTATGTTTTCGAACTAAGCATTTTCAAGAAACATTGCAAATAGCATTACTTTTTTTTTAAATTTTATGTTCGATACTCATATTAAAATTAATTAAATTTACATGTAAATTAAAAAAATTATATTAAGAATAAAGTGCTCCGTAATGAAAGTAACTCCAATAAATATTACAATGTCATCATGTGATTACTTGCTTGTAGTTTTTTTTTTCTTTGATGTATATGTAATTATGTCGTAAATATAATCATAATTTAATAATATTTTTAAGGTTCTATTTCATTGAAGAAACAACTAAAAATTTTGATGTTAACGCTTTTATTTATAGGAATATTAGAAATCAAATATTTCTGACAAAGAATCATGAAGATATTAGGAAAAGCATCACCAATTCTAAATCAAACATGAAAAGGTAATTTTGTTAATTTGCAACAATGGAGATATCATAATTTCTTAATGAAACAAAAATATTGAGTTTAAGTATGTCATTATGCATATAATTACGGCTATTGATGGGCAAATTAAATTAAGAAGCCTTGCCAAAAAACAAAAAATAATACTAATAAATTTATATTTTTACTATAAAGAAAGACTAGTATCCATCAATCTCGGATGAAGCCAAAGATTGACTATTTTTTGGCTTTGGAGTATGATGGAATAAAGCAAAATGTCTCTTTAAACTGTCTACGCTTCTTTCATTTGTGAAATAGCAGTTAGTTAATGCAACTTTTTTGACGCTCCTCATGGGTCATCTGGAGACAGTCGCTTTATGTTTTTAAACATAGGGGTTAGGCTGCGTACATCCGACCTCCCCTTACCCCGCAATGAGCGGGAGCCTTTTGAGGCACTGGGGTATGTTGTTGTTGTATAAAGAAAGACTAGAAAGTGTTGGAATGTAAATAATATAGAGTAGTTGCATATTAATCATTATTTAGTAAATCAGTTAGTTGAGTTTAATGAGTTAGTTGAGTTAGTTGGAGATTAGATTAGATATGATCACATGTGCAATGCCACATAGTAGATAGAGTGAGGCTTCACATTTGTATATATACAAACACCTGTACAGTACAGAAATGCATACATTCAATATCCCATTAACCGTCTCTCTTGTTCCCAAATTACTTCTGGCCTTCACCTTCATCTTCTCTCTGCTATGAATTGCAGTTATTGATCCTTTTTCTTCATGGTATCAGAGCCCTGAATCAATCATTGATTCACAGCTCGAGTTTTCTCTTCAATGGCTGATTCTACAGCCAATGCAACTAGTAATGTGAATTCTGCAATAGAAACTCTAAATCAGGTTGAACGAAGGCAGAATCATCCACTTTATTTGTACAATGCCGACTCTCTAGGTAATATTCTCACCTCTATACAGTTGACAGGGACGGATAACTACTCACTGTGGAGTAGATCCATGCTCATTCATCTTAGAGCTAAGAACAAATTAGGTTTTGTTCTTGGAAC
>JAABOM020000101.1:5882063-5897310 GCA_011800125.2 Solanum clarkiae
TTGTATATAATGTAGAACTTGAACTTTAATTTAGGATTTGTTAAGATTATGGCTTTAGTAGTGTTTAACTTGAACTTCGATTAAAAGGAACTTGAAGAAATTTTAAGTTAACTTTAAAGTTAAATATCATATAAAACTTGAACTTTAGGATTTTTTTTTAAGTTGAACTTAGATTTAATTTTGAACTTGAACTTTGGGATTTTAGAACTTAATTAGCTTGAATTTCAAGTTGTAAATTTTGATTAGATATAATTTAAAACTTGAACTATAGAAGTCGTTATATACTTAATTAAGTTGAACTTTAGTAGTGTTTAACTTAAAGTTAGATTTAATCTGGAAACTTGAATATTTTAATGAGATATGTGAACTTTGAATTGAAGTTGAATGTAATATAAAATTAGGATTTCTTAAGTTTGAATGAGATGTGAACTTAAAGTTAGGATATTTTAAAGTTAGAATTTCTTAAATTTGAACTTAAAAGTAAAGTTAGCATTTATTAAAGTTTTTGATTTCTTAAGTTGAATGAGATGTGAACTCAAAGAAGTAGGATTTCTTAAGTTTGAAATTTAGGATTTTTCATTTAAGTAGAACTTAGATATAATTTCATTAGAACTCGAATTTAAATTATTTTAATTAGAAGTTGAACTTTATTTGTTAATTTTGAACTTTTATATAATGTGCTTTAATTGTACTTGAAATTTTAGATTTTCAATATTTGTTGGCGCCACGAATCGAAGTACCACCTACCCTCCATCTCCGAGAATAATTAAAAATTAAAAGTTGAGATATTTTTTCGATTAAAATTTTAATTATTGTATATATATAAATGTTTGAATAGTTTTTTAGAGTATTGCTATAATGATAATAAGTTTGTTTGGCATAAGTGACAACACTAGTTGATCCTATTGATGACAAAATTGATTTTCTTGCAAAATCGATTTGTGTCCATCTAGTGTTGACACTTATCTAGTTTTTTTTTTTTTTGTCATATTGAGTTTGTTTGGCATAAGTGACAACACTAGTTGATCCTATTGATGACAAAATTGATGTTCAAGAAAAATCGATTTGTTTCCATCTAGTGTTGACACTTATCTTATTTTTGGATTGTCATAATGAGTTTGTTTGGTATAAGTGACAACACTAGTTGATACTATTGATGATAAAATTGATTTTCTCGCAAAATCGGCTTGTGTCCATTTAGTGTTGATACTTATTCTATTTTTGTGATATTGTGATTTATTAATTATATTTTAAATTATAAGAAAAGGAATTGGGGCGGCCTCCTTTACGTGATGAAGTCTTTAGGAGGTATTGTATGAAGAAAAAGAAGAATGACTCGGATCCGGATCAGTGGGTGGCTATGTAAGTTATTTAACATAACTTTAACTATAATTTATTTTGATTCTAACTTTCGCTTTTAATATACACATTGAGTCTACCTATTATTTTAAATATGTAGTGTGACTATGAGCGATATATATAAGAGCTTGGACATTCGGTCGAGCTAACCCCTGAATTATCCAATATCAAATTTGGATGGAAAAGGTTGGAGGCGGGAACCATAAAGGTCGTGTTTATGGAATGGGTTCCCAAAATAACATACGACGACTCCAATCCGATTTACAAAGCATTGGATCATCACTTCAAACTGAGGCTATTGACGGAACTCAGTCAGCTATCATGAGTCAAAAAGTTAAAGAACTTACATGTGCATTGGCAAAATTTGAAGCACGAAGGGCCCAGGAATATGCCGAACTCAAGCAACAAATGCTCAGCCTAGCCCGAGGTCCTCACACCATGATGATTCTGACGAAAGTACAGATGATTTTGTTGAAAATAGCTCTTAGTTCTCTTCTATTTTAGTTTTGGACAATTTAGATTTTTTGTTGAACTTTGACACTATTTAAAACGTTGTAAATTATGAATTTCTATGTTCTTTATGTTTAATTGTGTTTATAAAGACGTATTTTGAATGATTTAGATGTTGTTGATTGTGTTGTACTGGTATAATTGAACTAGTTTTGGAAGATTTTGTATATGGAATTTTAATGCATGTGGGACAGCAGAAATTGTAGGTTTCTGCTATCAAAATATTGCAGAAAAGTAACGGAAAGGGTCACTAAGTCCGTCGCTTTTCTGAAATTTTTTTTAAAAAAATTCCCAGAAAAGCGACAGACTGCGTCTCTTAATCCGTCGCTTTTCTGGTAATTTTTCTAGAAAAGCGATGGAAGTCCGTCGCTTTTTATATTTTTACTTATATTTAAAATATTAATTTTTTAAAAACTTGCGACGTGGTCCGTCGCAAAATAAATTTAAAAAATAAAAAATAAAAAAAGCGACGGTTGTCCGTCGCTTTTTGTAAATTTTTTTTATTTTTTTGGGCGACGGACTGTGTCTCTTTTAAAAAAGCGACAGAACCATCTGCATTGCTTTGGCAAAAAGCGACGTTGTTCGTCGCTTTTTACCAAAAAAGCGACACTATCCGTCGCATTTTTGCATCGCTTTTCTCAGTTTTTTAGTAGTGATTATGGGTGTTATCATCACACAAGATTTCAAGTTGTGACACAAGGATACACTAATGAATGTATTAGTGCATATTTGAATACTAGATACATATATTTTTATACTAAATACATTTATCTATGCATAAATACACTAAATATTTGGTTCCGGATACACTGATAAAATTGACATTGAATACACGTGATGAAATCAATATTAAATACATTCGATGAAATTGATTGTGGATACACATATACATGAAACTGATATTTGATATACATATTGTAACACCCGGGTAAAATTACCAAAATACTCTTGGAACGGAGACATGCGCGTAACGCGTCTTTCAAAGTTCCGATGAGAAATTCGAGACCGATTTGCGATCAGTGCGAAAAAATGAGTTGAAAAATGATCTCGACCCGATTTAAGAGCAACCGGGTCGAAAAATAATTTTTCGCAATTTCGCCAAAAACAGTGAGGGTAAGCGACAAGGCTGTGGACCCATCACGAACCCACACTTATAGTTTTTATCAACTTTTCAAAGGGATTCAATTTTCAAATTTTTGCAGGTGCACGATAGGTCCGCTTCGCGGACCTATTGTCGTGACCTGTTCCACTAAAGTTTAAAATTTTAAATCTTTTGAGGGGTATTTCGAACTTTTTCCAACCCCTCCTAAACTTGAAACACGACCCATTTAGATTGTTTTGATGAGTAAATAGGGTCAATAAAACCCTATTCTAAGTCTTTCACAATACTTGAAAGTTAGGGCTTGAGAGAGAAGAAAGAAGAACGTGAGATTGGAGAATTCTTGACGGGTGATTTGAAGAGCTTCATTCCAGGTATGTAAGGCTAAACGAAAGTATGGGATTATTCTCCCATGTGCCCCATATATGGTCATAGATGAGTTAAGAGTCCATGAGCCCCCATATATGTTTCTTGAAATACTTTCTTGATTATTTTCTTGAAAATTGTATCTATTACATGTATTTCATGTGTTGATGATCATCATAAACTTATTTTTCTTGAATTCAATACTTTTCATGAGATATTATATAAACCCTATATGTATACTTTTGAAAGCATGCATGAATGAACCTAGGGATGGAGTCTAGAGCCTTGACATGAGTATGTTGATGGAAATCTTGATGTGAGTATGATGTTGAGTTAGTTGAGCTTGTCGATCCTATGAGTTTTTATAATTGAGTTCTTGAGTCTTGTCTAAATGACTTCTTCTAAACGATGATCTGAGTCTTTGAATTCTTAAATGAGAATTGAGTTAATTAGGATGGGTTAAAGTCCCTTAAATCAATAGAGGATGTAGAGTTTGAGTTAATGAGATATTGAGAGTCTCTACGAGACTAAATTGAGATAATTGAATTGAGATGAGGAGCCTTATGAGCATTGAGTCTTGGGAAGAGTATCGAGCATCGAAATGATTATGAGCAAAAGCAAGTCCCTCGCACTTATTAACTACGTCGCCAAGCATAGGAGTGCACTAATTCCATTAGAGTCAAAAAAGTCCCTATCTTGAGGGTTAAGTTCGTTAGAGTCGGACAAGTTCTCACTCGGGAGCTAAGTCTGTTAGAGTCGAAAAAGTTCTCATTCTATGGATTAAGTCTGTTAGAGTCGAACAGGTTCTCACCTTATTGTCCTGAAACAATAGAACTTGATTAGTTGATCTTCTAGATTCTTTGTGGATCATATTTGTTCCTTACCTGGCAAGTACGGAGCAGTTGTTGCAACATCAGCGTGATTGTTGTACAACCCCTGGCTCATAAGTGGTTGTTGTCGGATAAGAGAAACTCACAGAGAGTTCCCAAATTGAGTAATCTGAGTCGAGATGAGATGAGATGAGATGAGATGAGATGAGATGAAATGAGTTGAGATGAGTTGAGTCTGATTCGATTGATGAGTTGATTGGTTGATGGGTCGTTTGTCTACTTTTTGTTCTTGCTTTAGATAGACATTTGACATGATGATTTTTACTATCCTTGATGTTAATTGTTGTTTCTATATTATTCTACCTGTATCGGTTTGATTCAGCTATTTTACATACCAGTACATTTCACGTACTAACATCCCCCTCTGGGACTGCATCGTTTCATGATGTAGATACAAGATTTGGAGATCGTCAACAGGCGCACTGTTGAGGATTTGAGACGTTCAGCTGATTGGTGAGCCTCCCTTACTTCAGAGGATTCATTATATTTATTTCATCTTGCCTTAGAGTTAGCCACTTATTAGCTTTATTTTGATTGAGGTAGCCATGGGTCTATCATTGGCACCACTTGATAGTGATAGAAGTTTCATAGACTAGAGTCGAATGCTGATGTTAAGACTTGTTGAGCTAGTTTCTTTCTACTAGTCTTTCCATTTATAATATTATTTTGAGATTAGATGGGATGTGCTCATTTACTTCCTTATGTCTTCCGCTGATTAGTAGAATACATGAATGAACGAATGAATGTGATGAGGCTAAGTGGTTCGCTTGGAGACTAGCAATAGTCTCTGAGTGCCGGTTACGTCTAGGGTACCCTCTCGGGGCGTGACAAACTTGGTATCAAAGCACGAGTTCAAGTGTCTTAGGGAGTCTATGAACCCGTGTCTAGTAGAATCTTATTTATGAGTGTGTTGTGCACCACACTTTATAAGCAGGGGGCTATAGGACATTAGGAATTGTTACACTTCTTTCTTATTCCAATTCGTGCGATAGAGTTAAACTCAATGGAAGCTCTCTTATAATTCGTGCTCTACACGTTGTAAAGTGTGACCATGCCTCCAAGAAGAGCTGTTAGAAGAAGAGGACGTCCTGCTAGACAGAACGCTAACAAAAATCATATACATTCTAAAATACAATTATATAGAGAGAGAGGTGAGCAATTGAAGGAGAAAAGGGAGCTAGAGAAGAAAGAAGATAGCGAGAGAACTATTGTATCTCAAATACATTCGAGTCGTGTCTAAATATAGTATATCTGAAATAAATTAACTCTAATTTAACTCACATGTATTTAATATGTTCCATCAGATACATATGTCTAGAATAATATTTTTCTAGCAGAAATGATTACGAAAACTTTTGTTTCAGTATATAATTAGCCCCAATAATTATGTGTTTTGTGTTTTTGTAAACATATATTTTAACTGGGGTAAACTCTGATTTGTGCCAAATTTTGATTGAAAGGAAGAAAAAGGGCCACATAGAAGAGTTGTTATAAGTAGCCAAAATTAGCATTAAATGCAAAAACATATACTTGCAAAGTTTGGGATCCCACAGGACAGCTCAAAGGAATAGATATCACTCATCATAATCAAATAATGCATGTGCTACTGATCTGGACAAACCATTTGGTTTTTTTGTAGGGTACCCCATAATTATGGGGTCAAGTTATGTTTTCCTTGACCTGATTTGGACATCTAATTGATATATGAAATATACAATCTTGTCTTTACACCAAGAGAAAACCTTTTTATATATCGTTTCTCGTGTTTCACTTTTTGAGAGTTAATATAATTAAATTTTAAAATTAAATTAGATTATATTAATTAATTCAATATTTTATAATAAAATATAGATATTCAAAAATTATACAAAAAGGTACTATAGATTATAAGCTTTTTTCCAAATCAACATGATAAAAATATACATCTTAAAATGTTAGTCAAAGTTTATGTCGTTTAACTCTTACCATACTCTGAAAAACCATCATCCAAATAAGTTGTAAGAAAAAAAAAAAAAAGAAACTATGACAACTTTAAAAGAAACTAAGGGAGTAAAGAAACGGCTCCAAATTGATACCTCTCCTTTCAAGTTTTAATTCGTTTGGGCACCATGCTTAGCAATATAATCAAAGATCACTGTTACAATGAAATCAAGATATCGACTACGTCATCTTTCTTAAAGTTTTCTAGCAAGGTGTAAAATTTATTTTTTTAAACTAACATATCAAAAATATCTTATGAATCTTTTAGTCATAAATATGTCATATCATTCATTAAAAACAAAAGACATACGTAATTAACGTTAAAATAAGAATATTGGAAATGGAGAAAAAACTTATAAATAAAAAAGTGACATGAATTGATTACTACTTTGGGAGCTTTTGACACCCATATTAATATATTGAATATGGATTTAATTGAAGTCTCTTAAAATTGTAGGACATTGTATTCCTTGACCAATTAAAGAAGTGAAATAGACATTGAAAGAGTGACAACAAGGTCCATATCAAACTAGTTGTTATGATATGAGTGGAAATGGGGATAATATCCTAATCTTATTCATGATCCAATAGACAATGACCAATTTTCAAACAAAAAAGAATCCTTGTCCAAAGTATGATCTCTCTTCTTTGAAAATAGAGGTTTAAGATGTACAGGGCTTGTCCTCAACATTCTAAAATAAATAAATAAAGTCTTAACCTTTCTTTAAATTCTAGTCCTCTAAAAGTGACTTTATAGTGAGAAAAGAATATAGGATAAGCCAAAGAACAGAGGTGGTGTCCTTTCAACTTCTTTATCTTTTAAAAAATTTTCTGCTAAGTTCTTATTATATTTTCAAAGGAAAAATTGATATTTGAAAATTGAAGTTGTGTTTGATTATATATCGCAGAGCCACATGGTAATCAGGGGGTTCATTTGGATCTCCTTCGGTGAAAATGCTATTTTTATATGGAAAAAATAATTTTTTATGCATATATAATAGATGTCACACCCTTTTTGATTAGTTCATATTTTTACTTCTTAAAATTTTGAACTTTCTTAAAGAAAATCATGAATCCACAATTGTTGCCATAAATATAAATTGGAGGAATTTTCAAATTTTTATGAGTAATTTGGAGTAAAACTTATTGCTCCTTTCATTCACTTTTAATTGTTCACTATACTAAAAATATATGTTCACTTTTACTTGTTCAATCAGGATCAACAGATATAGTTTATCACACCACGTGGCCTGTTTAGTAGCTATAGTACTTTTTAATTTCCAAAGCGTTGAATTTATCATATTAAAAAGGTAATATAATGAAATTATGATTCTATTTATTGTTCTTGAAGGTGTGTGAAGTCAATACGGGATAAATTGTTACTTGACTTGGATTAAAATAACTAAAACACAAAGTGCAACATTATCTCTTTCTAATTCCCCAAAAATAGATAAGTGATGAAAAAATAAATTTTTTTTTTAAAAAAAAAAAGAAGAAAAAATTGATAAATGTGGGATATAACATGCTATAAAAGATCACTGGAAGTTGCTGTCAAATCAGTTAGGCAGCATATTGTTAAAATGTTGACAACCCAATTGGAAATAATAAAACTTTGAGGGTCTGACTAAACACCAACAATTAGAATGTATATTATAAGATTCTAGATATCGATTTTGTCATTTAAAATAAAATAGTTCATATTTACAAAGATAGAAAGATTCTCGAGAAATAAAGATATATAAAAGTTACAAAAAGTGATAACGTATGGTTTATATTTTTTGTGATTATTGTGACCAATATCATCATTTTAGCACTAGGGCAATTTATTTAATAATATTCTAAAATAAAAAGAGCATAATCGAAAAAAAAAAAGTGCTTCATGAAAAATATTTTTTTTAATATAAAATATTTTAACTTTACAAAATTAGCTTCGCGATTATTTCTTTTATGTACAAATGAGATGTAACAATCGTACAAGGTGCAAGATAAGGTCTATATATATAAGGGTGCCGTTATGATTATATTTTAAAATTAAAATTTATAGCAGTAACCTAATTGTTAGTTAAAGTAACTGATAAAGAAAATATGCAAAAAAAATCTTCAAAGTAAAAGGATTTTTCTTTTTAATCATTTTCATTGAAAAAAACATCTTTAAGCACTTCAAATCATGACGAAATGGAATTTTTCTTTTGTGAGGGTAATTTAGTAAAAGAACAAGAACCTGATGAAGGCTGTGATTTGAAGTAATATTAGAATTTTGGTTATAATTATAAGAAATAATTATGGTCCTAAACACTTCGATTTGTTAATTTATAAAATATTTACAGTGTATACGTTATATCAAGTGTGTACACACACATATATATACATACACACACTCACAATACATATACAATGATGTAGATATTACTTATCTGTTCATTTTATTTTGTTCATTTTGAACTTTGCACATGTTTTAAAAAATGCTGATTGATATGAGTGTTTTACTATACTGATTGGAGGGTATCCTAGACGTGGTTGACACCCAGAGACGATTGCTAGTCACAAAGTGTACCACTTGGCCTCATCACATTTATTCAATCATAGTTTAACAAATTAGCGAAGACTAAAAATGAAAAATGATGGACAGTCTCAATAACAAATCAGCGAAGACTAAGCTCATAACTCTATGAATTTCACGGGGCTCTCCCTTCAAGATCATAAGCCTAGTTTAGATCTATCACTTCAAAATACTCTGCTCCCTATTCAATATCTATTTTTCACCCTCACTAATATGAATATTATAACACATCAACATAAACCTCTTTCTAGTTTGAACACACTCTGACACATCCCAACAATAACTCTTTCTTTATACTTCATCAGGAAAATCAAAGGGTACTTACTACTTTTTCATCAGAACTTATGGGAATCAAATAGTCACCATATTACTTACCTAATTGACACATAATTCTAGTCACAAGCCTCAATCAGCCATTACTCTCACTATCCTGTCCCTTCCTTTCCATCGTTGTCATTCTAGCTCTGGGATGACAACTCTACTTATGGTTTACAAGACCTCAAGTCACACTCTTAGGTGGTAACAATAAACCTTTAAGGATAAAAGTTTCTATCTTATGGGCAACATTGAAAGCAAGCCTTGGATAAGAGAGCCTAAGGTGCATCTCGACTAGCTTCGCTAAGTCAGACGTAGTATCTCTATGATAGATTGGCATAGAATGATCTCTATAGACCCTTGCAACTAGAATAGTATTACCAATAGGAGTAGATACACTGAAGGGTTTAGAAGGACATTCAAGAGTTTTATCAAATCTACTAGCCATATAAGGAGACACAAAATCGATAAGGTGGCACAAAGATCTATCAAAATATAACAATCAAAAGTAAAGGATTGAATCATACTTGTCACAATATCTAGAGAGACATCAGGAGAGAGTTCCTAATCTTGGTGACTACCCATGATATACAACTGGTATGTGGCCCTGCTAGTGCCAGAAGTAGCATCTCATTAATTTTCTCTAACTGGTGTTGCCGGTGTAGAAGCTTGAGCTTTGTTGGCCACTTAGGACATTTCCTTTGAAGGTGACTTGGCCACACTTGTAACATTTAGCGCTCCCTCCACCGTATTCTCCCAAGTGAAATTTTCCACACTTGCCACATGGTGGCTTGCCTTGGGGACTTTGAGCCTCACTAGCCTAGGATTGAGATCCCTGAGCTCTCGAGCTATGAGGCCCTGTTTGAAAGCGACTCCCATACTTATTCCTCCTTGGCCTCTTGAACTCAGGAGGATTCATCCTCAAGAACTCTAGATATATTTGGAGCACCCTACCTGCCTACTCTCTATCTAGCAACCAGTGCTGTCACAGCCTAGGCCAAATTCTGGATGGCTTGTGAAGCTTAGCGTTGCTGACATCAACTTGTGATGGTTGTTCAGGGATGGTTGGCCCCGTGGGTTCAGCCTAATTCAAGGGCTCAGGTTGGTTGGCATTCTGTCTAGCCAGACGCCCTCTCCCTTTAACAGCTCTTCTTAAAGACATGGTCACAATTCTGTAAATGCGTAACGCACGAATTAGAAGAGAGCTCTCATAAAGTTTAACTCTATAACAAAAGTCAGAATATGAAAGAAATGTAACAATTTCTAATGTCCTATAGCCTCCTGCTTATAAAGTGTGGTGCACAACATACTCATAAACAAGACTCTATTAGACATGACTTCATAAATTCCCTAGGACTCTTGAACTCGATACTCTAATACCAAGTTTGTCATGCTCCGGAAGGGTACCCTAGATGTGGTTGACACCCAGAGACTATTGCTAGTCACAAAATAAACCACTTAACCTCATCACATTTATTAAATCATAATTTAACAAATCAACGAAGACTAAAGATGAAAAGTGGTGGACAATCTCAATATATAAAGGCCATAGGCCAACAATCAAACTTTTATTCTCTGACATAGAGAGAGTTTTAAAAGAAATCAGTCAAGAGATAAAGATCTCAACATCAACTCATCACTATCTAATCTATAAAACCTCTAACTCTATTATCTAAATGGTGCTAATGACAGGTCATTGCTATCTAAACCAAAAGAAGATAAACTGCTAAACTCAAGCCAGATGATAGTAATATGGAAATCCTCATGAACAATGATGTAGATATTACTCATCTATTCATTTTTGTTTTGTCCACTTTGAACTTTGCACATGTTTTAAAATATGTTGATTGATATGAGTATTTTATTATAATGTCAATATTGATTGATATTTAATATTACATTTTAAAAAATAACTTGGGAATAAGTAATTATTGGTAAGAATAGAATACTGTATTTTCTTGATATGTTTAAAGCGACAAGTGACGAGTAAAGGTGAAAATATACATTTGAAATAGTAGAAAAGGAAAAGTTAACAAGTACGTATATTTTGATTATGTTAATAAGCTAGTTGACCAAATTATATACATCCATAATTTTCCGAGTATAAGTAGCAATGATGATCATCCTACGAATTAATCACACTTATTAATGTTTCTTATTGTTCACCTAGTTAAATCATTATGCGTGAAAACCCTTTCATGCTCTCAATAATTTGTTGGTTACTAAATAAGTCTTTCCAAAATACTACCTTATTATGATTATAATATTACCATGTCACACCCAACGAAACATTAAGAAAGATAATTTAGATATGAGTTGAACTAATAATAGAAGCATAAAAAGAACATAGATTTTTTTTTTGGGCAAAATTTCTCCTAAACCATTAATGAATTTGTTGCCATAGGAGATTGTGCTAATGAGGAGTCGGTAAAAAAGGATGCTTTTAGTAGTGGGATTTGGTGATTTCCCATTTGTGTTGTGTTTACGTCTTATATTTGGTAGAAGAGCACCATGTCAAAATGAAGTTTCATTTTTTCCCATATGTTGTTGTATATAGTAAATAAAGGACGCTTTTAACTTGAGAAGCCTTTAAAGCAAGTACCTTGTGGAATAAAATATTTCTTCCCCACAAGTTTTACTAAATCACATAAATGCAAAATAGATTATTTTTCATCACCCTTAACGTATTGTTTAATATTCTAATGATACAGATGTAGAAATTAGCCACTTTCATGTACGAACCTATTCTTCCAATTATTTGTCCGATTTGTAATCTAGCGACACTATGTGGGTGGAGAATGGGAATGGTTTGGATTGAAAGGAAGAAGGAGATATTGAACTTGAAATGTCTTTTTTATTATCATTAACGAAGAAATTTATTTTCTCTGGGGTGACCAAACATTGGAATATGGTAGTCCAACACTGGGATTTTGAAATTGGTTAAGGTGTAACAAGTCAATAATTCATTTTTTGTTTGGCAGTCCCACCACCATCAGGGTCAAAGGTCAACCACCCCCCTCAGTCTAAGCTCTAAAGCAGTGGCAGCAGATGCTCGACATATACCATCATCTTTCACCTAAACGCATCTTTGCTGAAATATTATGTGCAACAATGACAACTACAGGCGTTCTTCAGTTAAGAGACTAAAATCAAAACTAAATCAATTTAAGGCAAGTTGAGCATGTATTGGTTCAGCTTTGGATTTTAGTTACTACCCTTCTTTTTCCTGCGGAAGGAAAAGTTTACTTTTAATTACTACCCTTCTTTTTCCTGTTTTGAAACATAGCAGGGAAATAATCTTTGAAGCAAATATAACGTTACAGAGCATGAATTATCAGGCCTCAAAAGGGTATATGAAGAGTCAAAGAGGACAAAGGGAGGGGGCATGACCATCCACAACAGGGAGTCCAGTACTTGCATATCAGGGGA
Organism: Solanum clarkiae; assembly: GCA_011800125.2. NCBI lineage: Eukaryota > Viridiplantae > Streptophyta > Magnoliopsida > Solanales > Solanaceae > Solanum > Solanum clarkiae. The sequence goes on from JAABOM020000101.1 coordinate 5,894,572, forward strand.
AGAAATACATGTCGTTTCTATTCTCAACTGACCATTGGGTCTGGACTTGCTATGGGCATAATATCCAACAGTGAGTTCACAGCATCCATCTCCTCATGCCAAAGTGGAAGAGTATCACCTGGATAGAACTTCCTTTTAACTCCATCTTTGTTCATCTGCTTGTCAAAAAAAGGCAAAAAGACCCCTTAAAACGTGTGGAAACATAGGAAAAGAGACAGAAGGCTAATATACATAGAGCAGTTCCATTTTCTCCATTGTCTGGTTTTACACATCAAACTCACACAAACTAACTGCATAAAAGGGATTTATGTTTGGACTGTTGAACACACAAGATTTCTGTGATGCAAGATACAAAGAAGATATTGCCCTAGGCCCATAAAGGCTCCGAAAAACAATATGTGAGGGGATGATACTTTTGGATACAAATCAATTCCTTAAACTGAAGTATTATGCTAAGCTTGCAAGAGAGTAGGTGAGCACACATTACAAGACATAAAATGGAGCACTTCTTCAGAAGCATACAACATACCAATGAAATTTCAAAAGTGGGGTCTGGAGAAGGTAGAACGTACGCAAATCTTACCACTACTTCGTGAAGAAAATATAGCAAGTAACGAGAAAAAGCGTACCAGAATAGAGCAAAAAATAACAAAATAGTGCAATAATCGTATTACAATAAAAAAAATACTAGGATTGATTATTGAAAACAATAATAGACAATGATAAATATCGAAAACAAAAGCTACAATAATATAGCTAGCGCAATGGCAAACACCAACCACCCTAAGCAAGCCAACATTATACTATTATACTATAACAAAAGTAAATATTACTTCTTACATTTCAAAATAAGTCATACGTCTAGAACAGGCACTTACCATAAGGCACCAAAGCAAAATAAGAGCTTGGAATCCCAAGTCATACGCCTAGAATAGGCATTGCTGGGAGCTTCCCCGACAATGATGAAATCCCAACGAGAAATGAAGGAAATGGGCTCAACAGGCTTGGAAAATCTCAGATTCCCAGGTCCATGACATGAATGGGATCCAATTCCTCTTTGAATTCCACTCCAGGGAAGTAGCATAGCGCATTTTACTTGAAAAATGGACAAAACAGGGAAGGATTTTGAGGATGAACTGGTGGTCCCCCTTGGCCGGAACTTATCCTACAGACCAAAAGTTCTACTGGTTTTGGATACGAATTCTTGGTCTTCCAGTTCATCTATGGTAAGACAACACCATGAAAGAACTTGGAGACAAGTGCGGACTATGGATAGCGACTGAAGAGGAGAGAGTGAAGAGGAGACCTCTCTGAAGAATCATCTTTGATGGGCTCGCCTCAAGTTTAGAGGCCCCATGACCAAAATCCCCAGAAAAGTTGAAATCTTTGATGGTGACTTCATCTTCACAATGCCGGTCTGGGTTGAAGCTCCGACTAGATTCAAACTCAAGGATAGGGCACAGTTTGAAAACCTAGATGGCAATACTAGGTATGAAAATGGAGGGTCACGTTTTCTCGACCCCCAAAAGCTGATGGGGATGTGTCATAATTTTGGTTCAAAGAGGAGGAGGAAATCCCCAATGGATTTGGATCTACTAGGTGGCGACAAAGTGGGTCCCCGTAAAGACATGCATCATTCACATGTGTCACACAAAACTCCTGGTGCTAAATTGTTTAACACAAGTGGCCCACTCTCAAATAAGTCCTATTCTAGGCCTCGAGAAGCCAAACCCCCAGAACAAAACATTTTAAGCCCACTAGAGTTGAGCCCTTTTCCACAACAAAAATTTATAAGCCCATTGAAGCTGAGCCTTTCACTAATCTCCCACCCTTCTTTACCCTCCTCACATAGAAGTATGGTCGAGATCCTAACCAACGAACTTAACCATAAGAGGATGCAAGCGGATAGCATGTAATATGGGCACCTCGATCTCGTGATAGACACACTTCCTACCTCGAAAAAAATAGTCCTTTACCCTCAGTCACAGATCTAGTGCTTCCCAAGGAAGAGCCAAGAGAGGCAAAGGCAGTACAGAACATTCAGTTGATAAACCTAGGAGAGTCAACCCCCATACAATTAGATTCAAGTGAATGCATCAGAATGATAGAAGCTGAAACTTCTGCTTGGGTGAAAAACAACATAGTAACATTAAGCAAGGAATTTGGAGCCTTGTTTGAAGGATTAGAAAAAGATGCAGAATCCCTCTTCGGGAAGTTAGACCAAAGGAGGAGAAAACAAAAAATGAATTATTGACTTGTACACCTTAACCAATTCTCGGATTGCATAAATGAACTAGATCTGGTTGACCCTCCTTTATTTGGTGGGGCATACATTTGGAGAAGGGGAGAGAACAGACTCATTGGGGCAATGTCTGAATTCTCTAATTGCATATATGACTAGATGCGATTGACCCTCCTTTATTTGGTGAGGCATACACTTGGAGAAGGGGAGAGATCTTGAACAACGGTTCAAGAATTGATCGGTTCCTGCACCCAACTGAATAGGAGGAGACTTTCTCTTAGGTCAAACACACTTTGTACCAAGATTGGGGTAAAACCACAACCCAATCCTTCTTACTTGTGGATACTGGAATTTCAACGACAAGGTAATGTTATAATGGTCTTCTTTTCCAAATGTAGGAAGACCTCTATACATCTTGGCAAACAAACTCAACCTCCTTGAAAAAGAACTAATCAACTAGAGCAATTGCAATAAGGTGAACTGGAAACAAAAGAAGG
>JAABOM020000101.1:5908472-5929211 GCA_011800125.2 Solanum clarkiae
GGTATCCAGGTCGGATAAATGAGGAAATTCAGATTAGTATGTGTCTAGGTGCCCCTATCGGGCACTGGTCACGACCCAAGGTTGGGATGTGACACCATAGGAACCGGTGTATCGCTTGATCATCCTTCTCTTCCACGTGGCTAGTACGACTTCTATCAAGCTTGTCGGTGAGTCCTCCATTTCGGGGACGTTACTTATGATCTCTTGCTATGTATTAAGACTTTCTCTTTTGGCTTATGTATCGACTATGAGGGTAAGTCTGGTTGTTTTGTCTTGGCCCCCGCTCTTATCTATGTAGTAGAGGTGTTGTTGGACATGTTATGTATCTATGCTATGAGCTTTGACTCTATTGTCTATTGATGTTTATGATATAGAAGTTACCCTTAGTCCCTATTTCCCTTGTGTATGGTTATTCCTTATTGTCATTCTAATTGCTTTCGCGACCAAGGATGTGTAATGACATGCTATGAGGCTTGTTTAAGGTTCCTTCGAGTTCCCCATTTGCCGGTCACGTCTAGGACCTAGGCTTGGGCGTGACAAAGGTGTTATCAGAGCACTAGGTTGTTAGATCCTCGGAGTCCAACATATCGCATTGATTAAAATCTTATTCCTGGTTGTGTTTTGCACCACAACTATGAGTAGGAGGCTATGAGACATTTTAAGAAATGTTTCCCTTCTTCATGTTCTAAGTCGTGCTATATAGTTGAAGTAAATTTTTCCCCTAATGATTGTTTTTTGCTATGATAGATCATGCCTAATACGAAGAGAAGAAGAGCCCGCACGCTCGAGGAGCAATCGGCCAATGGAGAGCTTACGGATGCTCTCACCTTGCTTGCATAAGTAGTGGCTAATCAAGCCAACCAAGGGGCAAGCCCCTCATGCTCCTACGTTGACCTCTCGGGTGAGAGACTTCATGAGAATGAATCCCCCAGAATTCCATGGGTCAAAGGTGAGTGAGGACCCCCTAGAGTTCATTAGTGAGGTTTATAAAATTTTGTCCATCATGGGTGTGAGGCCAGAGGATAAGGCAGAGTTGGCGGTCTACCAACTCAAAGAGATAGCACAAATATGGTACAACCAACGGAAGGAGGAAAAGAGAGTCAACTATGTGATGCTTTGGGAGGAGTTCAAGGTGGCCTGCCTTAACCAGTTCTTCCCCCTTAAACTTAGGAAAGCTAAGTTAGTGGAACTTATGAATTTGAGACAAGGATCTATGAGTGTGAGGGAGTATGCCCTCAAGTTTACCCTACTCTCTAAGTATGTTACGGATTTGATGGCCGACTGAGGATCTAGGATGAACAAATTTGTGATTTGTGTTTCTGAATTGGTTAGTAAAGAATGTCAGTCCACCATGTTGATTAGTGACATGGACTTGTCACATTTGATGACCAACGTCAAACAAATAGAAGAGGATAAATTGAGGAAGAGAAGGGGGCATGAGGCCAAGAGGACCGATTTTGAGGGTAAGTTCCAAAGGAGTGGCCGATTCCATCAAGGCCAAAGATCTACTCATGCATTTAATAAGAGGGTTGCAAATAATCTTCCGAGGGCCCAAGGTGTTAGGGGTATGGCTCCTATTGAAGTGTGTCTGAAATGTGGTAAGGGTCATGGTGGCCTATGTTTGAAGAATACTGGTGCTTGTTATAGTTGAAGGGAGTTGGGGCATAAGGCGATAGATTGCCCTTGAAACCGCAATAAGGGAAAGGAGGTTCATCCACAAGGTGCTAATGCGGTCCCATTGGGGAGAGGTGACCGACAAGATGGTGTACCAAGGAACAACCGGTTCTATACTTTGCATGGAAGGCAAGGGGTTGATGAAGTCCCTGATGTTGTTACCGATATGTTGAAAATCTTTTACTTTGATGTGTATGCATTGATTAATTCGGGTGTCACTATTTCTTTTGTTACCCCCTTTGTCGCCCAAAAGTTCCATGTTGACCCCGAGTTATTGCATGAGTCATATGAGGTGTCTACTCCTATCGGTGCATCTATTGTTGCTAGGAAAGTTTATAGAAGTTATTCTATTTGCGTTTTGCATAAAATCTTGCCTTGTGATCTTGTTGAGTTAGACATGATTAATTTTGATATTATTCTTGGGATGGATTGATTGCATGCATGCTATACTTCTATTGATTGTAGAACCTGTAGGGTCAATTTCCAATTTCCAAATAAACTTGTCCTTGAGTGGGAAAGTCAAGATGTGGTGGTCAAGGGTAGATTTATCTCTTGCATTAAATCCGGTAAGTTGATCTCAAAGGAGTTTCTTTACCATCTTGTAAGGGTTAGGGATGTGGAGTCTAAAGTCCTTCTCATAGAGTCAGTTCTGGTTGTAAATGAGTTTCTTGATGTCTTCCCAAATGACCTTCTCGATGTTCCTCCCGAAAGGGAAATAGGCTTTGGCATAAACCTCCTCCCCGATACTCAACCCATTTCTATTCCCCCTTACCGCATGGCCCCGATAAAGTTGAAGGAACAATTGATGGAATTGTTGGAGAAAGGATTTATTAGACCTAGCCAATCACCTTGGGGTGCTCCGGTGTTGTTTGTAAAAAGAAGGATGGGTCACTTAGGATGTATATTGAGTACCGGTAACTCAACAGGGTCACCATCAACAATAGGTATCCTCTTCCAAGGATTGATGATTTGTTTGACCAATTGCAAGGGGCTAGTCATTTCTCTAAGATTGATCTTTGGTCCAGGTATCATCAAGTGAAAGTGAGGGAGTGTGACATTCCCAAAATGGCCTTACGAACTAGCTATGGGTATTATAAATTTGTCGTGATGTCTTTTGGGTTGACCAATACACTGGCCATCTTTATGTACCTAATGAATAGGGTCTTTAAACCCTACCTTGATTCCATTGTTGTGGTCTTCATTGATGATATTTTGATCTATTCTCATGGTGAGGAGGAGCATAGGGTTCATTTGAGGGTTGTGTTGCAAAGATTGAGGGAGGAGAAATTATATGCTAAATATGAAAAGTGTGAATTTTTGTTAAAGTAGGTTGCTTTCCTAAGGCATGTGATATTAGGGGATGGTATTAAGGTGGATCTAAAGAAGACTGATGCGATTATAAATTGGCCTAGACCATTGACCCCATCGGATATTAGGAGTTTCTTGGGCCTAGCGGGATATTATCGGAGGTTTGTAAATGAGTTCTCTTCTATTACTTCTCCTATGACAAAATTGACTCAAAAGAAGGCCAAGTTTGTGTAGTCCAATGAATGTGAAAGGAGTTTCCAATCATTGAAAGATAAGCTTGTGTCCACCCCTATATTGTCACTACCAAATGGGCTTGAGGGATTCATTGTGTATTGTGATGCTTCCCGGGTTAGTTTGGATTGTGTGTTGATGCAAAATGGTAAGGTCATAGCCTATGCTTCTAGACAATGCAAAGTACATGAAAAGAACTATCCTACCCACGATCTTGAGTTAGCTGCCAGTGTGTTTGCATTAAAGATTTGGCGTCATCACTTGTATGGGGTGCATGTTGATGTGTTCACCGATCATAAAAGCCTACAATATGTCTTCACTCAAAAGGATCTTAATTTGAGGCAAAGGAGATAGTTAGAACTTCTTAAGGACTATGATATGAGTGTGCATTATCATCCCGGTAAGACAAATGTGGTGGCGGATACTTTAAGTAGGGTGTCTATGAGTAGCCTAGCTCATGTTGATGGTGGTGATAAGGAGGTGGCTAGGGGCACCGATTAGCTAGATTGGGAGTTAGGTTGGAAGAGATTGGTAACGAGGATATTGTTGTTGTTGATAGTTCTAGGTCTTCCTTGATTAATGAGGTGATAACAAAACAAGATCCTGGTCCCTCCTTGTTAGAATTGAAAGCCTTGGTGAAAGAGGTCAATGTGGAGGTTTTCTCCCAAAGGGGAGATAGTGCCCTTAGGTACTAAGGTAGGTTGTGTGTATCGTGTGTTGATGGTTTGATAGAAAACATCCTTGATGAGGCTCATAACTCTTTTTATTCTATCCACCCCGATTCCACCAAAATGTATAGAGACCTGAGAGATGTGTATTGGTGGGGAGGCATGAAGAGGGACATTGTCAAATTCGTTTCCGGTTGTCATAGTTGTCAACAAGTCAAAGCCGAACATCAAAGGTCGGGTTGCCTAACCCAAGACATTGAGATTCCTACTTGGAAGTGGGAGGTGATTAATATGGACTTTGTGGTTGGATTGCCCAAGACTAGAAAGGGTTTTGATTCCATTTGGATTGTGGTTGATATGATGACAAAATTACTCACTTTCTATCGGTTAAGACCACATATGGGACTGAAGATTATGCAAGGTTGTACATTCATGACTTGGTAAGGTTGCATGGGGTTCTTTTGTCCATCATATCATATCATGGGGCACAATTCACTTCACACTTTTGGAGGTCCTTTCAAAGGGGTCTTCGTACTAGAGTTAAGCTTTCTACGGCCTTTCACCCTTAAACGGATGGCTAAGCCGAGAGAACTATCCAAACCCTTGAGGATATACTTAGTGCATATGTGTTGGAGCTTAAAGGTAGTAGGGATGATCACCTTCCATTGATTGAGTTTGCCTACAAGAATAGCTATCATTCTAGCATCGGTATGGCTCCATTTGAGGCTCTCTATGGGAGACGTTGTAGATCACCGGTTGGTTGGTTTGAAGTTGGTGAGGTAGCCATGTTGGGACCAGATCTGGTTATGGAAGCTCTTGAGAAGGTTAGGATAATTAGAGAAAGGTTGAAGACAGCCCAAAGTCGTCAAAAGTCTTATGCCGACGTGAGGAGAAGGGATCTTGAGTTCAAGGTTAGTGATTGGGTCTACTTGAAGGTGTCACCCATGAAGGGTGTGCTCCATTTTGGTAAGAATGGTAAGTTGATCCTAAGATATGTGGGTCCTTATAGGGTGATGAGAAGGGTTGGCAAGGTAGCTTATGAGTTGGAATTGCCTAGAGAAATGAATTTGGTTCATCTGGTGTTTCATATGTCCATGTTAAGGAAATGTGTGGGTGATCCGAATGTCATTATGTCTCTTGATGTTGTGGGTGTTGTTGAAGATAATTTGACCTCTGAAGAGGTTCTAGTTCAGATCTTGGATAGGCAAGTGAAGAGATTGATAAACAAAGAGGTCGCTTCCGTTAAGGTCCTTTGGAGGAATCAACAAGTTGAAAGTGCTACTTGGGAGGCCGAAGCAGACATGCAAAAGCGATATCCTTACTTTTTCCACTCCATTCAAGCCTAAGGTATTGATTTAAGTCCTTTATATGATCTCAAGTCTTAATTTCAGTCCTCATGTCATTGTATATGTTCATGTTTAAATTGATTAAGTTCATGATGATTTTACACTTATGATGAGATTTTGAAATGATGTTTAAGTACATTGTTGCATCTTTACGTGGACTGAAATTTGTCGTAATTGTGTCTCTCATATACGTCTCTTTGATATTCGGAGATGAATGTTCCCAAGGGGGAGATATTGTAACGACCCCAAAAAGTGCCTGAAAATGTGCCTCGAAAGTGTCTAGAATCGTAATTTCCATATATCTCAAAATCCGTATGCGATATCAAAAATCTAACTTCATATCTTGTTGAGAGGGTCATTTGGAGTAGAAAACGGGTCTAACTCTGATTTAAGAGGAAACGATTAGCAATTTCAATTTTTCAAAATGTAATTCCCAGTGTTGTTTTCGCGATGCGCACTGGTATATTTTTGTGTGCAAATTTTTGACTTCGGTCCAAGACTTTTAAGTTTTAGACCTAAGTGTACCCAAACGTGAAAATACCTATACTTAACCATTTTTCACCATCATAGCATTCTAAACATTCCTCAATACTCATTCAAACACTTAGCCAAATATTTTACTCCTAAACTCAGTCTCAAAATCCTCTCCAGATCTAAGGATTTCCTCTGAAGCTTCAAGTCTCCATCTCCAATATTCATCAAGTTCATCTCCAAAGCTAAGGTATGTGGGTTTATTTTAAGGGTTCCTTTCATCCATGATACCCAAGCTCTTTTTACTCAAAATTTCATGATTTAAAGTTGATTTATTAATGGATTTTATCTATTATGAAAATCACTGCACACTATGTTGGGGTTTATGAAAATGTGACTATTTTACGATATTTGGAGCTATGAATCTAAGGTATATTGTGAGAATTGATGAAGGATCTTGATGTATATTGTTTGACGGTGTTACCAAGTATCTATTGATGGCTTTACACTGATTTTTCTAGCATGATTTCACTCTTGAATTACATGGTTTTACACTAGCATTATACACCCTCTAAGTGTTTGATAAAATATCTGGTTATGGATTCTTGAGGAATTGAAGGTCCAATGTATATCTTAAGAGTTGAATGACCATGTGATAATGAAATAATGATGAGATGATAATGGAATGATGATGAAAAGGAATGTATGTGTATGATGATGAAAGGAGTATTTGTATGTATATATAGTATTGGGTATGATCAAGCCTAGCTCGGGGGGTTGTAGTCCTGGGTAACCTATCGAGGAGTTGGTAACTTTGTCGCCTAGCTCGAGGGGTGGTAGACCCAGGTAACCTTGTTGGGGGTTGGTACCCATCAACCTTGATGGGGGGTTTTGTACTCTGTCAGCCTCGGTGGGGGGTTTGTATTCCATCAACCTCGGTGGGGGTTTGTAATCCATCAACCTCATGAAGGGGTTCGTTCCTCATGCGCCTATCTAAGGGAGTGGTAGGTCTTAGCTTGCACTATAATGGTCACTCCTTACACTCGTATTATGATCTATATAAGCATGGTTTTACTTCAAGCATCACTCATACATGACATATTGATAGTATGTTATTCATTGCTTATATTATGCATTTTGCCTATGATGCCTATCTCTTGTTGCATTATATCCTACATACTTAGTATATTCAAACGTATCTAACGCATACTCTATGCCTACATGATGTCACCATGTAGGAATTGGTGTACCGCTTGATCATCCTCCTCTACTTGGCTAGTACGACTTCTATCAATCTTATTGATGAGTCCTCCATTTCGGGGATGTTACTTATGATATCTTGCTATGTATTAAGATTTTCTCACTTGACTTATGTATTGACTATGAGGATGAGCTCGATTGCTTTGTCTTGGCCCTAGATCTTATTTATGTAGTAGAGGTGTTATTGGACATGATATGTATCTATGCTATGATCTTTGACTCTATTGACTCTTGATGTTCATGATATGAAAGTTTACCTTTAGTCCCAATTTCTCTTGTTTACGTTTAACTCTTATTGTCATTCTAATTGCTTCTGCAACTAAGGATGTGTAATGATATGCAATGAGGCTTGTTTGGGGTTCCTTTTGGTTCCCCATTCGCCAGTCACGTCTAGGACCTAGGCTTGGATCGTGACATGAAGAAGGGATTGTGAGTCATTCAAGGGTAATGTTGCAAGGCTTGAGGGATAAGAGGTTGTTTCTAGTTATAACAAGTGTGGACCTTGAGTAACAAAAGGGTCGTTAAGGAAGTACACCAGTTGAATAAGTTGGGAATGATGTTTGGTGAAGTTGATAATGGGGGTTTACACCCAAGAGGGAGATGGTGGCTTTAGGAACCAAGGTGGGTTATGTGTGTATAAGGTTGACAATTAATCCCAGGGTGTGAAGGTCCTTATAGGGTGTTGAGGAGAATTGGTAAGGTGGCCTAGGAATTGGAGTTACCTATAGAAGGTTGAGAAGACGTGTTGGTGACTCAAGTGCTATTGAACTCTTTGTGGTTGTGGGTGTTGTGGAGGATGAGTTAGCTTAGAAGAAGGTCCCAGTGGATATATTAGATTGGTAGATAGGAAGGTTGCTTAATAAGGATGTAGCGCTTGTTAAGGTCCTTTGGGAGAATCGTCAAGTTGAAAGTGCCACATGGTAAGCCAAGGCGGACATGCAAAAGCGATATTCATATCTCTTCCACACTATTCAAGCCTAAGGTACTAAATTAAGTCCCCCGATATAATTTCAAGTCTTAGGGTTCGACCCTTATGTTATTTGCGTGCATTCATATTTATGTTAACAAGTTTGTGGTGATTTTCGATGTTCATGTTAAGACTTTTTTTAAAATAATGTTTAAGTGCATTTTTTGCATCCATGTTGGGACAAAATCTTCATGATCACGTTTCTTGTGTACGTTTTGTTGACATTCGGGGGTGAATGTTCCCAAAGGGGAGATATTGTGACACCCTGTACCTCCATGCTATCATGTACCTATGTTTCAAGCCTCTTTTGCTTAGGTGGGGAGTGTATTAGGGTCATGGGAGACTTCTAGTACTTAGACGAGTTCAAGACTTCCCTACGGATTGGGTTTTGGGTGTTGGTTTAGGCAAGGGATAACTTTAAACGAGCATAACTTTTAGCACACTTGGAACTGGACAACCCACGACATATCAAATGAAATCCCTTTGAGTTAGCTTTCCAACGCACTTTGTTTAACCTCATTCTGAGGTCGGATTTAGGATTTATGATCATTTTTGTGAGACCCTCCCATGCAGCGATGTCACACGAGCACCTTGACGGGCAGTGGGGCTTTGGACGTGTCGTGTGGGTTGTCTTGAGCTGGTAAATCCCATTTTCATCCTAAGGCATCCGGCCATTGGCACGGGCCGTGTGCCTTGCCACTGACTGTCTGGCTGGTCGTGGGGTGTGTGCAAGGGAAGCTTAGTGAGCATGAAGGCATTGTTGGCCAAGTGTTCTGCCACAGCCATCCACACGGGTCGTGGCATGTCTCATGAGTCGTGGCCCTTGGCGTGGGGTTCTATCAACATTTTTTTCACCAAGTGTGGTTCCATGGACCTCTACATGGACCATGTAGCTTCACACGGCCCGCAGAGGTCCCCATTTAGGTGACGAGACATGAATTTTTCTAAGTGTTCCAACTTCTAATTTTAACCAAGTATCACCTCACGGGCACTCCACACGACCCATGGAGTGCCACACAATCCATGAGGCCTTCAGCGGGGCATCACTTTGCCAATTTTTCCATCCATTCACTAATGGCATTTTCAGGAATTTAATCTATTCTAATAACCTTTTTAGACTTCCAATGTTATCTTAACCTCCCCAAAAGACCTAAACCCTATTCAAAAGGATCAAATTCATTACTCTCATCTCAAATTCTCTAAAGAGACTCCATCATAACCCCAAAAGAAATTCAAGGAAACTCAAAAGCAAGTTTTCGATTCCAAGACCCACTTCCAAGCTTCAAGTCTTTAACAATCCAATTTCAAGAAACTCAAAGTCTAAGGTGTGTGGGTTTCAACCATAGGGTTCTTTCACCCATGGTACCCAACCTTCTTTTTTAAAATGACCCAAAAAGTGCCTAAAAAACATGCCTTGGAAGTGCCCGAAATCTTGTTTTTCATATATCAAAAATCTGTTTGTTATTTCAAAAATTCGACTTTATATTCTTGTTCAGGGGGTCAAAATTAGGGGGAAAGGGGTCTAACCCCGATTTTAGACAACCGAATCGAATTATGAATTTTTCAAGTAAGATGAAAATAGTGGGGATTCGCGTCTAAGCCACAACTTGCCCCAGTGTTATTTTGGCCAATTTTTCTATTTTGGATCCAAGGCTTTAAGTCTTGGGCCTAGACCCTCCCATGCGTGAAAATACCTAAACTTATCCTTATTTCACCCTCATATCACTCTAAATATTCTTCAATACTCACTCAAACAGTTAGACTAATATTTCTCTCAAAATTCAAGTCCCAAAACTCAAGACCAATCTTAAGGATTTCATCAAAGATCTCATTCAAGCTTCAAGTCTCCATTTTCAATCTTCTTCAAGGGTTCTCAAAAGCTAAGGTATGTGGTTTTGAACCATTGGGTCCTTCCACCCATGGTTCCTAAACCTTTTTTTACTAATATTGCATGATTTAAAGTTGATTTTACATGTGGATCTTATATGATGAGAAATTTACTACACAGTGATTTTTGAGTCATAAAAGTATGTTTGTTTTAGCATGTTTTGAGCTACAAATCTTGGATCTAATGTTGGATTTAATGAGGGATCTTGATGTGAATTCCTTGGGGTGTTGTAAGGTGTTGACTGATGGTTTTATAATAGATTTTCTTGCATGATTTCTTCTATAAATTTCATGGTATTTAACCCCCATTACACACCCCTAAGGTGTTTGATAAAATATCCAGATGTGGTTTCTTGAGAAGTTGAAGGTCCAAATCATGAGATATGATATAATTGATGTTATAATGATGAAATGAGCTTATATACAATACAAATTCTATATAAAGTATTGCATTAGACCATGCCCAATATGTGGGGGGTTTTGAAAACCCGGATAACTGAGAGAAGGGTTAGTACTTCTCCACCTAGTGATGGGGCTACATCATCACTAACCGAGATGGGCGTTAGTACTCATCAACCATGGGAAGGGTTAGAACTTCTCCACCTAGGTGATGGGGCAGCATTATCACCAACCGAGGGAAGGGTTAACACTTCTCCACCTATGTGATGGGGCAATATTATCACCAACCGAGGGAAGGGGTAGTACTTCTCCACCTAGGTGACGGGGAAGAATTATCACCAACCGAGAGAAGTGTTAGTACTTCTCAACCTAGGTGATGGGGCAACATTATCACCAACCGAGTAAGGGGTTAGTACTTCTCCACCTAAGTGATGGGGCAGCATCATCACTAACCTCAAAGGGTTTATACCTTGGAAACTTAGCTTGGTCTATTCTTCACATATAATATCTTATATGAGTATGAGTTACTTAAGCATATTTTAGCTATGTATCAATCATACATTCCATAGTGTTACATTATGCCTATTGCCTATTATTATGCATTTTGATTATGATGCCTATCTTTTGTTGCATTGCATCCTACATACTTAGTACATTCAAACATACTAATGCATACTCTTGCCTGATGATATTACCATGTAGGAACCGGTGCCCAAGTTGATTATCCTCGTACTCCACGTGGCTAGTTCGGTGCTACTCAAGCTAGTTAGTGAGTCCTCCATTTCGGGGACTTTGGTCTATGTTCTATTATCTTGTATTGAGACACTTTACTTTATATTCGTTTTGACTATGAGGGTGAGCCCGATTGTTTGTCTTGGCCCTCGCTCTTAGCTTTATGTATTAGTGTTGTTGTTGGACATATGGTGTATCTATGTTATGAGCCTTGACTCTATTTACTCTTGTTGCTAATGATATGAAAAAGGTTCCCTTAGTCCCAATTTGCCCTTGTTTATGCTTATCTTTTGTTGTCATTTTAATTGCTTCTGCGATTAAGGATGTGTAATGATATGCTATGAGGCTTGTTTGGGGTTCCTTCAGGTTTCCCATTCACCGGTCACATCTAGGCCCTAGGCGTGGATCGTGACTCCATCCTTATAATACTTCAAACATTGGTGGTATGTAGATGGAACCACTTTGTTCTCATGTACCCAAGGCCTTCCGAGCAAGATATTATATGAAGTCTTCACATCAATTACATGTAGCCACACACTTGATTGTAACTCTCCAATAGCGAGGTCCACTTTGATAGCCCCTACAGCCCTTTGTACCCCTTGGTTAAATCCTTGGATTATTAAGCAACTTTCAGTAAAATCCGATGTTGAGATCCCAAGTTCCTTCATTATATGAATCGGAAGGATGTTGATCCCAGGCCCGCCGTCTACTAAGATTTTATTTATTCTGTACTCATGCACAAAACCAACCACGAACAAAGGGCAATTATAAGGCATGTCACCAGGTAAAAGATCATTATCAGAGAATGTAATTTTGTCCATGCATACATCCTCGACCTCAGGAGTTGACTTCATAAGGTCTTTGGGTGATGGATATGACAAAGTTGCATTTTTTGCTTCCTTCTTGTCAATATTACAAGACAGAGCTGTTGTACCATCAAATGTGTACGTGGTGTGAAAACAGCTTGGTAGAAAATCTCCAAATATAACCAGTTGACGCAACTCTTGGTATTGATGCACTTTCATTTCCTCCTCCTTCGAGTGGGTGCACAATCAACTTTTTTATTCGGGGCCTTCTCACCATCTTTCCCCTAATGTATTTCTTAGTCGTTTCCTTATGTGAACTTGACTTGTGACGCCTATGATGAGTCACGAGAGTCCATTCATAATCATCAAGATGATCTTCCTGGTCTCCATCTTCTTTTGTTGATTCCCCTCCTATAGAAGCCACATCATTTAGTGTAAAAAGAGGCAACAACCCACCGACAGGAATGGGATCAAAATCTCCCAACTTAATCATTCTTGTCAGATTCATCATTGGGACATCATTCCCTTCTACAAAGTTGCAGATCATGACTTGATTTCAACTTGATTTCTCATCTTCAATTTCAATCTTTCCTTTGAGAGCTAAGTCCATGATTTTATCCTTGAAGACGAAGCATTTCTTAATAGGATGGCTAACTAATTGATGGTACTTGCAGTAGTTCGGATCATCACTTCTCCTTGCTTCATTCAGTCATTTCATCTCTGGTAACTAAAAGAGTTTCATCTCAAAGAGTTCATAAAAGATTGCAGCGGCGTTTGAGTCAAGAAATGGATAACTCTTCTATTGCATTTCCCTTAAGGTCAAATTTTGATTTGTCTTGTCTTCCAAAAAGGTTGTCTTTACACTCTGCTTATTTTTACCTTTGTGATAAACTTCACAGGAGAAGCGTTCACGCTCATGGACTCTTTATTTTCAGCCTTAGGCAAGTATCTTCCCACTTTCTTGAACTCTTGCTTTTCTTTGTGTTTGCGGGGTTCTTGGATGGGCGGTCTTTCGATTCCAACTGATACCATGCTTAGCTCCATATCATGAGCATGAGTAGCCAATCCTTCAAAAGTCCTAGGCTTTATTCCTTGCAAAATATAGTGAAGTCCTAATGCATTCCTTGTATGCACATTTCTATACACGAAGCTTCGCTGAGTCTATCTTTACAGTTTAGACTTGCATGCCTCCATCGCTTGATGAACTCAAAAGCTGATTCTTTATTTTGTTGATGTGTGTTTGTAAGTTCCACCATACTTATGCTACCTCTCGTGCTATAGAAGTGGTTGAGAAATTCTTATTCCATTTGTTCCCAACTTTCAATGGAACCAGGCTCAAGGCCTGTGTACCAATCGAAAGCATTTCTCTTAAGGGAACGAACAAATTGCTTAACGAGGTAATCCCCGTATGTCCCAGCATTATTGCATGTTTCAACAAAGTGAGCCACATGTTGTTTCGGACTTCCTTTACCATCAAACTGCTTAAATTTTAGGGGTTGATAACCAGTAAGCATCTTCAAGTTATCAATCCTTGAAGAGTATGGTTTTGCATATGTGAGAGAAGATTTTGCTGCAACCTCGTACTTGTCCTTAATGGACCTCATGATAAACTCCTTGATTTGGTCAATCGGGATCATTTCTTCAGATGAAACATAGATCTCCTTAGCATGTTCCACTTGCTTTGCGGGATGATCCACTGTCTCTTGTATTTGCGGATGCTTTCCAAGTGCATGACTGGATTCTTCATCCATCATGCCTTCCACCCTATTAGTTAACTTGACAATTCGAGTATCTTGATCTTGAATATATTTGGTCAAACCTTTAATAGCTCTTGTCAAGCTTGCAAGTTTTTCCTCTACTGACGAAGCATTAGTCACCATCATATTCATCACCATTGTAGATGATGGAGAATAACATCTATTTTCCCAAACATGGGATGCAGATATGTTATGCGGGACAAATTCAATGTCCAAAACATCACCATTGGCGAAAGCAAAGGACTTTTTGGAGGTAGATAAGCTCAATTGAGTGAGAGCCCTCTCGACCATTTCGGCAATATTGCCTTCTTTTGCGGCTTTTGTGGGAGATAAACCAAAGACAGGAGTAGATACGGCTTTTATGGTCACCTTTGAGGCTTGTTGTCCTAGCAGTTTGTCTTGGTTCCTTGTGACGGGTCCTACGCTTCCCACAGAAACATCAAGGATATTCTCGACAGCAATAGAGAATTTGGATCAAATGGCTTTTGCGGATGCGGATCTCGAGTTGACCTTTTGAGAAGACATCTCAAAGTTCTTGGATCTTGATTTTTCTTTGAAGAAAAGAGATGAGAGGTAAAGATCGTCCCACTAGGCGTGCCAATTTTATAAGCAACTAAGTTTCGTTCCTGAAAAATAGCAATCAAAAAAGGAAAATAGGGACATACAATGATATTTATTTCAATAATTTGTGTGAAGGTTACAATCTTTACAAAAACTAAACAAAAGATGTAATCCTCTCTTCACGATCTTCAACTCAAGATGTTAGCTTGTTCTTGAATCGATGAAACACTTGCGGCTCGGTCCTTGGAGATGAAAACTTCTTTATATGCAGAAGACTTGCAGATCACCACTGAAGAGCAAGGATTCTCTATGTATTTTATGTGTGTCATTTCGTCTTATGAAGACTCCTTTATGTAGGTGTGAACTAGAGTTTTAGGGATACTTTGGTCTAAGTATTTTAAGGGATTTGGACCTTAGTCTTGAAGAGTATAAGTTGGACTCATCTTATAGACTTAATGGACTACATTTGGGCTTTGTTTAAGTCATATTATTTTAATTTGAATTTCAATCCGACCTCATTAATCAATAATTTGACTTGATCAATGCATCATGAATTTAAGATTTAATTCATATTTAATATGAATTTTATCAGCAAAACTTCACAGTCTACAATCTAATCTTACCATTTAGTAGAACTAGTGAGTTAAAAAATGGGGGGCCCCATATTGTGGGGCATAAGGCCAAGGCATTTTTCTTCATTAAGTCCAGCCGCCCCTAACAACAACTCGCTGAGAATTTAAGATACATAGTTTGCTATTTTTGCTCGATATTTCCCTTCACCCCTTATAGAAGTTATTTTACATACTAATAGTCTTGAAGTTCAATAATTAATCTTAGTTTTGTATTCTCTTGGCCAAATTGGGTACATGCTTCAGCCCTAAAAAAATAGGTTCTTGGATAGGAAAAGTTAGCGGGCCAACATCTGGCCAAGTAAATCCCACTAGTTAAACCATGATTAAGATTTGTTTAATGGGGATGGAAGAAGAGTCATCAAAAGATGGCGCAATTCGAGTACTTACCAAATTGTGCTTTATTTTACCCTCCACAAAATAATCAGCATAAGCCAAGATATTTATTTATTTGTTAGTAAATTATATGATAAGTCCTTTTCTGCAATAAAAGGCAAGCTATAGTACACGACAATTATTAGAGGATGTATCTGTATTATATATTACTTTAAGAGCAGGTAAACGATTCTGCGATAGAAAAAGAGTGTCATTAACAATATTTTTTTCCGAAATAATTGTCATCTTAATCTGAATTTAATATTTAAAATTTTAAAATTAATTAAAGTTATATTTATTAAATATTTATTTGTAATAGGTAACAACTATTATTTAATACTTTAAAATTGACGAAATCTTTGCTTATTAATTTCTTTTCTCATGTAAACTATATTAAAAGTCCTAACATTCAAAACTTTAAAATGTATAGTTTTATTATATATACAAATCTTAAATTATGATAAACAAAACAAAAATGAAAAAATATTAAAAAGAAAGAACTTCATATTTTTTAAAATAACTTTTTAACCTTCTTCAATACAAGCTTATTAGATAGATATAATAATTATTTTAACATCAAAATATTTATTAATAATTTTATTTTTTATATATATAACTTTATTAATTGATACACACGTATAAAACATATACACTAAACTATTATGCATAAAACCACGTTTACTCATCAAAATATTTTAGCCGATCCTAGCAAATTATTTGCTTCACTATTAGGTTACCAAATAAGGATAACAATAAACATTTAGATTAGATTGTACAGTCATGCTTTACTGCATTATTAGGTTACCTAAACATTCCTACTATATTAAAACTCTCCTATATGCAAGATTCGAGAAAGAGTCCGATCACAAGATCTATTATACATAATCTTACATTGTATTTCTACTGAATTTTATTTTCAAGACTTGAATCATGACCTTTTAATCACATGACAATAACTTTACCAATTACTCCAAGGTTCCCCTTCACATAGGTGAAATAAGAGAAATCAAAACTCAAAAATCAAAATGGTGCAGTTCAATTGATGCCATTATTCTTCCCTTAACTGTGACCCTTAAATGTGAAAAAATCCTTAATAAAACCATTTCTTATCGAATTTAAGATGGTGAGTTATTGATTTCCAACTTATGTTTAAAATGTCTTTACTAGCTTATAACAAACTTCATTACATGCTTTCTTTCACAGAATGTTTTGAGTTGCAGAGATTGCCTGCTCAGGATGTGTCCTTGACATATAAATATCCAACATATTTCTTAACCCGGTGGGTACCAAAACCGATATATATCATTTTATTTATTTATATATTATGTAATGTTGGGGGTACACCATACGGGATTTTGACTTACGCCACAGCTACACCAGTGAAAAACTGCATTGGACTCGAGCAAGGAGAAACAGAATAGTCGTTAAGCGATTTCATGGCTCCAGAACCACATTTCTCTTTGTGTTCATCCATCGATATCTGTGTGCAACGACACTCTACACTACAAAATGCCTTCTCTCCTCTGCAAAGAGTAAAGAGAAAAACTTGTTATTTTAATCTCGACAATAACATATCCAGTGAAATCCCACAAGTGAGATCTGGGGAGGGTAAAATGTACACAGACCTTACCACTACCTCACAGATGTAGAGAGGTTATTTTCTGAAAACCCTGGTCTCAAAAACCCATAAGCAAATAAAATAGATATGGGAAAAATGTAAAGGAAAAGAAAAAGAAAAAAAAGTAAGAACGACTACTAATGAAAAAATTATTATATATACGACGGATACTGACAACATAGGATATAAAGACACGACTAATCCTACTACATTGTTGGGCCAATAAAAGTTGGTTGAACCGACTTAAATAACCAACTATTAGCCTACTACTCAAATTCGGGAAAACAGAAAAAAAATTGGATCTTTGTTCATTGAAAGAAAGATTTTTCCAATAACAGATCATAAGAGAGAGATGTATTTTTAGCCTAAAATATATTCTCTGATGAATAAAGTAATACAGACCACATGCATATAGAAACAAGATGTATTGGAGATTCCTCTCACATATTACCTGGAGGAACTGCCTAAATTTAGTGAAGAAACAAAAAACATGTGAAATTTCCTACCTAAAAGATTCACACATTATAAAATTGAAAAATTGTGTTGACAAAGAAAGCTAACTAAAAGATTTCCAGCAAGGCTAACTTAATAATGCAGCGACAAGTAGCAAGACGAATATAAGATGGGAGAATTAATTGCAAACAAAGAAAGCAACAGGTAACTAAATGTTCTGCTTACATTACGTGAACATAACCAATATGTTGCTGCAAAACCATCTTGTGGTCATAATTCAAGATAAGTTGCTTAAAATTCTGAAAACGATATTCTAATATCTCAAACTTAGAATCAACTTTTCCCAGCGAATTAAGTATTGCAAACTCTGCAGTTTCTCACAGGAAGCAACCTAAAGAAGACTTCTTAATAGAATATAAGGCCCTGATGCAATTGGCTTATTTCAGCTATTAAAATAACATCACTATTGATAGAAACACCCATAGAGTGGATTGTAAGCAACTGATAATCAGAGAGACATGACTTGAGTGTGTAATTCAAGCAAACATGCCCTAAGCCAAAACATATGAGAAAGATTCTTCTTGTTATAATATTATGGAAAGCTGATATACAGCATTAAGTTATGCAAGTTGGAAGAAGATGCCAATGGACCAAAACTACTGCTAATTAATAAAGACAAACAATACAAACAGAAACCAAAAAGCAAGATGAGAAGTAGATAAGGATCCAACTTACTATGACATTTGTGATCTACACTAAAGAATTCACAACCGATGCTTAAGCAGAAGCAAGATTTACAATTGATCAAGAAAGAAACAGTTGCAAGAAGTACACATGTATGTATATCTCTTAAGGTGGCCATGAGAAACAGTAGACACACACAAATCCTGAATATCCCTATTACAGAGAGATATCAAGAACTTAAGGCACTGAGCAAAGCTACTCAGAGCTCATAAGTACCGAAAATACCAACCAACACAAAGCAGGTCAGGAAGCATGACATGACAAAAGTTTCAAGAATGCATGCTAAAAACTTTCAGGTCTAACCAAAGGGGTCTAATTCCAGGCCTAAAAGAAATAACAAATATATCTGTGTGGTTAAGCAGCCCATGAAGAATGTGTTGCAGATCTACAAATAAATGATTAGTTGTATCTTGCCTCAAACATTCAAAATTTAGATCAGTGACGCCTCACACAATCAAAAAGCTTTAAGATTTTGTTCATTAAAACTTCCAATTCACAAAAGTTCAGTCCTCAAATGTTTGATAATCTTTTCATTCCTAAGATCTCTACTTGGAAATTATTATGCATGTCAAGCCAAGCTAAATCCTCCAAAATGAAGAGAACACTCATAACTAATCAACTCATTAATACCAGAGCACTTTTCAAACTGTACAATTCCATAAAGAATTAACACTCTCTTCAACCAACAGAGCCTTGCTGAAATCAAACTTGGACAACCACAAATTTCAGATCAGATTCACAAGGGCAAAACTACAGTTTGAAGTAAAAAGCAGGCAAAAGATTGAGTTCCTCGACATGTTTCAACTTGCATAGGTCAATGATAACAACAGAAAAAAAAAGTAAAGGGGATAAGATATTTGTGGAGCCATCAAATATAAAGGTTCTGCAGGGTCCACAATTGAAGAAACATATTTCTCCTTATAATCCAGCCAATATATGGCATGACTAAGTTCATTCAACCAATTTGCTGAAACACCAAGAACCAAAAAAGGTCATTTAGACTGTTTCAAACTTGGTACTTGAAGACCAGAAAACAAAAGCATATCAATTCACTTTTTGATATCAATTCAATTGACCGTAAAACCTCTTAATTAGGTCCTCTTATCAAAGTTATAGCTGCAAGTGACCATATATGCAGAAAAAGGTAGCAACATACTAAATATGAAACATAAAATGGAAATTTAGCAAGGAATTTAAACAGGGGTTCCCCAAAATTAGTAGTTCCATCCGATCCAAAAAAGTAATACCAAGGAAATCACTAACATATAATCATTAAACTACCGAAAAAAGTTAGAAAATGAATTTGAAATTCTAACCTGTACATAAAAATATCCAACCCCTTAAGCTGCTTCTTGCAAAGAAAGCAAGAATTCAGGAAATCAGCCATTGTAAAATCTGGTGTATGATTGACAGCAATAGCAGCTTTCTGATAGGCAATAGAGTTGCTGTTTCCTATGAATTCACCATCAAAATACTCTCTTTTCTTAATCAAATTGGTTCCCACATGAGAAATAACACAAGTGTACTCCTCACACATCTCCATTTCTTCAGTACTAGGCCTCTTAGGACTACTGTTCTTGTCAGGACTACTTTTCTTAGTGAAAATTGGGATGGGGTTTGAAGTAGTTGATCTTGGAGATATGGCAAGAATTGCAGCTCTACTACTAGAGTTACTGTTCTTATTCATGGCTGCCACAATTCCAAGCCCAACAACAGCACCATTTGGGTCCTCAAACTTCTTAGGAGATTTGTTGCTGCTGTGATCAGTGAGGGCAAAAAGGGAAAGATTTATAGATAATCTCTTCTTGTTTCCCTTCCCTCCAGCCATTTCTACACACACCCAGATAGATAAAGAGATTAAATTTTAATGGGGTTCTCCTGAATCTCTTTCCCCACAGAAAATTGAATTTTTATGGGGTTTTGCAAGAAAATGAAGATCGATAAAAGAGGGAATTCTTGGGGTTTAGGGGATGTACATGAATACAGAGTTATCTATACGTATAGATAGAGAGAGGGGATGAAGCAAAGCAAAGCACAAGTTTTCTCTCTTCTGGTTCTCCCTCACAGCGAAGAGGAGCACACCTCTGGTTAATCAGTGGAGGAGGAGAATATAAACAGTTCCAGAAATAAAAAATCATAATAGCAGATGACTTCAGCAATTTCAATCATTTTCTTTTTGAGTTTACATTTCTACCCCTCCATAAATATTGGTCTTTGTCATTGTCAAAAACTTATATTTCTTCAAATTTTAAATTAAGAGAGGGGAAATATATTTTTCCAAATAAATGGATATAATATTTTTCAAGGAAAAAGGGTCTACTATATCTTTAAATAAATAAACTTGGGTAAAAATTATCCGTCATTAATAGTTTCATCTAAAAAGTCACATAGATCTAAACATTTTCTTCGATAAGACGACGAGTTTGAAATTTTGAATATCAAGTCCAATTGAATTCGAGATCAGTTGATTAACAAAATTCAGGAAAAAAGGGTGGGACACTATCTTTGACCGCCTAGAGAGTCGCTAGAGTGGAGCAACAAATTTCAAATCCAATTTAGGTTCTCAAATTCTCCTAAAAAGATGTCCTATGGCTATTCATATTAGAAAAATCTCACCAATGGACAAGTAAGCCTCTCAAGAAATATGTCTCCAACTTCACATTAAAACAAAGATGTGAAGAGAGATAGTCGTAGAGGAATTACATGAACTTGTAACAAAGAAAATAGGTATAATTATGTCACGATCCAACCCAGGGACCCTGATTAGTGCCGATTGGGCACCCAGACAAACACTAAATCGGATTTCCAACTATAATGGCTAAGGAATCTACCGAAATTTCGGCAGAGTTTCCT
>JAABOM020000101.1:5940252-5957520 GCA_011800125.2 Solanum clarkiae
AGAACTTGGCCTACACTTTGCAATCCCCCAAGTTTTCTTGTCTTTTCTCTCAAGAATTATTCACATAAGAATTAGGAAAAATGAGTTTTGAAACCCTTAATACGAATAAATTAACCTTTAGACACGTTTTTTAGACTTAGAATAGGGTGAGAAATGACCAAAAGGCCCTTCTTGTAATAAAATAATAAATTTACATCTTGCAACATCATGTACGCGTCGCGCCAGGGGCACGAACATGTGTTTTTCGTGACTTTTCGGATTTCAAGTTTACATCCAAAAAGATAAAAAAATGTAAGTGTTGGTTCGCGCCCAAGGCGCGTCACGACCCTTGCACGCATCAACACTGTTTCCAATGAAACTTTGAAAAATTATTTTTCACCCAGTTGCTCTAAAATCAGGTCGAGGAGATATTCCCACTCAATTGTTTGCGTTGATCAATAATCCTGTCTTAGATTCCCTATCATAGCTTGGAAAGACGCATTATGCGCATGATTACATTGTAGGGGTATTTTGATATTTTTGTGGGATGTTATATTAACTACAACACTGCTTGGGAGGCAACCCAAGGTGAGTAGATAAGTTTTATATTTGAATAATGGGTGTTGTTTTCTGTAGGTGCACGAAAAGGGAGAGATTGATGTGTAATGCCAAAAGGGTGATGCAATGGGTCCGGTTGGCGGATCACTGAGTTGAGATGACGACAACCAATTTGACCACTTTTTGAGTTAGCTGACAACTCTCAAGATGCTGTCAAATTAGGCGATCTATGTTGCAATTCAGTGGATCACCGATGTAGATGAGCGATAATTAGTTTCACCGCCTTTTGTGACTAGAGTTAAGGTTTATATTCTTTTAAAAAAGACAGTTACCAGCACAATCAGTGTATTGTCGAAAGTGTTTGGCAGTACGAATCAGTATCGCCGATTCCTCGTACCTGACCAACCTATTAGAGGCTTTTCAATTGCCTTGGGTTTTTCACTTTTCATCTTCCCTCTTTTTCACTTCCCTTACAAGCCAACACTTTCTTTAGCCTTTTCTTTGCAAGTTTTCCTTGGTGTAAAGAAGTTCATCAATAAGTTCTCATTGTTATTGCATCATCAAAGAGGTACGTTTTTGGCCCTTTGATTTAGTTTCTTTTTGAAGAATGGTATTGAAATGATGAAGGCTTGATCAGGGTTTTGTGAGATTTTTAATCATAGTTTGTGGTTGAAATCTTGTTAGGAATTATGTGGGTGATGTGTTTTTGTGGTTCTAGAACCTTATGCTTCATGTGTTCTTAGTTTACTTGGGTTTTTATTCACTTTAAAAATCATGAAATTGAATGTGTAAGTGTTGTGGGTTAGGACTAGATTTAATAAATATATTGCCCAAAGGTTGAATGCTATGGTGTGTTGTCTCAATTTTGACCTTGATTCCATGATAGACACCCTTAAGTTGAGATAATGTCTTGATCATGTTAATGCCTTGAATGAATATGCATGCTTATTGTATTGTTTTTTCTTGTGGGCTATAGGTGATGTCTGAGTAACCCCTAAACTCTTTTGAGCAAAGTGAACTTGCCTTATGATAGATTAGGTGATGTCATTCTTAAGGGTAAGTCATCGTTTGAATGAGTTTTTAGCCATGATGACCATGTGACTGTAGTAATGGATCAATGAGCATATATGATGATCAGTAGTGGGTTAGCGTGTGCTTTTCACCTATTGTTCTTGTGAAAAGTGAATGAATGTTGAAAGTGTGGGTGTTGGCCTTGCCAATCAACTTCGGCGATGGTTACTTTGATCACCGAATTGGACTTGGTGATGCACCAAAGTGACACACACATCGCTTTGTTTGACTGATTATTGATGTTAAATTCTGTAGCTTTTGATGAAAGTATGTTTTATCACCGAATCAATTCGGTGGAGCACCGAATTCACACTACCATTATCAATACTAGTAGTGGCTAAAAGTTTGAAAATTGTATAAAAAAGTGACGGTCTATTTGACAGTCGAATTAGTTCAACGGATCATCGATCATGATTGGTGGTCAAATAGACCTGCTTACCTAGAATGATTCACTTGTGCATAATGTTGAACCTAATTGCTATATGATTGATGCTCTCACCATACTTTGAGTTTGTTTTGCAGAAATGGGCAAGCAAAAGGAACCTGTCACTCGAGGTGGATGCAGAGCAGCTTAGGAGATCACTTTAGACCCCAATCGGGCAGAGCAAAGATCTCAGAGACCTCGTGGGGAGGTGCATGGTAAGGGACAAAGAAAGGTGACTGAACACTATGAGTCCAACAGTGATGAGGAGGGATCCTTACATGTGACCTAGACCAATTCAGAAGGAGAGGAAGAGGGTTCTAAAACCCTATAAGTAGGCCTACTTCGAAGCGAAGTCCCAAAAAAATCATTGTGAGGCCAGGTCCAAGGCCCTTCATGATCCTCTCCTCCAAACATCTCAGAGGATCCAGGAGACAATAGCCCCGAGGCATCTAATCAGACTTATAGCAGAAGGGAGAGAACAATTCTGGAAGAGAAGCAACTGTCAACAGATGGAGTCATAGAATTCCATAACTTTCAGTTTTTCACAAACCTTAGGATCTGTATGTTCCCAGCCTAGTTCGAGAGTTCTATGAGTCCTATGGTAAGACCATCTCAAAGAGAAAAACCAAAGTGAAAAATTGCTCAAACCTCTTGATGTTGTAGAGGTTAGAGTTGTGCAAGTCCCTTGTATCCAAACAAAGATGAATGACATTTTGGGGTGCAGATTTTGTAACTGAGGTGACCTTGAAGATATGATTCATCTCAAGACATTTGATGACATTAAGGCATGGCTAGCCCCTATGATTGGGATTCCTGCTCCCTCGTGGTTAGAAGAGGGAGAAATTATTGAAAATAAAAAGATGAATATTTCAGTAAAGTTTTGGTTTGGATTTATCAACAACAACCTAATGCCATCACAAAATGAGTCAATACTTCAACATTTTGAAGCGGCATTGGTTGGGTGTATCATGGGCAGTCAGAGGTTGAACATTGGAGCAAACATCACCTTAGAGATCCTCACTAGGGCAAAGCAAGAGTGGACCTCATTACTGTTCCCTAGCCTCATCGCAACCCTGTGTAAGCAAGAAAAAGTTCCTAGAAATAAAAAGACTGATGTGGAGGTCACTCCAACAACATCTATTAATATCTGACAAATTGAGGCTGAGTTTCAAAGAGACGAGAAGGATAAGGCAAGGAAGAAGCCAGTCGATATGACACCAGTTGTTGATGTTGAGGCCCTGAGTCCGGCACTGCCGAGCTGGTCCCCGATGCAGGTATAACTTCTTCCTTACCCTCATTACATTCCTCTTCTATTCTATTTCTCTCTGTTGAGGCACAAGTTGAGCCTCGAGCTACAGATGACCAACCCCCGATCACTAAGGCTACCATTTATAACATTGGATAACAGGCCAAAGTGGCCGATCTTTGTGCTATGTGGGTTTAGTCATCCATACCTAAGTTGATTGAGGCATCCATAGCCAAAACATTGAGGCTATATATAGAGGCTGATGCTAAGCAGTGGGAGTTGACGGAGGCACATAAGTTGAGGATGGACAAGCTCGAGGTGACACTTGAGGATTTTGGTAAAAAATTGATCAGTTAGAAAGAGAGAGTGACTACAGTAGAGAAGGCAACTTGTGGAAGTCAAGGCTCGTCGGCCATAAAAGCCGACATTAATTACTTGAAGAAGGAGGTGACATCCCTCAAGTCTACAAATTTGAGTGCTTTTTGGGACTGACTAGAGGATTCATCTAGAATCTATATAAATTTAGCTCTCAAGGATATGATGGATGCAGATGTTTTCGGTGTAGGCAGTGAAGAAACTAAGGTAGTAGGCACCCTAAAAACTGATGAAGAAGCATTGGGAGTTAAGCCTAGCCAAGAGGAGCATGAAAGGTTGGCGTGGGTAGAAGACCAAATTATGGACACGGTGTTCATGGACACAGTGAAAAAGGTCACTTCAAGACACATCCATGATAGGCATATTCGATATACATGAGCCCAAGCCTGAGAGGCCATTGATTGATCTTGAGAGTATACCACTGGATGAAGGCATTGATGCCACCATGGTGACTTCTTCAGCTCTACCACTACTACAACTTGGTTGATCATGATCAGAGGAATTCTTAAGACTTATTCCTTCCTTTTATGCTTGATTTCTATTGTTCCTAGCATATTAAGGACAATGTTCTCTATTTAGGAGGTGATGAGTACTTCTATTGATGATGATATTTTGCTTATTGGTTGCTCGATAAATATTGGAGACAATTTTAATTTTGGTTTGTAAATAATTCTAATTTGGGTTGTAATTGATTAATATTTATTTTCTATTTTTAATTTTCTTCTTCTTGAGTCAAATGGAAGAATGATTGTAAATGATGTCCTTTAAATCGTGGCATACTCCATGCATATAACACCCCAGAAATTTTGAAAGTGGAACAGGTCCTCAGACCTGGTTCTAAGAGAGGTTTACGAGCCATAGTCTGGAGTATGACCTGTAGACCAAGTCATAAAATGTGTTCCAGAATTGACAAATTTTGGTTAAGTATAGAAGAGATTTTACGAGAGGGAACATGACCTGTAATATATTCCACGAGTCGTCTGTCAAAGTTGTGGAACAATAACTAGAAATTTATAATTATGGTATAGGTTCTACGAAAGGGAACATGATCCATAACATGTTCTACGAGTCATCTGACAGGTCGTAGAATAATTTGATCTACCTTCTACGAGAGAGGATCACGACCCATGACCTGTTTTGTGGGCCGTAAAAAGGGTTTTGTGGTCCACTTCATCGATTTTTCTCGAGGGGTAATTTTATCTTTTCCCATATTTTATAATAAAACCTATAATGATTTAGACTTGTTTGAGACCCCTTATCAGTACCGTAAGGTAATTACTCCCCAAAATCACTTAGAAACTTTGGAAAGCATTGAGGAAGGGGAGAAAGCCAGGGTTCCAAGAACGTGAGTAGAGATTCTCTAAGAGTTGATTATTCTTCAAAGTTTTCAGGTATGAAAGGCTTACTAAAATGTGGAACCACGTTCATTCACATGCCCTTTCACCTATTTGAGTCGAAATTAAGAACAACAATTGAGTTTTGAAATCCCTATCATCTAATTATTGAGTTTCAGCATTTATTATGAGTTCTTGTGATAATATATGATATAATTATCCTGTTGCATGACCACTGATATGAGATTAACATAAAATATTTTATACTTGGTATCATGAACCCTAAATTGAATGATCTTTATGAAACCTATGCATGGATTGAGTTGAGGTTTGAGTTTGATTTTGATTGTATGTGTTGAGTAACTTAGCATGGTCGAGCATGAGAAGCTTGTTGCATTTAATCATCTATAGAATTATATGTCTTGCTTGCATTACGTAATAAGTCTAATTGAGAGAGTCTGAATGACCGTCTGAGTCTGAGTTAAGTCTGGTTGTCTTTATTGATTGATTGAGTTGATGAGAAACTAAGATGAGTTGAGACAAGATAACCTAATGAGGTTGATATTTTAGTTGATTGACTGAGCATTGAGGATTGAGTTGATTGATGAGTTGAGCATATTTTAGTCTTGGAAGGAGTATCGAAAACTGAGCTGGGAGCAAGAAAATATCTACTCAAACCCACATAACTATGTTGCCAGCATAGGATAGTCGTAGAACATGTTCTGACGACTCTTGTCCCAGATAATGAACATTCACTATGGATCCATGAGAGAGTTGATCATTTACCTTGGCAAGTTTAGGACAAGCGTGACAATGACGTCACCTTCATTTTGCATCACCAAACTAAAGGTGGTAGGATTGGATGTCGGTTAAGAGAAACTCCTAAGAAAACACTGATTGAGCATGATATCTTAAATTGAGTTTATTTCTACTGAGTCTATTTTAAGAACATGATTTACCTTAAATTTACATATATTGAGTTAAGTATGAGTTGTTTGATTGAGTTGAGCATGAGGTGATTGAGTCAAGGTAAGTGAGTTGAGCTTTTCTTTCTTGATCCATTCTACATACCAGTATATTCCATATACTGATAGAGGACTTCAGTCCATGCATCATTGAGGACTAGATCAATGCATTTCAGAGGAGCCCTTTTATTTCCCTTTTTGACTCAATACTTTCTTTCTTTGATTTGTGGTATCCATGGCTTATCATGGTACCATCTAGATTGTTGATTAGAAGCTTCATGGACATTCAGCAGAAGATTTGTTGAGTATTTTGTATTCTCAAACTTATTCATTGAAAACTTTGTTCTAGTAGAGCTATATTCATTCATATAATGTTTGTTTCATTTGAGTATTTCTTCCGCTGTTGAGTTGATGTGACGATGAGGACAGGTGGTTCTCTTGGGGAATCAACAATGGTTCTTCAAGTGCCGTCCACACCAAGGGTACCCTCTCGGAGCGTGAAGAATTGGTATAGATCATAGAGTTCAAGAGTCCTAGGGAGTCTATGAAGCCTTTTCTAGTAGAGTCTTGTTTATGGGTGTGTTATGCACCACACTTCATAACAGGAGGCTATAAGACCTTAGGAAGGGTTACACTTCTTTCGCATTCTGAAAAGTTAAACTCTATGAAAGCTCTTTTCTAATCTGTGTGTTATGCATTTGCAGAACTGCGACCATGCCTCCAAGAAGAGCTGTTAGAGGAAAAGGGCGTTTGGCTATACAGAATGTTAACCAACCTGAGCCCCAGAATCATGATGAGCCCAAAGACCAAGCTGTCCTTGAGCAGCCACGACAGGCTGACATCTCGAATGCTTAGCTTCGCCAGACCATCTAGACCTTGGCCCATGCTGTGATTGGACCTACTGCTAGACAAAGACTAGGTAGATAGGGTACGTAGGACACATCCAGAGTTCAAGAGTTTTTTAGGATAAACCCACCCAAGTTCATGAGATCTACGCCCTCCGAGGATCCTGAGAATTACATTTATGAGCTACAAAAAAGTGTTCCAGGTGATGCATGTGACCAGAGTTGATAGGGTTGAGTTTGTTTCCTACTAGCTCAAGGGTATTTCCAGGCTATGGTAGGACTATTGGAAGAAGAACCGAGGAGAGGATGCCCCAATTTTGACTTGGACAATGTTTGAGGAAGCTTTCTTGGGGCGGTTCTTTCCAAGAGAGCTGGGGAGGCCAAGGTAAGAGAGTTCTTGAATTTGAAATAGGACTCTATGACGGTGAAGGAATAAGGTCTTAAGTTTATGCAGCTGTCTCTCTACTCTCTTGAGATGGTTGCAAACATAAGAAGCAGGACAGGTTTGTATGTTGATGGGTTGAACAAATAGCTGAAGAAAGATAGGAGAGGAGCTATGATTGTGAACAACATGGACATAGGCAGATTGATGGTCGATGTGCAACAGGCTGATGAGGAAAGACAACAAGATAGGGAGGAGATCAAGAATAAGAGAGCTAAAACTTCCAGCTATGAGGTTGGGAGGAGAGAAAATGGGAGTGGTAGCAAGTTTCAGTCCAGGCCAACAATTTTATCTACCAGTGCACCAACCCCGAGCCACAGGTATGATCAAAAGTCCCAAGGTCAACCAAACTTTAGAGCATAAGGTTCACAGTCTTAGCCAAGTGTAATCCTTGGCTCGAAAGGGAAGCCACATTATGGGAAATGTGGCCAGATGCATCTAGGAGAGTGTAGAGATGAAGGGTACACTTGATACAATCTAAGTATGGCTAGCTAGGTCATCTTCAGAGGGAGTGTCCGATATGGCGCAATAAGGATCAGTCCTCTACCACAGCATCACCAGTGAGAGGTAACTATAGGGGTACTGCACCAGGGACAGACGGTGGGACAAATCGTCTATATGCGATGGGGAACCGGTGGGACCAAGAGGTTGCACTAGATGTTGTGACGGGTATACTTCGAGTCTTTACCTTTCATTGTTATGCTCTACTTGTTCCGGGTGCAACTTGTTCCTTTGTGATGCCATATGTGGCTGGTAGATTTGAGATCCTTCCCGAGTGCTTGCTTGAGCCATTTTTTGTTTTCACTCATGTTAGTGAGTCCATTCGAGCTGAGAGAATCTATAGAGATTGTGTGTTGTCCATCTATCATAGGAATACTCTTGCTGATTTGATTAAGTTAGAGATGGTTGATTTCGATAGGATCCTTTGCATGGACTGGTTTCACGCATGTTATGCCTCTATTGATTGCAGAACTCAGATTGTCAGATTTTAGTTTTTGAACGAGCCTGTTATTGGGTGGAAGGGAGATTATGTTGCGTCGAAGGGTAGGTTTATTTCTTACCTCAAGTCCTGAAGACTGATCTCTAAGGGATGTATCTATCACCTCGTGCGAGTCAAGACTGATGGTGTTGAGCCTCCTAGTCTTAAGTGAAAGAGTATGGACCCTTGGGGATAACCCACCCTGCCTCCAATCCCATCGGTGCTAGGTCATCATCCCACTGGAATACATATATGTACACATGCTTGTAAAATAGGTAATAGTCTTTCAAAACATAATAATGCGTACTTGTCTTAAAGGAAAAATCACATTTCATACTTATGCATACTTAGGCTAAAAGCCCAAATCATATTTGATGTCATATGTTTATGCATAAGAATAGCTCCTTTGGAGCACCTTCTTGAGAGATGAGTATGGACCTTTGGGAATATCCCACCCTGCCTCAAACCTCAGTCGATGCTCCCTAAACATAGTGGTGTAAACATCCATAATTTCTCAAAAAGCCATAATCATAGACATTTATGTGATCACATTCTTGTCATAACCATAATCTTATTAAAATCGTATACACAAACATAATTGGACTTAACCCACTTCAAAATCTTCATAAAAACTTTAGTCATGTGTGCATATGCCATGAATGAGATGAGAATAGCATGGGTAATAGAGATTCAAACTTAAATCGAAAATGCATTATGAAATTCAAGTAAAAACATAAGTAAATTCACATTTAAGTCATATTATAGATTTCCCATGCGCAAACCAAGCTTTAAAGAGGACATGCATTTTCATAACTTCATAACTTCAATGCATGTCATCATATTAGGGCTTAACTCACTTTAAAATCAACAATAAAATATAGCACATATATCAATTGAATTTAATAAACAATAATATTGAAAACCCATATTTGAAGTAAGATAGAATTCCATAAAATTGAGTGTAAAAGAGTTTGGTTCTTCTTGGTTGAAAGGGACCAAGAATCTACCCCACATACCTTAACAAATCAAGAAGAAATAGGAAGACATTTGATGAAGAAGAAGACCCCTTTCTTAAGCTTCATGAAAATCCTTCAATGTTACCTTAGAGAGTTCTTAAGAGAGAGTTTGAATATAATTCTAAGTGTGAGAATGAGTTTAAATGAGGGGGGAAGAGTTTAGGCTATTTTAATGTCTTAGGGTAGCATAGGAAGTCACAAAAGTCCCTTAGGAGAAGCCATAATTACAAAGAACCATTAATGAAGCAGAATTAGATTTCTTTCCACGGGTCCGTGAGAAGGTATCACGATCCGTACAAGGTCTTACGGACCATGAAACTCTCCCATGAGACCATACTTAGCCAATTCATTGGAAACTTATAGGTACGAGCTTTACGAAAATGGGCATAACTTCTTGATCCGAACTTGGGATGAGGTGAAACTGGATGGGTTGGAAAGATAATTCAAAGAGCTTCAATTTGGTAGATCGTGGTCCACCCAGTTCTTTTTGTGCTAAGAGATATGACCATTTAAAATTGACCCTTCTATCGGCTCTTGAGCTTAGACAATGGAATTCCTTTGAACTTGACTTGATGAAGGAGGCCTATGATCGTCCTAAACCACATAAATAAGCTTGAATTGAGGGATTGCAAGTGAACTTTGAACTTGACTTGATAAAGGAGGCCCATGATGATGCTAAACCACATAAATAAGCTTGAATTGAGGGCTTGAAAGTGAACTTAGCTTGAGCTTGAAGATTCCATGCCTTAGAAAAATTCAACGAAAGCACCCAAATGGTTGGGCGTACTCCTCCGTACCACTTCACTTAGAAAATTCTTCATGACAAGGTTCCAAGACAGTGCTCCAATACTTAAAAAAATTGTACTTTGGAACTCATATAGAAGGGCCTTATGGATCGTGAAGCACCAAACGGTCCTTGAGAGGGGCCATACCACTTGCCTTGGGCTCAAAACTGTGGAGTCTCAAGCCGAAGGCTACCATACGGTCCACCACATGGTCGTACGGCCTCACGGACTGGGTCGGATCCAAGTGTGGTATGCCTTTGTCTCAAACTCCACACTAAGGCCCTCACCCACAAAAGGCCAAGGGACACTTCCAGGAGGCTCCACACGGTCCGTATAGCACTACACGGATCATGAAAGATTCCATGAAGCGTCACCTTGGTCCAAATTTTTCGGAACCAAATTTTCAATCTCCATTGAAGTTGTACAAAGTCTGGATCTTTACATAACTACTGTTGTTATATACACTTTGTTAGTTATAAATAGTTTTTATATAATTTGAGAACCTTGTTAGTATATGATATGTTATGTGGAACAAGGGATGGTGACACACATAGTAACTTTTTCTTTATATATATATTCATCATAATAAGACTAACTTTTTCCTTTTTTCATGACAATTTGTACAACGACCTTTATGATGCTTCTATTTCTATCAGAAACTACACACATATCATGTCTTTCTCCATATGCTTCCTTAAACTATTCAAAAAAACTAAGTCCAAGAGGTATTATTTTTCGAATCTACAATTCCATAGGCTAGCGGCAAATGTATCCTGTATATACAAAGAAATACATATCTCATAAAAAACATGCTAACACTATTATTATATAGTCACAAATAGAAAGTAATAATACCTGCTCCATCCATAGTACTTGCAGAAACAAACTGCCCAATGCTCATTATATGAACCTTAATAAAAGCTTGCAAAGAAATAAATACCTAAAAGAACTCACTTTTGTCTGTCTTCTTTAATTGTATATGCAAGCCCAAATATGTATTATTCAGCATGTATAAATAAGCCAAAAATTTGTTATACGATCCAGAGGGTGTGCAAAAATTCAAAGCTTTCTCTTTCGTCTTCCACACTAACATGTATGTAACATCAACTCCGAGATCCATTTCGACATCATTTTTTATATCTGAAAAAATTGTATACTTTCATTTGTGATTTTCCAATCTAGGCTTCACAATTCCACCAACTAAATTACTTGTTGCATGTCTTTGTCAATAAACTCTATCCTTCAATGGGCATATATAATCTATGTTGAACATTCTAATTCGAAACATACTAAATTTATTAATTGCAGAAGCTTTCATTAACCATTCACATTCCTCTAACTTGCAAACAATAGTATAACTGCACACATTCATAAAAGAAATATAATAATATTAATTCGACAGTCATATACAACAACATTAATGCACATTTTTCAATCATGCTTTTCATACAAATTTGTTTATACAACTCACACAAAAATATCAAATAAAATGAAAACAGTAAGAGGTTTATAAGTTGTCGACACCTTATCGTATTTGATCTTTTGGACTTGAATTGAAACCTCTATGCAATTGCATATTGCGCCAGCCTTAAAGTAGTCATGTCTCTGTATACTTGATCTACTTCTACATACTTATGTGCTGGATCCGATATGACTCTAGTCCAATCTCCAGATCCTAAAGCATGCAGAGGCTATACCAACTCATCAATTGTCAGCTCATGCGTTTCAAATTCATCGAATTCACCCATTGGGTTTGTTCCAAGACTTGAAACTGATTATTCAATATAACTTTCACCAAAATCAGTCTCCTCAACGTCCTTCTCAAAAATACTAGTACAAATTGGATACATTAAAATCATTAGCAGCTTTTTTTAACATAACGTAAACTCCCACATTCATATCATTGTGAATCACCATTGGCGTATTGCTGCGTTCAACTTTTTATTCAATTTTTATTTCGTTCTTAATATGATCAACTCTGAGTTGATTTGCAATCAACATATACAATTTCATATATGTTGCATTTTTTTAAAAACAATACCTTTCAAAATATAGTCAATATAACAATTTTCATCATCCCACCTTCTAGAATGCATCACCATTATCGCAATGGCAGTCATTGTTGTATACAACATATATTTAGACATTATGAACATATACATATCAAAAGAATAACAGTATATAATGAAACTACACATGCAATATTATAATATACATTACAAGTATATTAGCTTTACTTTTTATACAAACATCAATTATTTGTTTTTTACACAATTTATACATGTATTGTATACATTATGTTGCATATTATGTTATACCAAATATAACATAGAGGTATATTTGAAGAACAAAAAAAGCTCTTGCTATATACAGACAGATATAAAAAAATTATATACACCACAAATAATTATGAACTTTACCGTCAAGCAATGTATTTATAGATATGTATCTATCTTCAATTATACCAACAATATGCATAAACTATATGCATATTACAAAAAATCACACATAGATAACCATAACAATCAAACTTTATACAGATGCACGTGTTTTTGAAAAATTCAAACAACTCAAAAAACATTTGCGACAACCCGAATACGTTGTTTATACAAATAGAAAATTGACTTTTTCTATACCACACCGTCCATAATCTTGTGCTTCAGACCTATCATAATATTCAAGTAAACACTCAATTTAGAATAGTAAAAAAAAATTCATCATAAAAACAAAAAAGAAAGAAAGAATAGTTCTTTCAAAAACAAGGTAATAAAGTATATTTTGAATCAGATAGCATCAATAATTGGAATAATATACAATTCAGACGAGCAAGCGTGTTCTAACGAAATTTAACGAAATTAAAATTCTTCTCACTGGAAATTCGTATAATATTGCAGAAAATTATGCAATTTTCCTTTAGATTTAACAGGGAACCAATTAACAATAGTATTTTTTGGTCAAAAGAGTCACTTTAGGCAAGGAAGTCTGACCCAGTTCAACTTCCATAAATTATGGAACCGCTTCCATAATTGTCCGAGAAACTGCAGGACATTTGGTAATTA
This sequence comes from Solanum clarkiae, assembly GCA_011800125.2. Classification (NCBI taxonomy): domain Eukaryota; kingdom Viridiplantae; phylum Streptophyta; class Magnoliopsida; order Solanales; family Solanaceae; genus Solanum; species Solanum clarkiae. Next base: position 5,953,331 of record JAABOM020000101.1, read on the forward strand.
AGGTGTAAATTTTTTTGTATAACGTCTTTGTAAATCCCAATTTATACAAAAGATTTTTAATGACTATAGCTATGAAACGTAATTTTAGAAATTGTACATATTTTTGCTTATTATATTTCACTAGGTGGTTGTTTATGAAAACTCTACTTAAATTTATTGCTATTATTCAAAATGCATTACAATTGTTCAGAAATAACAATAGTTGAATTCATAACAATGTGTAATATTAGATTCAAAATATATTACAATTTCATTTACATTTAATACAATTTTGAAATAATTTTAAGACAATCTTCAAACCTTCAAACCAATTGATGAAGTTCTTTGGTTGAAAATTGTATAGAAGTAGAAGAAGAGAAATCAAGAGTGTGAGAGAAGAAAGATAGCGAGAGAGGGGGGGAGGGGGGAGGGGGGGCATAGAGAGAGGAGGAGAGTTATATAGATTTTAAATCTTTTTTAAAAGTATTGTATGCTTTGGGTTGGGGGGGGGGGGTTGCATTTTGGTGATTTTTTCTTAAATATTTTTGGCCTTCTATAAATTGATACTAAAGTATTTCAAACCAAAAGAAACATTGGTTTATAAAGTCTTCGCCTTTGGGTTTGGTTCAATTGAGTTGGAAAGTGAATAGCCTATAGTTTTTTAGACTATTAGGCTCACTTCAAGTATTTGATTCGTGGAATGAATATAACGAGTAAGACATGTGCCTTAAGGAGAATTTGAAGCCGATTGCTAACATAAGTAGCACGATAAAGAGAAAACCAGAGTACTCATAAAGAAATGATGTAAGCAGAGGGGAAGGAGCAATGGTCAACAATTGTCTAAGTAGTGGGATGGACGTGTTTCCGAATGCATCTATTTTTCTTAATAAAGCATGTTCTAAAGATGATTTTTTTTGTTGTCTAACGTTGATTTGCTTGTGGACAAGACGAGTCAAATCCTCCTATACTCTTCTTATAAGATCATGTACCTAGCCAAAATAAAGGCAAAAGACCTATTTGAGGTGAAGATTGAGATTCTAAGGATCATGGTTTCGAGGTCAAGATTGAGATTCTAAGAATATGGTAATTCTTGATCCAATGAGGTCATTCTGAAGCTATTCAGAATCCTTCACACAAGAGGAACCAAATTTAGTCAATAATGTTGGGTAATTTTACATGATAGACCTAAGTCACATGAAATCCACAACTAGTCAGTAATATTAGGTAATGTTCTGTGACAGACCTAAGCCATATAATTAGAGTTGTATACTTTATATGACCAAAAAGCAACCGATTTAGATCATTTAATACAACAGTATGAACATGATACGAAGGACTGATGAACTCTTGATCATAGCTTGGTCTAAAGAAGAAGAGTCGGCTTGTAACATTAAGTCAATTATTTTTCAGTAGCATAGAGCAATTGGTTGTTAACCGGTCAATCGTAGGTTTGAATTCTACTTGGGAAGAAATCAAATTATAGCAAAGAAAGAAAAAAAAAAAGATTTGAACCACTAGCATGAAAGCCTACTAAAGCCCAAGGTAAGGAAGGAGTGTCATGGCTAGAGGTCTGGTCCTACTTCAGCCACACTTCCTTCTTCAAAAATTTAAACTGATTAGACTAATGCTGATGATCTCGAAGGGAGAAATCTGTTAAGACTGGGAGTGGGATTGATGTGGGCTGTCTCCTGGGAGACATCTGTTAAGGTTGACTTGATGAAAACAAGAAAAGAAGCAAATTTAGCGAACATAGAGATAGAAAGAGATGAATTTTTCATAGCGCCATTGTCAGATCAATCCCATTCATTCTAGAGAATGAGCAAAGTTGTGGCTATCAAGAATGGGTGATAACCTGAATAACCAGGATACGAATGCCAATTAATGAGTTGAACCCATGAGAGATTCCAAGTTCAGACTATGATGACTAGCATCTTCACATGTATTTTTCTTTTTTGGATATCCATTTGTAAGAAAATAATAAAATGAGAAGTTTAAAGTAAATTTCTAGATATACAAAGGCATCAATTTTCTAACACAAACAGAAAAAGAAAAATGTCATACAAAATAAAACTGAAAGTATGTAATAGTGAAAATGTAAGTGATCCCTATTCTCCCCTAGCCAACTAATTGTTCTTTCCTGTTCCGTCTAAGTGATGAAAGCAATCTTGTAATCTTTAGTGTGTGAAATTTTAACTCATCACTTGCTTCATTTCTTTCTTCCATTCTAGAACCTCTTTTTGTTGGTAATACTTGTTTTGGTTTCAAAAGTCTGAGCCCATGCAATTATTTAATTACTCAAACATGAACTAGCTGATATATCCATATCAAGTTATATTTCACTCTCTTTTATCCCTATTTGCTTGTTGGAAGTTAAAAAAAGGGGGCAAAAGCATATATACTTGATATAGGAAAATTTGGATCCAAAAGCTCGCTCAGTAAAAAGTGCAATGAAACAAACCATTGAAACGAAATCAAACGATAACTCTTTAAAATACTGAAGTGGAGATCAACCCAACTTATAAAGACAAAAATGTAAAAGAATAAACTACGGGAACTCAGAAATGTAACATGAAGTGAATGATGTTCTCAGTTTATGTTGAGAGGCTTGATGCAACTATCCCAAGCTAAAACTGCTAGTCTGCTACATTAGAATCAGAAAGGAGACTAGACAGAGAAGAAAGATGCTATTTGTTATCACGCTCCTCATTCCTTTTGAGAAAGATAAATGCTTGTAAGCTGACAACTTGTCTGCCTTTTGCTTTAAGGAATCAGGCAGTTTCTTCTATCATAATCTGTATAACCCACGTCAACCAGGCAAAGACCATCAGGGGGAGCAGGTGGAGCAGTGGCACGCCTGCAGGTGGCATCCATCAGCTTCAGCAAGGCATCATCATCGGCTCCAGCAGCTGCTTCTCTAATTGCAGTTGCCACAAGAACGCGAACCATCTGCATAGCATAGCAAGTAATTATGCATGTTGCAACAGTTTAAAGGACATGAACCCAAAGTTCCTACGGAATCAGGTCCTCTCCCTCTCTCTCTTTCTCTTTGTAGATCTAGATGACATCAAACTCTTGTGTTTTCAATGAACTGTCATGCAAGTTGATCACTACTGATAACTCGTGAGAACGAGTCGCATAGCAGGAACCACAACCAAATACATGAAAGTGTCCAGAAACGACTTGAAGATCTTAGCCTTATAATTTTACTGTGATCATAAGAAAACGCTAAAGGTCACACCATTGGTCATGATAAACAGTATGCACAGTTTCCAAATTTGACAAAGTTAAGTTGTCTAAACAAGAAAGAGAATTCAGATGCAAGGCTTAATATAATTTGATCTCACTATACTTTCTCTGTTGGTCCTTCAGAGTTGATATCTAACAGGCAGTGACTTGGAAAAATGAAAGTCCGTCTTTATTACGTCAATTATTTACAAATTAGTGGGGGTCATAAGCTGCTCTTGGCTGAAATTGGGTGAGGCAGTTACTGAGGAAGAAAGCGGGACAGTCTCAGATGTTTCTTAAGGCAAGTTTAAGTGTTGTATAGCTTTGCTTTCTGTTTCTTTCATTTGGTAGCTTCCTTATTATTCATTCACCTGAGAGTGATGCCGTTAGAAACTATAAGGGCCCGTTTGGTACAAAAATGATTAACGTAAGGTTAATAATGCAGAGATTAGTAACGCAGGAATTAGTAATGCAGGAATTATTTTTAATCAAATGTTCGGTTCATTGCTTCCCATCTAATCTTATGCTTGATACAAAACTCTACGAAAAAACTTTTTCCAATCATATCCTTGAAATATTATAAAAAAATTTATTTCATGTAATTGGGTCAAAGTAGATTATTTTATTGTGTCTTCTAACTAGCTAGCAGAACACCTATTCTATCACCATGTTTGCTATTTTTTCACTTGAATTGTTTGAGGATAAATAACTGATCTTAATAAATTGATCACTCATAAGATGCCAATTTTCAATTTAATAAAAATATATCATCTACTTTTAAAATCGAAAAGATGGTAAACAATTGTAACAATGAATAAACCATCTATATTTATACATAAAATTTTGCAAGTTATACTTTTAATATGGAATTTAGATCTTAAAAAGTCACTCAACTTGGAGAATTTATCTACCATGGTCATTGAACTTTGTTTTGTATCAATAAAGTCACTCAATTAGGCCTTTATATCCACAAAATCTCTCTGCTA
>JAABOM020000101.1:5957620-5969870 GCA_011800125.2 Solanum clarkiae
ATAAAGTCACTCAATTAGGCCTTTATATCCACAAAATCTCTCTGCTAAATTAATTATTAAAAACACTTGACATGGCAAAATATTTTTCTTTTTTGTATATTATGTAAATATGAACCCACAAATAAATTAAAAATTTGACATGATAAATTTATTAACTTTTTATTATGCAGGTATGAACCTGCAAATAAATAAAATTTGTAAGTTAATTTACTTAAATAAATTACAAGTACAAAATTACAAATATAAAACATAAAATCAATAAAATAAAGAAAAAAATGAAAGAATTTAAGGGATATTTTTATTTTTATATATTTAATCTCATGGTATTAAATCCAATGTATTACTAATACCACCAAATGGAAGGTATTAGTTAATAACATGTAGAGTGTATTAACTAATATATAGATTAATTATACATAGGCCCAAAATTCCTACCAAACTTAGTATTAAATAGTACCATACATAATACATAGATTATTTTTCCTAATACCTCCTACGAAAAGGCCCCTAAATGAAAAAGGTGCAAAACAAGTTGATGCAACTTTGCTTTTGAAAATTTTTAAACTACATACACAAATGATAGAACAAAACCCATAGACATCATGCTTCAAAAAAAGGACACTCTTTAATGAACTAATTTCTTGATATCATGCATCTGATATTAAAATCGACGACTAGAGGCCTTGTCCAAGGGCACAATCGAGAAAGCAATCAGGGGTATGGCAACACAAAAAGGACCCATTTTCCTTTTTGGGTCTTACTAATTGTACAAATTGGTGAGGCTAGTCCTAAAGGACTGTGTTTTGGATTAGTTATAAATCATCATTACATGGGCAATTTGTGTTATACCAGATGCCCACTCCTGTTATACAATTATTCAACAAAGAAAGAAGGGAAGATTAAAGCATGATATATCTGGCAACTTCTTCATAAGAGTAGCTAAAGTGGCAAACACCTTTCTGTATTTTATATCTTCTTTCAAATAATATTCTCAGTTGAGTTATATTGATATGCCACATCAATTGTGCGAGGATTTCTTTGCCTTAAGGTTCTGGTTGGATGTTTAAGTTCTTTCATATGGTAAAAGAGCTACTCTTTGGCAAGCCCATGCTTGCACCCATAAATTGACATTGAAGTTCATATGAACCCAAAAATTGAATTACACATGCTGGAGCTTGTTGAGTTGTAGTTTTGTCTTATATAGGTCGTGTAAGGACATTTAAAGGGGTTTAGAAAGGTCTTGGACCACTCTATTCATTTGTCTTAAGGTTTTGGGTAGATGTTCACATCCTTTCCTTGTCTAGAGTTATTTTACTTCTTAACTTGGGGCACTTATTTTATAATGTATACACTTGTTAGAATAGGAATAGGAATAAGAATAATATTTACAATCCTACTTAGAATAGGATTAGGAATAGTAATAGTATATGGAATCCTACTTGGAAAAGGATTGTATTATAGTATCCTAGTTAGAAAAGGAGTCTAATATAATATCTATAAATAGGGTCTCAATGTAATAATGTAGACAACAATTCAATAATATTTTCTCTCATATTTCTCACAGCACTATTTCACTCTGTGTATTGTGCATCTATGCATGAATACACTCTATTCTTGGTTGTGTCGACTAGTAGTGCAAAGAGGAAGAGTTGTGTTATGAACCAGACTCAGCTAAATGTCAATACATAAAGAAATGTCGTAAAATTAGTTATTGGGCCAAGATGAAGCAGCAAAACTGGAAGACCTTTGCAAAGGTTGATTTGGAACGCGGGCCCAAATAACTAGCTAAAAGGATGACGGATGAGAGAGAGTGGTTTATGCAAATTGTTGAGAAAAATGTCTAGTTCTCTCATCTCCTTTCGCTGAGTTCTGCTTCTTGTCCCTTTCTTCTATCTGTGTTCTTCAGTTTGTCCTTAAATTCCTTTGCAATTACAATTACCAGTTAGTGAAATATATCTATCGGATGTTTGAGTTTGAATTGCGTCAGTCTAGTTATTGAGTTTGTTTGGTTGGGGCTTTCATTGAGAGGTCTCTCTAATGGAGGACCAAAGAGTATTCAAGATTTTCGTTGATGATTTAATTAGTGATTTAATACTAGTAATGAAGGATTCTATCTAAAGATCTAGCTGAATTTTGATTGATGTTGCTGGAGGTTTTGGTTTGAACCCGAAAACACAGTAATGGATGTCAAACTATGGCAGTTTCGAGGGGAGAATCTAGAGGTTTGGATAGTTCAAGCAGAGAATTATTTTGATTTCTACAAAATTGAGGAAGATTAGAAGCTTATAGTGGCGATGCTCTACCTTGATGGTAAGGCATTAGAACGGTACAGATGGTTAATTAGGAACAATCAATTAAATGATTGGCCACAACTGCTAAGATGAGAATTCTATTTAAAAATAAGAGACTTGAGTCCGCAGGAGGGAGAGTCACAAATATTGGGCAGGTAACCTACGTCACTGATTACCAAAATCGTTGCGAGGATATGTCGTCAAGCTTCCATGAGACAGATGTACTCTTCCAAGGCCACACATATGCTCATCCACAATGAAGCAATATAACCAACTCACTTTTAATGCAATCTTATGGTAAGCAATCAGAATGCCAAAGTAATGCAGGCCAGGTGTTTGATGAATTTTCCGATGGGTCTAAAGGTGCCATACTGAAACCGCACAAGGTGCGTATGATGACCAAAGATACTATTTGAGACACATTTCCCTACTTATCCTGAATATCCTGTCTCCCCAAGTGATTTGGACAATGACTACGCTGCTGTTGTTGAAAATGAAGATAAGAATGAGAGAGTGACTTCACTTATCATTCCTACTGAAGATGATGTGTTTTTCGAGTTTTTGCCATGCCTACCCATCCCTCATAGCCCTTGATGCCTGATGATTTTGGGGATCTAACATTGTGTGTGAGCATGAAAAATGGGTTACCCCGTGCTATTGGTTTGACACTGGACAACATACTTCTCAGCACAAACACAGCTTGGGAATGGGTTGGTCACAACTTCTTACTCAAAATGTTGGCAAGCCACGTCCAAAGTACCTCATAGTTTGTTCCTGGCAATCTAGCAGAATGCTACATACTAGGACTTGGTGACATATTTTATACATACTCTTACTATCTGACTGTAGTGTGGGATTCTGGAAGGCTATGGTGTGTGAATTCCTACATTAGTGAAATAATTGAACATAAAATTGTTGGTGTAGATATTATTGGTATATTACTCCAGGCAATTAAGGGTGACGGTGATGATAGGGTTTTTGGTATCAAGGTAACAACTTATTGTTATTTATTGGCTCAGCAACCCGAGATGGATCTTTATGTTTGGGATACAGGAATTATTTCCAAGTTCTGGGATGTCGCAGGTTCTACAGACAATGTGGAGGTATTAAGAGTGTCTGAATCAATTAAAAACACATGGGGTTGTTTATTTGCAAAGTTATCAGATTGGGAGCAGTTAGGTGGAGTTGAAATGGGTGTTGAGGCCTTTAATGTTATGTATATTGATAGTATTGGGGATCATCTTGATTATTTTTCTATGGAGTATGAGTGTGGCATTCAAGTAAAAGAACTTAATTCTTACGATGACAAGGTGGAAATCTCCGAATTTACAGTATCGGCAATGTTCTTGTGCATGATTTTGGAGTAGCAATTGAGGACTGCACAAAGGCAGAACAAATGGACGTCGTCGAGTTCTCCTCCTTATTTTGCAATATTTTCAAGAAGGCTCTATACAGCCTTTTGCCAAACAACGATTCTGACTGGAGCATGATTCTCCAGCCTTATACTTCTTCCTCATCAGGTTTCGTTGTTTCTCTCACCTTTGCAAATAAGCCATTTGATCCTGGTATACATGATATTCGTCTATCCTGTGATGCCACTGAGAATATGTTTGCCAATAGTAGTGTTGTTTCTAGTTATTTTTTACTAGTTACATTATGGGGTGAAAGAGTTTGTAGACTAGGGCAGAAACATGTAGGTATTGATGAGTCCGAACATTTTGGTAGTTCCTTGGAGTTTCTCTTAGCACTCAATCATGATATTTTAGTACAACATAATGGATAAAGCAGTGTAATGCATTACTTGAACACATTGATCCAGATTGTGCTAATATAAGTAAGCTTAAGAAAGCTAGGAAATGGAAGGATCTTGAGCATAACCCTTTAGTGAATCAGATGTCACTATTTACCATCACCGACAGCAAAGAGCACTTAGGCACACGATTGTCACGGACTTAGAACTTTCACTAAGACTTCCGTGCGGCACTAGTCGATTTGCTCACGACTCTTTTACGATCTATGCCTAACATGCAAATGACCCCCTCTATTTATACTTCCTACTTGGGGTCAAACTATAATTAATATTTACATAAGAAGTTCCTCAATATTTATACTTTCGTCCCTATTCTAGAATTCTCCATACAACTCTAGAAAAGGCTAAAATCTACAAGACATATCTATATTATTCTACATGATTCTAGAATCTTCCATAAACCTCCAAAAGACTCTAGATTCTTCCCTTATTTTCAAGAACAAGTGGCGGGTTGTCACACGATACTGTGGAGGAAACGAGTATATTGGCATGGTCAAGAGACCATATCAGAGTCCATATCTTTCACATGGTTATCAAAACAACTCAAAAAAGTCTCGACTGAAACCAACTGGATAAATGTGTCGCATGGGTTGGACCAAAGTTAGTTGTCATTAATGCAAATGCTTTAGCTTGACAATATAATCATCCACGTTTCTGCAAGGGTACGTAACAAGCAAGAAATTTTTCTCTTGCCGGACAGGGCACATCTCAGTGGCTTGGTTGCTTTTTGGGTCATGTGTTCTCCTTTCAAGTATGCAACTGTAGTTACATATGCTACACAATTGGGTGCTAAAGTTTACACTACGGTTGTGTCTGAAAAGAGCTTGTTTGCACTTGAGGGCTTTGGCAATGAAAAGACCATCTTTTATGTTGTTTCCAAGTTGGTGGTTGTTGCAGGAAGTATCCAAGTCCATTACAATATTTTTCGAACATTGCACAATTTGTCTTGGCTACGATTGGTGGGAAGCATGCTTCTAACATAGTTCTTGACTTGAACCTTGAGGACAAGGTTCTTAGTGAGGACAAGAATATTGTTATGAACCAGACTCGGCCCAATGTCGATACATGCACAAATGTCGTAAAACTAGTTACTGGGCCAAGAAGAGGCAACAAAACTGGAAGGCCTTTGCGAAGGCTGATTTGGGACCTGGGCCCAAATAAGAACTAGCTAAAAGGATGGTGGATGAGAGAGTAGTTTATGCAAATAGTTGGGAAAAATGTCTAGTTCTCTCATCTCCTTTCTCTAAGTTTTGCTTCTCGTCCCTTTCTTCTATCTATGTTCTTCAGTTTGTTCTTAAATTCCTTTGTAATTCCAATCACCAATTGGTGAAATATATCTATCTGATGTTTGAGTCTGAATTGCGTTGGTCTAATTATTGAGTTTGTCTCAAAATTATGACAAATAAAGGAGAAAAGTATTATTGAATTGTGTTTTTTACATTATTACATTGAGTCCTATTTATAGACCACTACATCATAGTCTTTTCCCATATAGGAGACTATATGCAATCCTTACTACAATTCTTATTCTAGCCCTCCCCCTCAAACTAGTGTATACAAATCATATGTACAAAGCTTGTTACACATGTAACTAATACAAGCATGAGCATAACTGAGGGACTAGCTGAAAATAACTTTAGGTTGAACACTTGACTTCACAAAATTTATAAAAATATCACCTGAGATTATCCTTTCTCTGACAAAGGGACAGTCAATTTCAACGTGCTTAGCCCCTTCGTGAAATACCAGATTTGATGCAATATGAAGGGTCGCTTGATTATCACACACAAAGTCCATCTGATTTCTCCAAATTTTAGTTCTATGAGCAATTGTTTGATCCAAACCAGTGCTCGATACTCTGCTTGCTTTTGCACCAGATCGAGCAACCACATTCTATTTATTACTCTTTCAGGACATCAAATTACCTCCTATTAAAACAAATTATTGAGATGTAGAACGTCTATCAGAAAGTATGCCCAATCAACATTTGAATATCCAATGATCAGCTCGTGGCCTCGATCTTCGAAGAGTAGTCCTTCGTCTGGAGCCGACTTTTATACATAAAATGCAGACAAATGCATCCCAATGACTATCCATGGAGAATCCTTAAACTGGCTTACAACAATCAGAGGAAAAGAAATGTTAGGCCTTGTAACACCCTGCATGTTGATAGGCCTGGAAAATGGAAAGTTGAGGAATTTTGAGAGTGGCAGACTTCATGAGCCAATCTACGGCTTGTGGATGGGACCACGGGTCGCAGAAAGGTCTCGTGGCTGGAGTCCAGAGAGTTGGGAAATTTTTGAGATTCTGGAGCACCGTTTGACTAGGCACGAAAATTACTTCTTATTACAGCAAGGTGACATTCCTTTGGGATGGACTAAAAAGGAAAGGGTGCAACATAAGACTGAGAGAGTAACAATATCTAATCTAGACTAAACAACCTCAACACCTAGAAAATACTTTAGTGTGCCAAGCTCTTTAGTCTAGAAATGTTGAAATATGCTTTAAATTAGTGATACCATCCTGATCACTATAGGTGATATGCTAACATAAACCACCAAATAAATACACAAAGTTGGATTAAAATGTTGATAAACACATAGTGATCAACTTCACTATGAATTATGCCAAACGCTTAAATTACTGTGTCGAGCTTCCCTAAACAGGCTCAAAGATATTATTTCAGACCATAGAATGATCGGCACAATTGACATACTAGGATAATATACTCCCAGAACAACAAAACCAAGTGGTGCCTCTATACAAACATCTTCCTCAAAGTCACCATGGAGAAATATATTCTTAACAGCCATGGATAGAAAAAAACGGGCATTTGTTATTTTAGCCATTGAAGAAAAAGTACCATTGTAATCAAGCCTAAATATCTGAGCATACCCCTTAGCAACAAGACGAGTCTTAACTCGATCAACTTGGCCATTTGGACCAACTTTGACTGTCTGAAAAAGTGGCTGAAAATTGCACGTGGGTCAAAAAGCTTGCGGGGAAACTTATTGTCAGCGACACATGACAGGTCTTCCACCCATGATTTTTCCAATGTCTGGTCGCCGGAGGCTGATCTACCTTGTGGTGTCGGTTTTGGGGAAACACCTCCAGAAAGGGATATTGACGGATACAGCCCTTAGGCCACCAGAAAATAGTGTAGTGACTATAATATTCTTTCCTGGAAGAAGCTGTATATTGCACAACTATATTTTCTCACCAATGTTCTGATACCATGTGAGTAATAAAGGATAAAAGTATTATTGAATTGAATTTTCTACATTATTACACTGAGTCTTATTTATAGACACTACATTATAATCCTTATTTCATGTCGGAGACCGTATACAATCCTATTCCTATTCTATTAAGTGTTATGAAGTATAGGCTGATCTAAAAATTTAAGTCAGTATAGCATCTACCAGTACTTTGTGATACATTACATACATATGTACATATATTATATAATATTTATCGCTCAGAGCGAGTTGTGTGTGGTTCTACCCAAATACAATGTCTAGCCATAATAGGAAGGAAGTATTAAATATAGACCATGATAACTTCCTTCTTTGGATGGAGTAGGGATATTTTACCCCGTTGCATAAACTTTTTCAATCACCCCAAAAAAGGGAGGAACGAAAAAAGTGCCTGCTATGTTACATAGACTAGGATGTGAATCTAAGCATCTAAACAATACAACAGATAGAGAGAAACTTTGTAAACTCCTCCTGGAATTCTCAACACTCTATTTTAAGTGTAACCTTGACATTGGAATTAACATGTGAGGTTGATGTGAATTACGAGTGTGAGGAGAGATATACAGAAATTATGGAATACGACCGTACCTTCCGCAAGAATCGGTTAGCAACTAACTCAATGCACATCGTCTTCATATGACTCCCGTCCTACAATTTGGATTCAAGATTAGGTTCAATGGCAATTTAACTGCACAACTATCAGATCAGATATCTAAAGCACTTTGAATCCAACATCTTTGCAGACAATTAAGCACATATATTTTCTACGAATGCAGCAGGAATAAAAAGAATAGGATCAGAGACGAAGAAAAAGATTATCTTAAAGAAGTAATACTTAAACGAATTTCCATCTCTAAGCTACATATAATTACTCATATCACATGGAAACCAGTTTAAGAAAATTTTTGATGTAAAATTGAAAAACTTTAAGACTGTCAAACTCTTGGAATAGAGAATTAGAATGTATTGATGAAATTAAAAGCTTGTTGATATAAATGGGATTAGACAACGGGATCCTTTATCCCCTTTTCTATTCATTTTGGCTATGGTGGGGCTTAGTAGGATGTTGGAAAAATCTGAGCAGTTGCACTGGCTAGAGGGTTTTAACGTACGCAGAAGCCCTGATCCATCAGTTTCTGTGTCTTACCAGCTTTTCGCGGATGGTACCCTGATCTTTTGTGGTGCTGAGAAATCTCAAGTTCAATACTCAATCTCACTCTTATAATTTTTGAACACCTGTCTGGATTGCACATTAACATGTCTGAAAAGCGTCATCTACCCTGTATGAAGGACATCCTATCCTAATGTAAGGAGGACATCCTATCGCTTTTCTTAGCCAAGGACTTTCAATTCAAGCTCAATCTAAATCAGTATATGAGAGGGAGTTAATGGCCATAGTTTTTGTTGTCCAAAAGTGGCGTCATTACTTGATGGGTCGATATTTCATTATACGAACAGATCAACGAAGTTTCCAATTTCCCATGAACCAACATGTTATGGAAGAGGAGAAACAAAAATGGATCGTCAAGTTGATGGAATTTGATTTTGAGATTCAATATTGCCCGGGTTGTGAAAATAAGGCAGCTGATGCCTTGTCCCATCAATTTCATTTCATGGCTTTTTCAGTTTTACGCAGAAGTACCTTAGAAGACCTTCCACAGAAATTCAACAAGAGGACCAACTTTGTCTGTTGACACAAGATTTGCTCCAGGATCCAACTTCACGACCGAATTATGCTCTAAAAAATAGTTGCCTATTTTTCAAAAGTCTGTTGGTGATTCCTCGTCATTACACATTCCTATTCTCCTTAAGGAATTTCACTCCTCACCTATAGGTGGTCACTCCAGGTTTTTTGGAACATACAAACGCATTTCACAAGTGTTGTATTGGAATGGGATCAAAAGGATGTACAACCTTGGTGACATGTTGTGAAGTTTGAAAGCAGAATTAGTCCTGTTGGCTTGCTGCAACCATTACCTATTCCCACTCAAGTTTGGGATGATGTTGATATGGATTTCATCAATGGGTTGCCAAAAGTAATGGAACGTGTTCAGAAGATGCAGGCGCAGAGATGAGGATATTGAGATTGGATGTGTGGTCACACCAAGAGTGATAAGATTAGGAATGAGACCATTTGGGAGAAGCTAGAGGTGGCCCTTGTGGATGATAAGATGAGTAAAGCGAGACAACGATGATTTGGACATGTGCAGAGAAGGAGTACCGATGCTCCTGTTAAGAGGTGTGAGAGGTTGGATTTAGGAGTTACACGGATGAGTAGAGGTAGACCGAAGAAGTATTGAGGGAGGTGATCAAACAAGATATGGCGAAACTTGATCTCACTGAGGACATGACCTTAGATAGAAAGGAGTAGAGGTCACGAATTAGAATAGTAGGCGAATTGGTTGGTAGAGTTAGGTGGATGTCTAGCCTTGGGGTATAGTATTATAGTAGGAGTAGTCGTGTTTTTATATCATGTGTTGTCATTATCTGTCATATACATGTTGATGTTATCGTATTTACGCACAATCATGTGCTTTGCATTGTTAGTCGTCCTTTCTGTTTCCTTTTCTTTTCCTTTCCATTTTTCCATATCTAGTTTATTTTGCTTATGGATTTTTGAGACAATGGTTCCCAGGGAACAACCTCTCTACCTTGTGAGGTAGTGATAAGGTCTGCATACTTTCTACCCTCCCTAGACCCACTTGTGGGATTCCACTGGTATGTTGTTGCTCTTTATATCTCCCATATGCAGTAAAGAGTGTAGCTGAATTGTTTGTTTTGCATGGGTTTCCCAAATCTATTGTGTCTGACCGAGATCGGGTTTTTGTCAGCCAATTTTTGATAGAATTATTCAAGTTGTCCAGTACTAGCCTAAACTGAGCTCAGGATATCACCCTCAAACAGATGGCCAAACAAAGGGTTGTCAACTGCTCCTTGAAGACTTATCTGCGTTGTTTTGCAGGAGCACATCCAATAATGGTCAAGATGGATTTCCTGGGCTGAATTTTGGTTCAATACCACTTGCCATGGTTCCACCAAGATGACTTCTTTTAAAGTTTTATATGGACGAGATCCTCCCTCCTTGTTTTAGTTCAATGAAGACATTTCTGCTATTGAAGAGGTCAATGAGCAGCTTGTTGCTCGTAACACTATTTTAGATGAACTCAAAGCTAATTGACCCATGCTCAAAGTCCAATGAAAGTTTATGCTGATACTAAGCGTCGTGAAGTTGTGTTCCAAGCTGCTGATTTGGTTTATCTTCGCTTGAAACCTTTCAAGCTTCATTCATTGGCTAAAAAGGTTAATGAGAAGTTAAGCCCTCATTACGATGGGCCATATACTGTCTTGAACAAAATTGGGGAAGTCACTTACCGCCTTGATTTACCCTCTCATTCACGGGTGCACCCCATATGCCATGTTTCTTGGCTAAAGCATCGATTCCAGTTCAACAACTCCCTCCTTTCTTGACTGAAGATCTTGAAATGCTAGGCCAACCTGAAAGTGTGATAGATTGTCGGACACTTTTGAATGGCTTCCAAGAGAATCTGAGTAAGTGGAAGGACTTGCCTGTCTTTGAGAACACTTTGGAACCCTATGAAGTTATTGATGCTCAATTTCCTCAATTTCACCTTGACGACAAGGTGAAACTCGTTGGGGCGGGTATTTTTAGACATGTTGTTACTGAGGTCTATAAACGCAGGAAGAAGTCTGGAAACAATGCTTAAATATTACTGTCTTATTTATTTATTACCACTTATATGTATTTTTAGGAGTTACATAGAAGTTAATATGGTTATTAAGGGAAAACAGGGAGTTTACACTGTAGGATTTGGTTCTGAAGTTAAACTGGAGGATAAGGTTCCTCGAAATACCTTGGTTGAGGGGTGAATTATTATTCCAGCTCTTGTTTATCAATTTGTAAACTTGTTCAATTTGTTGGTGGAAATAAATCAGTGTAGTGTGTTGTTATCTTTGTGTTGTGCTTGGAAATTTACAGCATAAGGTTGGAGAGTTTCTGGGTTCCTAACAAGTTGTTATGCTTCTGGTCATTGTTGGTCTGCTGTAACTGTACCTTCTTGGTACTTTTATTAGTAGAACTTTACCTTGTCCCAAAAAAAAAAAAGAAAAAAGAAAAGATATTCACTGCATCCTAAACAGCCACAGTACAATAATGGAGATTTCTATAAGTTATTCGATGAAAGAACATGGATCTTCAAGCATATGAAGACATGTCTTCTCAACATGAAGCATGTGAAAATTCACAACTTGAAACAGCAAAACCAACAATGTTAGAAGTAACAGTTTGATACCTTTGCGCACGGTATTGAAGTTTCAATAGCTCTAGCATGGAAGACAAAACACTCAGTTGGTGGACCGCTGCAACATTCATAAAGATACAAAACTCTGGTGATCAGTATACCATCAAGGTTGAATACACTGAAATCTAACTTTATAGCTGAGCATGCTACTTCTATGACTTGGTGTTGAAAAATCATGAAAGTCCAATTTTATGTTCTTTCTGCAGTGAGTTCATTTTTACTTTTCTAGGGACATAATCAATGATCCAAAGCTAAAAATGATTTAACTGAGATGGTGCCTCTTGCCTCAATAATTCAATTGGAGATCTTGATCATTTTCTTTTTGTTATTAAGCGAGATCCTTTATCATATTTGAACAGAACCAACTTCATTTAAGTAATGTGATCTGCGATATTTCTCTCAAAATAGTAAAGTAATCTGTGATAGGAGGAATATGGGCAAAATAGATGTAATCAGCAAATTACAAGAACAAGTAACTGTAACCATTGTCGATGCTCAACAACAACAACAACAACAACATACCCCAGTGCCTCAAAAGGCTCCCGCTCATTGCGAGGTGAGGGGGGGTCGGAT
>JAABOM020000101.1:5969970-5992957 GCA_011800125.2 Solanum clarkiae
AGATAGTTAAAGAGCCATTTTGCTTTATTCCATCATACTCCAAGGTCAAAAAATAGTCAATCTTTGGCTCCATCCGAGATTGATGGAAACATTGTCGATGCTCAACAAAAAGTAATAAAGATAGGCTGTAGATTTTTTTCCTTTTTCTGATTAAGATCAGTTGCAGTTCTCTTATGCACTTTTTAATGATAAAAGGTCATCATGAACTTCTTGTAACACCTTCTGGGTCTTTTTTATCAAGTTATTATTATCTTCTCCATGAAAGAGGATCATCACAAATTGTAAACATAACCATAATAACAACTCCAATAACAATAACACTAGGCTACTACAATGCGTAAGTGCATGATAACATTTGTGCTGTTCTCTTTGTTTCAACTGTATCAAGAAAGAAACACAATAGTTATTAACCTTCTGTAGAATGGAAAAATCCTTTTTCGAGTTAAATTAGGACATATATCATAGTATTGTAAAAGAACTAAAAACACAAACGGATATGTGTCATTCAACACCATGAAAATAATCATGAAATATTGATAACTAAAGAAATCGCAAAAGCTGCCTACATGGAATATTCTTAGGGAATGAACATGGGGTCACCAGCAAGCTAAGATCTCAATTGCTCAGACTTGGGTGTAGGTGTCCCATACTGGTGCAAATCTAGAGGTTGGAACCTCTGTGATCTAAATTTTAAGATTCAGGGACATGGATCCATGTATGGAGACGTGGGCGAGGATTTGGTAAAAAGGAAATCAAATATCTACAACTAGAGTTATAAAGCCTAAATTATGAGATATTACAAGGAAAACTTGAGGAGAAATATTGATCAAGAGGAGAATCCTGAAACGAGATAAAAGGAAAGGGAGTGACAATAGAAATTTATATATACGAGGTGTTTCATTTTCTTCAATTTCACCTTAGTTTTTATTTTGATTATAGAAATTATTGAATCTGTACAAAATTTCTCTCTCAAATTTGGTCAAAGTACCCAAAATTGGTTGACCAGATCAACTACGGATCCCACACCCGACACAGGTGCAGCATCAAAAGTGAAGTGTTCGAGCAACTTACGCTAAGATAGGAAAAAGAATCAAACCATACATAAATATACTACTCAAATAGGAGCTAGCAATGGTAAGGTAGCTACTCAAAAGATCAAAAGCTTGTGCAATCCGTCCACAAAAATCTTAGTTATACTGTTAAGCATCTAGAATGAGAGATTTAGATGCCAAACTTCCAGGGTTCAAAGATTAGTAGAATTTAAAACTATTTGTAATTTAGTGTACAATGGGATAAAAAATCACTGAAGGGCTAATGCAAAAGTAAGCCAACCCACCCCACCGAACTATGATCGAAATCCCAGCAACACACCTTAACTTAACTAGGGTCCTATTATACCTCCCCCCCCCCCTTTCCAAACTCATTTTTTCGCATTTTCATGCACCTTTTGTGTTGACGTGGCACCTTCAACCAATGAAGTTGGTTATGTTTATACATAGCACCTGCCACGTCAGTAAATATATCTTTTTTATTTTTTAAAAAAACTTAGATTTTTTTGAGTTTTTAATTCTTTTTGAATCTTCATATTTCTTTATCTTGTATTTAAATTAAGTTAATGCACATTACTTCTTTTACCTTCATTCATTGTCTTTTCAAGTGAAATAAGAATGAAGAGAAATATTCGATTTCTCTTTTATTTTTCTATTGATTTTATTTATTCTTTTTATTTTCTTTGTCTTTACTTTTGATTTGATTTCATATTTAATTCCAAAAGCCTTGTATTTAAAATAAGCTAATTTAGCATGGATATCAAAATAAGTGAAGAAAATAAAAAAAAAAAACACATACAACAACAACAACAAAAACATACCCAGTGGAAATCAAAAAAAGCATAACAAATCAAAACATTAAAATTAAAGGACACTTTTAATTATTTTTTTGAAAAAATACACATAATTTTATAAAAATAATTAAAATTAAGAAGATAAGAAATTAATGAAAGAAGAAAATAAAAAGTTTAAAGTGAGGAAGAAATTAAAATAAATATTTTACATACAAAGAAATGAAAATAATTAAGTATATATAAGTTTTAATATCAATAATTATGTGTACTAACTAATTATAAAGTTATCAATTAAAAAAGGACATGTGTCCAATTTTTTCACTCATCACTCGCCTTCAAGAGAGTGCGCACTCTCTATACCACGTCAACTTTTAGGGTGTATATATCCCATTTGAAATAGTTTAGGGAGATAAGAGGACCCTAGTTAAGTTAAGGTGTGGCGCTAGGATTTCGGTCATAAGGGATACTTATGCATTATCCCGCTAAAGGACCATAATGGAATACAAATACTTACGTGTTCCTTGAAGCTTTAGTATCTCGTGCAAACATTTTGTAAGATAAAAGCTTTCCTTCAAGCTGACCTAAAAGCTGGTTGACCTTGCTAACTTCAAACTTGGTTGGTTTATTTATATGCACCAGCTCATCATTTTCATCATTGATTACATTTCCATTACTTTCGTCAACAACACTTTTACCACATTCATTCTGTTGATGAACATCAGTGCAACTGTCGATCCAGATTTGACCCCCTTGCTTTTCGCCTAATACATCATCAATAGGGAATATATACAAATAGCGTCTCCATTTTGCAGAGAAGTTAGGATGAAATTCCCGGGATACCTATTGCAAGAAAATTTATTTGTTGTTATATCTACAACATGCAGATAGTAGTATGCCATTTTTTGAGAAATAATGCAAAACTTCTATCGAATTCTGCAGCAACAAGTATAGGAATATTCACGTACAAAAAGATGGACCGAGTCCCTTTAACTATGTAGGGAGTGTAACAACCCAAAATTGCTATTGAACACGATTTCCAAAACCGTCCTATTCATATGTTCAACAAGGACGGACATTCTAGATTTTACCGAGAAGTCAGATGGTGTTTTCCCTTTAACCATACTGATCCTTTCGAACCAAAATGTCCAAAAGATGCACATGTGCAGTATGCCCAATAAATTCAAAAGGATTGCAACAAAACTATAGTAATTGACAAATTGAAAAATCCAATCATACTCCAAATCCTATTGGAGATTGGTGAATGTGAGTGTCAGCCTGCTAAATGACAATTCGGCAGCAGTGGAACCATGCTTTGCAAATGGAAGTTACTGATTTGAACAACTAATGAGGAAAGATGGATAGCCAAGAAACCCCCTTTTTGCATAACCAGAAGTCCAGAACTAAAAACACCATTTTAACTGACTAGAATTAGTGATGAAGATACCATGCAAGCATGTTGAGAAGAAACCAAAAGACAGACAGAAATTTCAACTCAAGAATGCATTTCAAAAAGCATAAGGACTAGTAGAACAACCGTGGTTATCTTGGAAAAGGGATGTGGTAAGTCAAGCACAGCCGATTATGAGAACTGTCCCACAGCAGAACCCACTCTTCCCAGCTTTCCTCTTTTCTTCATGGACCACAACAACATACCTAGTGGAATCCCAAAGTGGGGTCTGGGGATAGTAGAATGTACATAGACCTTGCCAATACCTCATAGAAGTAGAGAGGTTGTTTCCTGGAGAGGCTGTTCCCTAGATGTAAATAACAATGTGACAAGGGTGAGTGGTGACAACAGTTGAAAAGAGGAATATTCCTTCAACAATCCACTTCCTCAGTGGCAGTTGAAGGCTTCTCGTCTTGTTGATCATCCTTTTTCCTGTGCATGAATAAATGGCAAAAGTACTTCTGTTCTCACTTTTTTCCCCTAGATTACATGATGTCAATCAGTTACCCACTGGATTTAGACAGCTATTTAGCTAGAAAGGGCTTTCCACATGACTTTGAACCATAAATGGTTGAAACTTTTAAAACTTTAGTGAGCATTCACCAAATAAAAGAAAACCCAAATGGTAACAGCTGTATTTAACCAGAAAACATTGAAACAGATTATGATGACAAGAAAGCAAGTTGCATCTTCATGCTTGAAAAATCAATAAACCAAATAATCAGTTACCTTGGTGAGAGAAACTACCCTGATCTTTCCTGGTGCTGCCTTATCAATTGCATCTTTTACATCTTCAATCTTAACATCGTTTCGCCAAGTGTCTAGACATAGAAGTGAATAAATATTCTTATCTCAAAAGAAATGGGGAAAAAAAATTCACAAGTTGAACATTAAGCTTTTTGTGTATGAATGTACTGATGGTTTAATGATAGGCCATATGCCCATGACACCCATAGTCAACTGTATACAAGTATTTCAATGAGGGGAAATTGGGAGCTTATTCTTAATCAAGTCTAAGATACTGTTTATAGAACAATAATGTATGGCTGGAGAAGAAAGTTAAAACCTTTTAGCCATTTTAAATTAGTAGAATTTTGCATTTAAGACACATTGTTTTGTAGATTGACCCCAGAGAAAGAATGATTAGCATTTTACTAGGTTTCAGTCTCCTTCAATCTTGGATAAATCTTTTGGCATGAATTTCTTCATTTCTTTTGCTATTGTCTCCAACATGTAATTTTTAGGAGAAACGATGAAGAGTCAATCCGCTTTAATCATTTACTCAAACTTATTGCTTAAGTTCTAAATTTGGTAGGCATTCAAATGAACCATCAAAACAGTTGTTTTATAGAACCACCCCTTAAAAAGAGGATTTTTTGGCATCGTCCTCAATGAACTGATACTGAATTTTCTCCAACTCACAATGGGGCAAGTAGCATAATAAATGAAGATGTATGCTGCGGATGTTTCCTATGTTTTACAGGCTAAAAAGGTGAACGTTACATCAAGTCAATATCAACAGATCAAGGGGCTTCAATGTAACTTGGTCTGAGCCTTGAAATGTAGTACATTCTCTTAGATCCCTTTCCAGAACCAGCCCTAAAGTCACTTCTTTCAATACTGGGACCGAAGTAAAGTACTTCCGAGTTTCTCTTGCACAAAGCCCTCCTTCAGCTACTTGGAAATACAATTCTAAATAGCTTTAACTTTTCTTGAGTTGAAAAAGGTATTTATACATTCTAGAGCTCAAAAAGCTTGGGAACCCCAGTAGCAAAACGAAAAAAGTTCATTGGATGCCAAATATGTAGTTTAACTCATTGCTATCTCATAAGGGCATTGAGAAATTTTTTTTTTCAAAAGACAACAACAGCAACAAACCCAGGCAATCTCACAAGTGGGTATGTGGAGGGTAGAGAGTACGCAGACTTTACCACTAACTTGGGAGGTAGACATGTTATTACGGATAGACCCTCGGCTCAAGGAAAAACATATCAAAACAGATCAAAAAATAAATATAATGAAAGTGAAGAAATCATGGCAAAATACTATACGAAGTATGACAAAGTATTCCGAGGAAAAGAGGAATAGTAACTGCAACAAAATAGTTCAGTAATTGAAGTACAAAAGACAATAGATAGTAGCAAAAATAAAAGGACAAGAAGCTACACAGTAAATACTACTACTGGTATGTAAGTATAAGCAACACAACACTCCACTACCTACTAACCTTCTACCTTAACTTTTGTCCTCCACAACCTTTTATTTAAGGTATTGCACTCGGTAAGCTGCAACTGCATAATGTCCTATTTAATTACCTCTCCTTAATACTTCTTCAGACTATATTTACCTGTCCTAAATTCATTCATAGCCACCCTCTCACACCTCTATAAAAAGCCATCCGTGTCTCTCATCTTCACATGTCTAAACCACCTCAATCTCACCTTCTACATCTTGTCCTCCACCACAGCCACTCCTACCTTGTGTTGAATATCTTCATTCTAATCCCATCACTTTTAGTATACCCACATATCCACCGCCGCATCCTTATTTCTACAACTTTGAACTTTTGAATGTGAGTGTCTTAACTAACACTCCATCTCATACAACATAGTTGGTCTAACCACCACTTGGTAGAATTTGCCTTTGAGTTTAGGTTGCACCTTCCTGTCAGACATAACTCCGGGTGCGAGCCTCCATTGCATCCACCCCGCACTAATATGATGTGTGACATCATTATCAATCTCCCCATTTCCTTGGATAATAAACACAAGATACTTAAAACTTCCCTTCTTTTGGATAATTTGTGCATCAAGCTTCACTTCTACACCAGTCTTAGGCATTAAGTTCACCAAACATGCACTCTAAGATTTGTCTTGGTCATACTCAACTTGAATCCTTTAAGACTATAGGGTTTATCTCCAAACCTTCAGTTTAACATTAACTCTGTTGTGAGTCTCGTCAATCAAAACTATGTCATCCGCAAATAACATACACTATGGGACCTCACACTGGATTCTCCGCGGGTTGTTTCAAAGAACTTCTAAACAAGTATTCAAAGGGTCTTTCCATAGTTCATGAATTTCGTCTAGTGTGGACCTAAACACATGAACTGTTTCTTCTCAAAGTCAGACCATGCAAAATGATGGAAACGTAAGAAAGAACAAACCACCTGTTGGTATGTGTTCAAAATGTAAATAAGAATATGTGTCCGAGGGTTATCTTAGAGTTAAAAGATATTTCAACATATATGGCCTGAGGCTAATTTTAGTAATATTAGTACTAGCAGAAGCATGAAACATAACAATCCCAAAAGCATATGAATAGAAAATTTCAGAGATGAGAGTCCATCAGGTGGAAAGGACACATAAAAGGCAACTTTTCATTCACGACTTGCTACAAACTTCTAGCTGATCCATTGCCATCATTCCTCATTGTCTTTGTAAGTGTATTTGGAGTAAGCCATCATTGAAGGTGGATTGCTTCACTTGTTAGTCACTCATGGAGCAGCCTAACTCATTAAGAATCTTCAAAACAGGGGAGTCAGCATTGTAGCAGATCTTCTTTGAGTGCAAGTCAAAATGAGGACATAAATCACCTCTTCATCCACTGCTCATTTACCAAGAAAATCTGGGACCTGAACATCGTTGGTGTCAACTAGACCATGCTGAGAAAAGGACTTGTTGCAATATCAAAGGGATTGAAAAGAAAAAAATCAAAATTTGGAATGCAATCCCCTCAAGTGTCTAATGGACCATTTGGAAGGAAAAGAATGCTAAGTTTTGACAAGAGAGGGTTGCTTAAGTGGTAAGATCCTCCACCTCCAACCTTGAGGTTATGGATTTAAGTCACCAAAGGAGCAAATGGGGGAGCTCCTAGAGAGGGCTAAAAAGAACACCAGAGTTTTTGAAATAGAGTGAATCTGTAATTAATATTCAGTACAAATGCACCTCTATATTTTATTTTATTTGTTGTGTAACAACTAACATGACTATTGCAAGTGACAGAATGACACAAAAGTCAGGGTAGATTTTTAGTTGTTCTCATAGACGGTAGTGTTGCTCCTTCGTACATATTCCACAGCGCCTTCTAGTTGCTGAATTATCAATGACACAACTTTTAATGATTATGAAAAACATATATACGAGCAAATGACCTTCTTAATTTGAAGTAGGAGGAAAAAAAGTAATGCAAAACACTAAATTATACCCATATCAAATTGAAGGATTGCACCATCCAAACTTCACAAGACAGCAAATTGCATTCTTTTAAAGTTTAATACTATTTAACTGCCAACTTGAAGTCAATATCAAATCCTTGATAGAGCAAAAAAAAAAAAACAAGATGCATAAAAAATGAAGCACAAAGCATACCGACATCAAGAAATAGTGGTTTCAAAGGCGAAGTGTACAGAAATGCGACTTAAGACTTTATCATTCACACCAACCAGCTAGTGCGCTCTTACTTGGTATCAAAACTTTTCTGAATGAATCAGTTTCCCTTTGAAGGGATTTCCTAGTACCTCTATCTCCCCAGGTCATTCTTTCTTTCATAAATAAAGCAATTTCCCACGGTCAACGCTATTAGAGCTCCTAATTACAAGACTAGCAAAGATGTTTTCGGTCCTAGTTACCATAAGAAAAAAGGAAAGCTAAAGAAAGAGACCATTTCACAAGAGCTTCAAGAAGAGTGAATCGAATTAGCTGCAGGTGACTGAACTACAGTGGCTTCTATTGTTGAGCCGGGTGAACTACCTCAACAGCAGCCTGGTATCCTTATTATTGATAGCAGAGCAAAGCTAACTCCAAATTCTCCTTCGAAGAATTAGATTATTAGAGATTTCCTTTTACCTCTAGACTAGGGACCTAAAGAATTCATGGGAAATTCAGAAAAGTGTAAATCCCACTCTTAGAGCCGAGATATGCTAGAGCTTTAAGCGTGTACTCTGGTTGAAGTGTGTGCTTTAGTGATGAAAGGAGAAAGAAGAAATATTAAAAAGTATATCTGCAATCCAAAAAAATATTAAAAAGAAATATTTTAGGATCTATGTTGAGCCCTTTTCTTTTTACCTTGGTGATGAATGAGCTGACACGATCTATTTAAGAGGAAGTTCCATGGTGTATACTATTTGCGGATGACATAGTATTGATTAATGAGACATGGGACAGAGTTAATGATAGGTTGGAGGTTTGGAGACAAACTCTTGAGGTCGAAGGGTTCAAATTGAGTAGGACCAAAACAGAATACTTGAAGTACAAATTCAGTGTTGCGATCGATGATGCGTACATGAGTGAGGCTTTCCATTCAACCTATTCCCAAGAAAGAAAACTTAAAATATCTTGGGTCTGTCATCGAAAGTAGTGGGGAAATCGACAATAATATCACGCATCGCATTGAAACAGCATAGATGAAATGGAGGCCTGCCTCTGGAGATTTGTATGATAAAGGTACCACCTAAACTTAAAGATAAGTTCTATAGAATCGTTGTTAGACCGTCTTTGTTGTATGGGGTGGGTGCTAGCCAGTCAAAAATTTCACATATTCAAAAGATGCATATGGCAGAGATGAGGATGTTGAGATAGATGTTTGAAAATACTATGAGTAACAAGATTAGGAATGAGATTATTCGGGAGAATGTAGGAGTGGCCTCTGTGGTAAATAAGATGAGAAAAGAGAGACAGAGATGGTTTGGACAGATGCACAGGAGGTGTGTCGACGCCCCAGTAAGGAAGTGCGAGAGGTTAGGTTTAGTGATTACATGGAGGGGTAAGGGTAGACCAAAAAAGTATTGGGGAGAGATGATTAAGCAGGATATAGTGCAGCTTCACGTCACCAAGGATATGACCTTAGATAGACAGGAGTGAAAGTTGCATATTAGCGTAGAAGGTTAGTAGAAGTAGAATGTTGTCTTGCCTTATTACGGTTTTAAGTTTCTCGTAGGTTAGTCGTGCTATTATGCTTGTACTGCAATTGCTCTTCGATTATTTTGCTACTTTTATTGGGTTTCTTTAGAATTGACATTGCTCTTCGTTTTAGTCGTTATTTTATATCTATTGTTTTCTTCTTTTACTTGTGGCAAATACATTTGAGCCAAGGGTCTTTCGAGAATAGCCTCTCTATTTCCATGAAGTAGCGGTAAGGTCTACGTCCACTTTACCCTCCCGAAATTCTACTTTGTGGGATCTCACCGTGTATTGTTGTTGTTGTTGTTTATATCTACAATCCAAGAAGAATACAAGAATAAACATACACACGAAATTTAAAATGCAATGATGAAGTTTTAAGTTTCCAATTCCGGTTAAATGACCAAATCACTATACCATATTCAACTATTGAGTTTCTTTGTCAGTTTGTGAACTATGTTTATTGCTTAGACTACCCTGTTCAAGAGGAGTTCATGCAGCGCTGATGCTCTTGCCAAAGCGCCTTGGTGGCTGCACAAAAGCACAACCAAAGCGAATAGAAGCACCCAGCAGACGCTACACCTAATTTCAGGGCTTAACTGGGCCTTTAACAACAGTGATCATTAAAAGGTGAATATTGGAAACTGATTCATATAACTGAGAGAATGCAGACCAAGCTAGGTGACTTACAGAAAGAACAAACTTGTTGAGAGGCTGAAACGCCCTTGTCTGTACGTCCAGCAACTGCAGTGCATCCTTCTAATGGTAAATTCTTATCCTTTAATAATTGAGCCTTTTTCTCATCAACAAACTCACCAAGAGATCTTTCAACTAATCTGAATAAACCCAACTACAATACTGAATACCATATCCAACAGAAAACATCAATTGGATGAGCCTCAAATAAGATCAGCCCTTATCACGTTAAAAAGAGAAATAGAAATGAGTGATAATTTTGCAGAAGATCCCTTTGGACCTAGTATCAATGATCCAATTAGATGAACTAGGCTCCAAATAAGGCAGCCAGAAGTCCAGTACCACCTCTGTATGCTTCTGTGTGACCTTATTTCTGGAATTCTCGCAATGGATGTCTTCTATGAGGATTTATGGTTTTTATGTTCTATCTTTTTATATCATTAAATAATTCGTTCTCTATAACTTTGCGGGGATCTGCCAAAAGAATATAGTTTAAGAAATAATTCTCAATGTTGAGTATAGCATATCCATGTCTCCGTAAGATAACCAAACAATGCAAAATGAAGTCAGCTACTGAAGATATAGAATTGTCCATTCAAGATGTCATAAGAAATCCATCAACTTGAACTTAACCGGTGAGACTATCATACACAACTATAAAGTAACTGAGAGCATACATGCTGCTACAAGAATGTCATGTGGAAAACTATCATCAACTCAAGATAGTTTCCACATGAAAAGCCATAGAGCATATGTCACTTCATTCACGACATGAATGGCTATCTCAGAAAATACTTGCCTTTGGACGGTATTCAAGTCAGGCTGCTTCTGCCACCCATCAAAAGAACCTCCATGATAAGAAAGAACAATCTTAAAATTTACTCTTGCCCATCTACCGCTCTTATCTTTAACTGGAAAGCTCACCAACTCAAATTTCTCATGGTCCTCTCGAATTTCAGCATCTTCATAGTCAGCAGGTATCTGTGGTGGAAAATTTCAAGGTAAGCATAAAAACAATAAGGATTCGTTTGTTAGGGTGTATAAGAATAATGTTGAATAACGTGTATTAGTAATGTGGTATTATTTATGATGGCATTAGTCATGATGAGATCATTACTTATGCATTGTTTGGTCTAGTATATCAAGAACAACATGCATTGCATAATTTCTGAAAAATAATGTTTACAAAAATATCCTCAACAAATATGATACAAAGGATGTCGAAAAGAATCTGGCTTAGAGGGGCAATTGTATATTTAACCATGCTAATGCATGTGTTAAGAACATTCGCATTGCTAATATCATGATTTGTCATTTATTACATGTACATAGCATAATACCAAATAAGGTGTATAACTAATGCATAATACCAAATAGGTATATAACTAATGCATTTGTTATACATAGGTTGAAAAGGTGTACCAAACAAAGTAATAGCAATATACAAAATTAATACATACAATATTTTTTTCTAATGCATCCTATCAAACGACCCCTAAGTGTAATATACCACTAAATATTGTTTCAAAAAAAAAAAAAAACCTTGCATAAGTACACAAAATAAGATAAATGAAATAGTAAACCTTATAATATGGAACTTAATTTTATAATTAAGAGAAAAAACAGAATTGCGTAGCAAAGATAAACATTTTGAACCAAATGAGTAGAAGCTTTTAAGATTTAAAGAAACACTTGTTTTGATAGTATCTGTTTATAAAGTATTTGAATTTATTTCGAGAAGATTTTTATGAAAATTAATCTTAGTTTAGATCCTCCTGAGCAAGTTTCAAGTATCTTGGGTCTACAATCCATGGGATGGATGAAATGGTGGCTCGCCTTTGGGGTACTTAACGATAATAATGTCTCGTCAAGGCTTAAAGGAAAGTTATACAGAGTAATGGTTAGACCACCATTGTTGTATGGGGCAGAGTATTGGCCAGTCAAGAAAGCCCATGTACAGAAGATGAAGGTAGCAGAGATGAGGATGCTCGGATGAATGTGTGGACGCACTAGGGGAAATATGAAATTTTTCAGGACAAGGTGGGAATGGCCTCCATAGCAAACAAGATAGGGAAGCGACGCTGAGGTGGTTCAGACATGGGAACAGAAGGTGTGAGGATGCGCAAATTAGCAAGTGTGAGAGGTTAGCTATAGCAGGACTAAGTAGAGGTAGAGGTAGGCCAAAAAAAAACTGAAGATGATGATTAGACATGACTTAGCATAGCTTATTTTCATAGAAATTAGCACAGGTTTCTCTATCCTTTCTTTTATTTTATTGAATGTTCTTAAATTTGTTTTACTATGTTTTCTTGTATTATTTGTTATGTCAGATTATTGTTTTGGAAAAAATTGATGTCTAAATGGCCAAAAGTCAGAAAACACAGCAAATTGCCGAATTTTAGGTGACTTATGTTCGTGTTCTTGACCACAGATCAATTAACAAATCACAGATCAGAGCGTAGAAAGGTTCAAAGAAATTGTGTCCAGGACCCACTGCATAGGAAGGTCAAAATACAAAAAAGAATATGGTCGCAGACTTGTTTGACAACTAAGACTTGAAGAAGGAGACCACCACTACAAAGGAACCTGCTAACGGAAGAAGACAGACTGTGAAATAATTCACGCCCACAGAAATATTCTACTAAGCAACTCCACAAACCTAAAGGCAATCAACAGCTGCGCAAGACAGATTTCACAAACCATAAAGCATTTGACAATCGTGAAGTGCATCGCAAAGCTTGTCGACGAACTCACCTTATTATTTTAGGAATCTAACTTTTTGGACCATTATAAATAGACATGTGGGGCTTCTAATGAAAGAGTCGACTATTTTCCTTAGGTTTAGTGTGGTTGTAGTTCTTGTTGTCCAAGTTATAGTTTCCTTAGTTCTTAGATTTAAGTCTTCAACATTGTTCAAGCTTTCAACATTCATAGTAGGTTAATGCATTTTTCAATTTCTATTCTTGTTATTTCATTATAAGTATGAGTAGCTATATCCTCTACTGAGGTTATGTAACTCAATAAGATTGTAAACTCCATAAGATTTTCGTGTAATTGTGTATTACTAGGGTTGTAAGACATCAAACTTCTTTTTGTTCTTAATTAAAAGGCTTAGTGGTTGCAAACATTAATCTATGCCATAATATTTTTACTCTACAGACTCAGAGAGTGGTTTAGGATTTGGTAAAAGAAGATTTGCATGAACTCGAGGAGTTAACCCCTGTTTGATAAATTTAGATTTGACGTAATTGAATCTACTTAGCATATTGGGCGATCTTTTTGTTCAATAACTCATATAGTTGTGGAAGTTCATATGTAGATAAACAATTCCTGAACTCAAAAGAGACTTAAGTGATAGAGCAGGAGACTGAATGCATATCTATAACTCAAAGTACATGTAGTTGAATGATTACCAAAGAACAAAGCAATCCATTATAGGGACACAATCATAGTATTTTAATCTTATAAGTTTTACAATCATATTTACTTTCACCGTATTTCCATTCTGTTTTATTATTATAGTTAGAATCTTTCACTACAATTGTTACAGATTAGAAACTAGTGATTAGTTGAGTAGCTATACCAATACGTATACTTAAGAAGTTCTCTCATATTCTCTGTGGGATTCAACCCAACATAGTTGGTTTACTATTATTGCATATGGCTGCATACATCAAAACTGAAGGTGTACTTTGAGCGTATCAACAACTCTAGCTTACTGAGGACATGACCCTAGAAAGAAAGGTATGGAGGTTGAGAATCAACGTAGAAGTTAGTAAGTAACACTTTATGTGGGAGAGTAGGGTGCTAGCCTCCACCTTTTCCTTTTCTCATTATTGGTAGTAGTATTTAGTAATGGAAAAATTAGACAAAACGTCCATTGAGTCAAAATTCCTTACCCAAAATAGCCAATTATCACTTATCACTCAAACTGGCCATTCTGCCTTCGTTATTTCAATAGAAGTGAATTTGTTCTTTTCCAGTCGACCACTAATGATTGTTTCCTTTTCTTCTCCTCCTCCTTACTTCCTTCTTCTTCTCTTCCTTCTTCCTTCTTCCTTCCTTCCTTCTTTATTTCTTCATTGTTTTCCTTCTTCCTTCCTTCTTTTTCTTCTTCCATGTCCAAAGCTTGTTCAAATCTCGACTTTAAAAATCAAAGTGCCGCAAACGTGAATCAGTTAGAGTGAGTAATATATCAAAGGACTCGAAACATTGAGAGAAGTGCATATCTAAATTTTGGGTCTATCCGGAGGAGATTTGAATTGGTTGGGATTGAAAAGAATTGGTCTAAAATGTATTAATATTGCATAAACAATGTATACAAATGTATATACATCTCTGATACATAGTTATACATCATCCATACATGATTATACACTATTTATAAAAATTTGATACATAATATATACATATTGATACATTACATATACATATGGCTATTTTGTTGAAAGGAATTATTGTTGCCTGTACATATTGGTAAGTAACCCTTTAGTTATTGCATAGTCTCCTATTCTTCATTGCGTGGTACTATTTGTTGTTTTATTTGCTTCATATCGTGCTATTTGGTGGTTATATTTTTCTTCTAGTCCTGCTTCGGTGACATACCTTTTGAGACGAGGATCTATTAGAAACAACCTCTCAATCCCCACAAAGGTAGAGGTCAGGTAACCATACATCCTACCATCCCCATATTCCACTTGTGAGCTTAGACTGGATATGTTGCTGTTAGCTCCTCTTGTGAAAGTTCTTCACAGTATTCCCGTTCCAAAAAAACTTATAATTACATCAATAAACAGATACAAAAGTAAAAGAGTTACAAACAACCAGTTTATGCTCAACTGCAAAAATTGCCAATGTGTACCTCTTTTCTAAATAATCCTGACAATGAAGTATGGCCTTTCACCATGTCTGCATAAAAGTCAACAACTTTGTCCCACGGCCTTGCATACATGAACTTGTAACATTCCCTGCCAAATCAAATATAAGCCACTAGCTAAAGCATATAAATCGTAGAATCCTAGCTATATGTAGTCGAGAGTTCAAATCTCAGTGGAGTGTTCATGTAATATAGTTAGTGCCTCACCATTTTATCTTCTAAAAGGTTAGGTTGTGAGTGAGGCTTACCTACTTAAATGATATCAAATACACCAGCCAATCCAACATTCATTTTCGTCACTAATTAGATAACAAATAATGCAAGATGATAATCTCTGTGACTCGCAATTTTATTAGTACAATAACAATATTTTCCATTAACATAACTTGTTCTAAGGTTTGTTCATGTGTTCACTTTTTTAATTAAATGTGGATACCACTTACAAAAAATCTGTGCACACCACTATGTATGGCATACCCATCACAGTACATTCTTCTTGTATTAATACAACATTATACAGTTAAAACCACATTCCAGTAACCAGCATTGACAAAATTCTCTTGGAGAGGCAGCAGTACAGTTGAAGCAGCAATCAAACGAAAAAAAAAAATCAAAGAATCAAACACAGCCCACATAGTTGATCCAGGATAACTTGTACGCCCATTTTGCCACTTTTTACCCATTTTTACTTTGTTGCGAGGACAATAACGAAAAATAACCTGGTGTTTTATGCATACTCTCTTGTATTCTTGATAATTAGCTAATAAATGTGATTAGATGCATTTCAAGTTAAAAAACAAAAGTGAGCCAAAAGTCGCAAAGTCGGAATTGAGGATTGAAGTTAGGACGAAATCTGAACGAAGAACTCTGGGGCTATGGCTGGCATCCCACGCCTGACCCCAAACTTCATAGAATTTACATAGTCTTGGGGCTGGCTGGCGCCCCACGCCAGACCCCAAACTTCAGAGAATTTCACATAGCTTGGTGCTATGGTTGGTGCGCCGCGTCAAGTGCTATGCGGGAGAAAATTTTCAGAAAGTCCATGCCCAACAGGACTGGAAACTAATTTCCCACTACTACAAGTATGATCCTTAGACAATTTTTAAGGGTTGTTAATCACTTTGAGCCTAATATAGCATGGAAGGGACATTCCATCATGTATCCTTTTTACTTAATCCTATTAGCAATATTTTGTATGAACAATATCGAAGCATGACGAGCTAACCGCCCTTGTTCTAGGATTACGGTCATAGCATGATTGTTTAGTAGACGATTTAGTAAACAAAGTTTATCTATCAATATTAGTTGCTCTTATATTCTTGTGCTTACTATTTTATGCTCAGCTACACAAAATAAATGGATAATCTCTTTGTGAATTCAGAAGAGAAATCATTGAGATAGAACAAAGAACATAGGGAGTAGAATCTCCACTTTTAGTAAAATATAGAATTGATTTGCGTCTAGGACGTGAATATACCTAGAAGACTATGATTGCAGAGAAGCAAGATGATTGTGTATTATTAATGAGTCTTCGGTACAATTTACATACAAAGGCAAAGTGAACAGATTGTTCTAAGCTAAGTCCTAGGAAATAGGAGCAGATTAAATACATGAACAGTCCTATATTATGTCAGTTATTCTAAAGTAACTAAAGCAATTGCTGAGTAGCACGTGCACTGTTATGCCCCCCTCAAGGTGGGTGTTAAGGGACAACATGTAACTTGGAAGCATGCGTTGAAAGGCTATCTTGGAAGATGGTTTGGTGAGCGGATCGGCATTTTGATTAGTGGAGTGAATATGTAATACTCGAACTAGGCCACTGCGGACTTGGTTGCAAATAAAGTGAAGATCAACTTCGAGGTCCATTTTTGTATGATGTACCAAATTTTCAGCAATGTAGACGACCCCAAGGTTATCACAAAGTATTGTAGGAGCAGCAGAGAGTGGCACATGAAGATCCTTGAGCAAGTGAGTGATCCAGTTTGTTTCAGACAAGGCGGAAGCAACTGCCCAATACTCAACCTCAATGGAGGAGCGGGAGACAGTAGGTTTGCTTACGAGAGCACCAAGAAATAGGCCAACATTACATACCTTGATAAACAATGTAACCGGAGATAGAGCGGCGATCACTAATATCACCTGCCCAATTTGCATCAGCATAGGCATAGAGATAGAGATTGGTAGATTGTTGTAGGGAAATAAGAATACCATAGTGGGATGTGGCTTTAAGATACCAAAGGATACGTTTCACGGCCTTCCATTGAACCACAAAGGGAGAGGTGTTGAACTAAGTTAGCTTGTTGACCGCATATGTGACATCAGGTCGGGTAAGCGAAAGGTACTGAAGCTTACCAAGTACACTCCCACATCCTTTCCCATCAGTTTTGGGAGCTTTATCATTCGCCAGTAGTAGTGGCGACATACTCATCGGTGACTGAACTCCTTTGCATTCTTGCATCTTAGTGTCATGTAGCAACTCCTGTATGTATTTAGATTGACTAAGAAGCAAACCATTGGCATCCCTATGTATCTCAATGCCCAAGAAATAGTGCAATAAACCAAGATAGTTGAGAGAGAAATTTTTGGAAAGAGAGGTAATAACTTGCTGAATGAGTGCGTCATTGCTACCTGTGAGTATGATATCGTCCACATAATAAAAATATAAATAGTGACTCCCAAATTATGCAGAAAAAATACAGAATTATTAGGCCTAGACATGTGAAACCCCATTTGGATCAAAGAATTGGTGAGGGCATCATACCATGCTTTAGGAGCTTGCCGCAGGCCGTAGATAGCCTTTTTGAGATGGCAGGATGTGAATCTTCATAGCCAAGGGGTTGAGTCATATAGAAGTCCTCCGGAAGCTTTCCTCAGAGAAAAGCATTATTGACATTGATATAATGCCCAACTTTTTGTACAGCAAGGGTGAGGACAGTGTGAATTGTGGTAGGTTTAACCACGGGATTGTATGTCTTATGAAAATCAACCCCAGGTCTTTGAGTGAACCCTTTTGCAACACAACGTGCTTTATACCTGTCAATGGAACCATCAAGCTTAGTTTTGATCCAGAACAACCACTCACACTCACAGGGAACAACATTTCGGTTGTGGTTCGGTGAAACCAACTCCTAAGTCTGATCCCTCATTAATGCATCAAACTCAAACTGCACAGTATCTCTCCAATTTGGAAATTTGTGTGTTTGTTTGTAGGTTACCGATATAAGAGGTGCATGTTGGGTTATTTGGCAGTGTAATCAACAATTTTGCATTGCTAATTTTGCGACCTTGTCACTACATGGTTTTGGCCTGTTTGTGGAACTTAAACTATTGGTTCAATGGCTGAAGGCACATCAAGAGTGCTACTGCTTGCACCCCTGGTAAGATTGAGGGATTGTGTTGGTATATTAGGTGATAAGTTCGGGCGACGTCGATAGACATGAGTAATTGGTTGTTCGCGATGCAGGGAGAAAGGACGAATAGAGAGGGCTGGGGCTTGCTTTGAAATATAAAGTGGGATGGTAAGGTATCACTAACATAGGAATGTCAATGCATATTAGGAGATTGGGTATTTTGAAGAAGATTACTTGGTTGGGAGTGGTTGATTGATCCAACTGTGGGTTTTTCCCCTGAGCAGCAAGAAGTCAGCAGATATCTTGGCGTGTATCTCGTATCAACGGGAAAGTGGGGGGCAACATCACTAAATCTAGATGATTATTGTTTAAAGTATGTTCCATTGCTAAATTATTAGGATTTAAAGTACGGCCTCAAGTTAAAGATGAAAAACTTTGTTTTAAGGAAGAGAAAAGATTAGCAAATGGGAAAATATCTTCTAAAAATTTTACATCCCATGAAAGAAAAAGTTCGGAGCTTGTGGGTCCAAAACACTATGGCAATGATGAGTGACAAGATAACCAAGATAGACACAAGATTTGGAATACGACTCTAACTTATTCTGGGCATCTGGTCGTAGCCATGGGTAGCATAGACAACCAAACGTATGAAGAGATTCATAAGTTGGTGGCTCATTATAATGAGTTTCAAAGGGAGATTTGTTATCAAAGGCGTGGTGGTTGGCAAGAGGTTTATCAGAAAGGCAGCATGATGGCAAGCAAATGTCCAAAAATTAGAAGGTAAACTTGCTTGATGAAGCAGTGTTTCCTCGTCTCGATAAGGTGGTGACGTCGTCTTTCAACCAAGACAACCCTTTGAGAAGTACGAGAGAGAAAGCCAAGGTGTTGTATGCCGTTCGAATTAAGGTATAGTTGTAGGTTTTGATATTCTCCATTACCATCAGTGTAAAATGTAAGTATTTTGTAGCCAAAATATTTTTCAAGCACAGGATGTAAGCTTTGAAATACTTTGTGCACTTCATGTTTGTTTCTCATTGTGTACAACCAAATCTATTTGATATACTGATCTACAAATAAACAATAATATCACTTTTTATCAATGGAGAAAACAGGAGAGAGACCCTATAAATTACTGTAAATTATTTCTAATGGAGACTTGCTGGACAAAGTGTTTGAATCAAATCGAAATATGTATGCTTTGTTGCAGCAACAAGAATTATAATAAGTAAACTGATCTTTTGAAGAAAATGGAAGATGAGAATTATTTAAAAGTGTAAATAAAACTCGAGAATGGGGCTGGCCTAATCTTCGATACCACAGATTTAAGGAAGGTCCAATGTTGATGTTTGATTGAGATAGCGACGGCCATTCATAAAGTCCTGCTTTACTCGGGCCGCGCAGAAGAGGTGTTCCTACAGTCAGATCCTTCACAGGAAATTTAGCACGAAAATATTCCATTGAGTTTAGATTGTCTTTGCAAAATTGATTGACTAAAATAAGCTTGCATTTGATGGGTGGAGCACAGAAAATATTGGAGAGTTTAAAGGTAGTATTTGTTGCAAGTAAATGACTCGTCAATTCGTCGACCCCTTTGAAGTCTTAAACATTGTGAAGGTTGTTGGTGTCAAAAGGTAATATGGTGAGACGCTTGAACATCGTGAAGGTTGTTGGTGTCAGAGGTAATATGGTGAGACGCGCTTGAATCGACAATACAGGGGTCATTGGGTGTTGTTTATGCAACAAAATTGCTCTTGCTTCAAAGTGGTTGTGGGACAGAGAGCAACAAACATTTGCGGTAAGCCCAAATTTGTCGCAAAGTTGACATCGGACTAGTGAGAGTTGTTGGGGGAAGTCGCGCCACTGCAAATGATCTATCGAATACCGGGAAGTGTTGCTTTCATGTTTTTTGGGGACACCAATTACTGTTGTTGGGTGGGCATCAATTGGTGCAAGGGGCTGATGGAGGATTTGTCGATCGTTGAGCAATAGTTGTTCTGATCTAGGTGGTAGTCCTCTTGAGGTCCTCATGTTTGAGGAACATTTCATGATCAAGAAGCTTATCAAAAAGCTCCACATAGCTAATTGGAGATTCCCGTGCCCTTATGGCTACTGAGATTTCACCAAACTCTGGCCCGGGTCCACTCAATATTTTCACCACGAGTTCCTCATTATTGAGAGGGGAACCTACTATGGCTAGTTCATCAAAAAGAGAGTGAATTTCCCACGTATATCCAACAAGTGATTTGATGTCTTTGCTGACTCGATTGAGATGGTGACGAATGCTAAAAATGCAAGTTGGTGATTTGTTCACAAAGGAAGTGTTAAGTTGATCCCGCATAGCTTTGGAGTTGATTGCAGAAGCGACCATGGATGCAATTGTGACATCAACAGAGGCCATGAGAACATTTCGGATCAGCTTATCCTGACGAAACCAATCCTTGTACTCAAGGTTGGCAAATTTGCAATCCATTGGTGGTGACAGTTTCGGGAGGGGACACTTAGGTACCGTCAAGATGACCATAGAGGTCATGGTCATGAAGGAGCATGGTAATTTGGGTCGTCCACACGCTGAAATTATGGCTGCAAGAGAGTTTAATGGGCAGCTGGGAAGATGGATTGAATTGAATTAGGTGCTTGACGACAGGGACAGAGTCAGCATTAGCAACGATAGTAGTGGCCATATGGACGAAGAAAAAACTTGGATCTTGGATTCATTGGAGTAACTTGGCTCTGATAGCATTTCATTGCAGAGAAGCAAGATGAAAATTGTGTATTATTAATGAGTCTCCAGTACAATTTTGATACAAGGCAAAGTTAACCGATTGTGCTAAACTAACTCCTAGGAAATAGGAGCAGATAAAATACATGAACAGTCCTATATTATCTGAGTTATTCTAAAGTAATTAAAGTCCTAATCTATAACAACCGGTGAGTAGCACGTGCACTGTTAAAGACCATACTGAGTTACGAAATGGAAATATAGCTATATAGTTGTCAAATCCCTGCTCAATGATGTAATTGTGAGGTCAATGTTTGGAGGCTCGAGAAACCATGATCATATTATTAACCCCATAAATCATCAATTAAATAAATAAACTAAGTCAATGAAATCGGATACTAGATATGAATGCTTAGAAGAGTCATAACCATGGAAATTCTAAATTTTCATTTTAGAACCAAATTATAATATTAAGAAACCCCAAAAAGATTCTGAAAAATGAAGTGTTATGGTAAACTTACCTGGCGGTCCATCTGGAGAACTTGCACGAATCAGTGTGGTTATAGTGAAAATGCACCTTCTGCTGGACAGCAGTCTGACACTTATTTTCCATCAGATTTCGCAGGGTCCTTACTGTGGTTGGGTTCCTTAGCATCGCTTTCTCTCCAACTCGCCGGAAAGAAATTGCGGCGGTCGCCGGCCTGCGAGAAAAACTAGCGGCGAGATGCAGTGCAGGAGTGCCTTTTCAAAATGTTTTGTTCTTCTTAAAAGGGGTTATTTGAAATTCATAATGTTTATTTTTGGTATTTTCCATTTTTAAATTTAATGGCATTTGGTTTTTTCTTTCCCCAACTAATAATATTAATAATTATTTAATATTATTACCATTAGAATAAAAGGTAATTTATAGATAAACAGATAAAAACATAAAATAATCAAACGTATTGCTTTAGTTATTTATATTTATACTATATAGAAATGTCAATTGAGGACGACCAATGGTAATTTTGAAAATATTACTATATTTAACAACAAAGAGATAGTTGAATGGTTTAATATTAGAAATAAAAATCTAAAAATATGTTTCTTTTTCCATATTTCTTTTCTATCTAATATTTATTATTATATATTATTTCTATCTATTTACTTCTATGAGGTAGCGGTAACGTCTGCGTACAATCTACCCTTCCCGGACCCCACTTGTGGGATTTCACTGGGTATGTTGTTGTTGTTGTTGTTTATAGAAAAACCATGAGAATGACAACCAACAAAATTTTAGTAATTTTAAATTTATTTAAGGAGAAAAATAATAATAATAATATAATTAATAGTCAAAATAAAAATCTAGAAGAATCTATACATGACTTTACTTTTGTTATGGACCCATAAGAATATTTTTGTAATTGTGTTAAAATGAAAAGTTTCTATTAGTTAAGTTCTAGCAAACAATAATAAATATTAAGTTTGTTTGGGCATGTTTTAGAAAGAAAATCTTAAACTAATTTAAAATAAAATGTGTTTGAATAGTTGATTTTTTGCTCCTAAAAATGATTGTAAGGATTACTACTACAACAACAACAACATACCAGTGAAATCCCACAAGTGGGGTCTGGGGAGGGTAGAATGTATGCAGACCTTACCACTACCTCATAGAAGTAGAGATGTTATTTCCTGGGAACCCTCATCTCAAAACCCATAGGCAGAAAGAACTAGATATGACAAAAAGGAAAGGGAGGGGAACAGAAAAAGTGACTAATAATGAATAGCACATGGCAGTACGTAAATATGATAAAACTAACACATAATACAACAAATAATGAGAACACATGATAAAAAAATACGTCCTCCACCTAAACCTACTATACCCCAAGGCCATATATCCCCTAACCCTACCAATCAGCATGTTACCCTAATTCGCGACCTCTACTTCTTTATATCTAAGGTCATGTCCTCAGTGAGATCAAGTTTCACATATCCTGTCTAATCACCTCCCCCAGTACTTCTTCGGTCTACCTCTACCTGTCTGTGTAGCTCCCAAAACTAACCTCTCGCACCTCCTAACAGGAGCATCGGTACTCCTTCTCTGCACATGTCCAAACCATCGCAGTCTCACTTCCTTCATCTTTTCGGCCACCGGGGCCACCTCTAGCTTCTCC
>JAABOM020000101.1:5996027-6017789 GCA_011800125.2 Solanum clarkiae
CATCCTACATACTTAGTACATTCAAACATACTAACACATACTTTATGCCTACATGATATTACCATGTAGGAACCAGAGCACCTATTGATTCTTCTTATTGCTAGACAGATTGTTCAAGTTAGCATTTGTGAGTCCTCCATTCCGGGGACTATGATTATTCTCTTATTCTATGTTCTAAGACTATCTTTCTTTTATGTATTTATTAAGTATGAGGGTGAGCCCGGTTGCTTGTCTTGGCCCCCACTCTCATCTATGTAGTAGAGATGTTGTTGGACATGTTATGTATTATGCTTGATCTTTGACTCACTTATGATATTCAAGCTATTTAAGTATAAACCTCTCTCTCCCTTAGTCCCAATTCCCCTTGTTTATATTTCTTACGTTGTTTTACATTGCTTCCGCGACCAAGGATGTGTAATGATATGCTATGAGGCTTGTTTGGGATTCCTTTAGGTTCCCCATTCGCCGATCACATCTAGGCCCTAGGCTTGGGTCATGACAGAAAATTAGGCTGTATGAATTCATAACTGTCAACATGTAATTCCATAATTTGATTATCTCTACATATGCTCTAAATTCGGAACAGGTTATTATTTTACAGTTGCTATTGCTTCTTGGTTGGTCCTCAAAGCTAGCCAACTTGCATCTTCATACAACCTGGACATCACAGGGAAAATATTTTGGTCCAAAACTTGTCAATCACAATTTATATGCATCAAAAGGTAACCTTAAGAAAGCTATATTTAATGACTTGGCTGACGATTTCAAATGCAATAATGTCGGCAAAGAATTTTTGAGGATGTTCTATAAGCGTATATTAGAAAGAAAAGGGAGAAAAAGAAGTCCAGGAAAGGTAACACCAAGGTTTCATCAGATGATGACAGAAGTGATAGTGATCAAGAATCTGTAGAAGAAACTTTCTTCTTCATAGAATAGCCTTCTGCCAAAGGAGATAAGGATTTCTAACATCAGAGCACCAGGAAAGAGATCTAAAGTAGAAAACGGCCAGGGGAACCTTGACATGTTAGATTTAAGGTATAGTAATAAACAGTAACATGAAAAACTACTGTGCAGGTGCAACTGACTTTATCATTGGAGTCTCTGTAATTGTTGATGTTAGCGATACAAATCCTGCAGAGGCGCAACTCACTTTCTGTGGTGATAAATTTCGAACAGGTGTTGATGGATGAGAAGTGGCTCTTTGGTAGTGGCTTATCCTTGTTCAAAGTGATTTTAGAATCATAGCAGGCATCCGAGTTCTCCTCAAGTTCCATATTTTCCCAATAAAATGACTGAATCAAAGAACTTAAAACAAATGAAACGGTGCATAAGCCCATTGTGGCTCCAGGACATGGTCTTCTCCCAATTCCAAATGGCACAAATTCATAATTGAACCCTTTATTTACCCCTTCCATTGTGTCAAATCTCTCTAGTTTGGACGTTTCTGGCTCATCCCAGAACTTCGGGTCCCTATGGACGGCCAAAGCATTAACCATTAGGATCGTATGTTTTGATACATCGTAGCCACCGATAGTACAATTTTCTTATAAGTTTGAGGTTGTAGGGACCACGTGTGCCCACACCCCCAACACTGTATTAGTATTGTATTGTTCGCTTTGGGCCAAGCCCTCACGGATTTATTTTTGGGCACCTCCCAGAAGGCCTCATACTAATGGGTTTGGGTTGAACCTATTTAAATAGGTTCATTTTCCTCTCTTCCACCGATGCGGGAGGAGTTTGCATACTCAACAAACCTCCCCTCAAACTCTAACCACACAATCTCGTGACCTCTGCTATTATCAATTTCAGATCTGCCACCATCTTGTACCGCCACAACAACTCGCGGGACACGCGGCCCGACCACCTTTTTTTTCTTTTGTCGGGAATACTTTCTACACAAGGCATTACTGTAGACCTCCATATCGCTAGGTTACACCATCTGATCTGCCAAATCATCTTGCATCACTGTTATCACTCAATGGCGCATGCCGCCTGTACTATTACTTTTGACTAAAAGATTTTTGATACAAGGCACCCTTGCAGATCTTAGGTCATGATGCCACACCGGCGACTTCGCACACATCGGTCCATCACTCTTACCCTCCAAACTTGGGCTCTGATACCACTTGTATGGACCGTGCGTGCCCACACCCCAACCCCGTATTAGTATGATATTGTCCACTTTGGGCCAAGCCCGCATGGATTTATTTTTGGGCACCTCCCAAAAGGCCTCATACTAATGAGTTGGATTGAACCTATTTAAATAGGTTCATTTTCCTCTCTTCCACCAATGTGGGAGGATTTTGCATACCTAACAGAGGAAACAGAATGGGCACTGGAGGGTATAATCTCAATGTCTCATTGATAACACACTGCAAATAAGGAAATTTAGTGAAATCAGATTCGCTTTGCAAGCGCTTGTTCCCTACTTTGCTGTCAACTTCAGCTCTCAACTTGTGAAATGCCTCAAGATGAGCTAAAAGAAGTCACAAAATTGGCGAAGCATCTCAGTAAGCCAAAATTCCCTTTTCGTGCAATATTTTGTTTGAAAGTTTTCTGTTTCTCAACTCCAATTTCGAGGCTCAATTCTCTCTTCATGGTGATGAAGAGTGTTCTTCTTACCGCCTCTATAATTATATGGAAACTCATTTGGCGAACCGTCTAGGTAATTGGAGAGACGCAACTCCTTTTGTAAGGTGATGAAGAGTGTGTTTTCGCGACGACGATGTAATAGTCTGAAAAATCAAGGATGAAGAATTGGTTGGAAGCATTCATAAAACATCAAAATAGAGAAATTGAATTAAATTTACCAAAAACTCAGTGGAGAGCATAATAATATGGATGTTGGGTGAAAATATTTAAACATAGGAACTAACTGAACCAAAGAACACATCAGAATTACTACTTGTTGTAATGTGGGATAGTCAGAAACGTGAAGACGTGACCAATGACTAAAGCCACTTTATAATGTGCACGTGATCCAAGGAAAATCTCATCAAATTCATGGACTTATGTACTACCTGTTCGTGCTGACATCTAGGGTAAATATATAACAAAGTTGCACGATCATTCTGTAATTGTGGGAAAACCCGAAGGTGTCGATGTGAAGTATGAGGAGGCGTGGCTCTCTGTAAACGATGGTGAAGTTTCAAATTGTTACAACCCAAGCCTAGGGCCTAGACGTGACCCGTGAAAGGGGAACCCGAAGGAACTCCAAACAAGCCTCATGAATATCATTATCACATCCTTAGTCGCGAAAGCCATTAAAATGACAATAAAAGATAAGCATAAACAGGGGGAAATTAGGACTAAGGGAAACTCTTTCATATGATAAGCAACAAGAGTCAATAAAGTCAAGGCTTATAATATAAATACACCATATGTCCAACAACACCTCTACAAGATAAAGATAAGAGTGGGGGCCAAGACAAAGCAACCGGGCTCACCCTCATAGTCAAAACATAATCAAAAGAGAGAAAGTCTTAATACATAGCAAGAGATCATAAGTAACGTCCATGGAATGGAGGACTCGCCAACAAGCTTGAGAGAAGTCGTACTAGCCACATGGAGGAGGATGCTCAAGTAGGGATCTGGTTCCTACATAGTGACATTATGTAGGCAC
Source organism: Solanum clarkiae (assembly GCA_011800125.2). Lineage (NCBI taxonomy): Eukaryota > Viridiplantae > Streptophyta > Magnoliopsida > Solanales > Solanaceae > Solanum > Solanum clarkiae. The sequence goes on from JAABOM020000101.1 coordinate 5,999,650, forward strand.
AGATTATGCATTAGTACATTTGAATGTACTAAATATGTTGGATGCAATGCTAGCAAGGGATAGGCAACATAATTAAAATGCATAATTATAAGCAAAGAATAGTTATAACTTCAATATGACATGCATGTTCAAGACTTAAGGTAAAAACATGCTTGTAAATCATGAACAAGGAATGTGCACTCAATATAAGCAAGATACTCAAAACCCTTTGACCCAACATTCATGAAATGGGCCAAATGACCCCCACTCACCTTATGGTATAACCTTTTTGGAGAGTGTTATCAATGCTCCTACCGTACGACATAGTCTTTTTGGTTAGGCAGTATAAGATGTCCCCTACTTTACGATATATCTTTTGGGTAGGAAACATAATTCATTCTATCTTACGGCATGGCATTTTCAATAGAATGTCCACACCTTACAATATGATCTTTTTGGTGGGAACCTTTATATAATTCTACCTTACGGCATGGCTTTTTTGGTGGGATGACCATATCTTATGATATAATCTTTTCGGTAGGCACAATTAGCTATTCTACCTTACGACATTGCCTTTTCATTAGGGTGTCCATACCTTACGATATGATCTTTTTGGTAGGAATCATTAGTCACTCTACCTTACAACATGGCCTTTTCATTAGGAATCACTAACCACTCTACCTTACGGCATGGACTTATTCATACAAATCATTAAAACTAGCTCATCTAACCATTACATTCCAATCATCAAGAAAGAACGCCTCATCTTCCCAAGAACACAACAAACATAAGAACCCAACAATCTATATGTAACCCCATAGGTACCTTCCTATGAAATAACTCATATAGACATCCTATCATCATCATGAAGTCATCACATAATCATTATAACACCATTTAACTCATAAGACATGCATTGGACCTTCAATTTCTCAAGACACCCTAGCCGAACATTTTATCAAACACTTGACGGGTGTGTAATGCTGGTATAAAATCATGAATTTTAGAGATGAAATCATGCAAGAAAATCCACTGTAAAACCATTAATCAACACCTTGAAACACCCTCAAGCAATATATATCAAAACCCCTCTTCAAATCTTATAATAGATACAAGATTTATAGCTCAAAATATAGCAGAACAGTCACAACTTTGCATAGCTTTAACATAGTGTGCAGTGAATTTCATAATATGCAAGACCCCATTTGTAAATCAAATTTAAATCATGAAATTTGAGTAAAAGGAGGCTTAGGTATCATGGGTGAAAGGAACCCATGAAAGAAACCCACATATCTTACCTTGGAGATGAACTTAGTGAAGATTAGAGATGGAGACTTGGAGCTTGAAGAAGAACCTTGAAGGAGAACCTTAGCTTGGGATGAGGGTTTGAGACTTAAATTTGGGAGTGAAAATATGGCTAAGTGTTTGAATGAGTATTAAGGAGTGTTTAGGATGATATGAGGGTGAAATAAGACTAAGTATGAGTATTTTAAAGTATGGGAACCCTTAGGCCCAAGACTTGAATGTCTTGGAACGAAATCAAAAAAAGAAGACCAAAATGCGGATTACTCACTGGAATTTGCATTTCTGCATAAACGAGTTCTACGAAAATAGGCATAAATTCTTCATTCGAACTTGGAATGAGGTGAGACCAAGTGCATTAGAAAGCTAATTCAATGATCTTTAATTTGGTTGGTTGTGAGCCACCCAGTTCTTCATGTGCTAAGAGATATGCCCCTTCAAAATCGACCCTCCTAAATCGCATTTTTGCGACTTTCGAATTTTGGTACGATTGCTCTAAAATCGGGGTTAGACCCTCTTCCCTATAATTCTAACCCCCTGAACAAGAATATGAAGTTGAATTTTTTATATCACACATGGATTTTGAGATATATAAAATTTAAAATTCAGGACATTTCGAGGCACATTTTCGGGCACTTTTTTTGGTCGTTTCAACATCTCCCCCTTAGGAATATTCGTCCTCAAATGTCAAAGAAACTTACAAGAGAAGAGTAATCGTAAAGAGATCAGGCCCAAAAAGAATGCAACAATACACTTTTAAAACACCATTTTCAAAATCTCGACATAAGTGTAAAATCATTATAAACTTGCCAACTTAAACATGGATGCATGTGAGTGACGTAGGGCTGAAACATAAGACTTGGAATCACAGAAAGGACTTGACATCCATCGCAGGGTTTAATTGGTATTGATTCCAGCCGTAAGCATTTGCATTTAAATCTCTAAGTTATGGTCGATTAACCCTTGGTGGTGGATTCTCCTCTCTTCTTAAGTCATCCTCATTTGCATGCATATCCTCTTCAACCTCAATACGAATATTTCTTCTCCATGCCCACACCATAAGCTTGAATAGAATGAAAGGAATACAGATATTTCTTCTCCATGCCCATACCGGCTCTCTGAGAAATACATACGAATAGACGACTTTTCCTAAGGGCCTTGACTAACACTACGTCCTCATCAATCAACTTCTCCACTCATCCATCCAACACCTCCACTGGGACCTCCTTCTAAGCCAACTTATCCTCCACATCACCCATAATCTCAAAGAGTGCTTTAGCACTAGAGTCACTAACACGTCCCATCAATCTAGAAGCATGAAGAATTGGACTAACCAAACCCCTATCCATAGGCAATCCCCAAACTTATGCAACCTTACCATCTTCCCTGTTCATCCGATAAGGCCTTGGGAGACTACCTCCAGTCTACCATCTTTCCACCTAAAAGTTTCACCTCTTATAAAGAGGAATCAAGGCCTCGCTTAATCAAGACCATGCCAACCAAAGAAGATTTGGAACTATCAAGAATACTACACTGATGTGCTGTCCAATTACAAAACATTTGGTGCCTAAAACGAAGGATTTTGTGAGTTCTTAAAGCAACTTTTTAGTGTTTTGATGTGTTTTTGTGTTAATCTTGCAGAAAAGTTAGGTTGGCATGATTTTGAAGAAAAGTAGAATATTTTCCTGAAGCGTACCATACAAGCCCTCTTATGAGTCGTAGCTCACGCTACGAGTCGTAGTTATGTCGTAGTAGGAATCAAAGACCAAAAAATCAGAAATCCGCTAAAGTCACCCCTACAAGCCCAGCCTACGAGTCGTAAAACAAACTACGACTCGTATAGTTAAACTCGTAGCAAGAATTAGAGAGCCAAATTGATGGATCAAAAACTGAAGACCAAGACTATGAGACAAACATACGAGTCATAGCTCGAGTAATGACTTGTACCTATGGGTCATATTATTGAAATAGTGACCTAAAACTTGTGAAATAGAAAGAGTGTGACTATTATATTTCAACTAAATAAATCATAAATATATCATTCAAACCCATGACCTAGAGTTGGCGGCTATTGTATTTGTGCTGAAGCTGTAGAGACACTATCTTTATAGTGTTCATTGTGAAATCTACACCGATCATCGCAACTTATAGTATATTTTCAGTTAGAAGGACCTGAACTTGCGACAAATGAACCTGGATTGAACTTCTCAAGGATTATGATGTGACCATCTTGTATCACCCAGGTAAAGCCAATGTGGTGGCTGAAGCATCGTGTTTGGAACCTACCAGGGGACTGAGTTTATAAATATTATCACCTTTATTTAAGCGATAATTATGAACTAAAATAGATTTATGCAAAGACAAAATGCTCTCCCATTCTCAAATTACTTGTTATTTTAGAAGTCTAGATCATTTTTTTTGTTTTTTGTAATATATCCTTAGTAATAATTATTCTTGAATTGTATAAATATTTCAATTATGACATATAAATAAAATAATTATTCTTAATTATTATTTTTTTAAATCTAAAGGTGTTGAACAACAATTAGGGCATTGATTTCCTTCACTATTAGGTTATATAATTGGCGGAATTTATGAATAGAAAATAAGTAGGTGAATCATGCCGAAAAATGGAATTCAGATTTTCTGTGTCTCTTTTCTATAGTTGGCTCCAGTACCCAATCTCTTTTCTAAGTACGTGTCCATGTTCAGTTTATTTAGAGCCCCATTTGTGTGTTACTTTTAAATCATAATTTAAAATTGGTAATTTTGAAATCAGTTTGGAGATTGTTGATTGAATGGACAGCAATACCCTTTGTCGTCCAAAGCCCACACATAAGGTTTTTGTTGGTTTGGTAGTAAAGGTAAACTCACACTTAAATATTTCAATTATGACATATAAATAAAATAATTACTCTTAATTAATATTTTTTTAAATACCGTACAAATAGAAAACACAACAAACATTTTAAGACAGACAAAATATATTGTAAGTCAACAAAAACAAAATACAGGTAAACTCTCTACATTTAAAGGTGCTAAACAATAATTAGGGCATTAATTTCCTTTAATTATTGGGTTATATGATTGGCAGAATTAATGAACAAAAAATAAGTATTTGAACCTTGCTAGAAAATGAAACTTCAGATTCTTTTCGTCTCTTCTCTATAGTCGGCTCCAGTACCTAATCTTCACATTGTCCCCTGTGGGGTCTTAAAGTATTTACTTGTGTCCATGTTCAGTTTATTTAGAGACTCATTTGTGCGTTATTTTAAATCATAATTTAAATTGGTAATTTTGAAATCAGTCTGGAGATTGTTGATTGAATGGACAGCTGTCACGATTTGAACCTAGGGCCTAGACGTAACACGACGAATGAAGAACTCGAAGGGATCCAAAACAAGCCTCTTAGCATATCATTACATATCCTTGGTCACGAAAGCAATTAAACAACCAAAAAAAGATATAAAATAAGGGTAAAGGGGCTAAGGGAGTTTTTCATAGCTTAAAAACATACAAGAGTCAAGAGAGTGAAGCTCAAAACATCATTACGTCACTTGTCCAACAATATCTCTAAACTTAGAATTGAGCGAGGGCCAAAACAACTTTCCGGCTCACTCTCATAGTCAAAAACATACAATAAAAGAAAAAGAGTCTTTGCATAACATAAGATTAAAAGATATCGTCCTTGGAGTTGAGGACTCAACAAACTTGCTTGAAGAGATAGTACTAGCCACGTGGAGGTAGGTGATCAAGTGAAACTCCGATTCGTACATGTTAATATCATGTAGGCATAGAGTATCCATTAGTACATTTGAATGTACTAAGTATGTAGGATGCAGTGCAACAAGAGATTGACAACATAAGTAAAATGCATACATATAAGCAATGGATGAGTATAGTAACAATATAATATAATTTTTTTGACTAGTTCTTATGTTTTTTATATTTTAATTTTTCATAAGTTCTTATGTTCTTATGCTTCCCTTTGGCTATGCTCGTAATATTTGTGATTAAATGTTAAAATACAACCCATAAAATTGGCTACTTGTGTAAATTTTCCAAATATTGGTTGTACCCATCAAACAAACAATCCCTTTGAGCAGCTAAATCAGGAAAAGTATAAAATTGGCAGCCCAAGGAGACGGCGACGAGGCTTAGCAAAATTCTACGAATCCAATTCCCCTCTCTCATCGGAGTTTGTTTCTACAGTGATAGAGGTAAACTGTACCTTTTTCTTCCACACTTTTCGCTAATTAATCAGTGTTCAATTTCAAATTTACAAATTGTCTTTGATCGATTGTTTCCAGTGCTTTGTTTATTATACATAAGAGAATCATGGGTTCTTCCTCGACGGACGCTTTTCCCCAAATTCAGGTACCCACTAAATACAATGTTTCTATCTTCTTGTTGAAGCACTGTAATACCTGCTACAATATTATGCAAGGTCTATTTCTTTTCACGTAGGATTCTTTATTTAAGGACGCTCTTGTATAGTTGTATCTGCTTATTTTATTTGCTCCCCCTCTTAATGGTGGTTGGATTATCGTCCATAGAGGACTCAGTTAGCTGGAGTAGTCGTTTAGATTTAAGTAGTGTGATTAGACAGGACATAAAAAGGAAGAGGTCAATTGCATAACTACAGTTAAGGTGCATCAATACAACAACAACATCTTGTCCAGCACAGAGGCCACTCCTACCTTCTCCCTCATATTTTCATTCCTATTCTCGTCTCTCATAGTATGACCATACATGCTCCTTAAGGTGCATCAATTTTATTGTTTATTCAGAGTATTCCATTTTATAAGTCTGCATAGGAGATTGCCAGGCAATTGGCTTTCCATTGTGCAAGTCCCTACTAATGCTCTAAGGTTATTTTGCTAGTGAGGTGGAGATGTAGCCTCTTCAGAGGTATTAGGTTAAAAGGATGGATAAAACAGAAAAAAGTAGTTGCAATAAATAAATTGCTGCCAATTTTTTAAGATACAAGTCCAAACTGAACCAATAAATAAATTGGTTTATCTAGTTGGCTTGATTCATCTGTTGGTTTGGTGCGTTTTTTCAGTTTTCTTCGAACACACCTAGATTGAAGATGTCATAACCTTGCGGCGAGCTTAGGGTCACAGATATAAAGGTTTTTAAGAATGCTCTTCTGAAAGTAGTTATTGAGATTGGGATAGAAGAGAATGCTCTTTGAAAAGAGGTGATCACACTGAAGTATGGGGTATTAGAAGGGGAATGTCACACTTCTTATGCATACGATATGTAGGAATATTTTGAAGGGTTAGTAAAAGTTCAATGAGAATGTTTCATTCAGGAATGGGTGATGACATTAACGATTGTATTTTCTAACATGGACAGGACTTCATACCAAAAGAAAATGCCGATCCACTGGGTATGAAAGATAAGAGGTGCTTAATTCCCAAGTTCATTTGAGTTTCTTCATAAACAAAACACTTCACAGGGTAACCATGATATATAGAGATTGAGGGAGGCGGAAGGAGAGGGTGGAGGGAAAAGCTTTGCGCTTTATGTTAATTTCTTTTGTGAGAAGCTTCTGGCAAGGGAAGAAAGTTTTCCATATTCTTGTTATGAATACCTAGACTACAGATAGGGGGATATTCTTAGCGATTCAGAACTTGAGCAAGAGGAAGATTAATTGTTTCAGTTGTGTTTTCTGTAAAAGCTTGAGTGTAGATGTCATCTCCTTTTACATTTCCAGTTAGTTTCTTGTGGTGGGAATTATTGACATGCTTTGGACTTTGGTGGGTGATGCTAGACACTATTAGGAAGTGATGTTAAGCTGGGTGTTCAGCCAATGGAAGAGAAAAATCAGCTGGGGATGGGATGTTGCTTCATGAGCTGTCATTCAGACCATATGGAGACGGAGAAATAGGAGAGTTTTTGAAGGTGTAGAGAATGATTTTGTACACTTCAAGACCTCTTCTTGTCCCTGAACCAGCGAGATTCCTATATATAACAAGATCGGGTGCCACTCATAGGAAACCCTATCCCATGAGGAGGTTTTCTACTTTTTGGTATCTTATTTATATACGAATGTTCTTTCCCATCATTAACGATAATGTTTTTTTCATTTTTGTCAAGAACCACTTATGACTCCTTACAATGGAAAGAAATAATATAACTACTCCGTCCTAAAATCCTTTTAAATTCTTAATCTGCCAATCAAAGGACCAAGGCTAAATATTTTTTTCCAAAAGAACTCGGAATAAATTTGTAAGGTTGCAGCCTGAGTTGCAAATGTAACCTTGTTGCTTCGGTAAGAACTTTCCTCTTACCTTTTTATTTTTGAAATTGGTAAAATTTGTATTCATCAGCATTCAGGGCTAGGTTGTCCACCTCCTAAAATTTACAGAAGAGTCATGGATACTTACAAGGCTCCTATAAAATTCACTAATCGGATTTCTTTTTCAATATTCTATTCTTTACACCAAAAGCCTAAAACCAGTTAAAGCATTAATGCATTTTCTTACCTTTGCTTTTTGCATCTACCTTAATTAACCAGATAAAGTATTAGAGCATTTGTTATTACTTGTTTGATCAAAGTAAACCACTCTACCCTCCAAACTTCGCAGATCTCCCACTCCAAACTTCTCCTAGCTCCTACTGGTATGCATTATTCTCTTTGATATTGTGAATCCTCCTGGGAAACAACCTCTCTACCTTTCCAAGATGGGGGGTAAAAGTTGCATACACTATCCTTTCTGGAACCCACTTGTGGGATTACACTGGGCATTACGTTGTATATTGTTAATCCTCCAAGTAAAATTGAGTCCCTTTTTTGCTAAGTGACAAAAGGATTTTATAAATAGCAAACTTGCAATAAGCCCGGTCATCAAGGCGTAATTACAAATTTGCCATTCCTTAACATACATATTTATTGTCTATTTATAACAATTCAGAGGTGCCTTGTGGAGCCAAGTTATCTTCCAAGGAAAAAACCATGTATTTTGATCCTAAGTTATGATGCTCAACTTTTGAAATGTTCTTCTAAGGAAGAGATTCTAGCCTTGTGTTGAGCAAAGTTTTTGTGATTCATATTGTGTTGAGAGGATAAGTTTAAATATCCATGAATTGATCTTTTAGAGCGTGTATGCCAATCATGCGTTCTCTTAGAGTATGATTTTACTTCTACTTTTAAGTTTAAAAACCCATAATTTAATTCTAATTTGTTCCAACACATCGAGAATATGTTTCCATACCTTATAGAGCTATGAGGTGTTCCATAGACTTTAATGCACCATGGACTCTCCTATATGAATTCGCCTATTCATGTTCTCCTTCAAAATGCATTTTCCTTGTTGAATCTCCAACCAATTTCATCAAAAGACAAAAATTTACATTAATTGATTCCTTTTTTTTCATTTTGTCATTGATAATGTTCTTCAATTTGCATGGGAAAAAGAATTAGATTGTTTGTTGCCATTCCGAATAGATTCTCATAGCAATTTATCCACACATTTCAAATTAGGGGAAGGTGCTGGGAAGAAGATCATGGTATAAGGAGGGAGGGAGTATGCCAAGAACACTTTGATCAAAGTGATTCTACCACCCAAAGAAAGATAGTGTTCTGATTTATGTTTATGCCCCAAGGGTAAACCTTGGTATTTTGTTGGAAAAGATTTGATTTGCTATGCAATATGTTCGCAAGTTTGCTAAATTTGGTCTATTTCCCTTTCTCGTTGGATTGAGCTTATACCATTCACCTATTATACCCCTGCTCCAATTTTTTCCCACACAAGGGGCTTTAGCAACTCAAAACCTTTTATACTTGTTGACCCTTGACTAGAAAGTGAGTCACCCTCCAAATTGACTGGGTTTACTTCTCTTTTCATTTTGGCATAGCCCATATCATTTCAATGCTCATTACCATGAGGATTCACCATAACTTTTGACTATCTTTATGCTGAATGGGTAACCCACTGTACTTCTTTAGGACAGGTAATTGAAGCTTGCATAGGGGGAGTTACCCACCCTTGAAATCTTAAGAAAGAAAAGTAGACAAAAGAGGAAGAAATTGGGTCAACAAACACTGTGCATCTTCTACTCTATTTATGTAATTATGTTGCCTTGCTTCGAAAGAATTCCTTTTGCCTTGTTTCTGAGTATCTTCAAACACATTGCTAAACATACATAAATACTTGATTAAAAAAAGATGATGCACATTCATGTAGAAGCCTGCGTAGACATCAGCCTAAAGGTCAATATTGAAACATCTACTGTAGACTTGATAGTTAGTACTGGTTGAAAAGGAAATCTTGCAACAAAGTAGTAAAATATTGTTTAGTTGCTAATCTAGATGCTGGATTGCACCAACATCTGTAGCAAGTACTGTGATTAGGGTTAGGGCGATGGGAACTTTTGAGATTGTTAGAGTTGGATTTGGAAATTTTAATATGTTGGAAGATGATCTGGTTCTTGCCTTTGCAATTAATGCCATCTTGGTTATTATACAGTTTGAACAAGTCTAAAGTGCCACCTGCATCAGTGTTGTGCTTTTCCTGTTCTTAACCAAAAAGTTATAGTAGAAAGAACTGAGCTAGAAATCTGAAGATGTAAAATAAAACCTAGAGATCTTGTGTCAAGCTTCTATGTCAGGTTTTAGGAGTGAATTATTTGGAGATATATTCGGCTAAGGTTTGATTCAAGCATTATGTACTTTTAAAGGAAACCCCTCCCTAGGGATGGCAATGCGGTGGTGTGGGGCGGGTGCGAGGCGGGTTGAGCTCAACCTGCAAATTTTTAGAACCTTCCCTCCCCGCATAAACCCGTTATGCATAAACTTTTAAGTTATTTTCTTTTTTAATTGAGTTTAATATGAAAAATAAAAATTCCTATTTTTTTTTCATTTTTTTGCTAATTAACATCTCAACAACTGATTAGCTATTTGTCTGTTTCTAGTTAACATTTCAATAATTATTTCTTAATTGATATTTCAACAACTAACGATTTACCGGATATGTCTAGTTTAAATTTTACAAAAAAAAAAAACTAAATCTAAAGTCAATATTTAATATTAAAATTTATATCGTTGCTTTGTATTAATTACAAAGATTTAATTTTCTTCGAGTTGCTATTTGGTTCTTTAAACCTGTGACCCACCCCATCCCGCCTTAATTTTTTTTAATAATAATTACTGAAACCCGCCCCAGCCGCCTCACCTCGCATAACTTTAAACTTGCCCTGTGCCGCCCCATTGCCATCCCTACCCCTCTCTTAAAATTCTGCTTGCTGAAAATAAAGGCACTTTTGGATGGGTGACAACTTTTAACTAGTAACATATATCATAATTTGAGAGAGATTTTGCATTTGGCATTTGGTGTGTCTACCTATTCTGTGAACCCTTTAAATTGTGGTGGTGGCAGCAGCAACAAATCTTTTGTCTCCTTTACTTGAGTGCAAGAAATAGAAAGGAAAATTTATGTGCAATGGCAAATTACCAAAATATATGGGCAATGGTTGGTACGAGGATGTCAAATGGTTGAGAAGCTAGTGGTTGTCATAAGAATACCAATTAAACAATGATGGTTGTAAGAATTGATACGCCATTATGGTGTTGAGGGGATATCTAGTAAACTGGAGGGGCTTGGCGTACATGGGATAGGTTTTTGGTAAAATCCTTGTTTAATATGCCTTTGAAGAGGAAGTTGTGGTGGAGTGACTGTGTCTATTTTGTGTTCTTAACTTAGCATTTTTTGTATAGATTGTTATTTTTAAACAGTAGAAAAATGTAAGAGGAAGGTCCCTCATAAAGTGGTGCTTTGTGCTGATGTCACGACCCAACTCACCAGGCTCTGCGGGCACCTATTCTAACACCTATATAAGAGGACCCTTAATTTCCAACTAATTAAATCATGTGGAAGATGAAAGAAATAAAAGATATCAGTAAAAAGATCTTTAAATTTACCTTGTACAAGGTTAAAAATCCGATTTAAATTTCTAAAAAGACGTCTAATACCCCAAACAGTTGTAGTCTAAACAGATACAAGAGCTTCTAAGGATACAACGTGAACTAAGATAATGACACAACTTCCACCATAAAGGAGGAAGAGTAGAAGCTATCAAAGATTGCCTTCGTCTGAGAAACTTCACTGACCTTGCAACTAGACTATACCCAAAAGGTATAGCAGGAGTTGTATCAGTACAAACGATGACACGTATTGGTAGGTATCATCAGTCAACCCAAAACCTACCACACAATATAAAATAAATATTAAGAGGAAACATGCAATAAGAAAATACAACATCCAAGATCTTTTATCCGCATACTTTCGCCTTCCGTTTACTTTAACCACCCCTGTTACATGACCTGATATCAATTTTATAATTACTCTGTGCTAACTCTAATACCCATCTAATCCTAACCCTTTTATTCCTCAAAATAATAGGGATTTTAGACCTACAACTGCTCGCTCTGTCTAATCAAGTTACCACTTTTATTTAATTGTTCTCAACTATGCTTGGCCTAGAATGTTTAGTAACTTACTTTCAAGATTGCCACATTAAGACAGTTTGAGACTTCTGCCCTCTACTCGTATTGCCTCGCCATGGTGGCCTCGCCACAGTGGGATTCATCTTACTAGTGCGGCCTTTACGGAGACAGAAACTTAGGATGCTTCCCTTAACACACATAATAATAGTACCAAAACATAATTTGACTCTTAAGTACCAATTCATTGCTTAACAACCTATCAATTACTCTCTACTTGATCATACATAAAATCACACCTGATTATATGAAATATAACAAATAGCCATAATGTAGCAAGACATATAATACACAATTCATCCCAAATATGATAACATGAGTAACACCACTATAACATAGAATTTAGTAACACATCGACTTCCAGTTCTTTCGTGCCAATTATTACATAAGATGAGCATGATCAATTACAATGATGTCAATTTCTTTACCAACACACATATAATCATGATTATGCACAGACAACAGTCAATAATGGTTCTCTTATGGAACGTACTCCCAAAAAGTTGTATTTCAGAACATGACATCCAATTTAATAATGTGTCGGAGCGTGACATCGGACCAAATAATGTGTCGGAGCGTAACACCCAATCAACAAACATACTCGCAATCATAACCATAATAAATAATTCACAATGTGCCAAGTTTATGTAATAAGTTCATTGTATGCAATTTGATCTTGAGAATCATTTATTGGGTTCATATCATTATTCCCTATTCACATGCATACAGAAGATACTACAAAGTAGTTAACAAACATGTGAGAAATATTGGAGAAAAATATTATTGAATTGTTGTCTCTACATTATTACATTGAGACCCTATTTATAGATACTATATTAGACTCCTTTTCCAACTAGGATACTATAATACAATCCTTTTCCAAGTAGAATCCTATATACTATTCTTATTCCTAATCCTATTCTAAGTAGGATTATAAATATTATTCTTGTTCCTTTTCCTATTCTAACACGCCCCCTCAAGCTGGTGTATACAAGTCATATGTACCTAGCTTGTTACAAACATAATTAATATGACGACTGATAATTAATGCCAGTCAATCTCAATGTGCTTGGTCGTCTCATGAAAGATTGACTTTGATGCATAATGTTGATAAAACATAGAGTAATAAATTCCTGAATTCCAGTGTTGAACTTCCTAAACCAAGCTCAGAAGACTATTTCATACCATAGAACAACTTGCACAATCGACACAAGGCTACCAAACTCCCCATAAGCAATAAAACTAGGTGGTTGCTCCATATGGACTTCTCCCTTGATCACCATGGAGAAGAACATTCTTAATGTCCAACATTTTTTTTTGACAAAAGTAAATCTAAATCAGAAAGTACTCGAAATCGGATATAAAATATGTTTATCATCTCGAAATTGCTCCAAGAAAGTCACTTTAAAACATGTTGGAACTTGCTCATGCGTTGAATTATTTGATTTGATGGCTAAAAATGGTCATAAATTGAGAAATAAAATTATATGGGTAGGGTCAGAATGATGACACAACCCTACTGAGAAACAAAGTTATATGGGTAAGGTCGGAATGATGATACGACCCCACAAAGAAAGAAGTTTATCGGTAAGGTTGGAATGATGACACGACCTTATGCAAATCAGATCTGAGAAAATAGTCACCGAAAGATGGCACGGTGCTACATAAATTAAATATGAAAAAGTAGTCACTGAAAGGATGGCACGGTGCTACATAAATTGAATATGAGAAAGTAGTCATCGGAAAGGTGCACGGTGCTACACTAATTATAGATGAGAAAAAGTCACCAAAAAGATACACGGTGACCCAAATTTCACTAACATAATCTTGGCTAGACGTGCAACATATATGGGTCATAGCCGCTCGCCGGCAGCAGAAGCTCTTTGATTTTCTACAAAGACCGTGGATGCTCTGATATCATGTGAGAAATATTGGAGAAAAATATTATTGAATTGTTGTCTCTACATTATTACATTGAGACCCTATTTATAGATATTATGTTAGACTTCTTTTCCAACTAGGATACTATAATACAATTCTTTTTCGAGTAGGATTCTATATACTATTCCTATTTCTAATCCTATTCTAAGTAGGATTGTATGTTATTCTTGTTCCTATTCCTATTCTAACAAAACATATATTACACATATGGGATTAAATCATTACCTACAATGCAACCACCACACTTGAAACCCCAATTGAATCAACAAGTTCATTGTAGGATATTATCAACATGAAGACAATTTATATTTGCCCTATTATTTCATGAATAGACATTCTCAAGTAATTCATATAGAATAGCCAACATGAATACACTACACATATAGAATCAATAATCAAACACTGAACCCTCATATTTACTACAAGTCTCACGATATCTAACTTACCCAACAATTTTTATGAGGTTCATCAATCATCCCAGTACAATGTACTAAGGCCCCAAGTTGCTTGGACTCTTCACTTTTGGTGCCATACCCGTGTCGAGACGACATGGGTGTGGGTGTGGGATTCCTATCCGATTTATTCAATCGGTTTCGGATACTTTGACCAAAATCAATGGGGAGAGTTTGGACAATTTAATGATTTTTGTAATCAATACAAAAACAAGGGTGATATTGAAGAAAATGAAATACTTTTTATATAGGAATTTCTGTCACTCTTTTTCCTTTGATCTCCTTCTAAGATTCTCCTTAAGTTCTCCAAGTAATATCTCATTATCTAGGTTTTATCACTCTATTTTTAGACATTTCAATTATTTTTAGGCAAATCCCTGCACCCGTATCCATATATGGATCCATATCTCCAAATCTTAAGAACTAGACCATGAAGGATCCGACCTCTAGATCTACACCCGTATCGGACACCCCCGTTCAAGTCCGAGCAACTTAGCTAAGGCCAATAATCAAGACTAGACCATCAGCGTCAGTCATGGACTAATCCCAACCCACATAGTAGATCTGGTTCTAACATTTGTTATTGCGCGCTTAACCATCCTTACTTCATGCTCGAAGGTCTATGCATGATTTTTCCCATCAATTTACATTATACTATGCGATGTCATCATGGTTTAGTACTAAAGAAGGAAAACCTAGCCTACTTGGTGCTAAGCGGATGTTGTATGATTCCAGCATGAATCATGTCTTTCGGGCGGCAATCAATGGAGGCAAGCTTGAAATACGTTGGTTGTATCTTTCTTGCACTGCGATCCCTTCTCTCCCTCCTTGTTAAGGCTATAGCAGCTTTTTGAGGGTTTCTAGGACAACTCCAGTCTATTTAGGGCACCTAGAGAAGGGAGGAAAGAAGAATTCACATCTTTTAATTTTGACCCGTCGATCCCGCTGTGACCAGTCCCATCCCCCCATGGCGATCCTGCTATGGAAGGCTGAGACTTGTTCGCGATAAATTTAAATTGCAAAGTTTTTGACCCATCTAAATAACGTTTGGGTCGTTATAGCTAAATATGGGGTCCTTCTGGTACATTACTTGTAGCATCACATAGTAGAACAAGTTAGCTTGATCATTCCTTGATTCACTAAGGAGCTTACAACCAGTTGGAGTGGTGGAAGAGAGGAGAGGGACAAAGCGTGAGATGATACATCCGCACGTGTGAGGATATGAATAGGAAGGTATTCAAAAAAGTTAATGATGCCACTAATCTGATGGAAAATATGCAACTACCTTTTGTTTATCTTGGAGTACATAGGTCATCCAATTTGTTTGCACAGATTCGATGACGGTCACAAAGAGCTCTGCTTTTCTTCTTCTTTCTTTTATAGCATATCTTACTCTCTTATATATGCACTTTCTGCTTTTCTCCATAAGAAAATTGTTAGTTGTCAAAGAGAAGTAAGTATTGTTTTGCTATTTCTTCCTGTATCATTATTCAATCATTTTCCCATTCATAAAGAAATCAAAATTAGCAAAAACACCCATCGTATTCATGTATCCTATCCCATGAAATGACAAAAATTTTTGCTGTTCTTTTGACATTTGATTGTTTCTCAATGTGTGATATAAATGACAAATTGGTAATATTTTTTACAGGAAATTTTGATGGAATTTCGTGCTGGTAAAATGCTCATGGAGGGGAAAAAGGTTATCCCTGATTCACGGAAAGGACTTGTCCGTATAGGCAGGGTATGAGAAAAGAAATCATATTTGATTTGGTTAACCATTTTTCTTGCTCACCTAAGTTTGACCTTGTTTAGTTTATATCGTGGTGATCTTACAACATGTTACTCGGAGATTGTTTAAATATCAATATGTGAAATTAAGATGTCATTTTGTTATCTTAGGGTGAAGAGGGACTACTCCATTTTCAGTGGCTTGACCGTAGTCTCAACGTTGTTGAAGATGTATCCTTGTTCCTGTCAAATATTACTGAAGTTTTTCTTTGATATTGCTTCACTTTTATGTTATTTATCATTGCTGTTATTCTGGATATCGCACCATCCACAGTATTAAACTGAAAATCTGAAAGTTGTTTCTTGACAAAGGTTGATAATAGGATCAGATTGTTTTCCCAGAGGAGGCAGTTTTTGAGAAGGTATTTCTATTCCCTGTTGCTGTTACTTCGATCGCTGAAAAACTATTGAATTGCAACAAAGAAAATTCTCAACATACAGAATCAATAGTATCTAGTGACCAATGACTGACTCTAAAACATGATTGTCAATCTAAATATTCATTTTTCACTTACAAAGGGTGCCAACTTCCTCCTATTTAGAAAAAAAATCCTTAAAATTGCCGTTTAGAAGTTGTCACTTCAATTAATATCTGATGCTAATTCATTGTTTTCTGATACTCTTTAGGTCAATCAATCATCTGGAAGGGTTTATATTTTGAAGTTCTGTACCGATGATAGAAGGCTTTTCTTTTGGATGCAGGTCATATCTGTTTCCATTGATATTACTTTATGCGTCTATGTGTTGCCATAGATATTGCTTTATGCTTTTAATTATGATCATGCTTTGAGTTTGTGATAATTTTCCTTTAATTTCTTGCCAGGAGCCAGCAGCTGACAATGATGCACAGTTATGTAGTTCAGTCAACTTCTACCTGAATCAACCACTGGGTAATCAAGTTTATTTTACTACCCGTCTTTTGTGGGTTTTAATTCTTTCAGTTTGGTTTTCTTTTGTCCTCACTTTTAATTTGCTTTATCTCCTTTCTGAAATTTAATAACCTGAAAGTTAATTTGTTAAAAGAACAACAACCTCTACCAACCTAGTTTAGAATTACATGGACTCTCACCAAATATTAAGAGTTTTCGAGTTGTCAAGGCCAGCATATTCTTTTATATCTGTCTAAAATTCTTTTCTCTTCTGCCTAATTGTTGCCTGCAAATCTAAATGACCCCTTTTCTGATACAGTTTGAGGCTTCTGCGTCACAGACTTGCTTGTGACAAGCTCTTCTTCATCCTTTTTTATGTGTTTCATGTTGCTTTTTTTAATTCTTAGATTGATTTCATTTCATAAAATTATTCATCAAATCAAGTGTCATGTTTGTTCTTGACATCTTTGATTTATTGATTTTCTATGCAGTTCCGTGTCGAGCATGAATTATTTACCTTTAAGAAATTTAAGGGGCTAGTTTGGTTGTAGTTGACTGGTTGTAACAACATAAAGGAACTGAAAATGGAATTCTAATTTGGGGAATGCACTTCAATATGTTGTTCTAGTTACTACATTTAGATGATGTTAATGGGCGTTTCATGTATATAACTTCTATTAATTCTCAGAGGGGAAGATTTTTAGCATACCTGTTTGGATCTTGGTAAATTTTTACTTGTTTGAATAGAGTTTCCTGGTGAAGACGAGCCTGAAGTTTCAGCTCCATTACCAAATTCTGAAGATATGGTAGAAGAAGATATTTCATCAAGGTAATACTAGTATAGTAAGAAGTATAAGATCTGTTTTTTGTGTTGCATCTCGTTACAAAAATGGGGGAGATTTACATGCTAGCAAAGATTCTTGAGAACTTGTGTCAATGGGTTTACCTCACTTTACTTTTACTGAAGAACATAAGCAACTCGACATTGAGTCATGGTTGATTACAACAACTACTAAGCCTTAGGGGTGACAATTTCAATCCATATAAGGTAAAAGAACCCATTTTACCCATATTTATTTTAATGGATCACTCATATTTTCTAAATGGATAAATATGGGTTGATCTATTTTAAGTGTTCATACAAATGTGGTCAAAATGAATAAAATATGGGTGTACCGTTATAGACCCATAGATCCCCCAACTCATAATAAAAAAATTTGAGTGATTTATGATAGTGTAGAACCAGGGTCAATTAATGCATATATATTATGTGAAAAGATGGACAATATACCTGTG
>JAABOM020000101.1:6020057-6038456 GCA_011800125.2 Solanum clarkiae
GACCCCATCAACACTTTACTCTTAAAGACCCACTTTAGGAAATTTCCACTCTTGGTCCCATATTTTTATTAATTTGATCCAATTGAGGACGTTTGGGGTTTACGTTAAATTACGGGTCCTAACAACTACATAAAAGAGTAATCAATTTGAAAACTCATGATCAAAGCCTAAAATGACACAATACTATCCGAAAGTACTTAATTCAATACACATAGGAGCATACAATGTTCAATCATAATTAACAAAAGGTTGGAATTCCAATTGTCTTATATAAAGTTTGAATCAAGTCAAAAATCCTTAGCTTTTCCCGTTCTATGATACTTTGAATCACCAAAATCTATTCAAATATAGCATCTCACATAAGACATCTAATGAGACTAAAATCAATCAATTATGAAAATAAAGGTAAAATGGTAAAAAAAAATTCCTTGCCAAAAAGTAGCTGAAGTCTAAAAATTAATACATAAAAATATTTTTCTAGTAACAAGGAGTCCAACAGTGAAAACTGTTTCAAAAATAGAGCTAAGATGAGGAATAAATCATCAATTTAAATTTAAGAATCCTAGTTCAAAAAATCCCAAAGTTCCAAATTGAAATCCCAAAATTATAAGTTAAAAATACAAGTTAATCGATGGAATAGGTTAGAGAATAGTTACCTAATCAATTTGTCTTTAAAAACCTTGAAATTCCTCCCTAAACGAAGCTTGGAATGTTGAAAATGGTGGAAATTGAATAAAAGACATAATTTAAAATTGGACACTGTTCAATAACTGTTTACACTCTGCAAACGGGGATAAGTAACCGCGAACGCGGACTACAAGTGGGGCTTGCACCAGAACAACTCATAGTAACACACACAGAGCACAGAGCGAACATGAATAGGATCTTTGTGATTCATTATGAACCCTGTGAACACAAACCAAATATGGAAACCTATCAAAAGTGATGTTTTCGGACTCAATGGAACCGTCAGAATTCAAATTCGAAACCTCCTAGGCCCAGAACCCGAGAAAAATCAATTAAATGAGTTTCGAACTCTAAAAATTAAAATATTCTCTGATGCTCTAAAAATTGCAATGAAGCCAATTTTAGCATTAATTTCACCACGTGGAACCATCTGAACTGGCGAAAATTATAATCCAACACTCCGAACTCTGAATATTAATCAAAGTCAAACTTATGATTTACAAATAAGTTAAAAATGGAACTTTGGAGCCTAAAATCTATGTTTCAACTCCAAATTCAGTTTTGCAAGTTCTCCTAGACCAAATTCGACATTTTGGAGCTGGAGCAAATGGAATCGACAAAATCAAAATCCAACATTTAAACTCCAAATGACCCCAAAACTCAAAATTTCCAACTTTAAGCCTTTAAAAATTTCTTTCTTTAGCAAAACTCCAACTTTTTACAATGTTTTCAAAATTAATTCAACTTTTAGACTTGACCAAAAATGACTCAGGGTAACTTTTGGGAAGGGCAAAATTATTATTTGGTCGAAAAAGTCAGAAATAACTTTTGAGGTCATTACAGTGTAGTAGCTGTAATTTTTTCAAGACTTAGTTTAATGATTTTTAATAATACAAAAAATATTTTTGTGATTTATAACAATACAAAAAATAATTTTGTCACATATGATTTGAAACTGACCCTTGTTCTATTTGTAATATTTTTTACTTCAAGATAATCTCTATTAGATTTAGTCTTCTACTGTATTTATTACAATAAATGAAATTGAAAGATAAAAAGAGAAGGATTGAAAATGAAACAAAAACATGTACTTTGTTTCTCAATTGGGAGTTTTGATAATTGTTTCATATTTCTTTCTTCCTTTGTAGATTATTATCATTTTTATGTTGTTTTAATGATTTGAGCAATCGAGCTTTCCTCTCAACTTCCTTCAACTTTTGATAAAACATAATTTTTTTCTTGATTTCTTTATGAAACATTTTGCAGTTTTTGTAGGCAGTCTATTTGACATTTGTGTTTTTTTCATTAACTGGTTTGTTTATTTAATATGACAAAAATATTTATGAATAGTGAGTTTTGATATACATGTTATTAATCAACTACACGCTCTCAAGGTATAACTCTCACTCGCATATTCTCCTCTTCCACATTTGACAGATAAGTGTTATTCTTTGGAGGTGTCTCACCTGATTAAGTTTATGAAGATCTGAAAAATCTAGATCTGAGTAAGGTTTTCCACCTCCAGACTTCTGATATGTCCTTCTTGCTACATTCCTTACTAAATCTTCAAAATACTTCTTTCTCTTTCTGTGTAGTTGCTGGCTTCAAAATCTTTGCATACGAAATTGTTGGAGTAACAGTAGTGGGCTAACCAACCCCTTTAGGAGATTGTCCACCAGTCATCATGTCCATCACCACTGAAATTATAGAAGACAAGGTACTGGCAGCAGTAGGATTTTTATAGAGGGTATAGTATTGTTTTGTGTCTCCTCTCTCGTTCAATCCTTTTTCATCAAATTGCTAATATCACTCTAATGATATGCTAATTTTACATAGTTATTCACATTCTAAATTATTTTTTTCTACTTGTTGTGTTATTTCAACAATTTGAGTGATTGAATTTTTTCTTGAAATTCATTAAATTTTTGGTAAAACATAAAATTTTTTAAAAAATTTCTGAAACTTTGATGAGTTTTCTAGGACTTGCATAAAAAAAATGTGTCTTTAAAAATTCGACCATAGTTGGAGTAATACTTATGCATTTTCTCCTTTAAGACATAAAATTTTTCTTTAAAAAGTATATAATGATCGATTTTTATAAAGACTCGGCAAAAATTATTCTTTTTTTTAAATAAAAATATCATATAATTATTTTTCTAGTATTTGAATATCAGAATCTAACTATTTGACTTTTTTGGGAATAAAATAAATATTAAGAGTCCATTTGGCCATGTGATTTAGTTTTCAAATTAGAAAATTTAATTTAAAATTTCAACAAAACTTCAACTTCAATTTAAAATTTTAATTTCTAATCTCATGTTTAACCACTTCTATTTTTATCAAAAAGATTATAACTTTTGAGACCCAAATTGGAGTCCAAATGCAAATAAATTTTCATAATATTTGTTTTTCATTTACCGCGATGTAAAATTTAATATAGTATTCAACTCTTCTCATTATATGTGTGTATATATAACTCTCTACATTTAACTCTTTTCTCCCGCTAGACGTTGCATTCCTTGACTAATTTCCAGGTTATTTTCTTATAGTTACCTTACAATATTTTTAATTAAACTGAGTATTGAATATTTGTGGTTTCTTATTTTAAGTTCTCAATTTTTTGTTCTATTGGATTCTATCTAGTTTTTTTTGGTACTTGATTTCTAGAATGCCATCTTAGTTTTTTAACTTGGAAACCAAACCCGACATTTAGTTTATATAATCAAATCCCCATATGCGAAAGTTGTTTTTTATTGGATGATAAAAAATTTTTGCTCAAAAGGCTCTATTAAATGAAATTTTTCTCTAGATATTTTAAATTTGTTGAGTGATTTCAAAAAAATATTTTAATGATAAGAAGGGTCATGTTTCTTCTAAAATTAGATATGATATAAATTGTATTCTTTTATGATTTATCGATATAGAATACAGAAATAATCACGAAATATTGAATCTTATAACTGGAATTGCTGCAGGTGCATCTGCTACAAAAAAAATGGCTAACATGGGTGAATCATTCAATGGTAGTTCATCTAGTCACCCAGGTGTAGTTCATGCTTTCAGATCCTTTCTGATCATGTTACTATCCCACGAATTTGACATGCATGTCATTATATATTCTTTAAGCTACCACTTATTTACTCTATCTCTAACTTATGTGTGAGTTATAGCATGAGTACTAATGGTGTAATGATGCCAGTTTTATCGAGGTCGATTGATATTAAATACGATTTTTATCTTGCTGGACTGCAACAAAATAATTTAGTTCAAACTAGTTCTAGTATTTTTTATGACAACCTACCTGAGTACGTTTTCCCAAATGAGCATGCAAGTTCAGACACTTCACAATAGAATAACACTGAACTTACGGACATGCATGGTAATTGAATTTAAAAAGTATGTTCCTTTCTTGAGATTTTTACTTTTTGTATAGCATAGAATATTCAGTTGTAGCAAAGAGATTAAAGGACTATGCTTAATTTAATATCTTTTGTTAAAAAAAGGATCAAAATCATTTCTTGATATGATAATTAATAAATTTATTGTTGTAACTTAGGTGTGAGTCATAGCAAATGTATTAATGGGATCTCGCCAGGTACACAACAGGTAAGTAAAACAAATCGCAGAAGGTGCATTTACAAATTATCATAACGATGATTCTTGTAATTCTTAATAGCATATGTTTGATTGCCTACAATTAGACATATACTATTACCTTATTGACAGTAACTATTACACAATGCCTTATTTCATTTGTGAGAAAAGAATGTTACTTTTTAGATGCCTGAAGAAAGGAAGATTTGTAATATGTATTCTAAGATCATCCGCACATTCTATTGGTTTGCTTTCCATTGCAATAGAACTTTGAAGGGGATCTGGGCTAAAATCTTGACATTCAATATAACTTTTATCTTGTTGGGCTGCAACAGAGTAATTTTATTCCAACCAGTTCTATTATTTTTGATAATGACCTGCCTGAGGACATTTTTCCGAATGAGCAAGCAGGTGCAGACATTAGACAACAGAACAACACCGAACGCATGGACATGCATGGTAAGAAATTAAAAAGTATGTTCTTTTCTTGTGACTTTTACTTTTTGTATAGTACGGAATGTTTAGTTGTACCGAAGAGATTAAAGGACATTGTTGAATTTAATATCTTTTGTTAAAAAAGGATCAAAATCTTTTCTTGATATGGTTATTAATAAGTGCATTATTGTGAAGGAGAAGAAGATAACATAACTCCATTGGGTCCAAGTCAAGTTAGCTTTACTCCTAATGGTGATATACATGTAGAAAAATCTGCTATACCCAGAGCAACTACAGAGAATGTCATATAGAATATGGGGATGGATGTTTCTTCTGGACCTTAAACTATAGAATAAAGAAGTGCTCGTGAATCATCCACCGAAGTAAGTTATCTGTTAAACTATATTTCGTCATGAATCTGAAATGTGGTTGCCTCCCAACATGGATGGATCTTGAATGTTATTTTATCCATCTAATCATCTGGTGTTTGTGTAGCCTTCCGATGAACATAATTTTGACGTCTCTACAACAAGATTATGTTGCACAAAGATAACCCAAAAATGAAAAAGAGAAAGGTATTGTATGATGTCGTTTGACTTGAATTCCGTCTTCTCTTGTTATTGACTTACGACTGTAATATTTTATTTTGTTACTTCCACATAGAATCTGACTATTCTTTGAGATAGAGGAATAGTAATTGTTGTTTTGGTAATAATTGCTAGAACAAAAGAAACTTTTAGCAACAATAAATGTGCATATCAATAAAGAGTGTCAACGATTGTAGTGGTATATTAATAGGCTTTAGGGACATTTACAAAGAGTGCTAAAATATAATTTTCACTAATAATTGCCACTTAAAAAATATAATTAGTGGTAATTAAGCTATTGTCATTAATTCATTGCTACTAAAAATTATTTTTGGTGTAGTTTGACAAGAAAAGTACAAGATTACATAAGCCTACTAATTGCACACATAAATATCATCATAAGAGATGAAGAAATATGAGCGATGAAGTGGCAGATATTTTTGCGATTATTTTGAAATGGAGATGTAATCAATCACTTAGGCTATAATACTTTAGATGGTATTCTTTATTTTTGAATTTTGGTTACGGTAGGTGCAGAAGATGTTTTCCTGATAAAATTTTTTGGTTTCACTTTTTGGACACTGATGGACTATTGCTTTTGTTGAGAACTCTAAAGTTACTTGCTGATTTTATTATCACCTTCTATTGATTAGAGGTATTCATCAGTTGCTTTGTACGATTTTGAGACACTACAATTCTGTAGTTTTCATATTTAGCCTTTTATGAAATGCTTTACCAATATTAAACTTATTTATATATTTCAACATTGTTCAGTTTTCTCTTATCAATTTCAGTTTGATAACTTCCATCTGTTGGGCTTAGATAGAAAACTATTACCTTAGTTGTTCTGTTTAAAAATCAGGTGTTAGAACAAAAGAAACCATAAGAAAGCTTCATGCATCTGAGAATACATATTTATCAAGTTAAAAGATAATCAAACAATTTCACATTTCTTCAAGCTTATAAACATCATAGTTTTTATTATTTTTTTGATAACAATCTTTTCCTGGATCTCTTTACAAATTATTTCCTTTTGAATAATGATTTATTCAAAAAAAGGTACTTATATAATATTTATAGTGATCCAAAAGGCTATTCATTTGTGACACCCCGTAACTTTATGCTCTTATATATCCATATTTCAAACCTCATTTGGTTAGGTTGGGGGTGTATTAGGTTCGTGGGAGACTCCTAGTACCTAAATGTGTTCAGGACTTCCCTAAATGTTGAGTATTGGGTGATGGTTCATGCAAGAGTAAACTTTAAATGAGCATAACTTTTAGTACATTTGGAAATAGGTGGCCCACAACATGTCTTATGAATTCCCTTTGAGTTATCCTCACAACGCACTTGGTTTCACCTCATTTGGAGTTCGGATGAAGTAGTTATGACCGTTTTCGTGAGACCCTCCCGTGCAGTGAAACCACAAGGGTAGCTTGACGGCCAGTGTTCTCTTGGACGGGCCGTCTACCTCACTTGAGGTTGGAAAGGGCCATTTTTGTCCCAAGGAGGGTGACACATCTAGTGGAACAAGCCATGTGGCTTGCCACTGACCGTGTGGAGGGGTCACAGGGTGTGTCAAGGAGACTTGTTGGACATTGGAAAAAATGTGGCTGAGGGTGGTACCAAAGGCAATATGAATGTTCTATCATGTTCCATCAATCGAGCACCCTTGATGGGACGTTTGAAGGGGGACAACTCATGTGGCTGGGGCATGAGGTGGCCTGGCCTTATTTTTGCAACCAATTGTGGTGCAACGGACCATCAAACAGACCGTGAAGCATCACATGACCCGTGAGTTGGTCCGTCAAAGTGACGAGACGTCAATTTTTCTAAGTTTCCCAACTTCCATTTTTTTCACTAAGGCACTTCACACGGGCACTCAACACGACATTTGGAGTACCACATGGCCAGTCAAATATCCAGTGACATGATACTTTGTCAATTTTTCCATCCATTCACTTATGGCGTCTTCATAAATTTTAATTACTCTAATGCCCTTTTTAGACTTCCAATGCTATCTTAACCTTCCTAAATGACCTAAACAATATTCCAAGGATCAAACTCATTACTCTCATATCAAATACACTCTCAATTCTCTCAAAATCCTCCATCAAGACCCCAATAACAATTTCAAGGAATCTCAAGAACAAGTTTGGATTCCAAGACCCACTTTCAAGCTTCTATTCTTTCTCAACTCAATTTCAAGGAACTTAAAGTGTAAGGTATGTTGGTTTCTTTCATGGGTTCCTTTCACCCATGATTCTCAAGCTTCCTTGTCTTAAAAATTGCATCATTTAAAGATTATCTACAAATAGGTCTTGCTTATTATGAAATTCACTGCACATTATGTTACAGCTATAAGAAATTGTGACTGTTTTACTATGTTTTGAGCTATAAATCTTTGATCTATTGTAAGATTTGAGGAGGGGTTTTGATGTATATCGCTTGAGGGTGTTGAAAGGTGAGGATTGATGGTTTTACAATGGATTTTCTTGCATGATTTCATCTCTACATTTCATGATTTTATACTAGCATTACACACCCTCTAAGTGTTTGATAAAATGTCTGGATGTGGTTTCTTGAGGAGTTGAAGGTCCAAAGCATGAGATATAATATGATTGACTATATGAATATGAAATGAGCTTATGTACATGATATACTCTATATAAAAGTGTTGCATTAGACCATTCCCAATCAAGGGCTCTAAGAACCTAGATAATCGAGATGGGGTTTTGTACTCATTAACCGAGGGAAGGGTTCGTGCTTCTCCACCTAGGTGATGGAGCTGCATTATCACTAATTGAGATGGGTTCTGTACTCATTAACCGAGGGAAGGGTTCGTGCTTCTCCACCTAGGTGATGGGGCGGCATTATCACTAATTGGGATGGGATTTGTACTCATTAATCGAGGGAAGGTTTCGTACTTCTCCACCTAGGTGATAGGGCGGCAATATCACCAATCGAGTGAGGGGTTAGTACTTCACCACCTAAGTGATGGGGCAACATCATAACTAACCTACCCAAGGGCTTGTGCTTTGGAAATCTAGCTTGGTCTATTCTAAATATATGATATCCTATATGAGCATGAGTTATTTAAACATGTTTTACTTGAGCATTGATCATACATGCCCTGTTGTTATATGATGTCTATTGCCAATTGTTATGCATTTTAATTATGATGTCTATCTGTCATTGTATTGCATCCTATATACTTTGTATATTTAAATGTGCTAACGTATACTCTTGCCTACATAATATCACCATATAGGAATCGGTGCCCAAGTTGATCATCCACCTCCTTCATGTGGATAGTTCGATACTATTCAAGCTAGTTGGCGAGTCCTCAACTTTGGGGACCTTAGTCTATGTTGTTATTATTATGTATTGAGACATTCTTCTCTATTGTCTATTTTTACTATGAGGGGGAGCCCGGTTGCTTGCCTTGGACCCACTCTTATCTGTGTATTAGAGGTATTTGTTGGACGTGTTATGTATATATGATATGAGTTTGACTCTTGTCTCTTGACTATGATATTGTGCAAGCTTTTCCCTTATCCCCTTTGCCCCTATTCTTGCTTTTTAATACTTTATATGCTTTCGCGGTCAATGTTGTGTAATGAAAACTTAAGAGGCTTGTTTGGGGTTCCTTCAGGTTCCCTACTCGCCTTGTCACATCTACGTCCCTAGGCTTGGGTCATGAAAAACTTGGTATAAAGTAGAAAAGTAAAATATTTTAAGAAGACTAAAAGATGTCATCGAACTTTAAGAAAAAAGCTCATCTATGTTATCCATTAGAAGTTGGGCTACTCTATGACATTATCCTTCAGCAAAGTTCTCATTTATGCCATTATTTTTAATTAAAAATGCCTACAGTTTAAACATATAACTTTGCATACATGGCCAATAATGATATGGCCAAGTCATTAATTAAATCCTTTTTTTAAAAAAAAAATGGCTTTAGGACGTTAATTTTAAGTCGCCTATGCATAATCGAACAAGATTTTAAGTTGAAGTGTGTATTTGGGGACACTATAGGAACTTAAGCTACCACTAGTTTACGCAAAACAAATTTTATTAGTATTTGCTTCCCATTGGCCGCAAAGTTGAATTTACTATAGTGTAAGTGGAGGCAGAATCTAAAATGCTTTATAGAAATCCAAACTCAAATTATATTCAACTCTTCTTTCCTTCTAAAAGTTACATTTCTTGGCTTTTTCCAAGTTATTTCTTATAGTGATTTTAATTACAATATTTCTTCAATGAATTGAGTTATGATTTTTTGATTTTTTTTAATTAAGTTTTGATTTTTCGTTTGTTCTATTGAAATTATATCTAATTATTTTGAGTTCTTGAATCTTGCGTTGTATTTTGTTTTGTGAAATGGAAAAAGATCGTACATTTAGTTTATTTAATCAAAAACTCCATACACGAGAATGCCGATTTTTATTTGGATGATAAAAATTGGGGGTTTCTCTGAATTATCAATCCGGACTTTGTTAAATTGAAAAAGAGATTTTCCTTTAGGCATTTTAGTTTGTTGAGTGCTTCAAGAAAATATCTTTAGGATTCCAAAGAAATCATGGATCTACTAAAATAAGATACGATATGAATTGTCTTCTTTTCTGGTGATCATAAGAATCTTTATCAAAGATTCACTCGGCTTTTGCACAAACTATTTAAATAATCACCAAGATTGATTTTCTCTAGCTTAAGAAATGATTTCTTTTGATCTAAGACATGGAATGAAAGAACTTTATAATTTTAGTTTTCTTGATCATTGGATTCGAATTTATCTATATCTATTGCATTATTCGTACAGTGTACATCTCAGTTCTATGGCTTATGATGCTCATATCAAAAAATTTTCTTTTTTATAACTTACCAGCAATAATCTTGTATTTACTATTCTGAAGGTTTAATGTTCTTGAAACATTTCCTTCATTTTCTTAATTTGTTATGTTGCTACTGTACTGGGAGATATTTTGAGGCCTGAGCTCATATTACCGCTGATTGAGGATATACCACTAGAAGGACAACTAGTTTCATACCTGCCTGAGGTGAAAAATTGGGCCCTGTTATCTCAAACTGCAAGGATAACAGTGCTGATGTTATCTTGAAAATTCTCATGTTTGCAGGTCCATTGGACACCATATGAATTAATGGAGTTGCTACAGAGTCCTCCATTCCGCTAGCAGTTAGACTAATTTACTTATGTGAGTCATCAAGATCTTATGTTTTCTGTTCACCCTTTTAGGTATACTTGCAGGGCATCTGTAAATTTGACTCTCTTCTTATTAAAGGTTCTTCAAACTGGACAAATAGATCTGACTCAGTTAGGAATTGATCCAAGTCAATGTAAGCAAGCATTGTTTGATCATTCATCTTGGTAGCTGAAAGCAATGAAAAACTAATACACTGATTTCAATTATATGAGGCCCACGTATGATGGTTGAACACCAAAGTTTTAAGTTTTATCGCTTTATTCATGGGATCTTGAAAATGTCTTTTTCCTCTCTACTATTTTTATGTTTTTATATCCTGTGTTATCATTATCTGTCTTATATAAATTGTCTCCTATTTAGTAACTATTATGTGTTTTTCGTTATTAGTTGCTCTTTTTGTTTCTTTTTCTCTTCCTTCCTTCCTTCTTTATTTTCATATTTATTTTATTTTGCTTATGGAGTTTTGACCAAACAATTATTGTTACTCTAATATTGATGAAAGTGTTTTTTCAATAGATTAGTCCAACATAAATTGCTATATATTCTTGAAAAATTTCAATTGTCACGACCCAAGCCTAGGGCCTAGATGTGACACGGCAAATGGGGAATACAAAAGGACCCAAAACAAGCCTCTTAACTTATCATTACACATCCTTGGTCGTGGAACCAATAAAAAAACAATAAGAGATAGTAAAAAGGAGACATGGGGCTAAGGGACATTTTTCATATCATAAAACATCATAGAGTCAAAGAGAGTCAAGGCTCATAGCATTATTACATAACTTGTCCAATAACACCTCTAAACATATGTCCTCGAAGTTGAGGACTCACCAACTTGCTTTGAGAGATATCGCACTAGCCACATGGAGGAGAAGAATGATCAAGTAGGGCTCCGGTTCCTACATAGTAATATCATCTAGGCATAGAGTATATGTTAGTATGTTTTAATGTACTAAGTGTGTAGGATGCAATGCAACAATAGATAGACATCATAATCAAAATGCATAATTAGGCAATAGGTGAACATATAACAATATGGCATGCATGGATGATACTTGAAGTAAACACGCTTATATATTGAACATATTAAATTAGTAGAAATAGACTATCATCATAGACTAAGAAACTTAGTACTTGGAATCTAAGGTATACCATCCCTTAGTAGTGATTGAGGAATGAACCCCTCAATTGGTTGATGAACATAACCACCCTCCATCGAAAGTTATTGAGGTGTCAACCCCTCAATTGGTTGATGGCTTACCACCTCCATTTGAGATGATTAAGGTATTAACCCTCAATTGGTTGATGGCTTATGACCCTCATCCGAGATGATTGAGGTATCAACCCCTCAATTGGTTGATGGCTTACCACTCCCATCCAAGATGATTGAGGTATCAACCCCTCAATTGTTTGATGGCTTACCACCCCCATCCGAGATGATTGAGTCATCACCCGTCAATTGGCTAAAGTCCACTCACAATACAATAGATACTTCTCATGGAACCAACACACACATAACACCCTTTCATCATCACTAAGTCACTTAACTCATATGCCAAGCATTAGGCCTTCAACAACTTAAGATACATTAACCAGACATTTTATCAAACACTTGGTGGGTGTGCAATGCTAATATAAAACTATGCAATTCAAGAGTGAAATCGTGCAATTTGCAATGCCCTCATGTAACATGCATCAAAACCCTTCATCAAATCTCAAGATAGACCTAAGATTCATACGTCAAAACATGCTTAAACAGTCACACTTTCACAAATATCCTACATAGTTCATAGACAAATTCATAGTAAGTAAAACAATAAGTAAATCAACTTAGAAACATGAGATTTAGGTAAAAAAGAGGCTTGGGAACCATGGGTCAAAGGATCTAATGGTTGAAACCCACATACCTTGACTTTGGAGAATTCTTGATGAAGATTAGAAATGGAGACTTGAAGCTTGAGTGAAATCCTTAAGAGACAGATGAGTTTTTGCACTTAAAATTTGGGGTGAAATATTTGTCTAAGTGTTAGAGAGAGTATTGGGGATTGTCTTGTATCATATGAACGTGAAATATGGCTAAGTATAGGTATTTTCTCTGGAGGACTTATGCTAAAGACCCAAAAGTCTTGGACCAGACAACAAAACCTGGGCAAAAAAAACATAGGAGTGCGTCCCTGGAGCGTCGCGCCTTGGGCGCGGTTCTTCACCAGAAATCGCTAACTTTGGGATTTCAAATTTTGATACGGTTACTCTAAAATCGGGGTTAAACCTATTTCACACTCATTTTGGCCTCTGATCGAGAATATGAGGTTGGATTTTTGATATCATGTACAAATTTCGAGATATATGGAAATTACGATTCTGGGCACTTCCGAGGCGCATTTTTAGGCACTTTTTGGGGTCATCTCAATATCTCCCCCTTGGGAACATTTGTCCCCGAATGTCAAAAAAGTTTATATTGGAGAAGTGGTCAAGATGGTTTCAGCTCACACAAGAATGTAACAATGCACTTAAATATCATTTCAAAAATCTCAACATAAGTGTAAAAATCAACATGAACTTGTCATTATAAATACGAATGTATGAAAATGCTATTAAGGCTAAAAATTAAGACTTGGAGTCATACAAAAAGAACTTCACATGTCATCATAAGCTTGAATAGAATGAAAGAGGTGTGGATATTGCTTCTCTATGCCCATTCTGGCTCCCTGAGAGAGACTACCGACTTGACGATTCTTCCAAAGGCCCTTGACAAACACTGCATCCTTATTAATCAACCTTTTCCATCCATCCATCCAATATCTCCACCATGATTTCCTCCTGAGCCAACTTATCCTCCACAATAACCACAACCTAAAAGAGTTCTATAGCACTAGAGTCACCAACACATCCCCTCAATGTAGAAACAAGAAGATTCGGACGAACCTTATACATATCCATATGCAATCCCCATTTGCATGCCACCTTACCAATCCTCCTCAATACTCTATAAGGACTCAGAAACCTTAAAATCAATTCTCTCTCTTGCCAAACTGAACCATACTCTTCATGGGTGAAACCTTCAAATAGACCCAATCACCAACTTTAAATTCAAGATCCCTTCTCCTCACATCGGCATAGGAATTTTGAAGACCTTGGGCTGTTTTCAACCATTCCTTAACCAAACTCACCTTCTCTATAGCCTTCCTAACCAGATCAGTACCCAACAAAGCCAAACTCCCACTTCAAACTACCCAATAAGTAATCTACAATGCCTACCAAGGAGGGCCTCAAAAGGAGCCATAACAATTAAGGAATGATATATATTATTAGTCTCATCAAGAACTATCTTTCTCAAGTCATCAGCACTAAGAACACACAACCTACCTTGGTACCTAAGTGCACCATCTCTCCCATTTGGAGAAAACCTCCACCTTGCCAATGCTTGTCAAAGCCTTCAATTCTAACAAGGAGGTATTAAGATTTTTTTTTTGCTTCGACCTCATCAACCAAGGAAGATTTTTGAACCACCAACAACCACAATACCACCATAGTCAAGCTCTTCCAACCTAACCCTCAATCTAGCCGACCAGTGGACCTCACTAGCCATCCCTTTGCTAGCACCATCAATATGAACTAGGCTACCCATGGACCCCCTAGTCAAATCACCAACCACAATATTAGTCTTACCAAGATGATAATGCACACTCATATTGTAATTCTTAAGAAGTTCTAAACACCTTTTTCGTCTGAAGCTAAGATCCTTTGGGTGAACACATATTAGAGACCTTTGCGATCTGTAACCGTATCAACATGCACTCCATACAAATAATGACATCATATTTTCAAAGTAAATATCATGGAGGCCAACTCAAGGACATAGATGGGATAATCCTTCTCATGCATCTCAAATTGTCTAAAAGCATATGCTATCGCTTAACCATTTTCCTTCAAACCACAACCCATACTAATTCGGGAGGTATTACAACATATAACAAACCCTTCCGATAGAGACAAGATTAGAGCTTTTTTCAAAGCTTATCCTTCAAGGTTTGGAAACTCTTTTCACACTCCTCGGTCCATACAATCTTAGCCTTCTTTTGAGTCAACTTAGTCATGGGAGAAGCAATAGAAGAGAACTCATTTGCGAACCTCTAGTAGTAACCCGCTAAGCCCAAGAAACTCCTAATGTCCGAGGGAGTCAAAGTTCTAGGCCAATTTCTAATCACATCAGTCTTTTTTCTGGCTTCACCTTAGTACCATCCCCCGACACTGCATCAGTCATTTTTCTGGCTTCACCTTAGTACCATCCCCCAACACTGCATGTCCTAGAAACGCAACCACTTTCAGCTAAAATTCACATTTCTCATACCTAGCATACAACTTCTCTTCCCTTAATCTTTGTAGCACCATTCTCAAATAAGCCACATGCTCTAAATAAATCAATACTTCATCATTAGAGACTGCCACAAACATGCCAAGGTAGGGTTTTAAGACCCTATTCATGGAACCCACAAACATAGCTAGTACATAAGTCAACCAATCAACTCCTCCACGACTCAAAATGCTCATTTCCTAGCCTGAAAGGGCACCTGGAGATATTACCTACCCTCGTCCTCACTTGGGGACAAAACCCGAACTGAATATCAACCTTAGAGAAGTGACTAACCCATTGAAGTTGGTCAAAAATATCATACATCCTTGGGAGAAGGGGGTACTCATTCTTTATGGTGACCCTAATAAGTTGTCGGCAATCAATACACTTTCTAAGGGAACAAACCTCTTCCTATGCAAAAATACACCGGGTAGCTCACTAGGGAAAAGGGAACATAAGGCTAAGGGACATCTTTCATATCATAGAACATCATAGAGTCAAGGCTCATAGCATCATTACATAACTTGTCTAACAACACCTCTAAATATTAAACTTAGCGGGTGCCAAGACAAGCAACTGGGCTCACCCTCCTAGTCAAAGCATACAATAAAGGAAAGAGAGTCTATACATAGCATAAATCGAGAGAAGTATGTCCTCAAAGTTGAGGACTCACCAACTTTCTTTGAGAGATAACACACTAGCCACATGGAGGAGGAGGAGGATGATCAAGTGGGGCTCTGGTTCCTACATGGTAACATCATGTAGGCATAGAGTATGTGTTAGTATGTTGAGTGTACTAAGTATGTATGATTCAATGCAAAAATAGATAGACATCATAAACAAAATGCATAATTAGGAAATGGGTGAACGTATAACAATATGACATGCATGGATGATACTTGAAGTAAACATACTTTATATGGAACATATTACATTAGTAGAAATAGACCTTCATAATAGACCAAGCAATTAAGTATTAGGAATCTAAGATAGATCACCCCTTAGTAGTGATTGAGGAATCAACCCTCGATTGGTTAATGGACATGACCACCCTCCATCGAAAGTGATTGAGGTATCAACCGCTCAATTGATTGATGACTTACCGCCCCCATCCGAGATGATTGAGCTATCAATCCCTCAGTTAGTTGATGGCTTACGAACCCCATCCGAAATGATTGAGATATCAATCCCTCAATTGGTTGATGGCTTACCACCCCCATCTGAGATGATTAAGGTATCAGCCCTCAACTAGCTATGGTCAACTCACAATACAATAGATACTTCTCACGGAATCAACACATACATAACATCCTTTCATCATCATAAATTCACTTAACTCATATGCCAAGCATTAGGCCTTCAAAAACTCAAGATACATTAACTGGACATTTTATCAAGCACTTGGTGGGTGGGCAATGCTAGTGTAAAACAATGTGATTCAAAAGTGAATTCATGCAAGAAAACTTATTATAAAACAACCCATCAACACTTGGTAATACCCTCCTATAGATACATCAAAATCCTTCATCAAATCTCAAGATAGACCTAAGATTCATAAATTAAAACATGCTTAAACAGTCACACCTTCACAAATCCCCGACATAGTTAATAAACAAATTTATAGTAAGTAAAACCCATAAGAACATCAATTTAGAAACATGAGATTTAGGTAAAAGGGATTCTTGGGCACCATGGGTGAAAGGACCTAATGGTTGAAATCCACATATCTTAACTTTGGAGAATTCTTGATGAAGATTGGAAATGAAGACTTGAAGCTTGAATGAAATTCTTAAGAGTCGGATGAGTTTTGGCACTTGAACTTTGGGGTGAAATATTTATCTAAGTGTTAGAGAGAGTATTAGGGAATGTCTTGTATGATACGAAGGCGAAATATGACTATATATAGGTATTTTCACGCATGGGAGGACATAATCCCAAGACCCAAAAGACATGGACCGGACTACACAAATAGGGAAAAAATAACAAAAGAGCATGCCGCAGGCGCGTCGTACCTTGGGCGCGGTTCTTCACTGGAAATCACCAACTTTGGAATTTCAAATTTTGATACGGTTACTCTAAAATCTGGGTTAGACCCATTCCCCATTCAATTTTGCCCCTTGATCAAGAATATTAGGTCAGATTTTTGATATCACCCATGGATTTTGAGATATATAAAAATTACAATTTTGGGCACTTTCGAGATGCATTTTCGAGCAATTTTTGGGGTCGCTTCAATATTCCTACGCGTCAAAGATACTTTAATATAAAAAAAAATGGAAAGTTTTTCCAAATAAATTATTAGCCTCATGCAGTCTGAAATTTGACACATGAAATAGAAGAAGCAAAATAATAAAATCTATGGTTATTCCCTCAATCTATTCTTTTTAAATTGGGTGGGAATTCAATTTTTTTGAAGGTGGATCAAATATGAATCAACTTATACTATCCATCCATTAATATAGTTGAGGTCTTATGTCGATGGCTTGATCTGATCACACTACATGCACTATTACCGATGATTTTTAGACCTCCAAATTCAGAGATGAATGACCAGTTATCCAACACTTCCTGCAAGAAATCTCAAAAATGATAAAGGCACTAGACACCTTCCATAATTTGGAAGATCTTAAATATTGTGGAGCGGTTAAAGAAGAGCATAGGCAGTTGTTAGGAAATGAAAAATTGCATCGAGATTCTTTTCATCCTGTATTTAGGACCCATAATTTAACGTAAACCCCGAATGTCCTTAATCGGATCAAATTAAGGAAAATACGGGACTAAGAGTGTTAATATCCAAAAGATGGTCCTTAAAGATTATTGTTTTGGTGGGGCCTTATGGGTTTGGTACCATATTATTGGTCCAAGTGTTTCAAGTAAAGGTGAACATGTATATATCTATTTCTCTTGTACAAGATTAACATAATACACTTAGCAAAAAAAAAAAGGAAGAAAGCTTTGAACACCATAGCAAGGCTCTCGGCCTGCTACAGTTCTAGAAAAAAAATTACTTTTTTTCAGGTTTTCGATTATTTGACGCTTGAAGCTTGGTATATTGAATAACCTAAGTAGCGTGGAGGCGTTGGTTGGTAAGAAAAACGCGTGGTTTAGCGGTTACGAAGAAATTAAAGTTTGAAAGGAGTTGAAAGGTAAGTGAAGTTTTAGTCTTGTTTGATTTAATTAAACGATGTTAACATGTTAGAAGTAGGTTATTTTGAAGGAAAAACACAAAAAATGGATTGATTGTTGATGAATTTCGAATTGGGAATGTTAGGGCTAACATAGAAATAAAATGGAACATTGAAGGATATTGAGCTTTCATTGCATGATTGGGTTTAGAGAGTATGGAATAAATTTGGAAGAAGAGAAAAATCATTTTTGTAAAAGTGTGTACGCAAATAATTAGAATTCGACCCGGAATTTTAATTATGTTGCGTTTTGACGCCGAGAAGTGATATTGGGCGTTGGGGTGTTGAAATGCGATTTGTGAGGCGTATAGAAGGGATTGAATGTCGTGAAT
>JAABOM020000101.1:6137616-6148324 GCA_011800125.2 Solanum clarkiae
CCGGGCGGCGCCGGCAGAGGCCAGCGTCCAGGGGTGTGTGTGTGTGTGTGTGTGTATATATATATATATATATATATATGTTTCCATTATTTTGGTTTTCGTTCATGTCTTTACTTTGAGGACAAGGTATTCTATTTTGATGGGGTGTGGGAAGTTATGGAATAAGGTGAAGTCTGAGTAGCCTCGAGTCCATAACTTTCCCTATTTTTGATCCTAAGATTTTCTTGCAGTGATTTTTTTCCTTGTGGATGTTTTAATTTCTGTTGAACCGGCATGTTTAGTTACTGTAGATAATGTGTAAATACACAGTAGTATGGTCTTTTGGCGTATACATAGTCCTAAAATACTTTTTGAATGATTTGAAAAATTGAGGTACCCCCAAATTTTTTGAGATTGTTGGTTATTGATGCAATCATGCATTTTGATTATCTGGTGATGTTCGTTCTGATAATGTAAAGGTAAGTTGAGGCTTGAAGCATGACCTGTGAGTCTATACTTGATTGTATTTGCAATGCCATGTGTGCTGTGAGCTTATCATTGCTTTGGGTGAAACTCTCAACTATGTCTTGTCTTTGCATTTTTGCTGATTTTGCTTTAGCCATGAGTAGCTACAAACCCACAGCTTGGGGTTGTGGGAACCATGGGTAGTTGATTTGAGATGACCTAGATTTATTGCATTTCTATGATTGGGGTTTTGTATATATTATTTATTTCCCTTTATTTTGATGGTTGTTTGGTGTGGCCTACACCAAACCCCGCCTACTTTCACGATCCTGACCAAGGTAGTGATGAATAGAAAAAAGGAAGTGATGACAGGATTCGATTGATGTGTTCTCGTCTAATCAACCAAACCTAACAAAGGGGAGGTTGACTGAGACAATAAGTAACGGTTAGTTGGCACACCATGATTGCTGACCAAGCGCCATGGTGAAATTCGACCTTCACATTCACAAGAGCGCTGGAAGAACCTAAGTTACCATCCTACATGCAAATTTTCATTTGTAGTTATGTTGTCTATGGTAATCGAGTTAACGAACTATGAGGAACACAATTTCTAAGTTGTTCTTAAAATTGAGTGTTTCCTCGAGTAGTAATGTAGCTATTATTTTACTTTTGTTTTTAAATCACAACTCCCTCCCCCCTCCACTTTTAGAGATTTTAGTTATACATACTCGAAATGATTGATAGTGAATTCTTGTAGTCAAATCCTGTATTCCCTGTGGATTCGATCCTAACCTTTGGTTAGGTTAATTACTGACATCGACCGTTTTCTTATTGGGGCATGAACATCAGCATTATGCATATCATTTAATTATGAGTTATGTTTTCTTGTTGCATTGCACCCCGCATACTTAGTATATTCCAAGTACTAATGTATATTTTTCCTATATAATCTAACCATGTAGGGACCAAAGCTCCTATTCATCCTCCTCTACGTGACTAGTAGGCTTTGTTGAAGATTGCTATTAGTAAGTCCTCCATTCCGGGGCAACAATCACTTTCTTTCATGCTACGTTAAAGACTTATTTACGTTTAAACACTTACTTTTGAGGGTGAGCACGAGAGATGTCTTAGGCCCCGCTTCACTCATGCTAGAGGTGTTGTTAGATATGTATTTATGTATGTGATGAACTTGACTTATTATGCTTGTGTAATTATGGAAGATTTCCTTCAGTCCTTATTCCCTTGAATGTGTTGATGCATGTTGATATGATGTGGAACTCCTAATTCCATATTGCCCCCATAGCATGGGTTCATACGTACCCGCCCCTAGTCTTTATTTGTTGTGTGCTCATGCTAATCCTTTTCCTTATAACATACCCATAGCTTGAGTCCAAAGTCCCGCTTCCCCTTAGAATTATTTGCTTGTTGTTTAATTATGCTTCTGCAACAAAAGGTGTGTCATACATGGTCAAGAGGTTCGTTTAGGGTTCCTTCGGGTTCCCCAATTTTCATGTCACGTGCAGGTCCTAGGCTAAGATGTGACACTTTACACTCATGAATAGACTCTACTCGATGCGGCATATTAGATGCTATAAGATACTTTAAATCTTTTGCTCTGATACCAAGTTTTTCACGACCCACGCTAAGCCCTACACATCATGCGATGGTCGAACCCCAAAAGACTCCAACCAAGCCTCTTTGCACATGAGCATTCATAATGTAATAAACGTTAACATCAATCTAAGATAAATCATAAGTAAAATATCAAGTCAAGATAGACTAAGCAACAAAATAAGACAAAACAGTTTTTGATTAAACGGGGTTACACCTCAATCATTAGTCTAAACATGCCTCTACTAATCTAGATGAGACATAGGACAAGCCCTAGTTCACCCAAAACATGAACTAGTGAAATAGTCCAAAACATAACAAGGAAACATAGTAGTCTTTCCCTCAAAACATGAGGATTCACCAATTAATTTTCAAGTGAGAATCCAAACTAACCATGGGTGGAATAAGAATGAGTTTTTGTAGGCAAAGGAAAGCATGCATTGGTACATTCAATATACTATGTATGCGAGCAATATGCATGATAAATATGTGAGATAATA
This sequence comes from Solanum clarkiae, assembly GCA_011800125.2. Lineage (NCBI taxonomy): Eukaryota > Viridiplantae > Streptophyta > Magnoliopsida > Solanales > Solanaceae > Solanum > Solanum clarkiae. The sequence goes on from JAABOM020000101.1 coordinate 6,140,172, forward strand.
ATAAGTAAGAGTTATGTATCACAAGACGAATAGTCAATGAAATGCGTAATAAGATTATAAATTTACTAGAGATGATAAATGCATCAAAACAATATAAAAGCTTGAAAGTAAACTTAATCATTTTGTGTGTTATGGACCTTAATTGATAATAAGATCATGCGAGCTACAAAATAAAATCCGATGTAACTCCCACATTAAGAAGAGAGAGGCAACTTGCTAAGGTTGACTGTGATATTACAACTTCAAGCTATACGTGGATCCATTATCTACACCAAAATAGGCTCATACGATGGTATGTAGTTCAGAGCTAAAGGTTGCTCTAGAATTCCCTTGGTTAGCTCTTTAAAGCTTCCGAACCAAGCTCTACCTCAATTCTTCTCGATATTAATTCAAATTCCCATGGAATAGTAAGCCATTAGTGATAGTGTATAAAAATCAATTTCATTTATAAATTATCATCATAGAATAACTCATTAAAATCTTTGATTCAAATGATGTGAGTGTTGCAACACTAATGAATTCGTGAGTAGGTAAGTATAGCTTTAAAATTTTGATTCAATCAATGTAAGAATTTTCTTTCAACATCTTGAATCTGTGAATCGTTCATAAATCCTTGAGGGCATATCATAAAAACTTAATGCATTCTTTTCACCATACTTGTATAAGGACCTCATCAACTCATGATCATACTTTATAATAAAAATTAGGGTCAAAGCATGAGTTCACATGTAATCAACTTAAAAATCATGCATAATCATGTAAAATAAGTTCAATCAAAATCATAATTGAAGAACTCATAATAAAGTTCATGAATCCTGAATAACATTAAGGAGAAATTTAATGAAACTCCTTAAAATCATGTAATTAATGACAACTCATGCACAATCAAGTGGTAATCATAAAATAGAACATAATTTATGCAATGGAATGAAAAATAATCAAAATTCATAATTTTTATACTTGAACTTGATTAAAAAAGAGGAGAATCTTTTGGATTTCATGGATAAAAGAAGTACATCAATGAATACCTATATACCTGGAGCGAAATCCTTAAAGAAAATCTAAGATTTAATAGTGGGAATTAAAGAATCCTAACTTAAGTTGATGAGGATCCTTAGAGAGAAAATACTTTAAAAACTTTTGTGAAATTGAAAGACTGAATAACCATGGGGAGTATGAAAAGGATAAAAATAGTTATAGGTAGATTTTATAGGACCAAAATGATATAGTTTAAGGGTTAGGAGAATAGAAAAGGTCCAAAATACCCTTAACTAAAAATTATTCGTCAATGACTACGACCTGACTCTACGGACCATAGACCCTTTTATGGTCTGTAAATGACCATCCATAAAAACTGCTCCAAATTCCCCACTTTAAGGATCTCAATCAGAAACCCCATTGATCATTCGTCAATCATTCTATAGACTGCATGTTCGTAGAAAAAGAACTATAACTTAGCAAATCAAATCTTAGAACCACAAATCAAAACTATGGGTCAGAGTCCATCATACGATTCGTAATCCCCTCGTGGAACTGCTCTTGTTGTCCAAAAATATTCTAAGGGGTCGTTTGGTACAGTGTATAAAAATAATACTAAATGGAGTGTATTAATAATTCTTGCATTAGTAATGGATGTATTAGTTATGCTTCCATTAGTTATACAAGTAATACACACCTTAATACACAATAAGATGTATATGATGAAAAAGTGTATCAAACATGGTACTAGTAATACATCAAATTAATACATACATTATTTTTTTTAATACACTCTATTAAACGACCCCTAAATATTAGGATGTTCTACGAACCCCAACCATGGCCCATATAAACTTCTATAATCAATCTTGTTGGGTTGTACAAAAAGTCCTACAACTTGTTTATTTTTTTCATAATTTTGACCTCTTCTACGACTCCTTTCCAACGGCTGTAGTTTCTTTTGTGGCTCATAATCTTCCCTCGTAGAAACTCAAAATTTCTAAAAAAAAAAAATTCAATTCCCAACCACCTTCTACGACCCTCTGTTCACGCCCCCTAAAGAGTTGTATGAGCATACACAATGCTCATAGAGTCTGCACCAATTCCAATTTTGAGATTTTCTTCCTTATTTCGACTTCCAATTTACGAGGGTATTACAATCTTGTAATCTTAAATTAAAAATATATTCCCTCCATCCCATTTTATGTGGCACCCTTTGACTTGACACGGTGTTTAAGAAAAAAATAAGACTTTTGAAACTTGTGGTCTAAAATCATTTTGAGAAATTTGTGTGGTTGAGATTCATTTTATTAAGGGTAAAAGAGTAATTTTAAATTCAAATTTTTACGAATTAGAGTAAGGTGACATTTTCTTTGGAACGGTCAAAAAGAAAACGCCACATAAAATGGGACAGAGAGGGTACTAACTATACCAAATCATCCTTTAATCTTGTGGTCTTAACCTGCTATATGTAACATTGAAATTAGCAAGTTGATAAAATAAAGAATAAGACATTCTATTTTAAATAGACTAAAAGAGTGTTTGAATTGACTTTTTTTTAAGTGGCTTGTAATTTAAAAACCACAAATCATAAGTCAGGGACCTCCTACTTTTGGCTTTTGACCTTTTAAATACTTTTTCAACTTTAAAATGTTCTTAGAAGTCAAAAGCAAAAAAAAAAAAAAGTCAATCCAAATATCCACTAAAAAGAAAATAAGACAAACAAATTGAAATGGAGAAAGTAATTAGTATTGAAAAAATTAAAAGGAAAGATACAAATATTAATCACACTTAAAAAATGCTTCTAATTTAAAAGAAAACACTAGTTGATTTGAAAATGAGTTATGCAAATAATAAATTTCACATAAGTAATACTTGTTTGATAGTTAGATATGAGTATTCACGGATAAAATTAATATAGTATTTAATTTGCAATTTAAAAATTCAGGTAACAATAAATTAGCTTTGAATAAATATGTAATTTTAAAATTTCATAATTAATTCATATCTCTAATCCGCCCCCAAACTCCTCCTTAAAGTGAAGTTGGTGTCTTCTTCCTCGTGGCTTCACCCTAATCTGGAACTTTGGGATTGAGGAAGGTGTCAACCATGTCTTCCTCCAAGCGAAATCACAAGGAAAAGATTGTTCGTCGCAACAAGTTTGTTTCTCTCTTCTATCATTTTTGAAAATCTCAATAGATCCTTGGTTAATTTTCTGAAAATTTTGTTACAGAGAAGAGAAGGTTGAAGAACCGGAGCTACCCAAGTACAGAGATAGAGCTAAGGAAAGAAGAGAAGATCAAAATCCTGATTATGAAATCACTGAGTTCGGCGCTTTTCACGCTGTCGCTCCTCCTGGAAATGTTGATATTCTGTAAAAATCCAATAATTTCTTCTCATTTTTTTCTTTCAATTCCAACAAAACGGTCTTTAGGGGTGTGTTCTGAATTTATTGTTTTATACTTTTACAGTTCTGCTAATGCTCAGAAATTATCTATTGAGAAGAGCAAGTATCTTGGAGGTTAGTAACAACTACTTACGTGTGGTGGTACAACTAATTTTTTAGCCTCTTGTATGACCAAATGAGGATTCAATAGCTTTCTTCATTTATGTTCTAGTTGATTTATCCTTTTCTTTTTTTTGGCTTATCCTATATTAGGTGATGTGGAACATACACATTTGGTTAAAGGGTTAGATTATGCTTTACTTCACAAAGTGAGAAGTGAAATAGATAAGAAGCCAGAAGCTGGAGATGAGTTTGAAGGGAAACCTAAGTAAGTACTTATTGCTTAACTGTAACACGGCATAAGTAAGAGCCTGTCAACTTTTGTTGAATTGTTTATCTAGTTTTCTGCCTAATAAAGTTTATCTATGTGTAGCTTCCATGCCTGAGACAGTAGCTTCAGATTTGTGGGGGGTGGGGTGGGGTGGGGGGTTACTCTTTTTTAGATGCTCCTGTTGACGTTCTTCCATTGATTGCCCTGATTTATGACCATTATCATTAGTTGCTCGCGTTCTTCTGCTAACATCCTTTTGTGTACATAAAAGTAATGAGCATTTTTAGCGAATTATTCTTTTAAACACCATGTTTAAGAAGCAATAGTGCTGGAAATTGTTCGGTTGATTATTTTTATTTTATCTCTTTTGCTAATAGAGGTTCAAAGGAAGATCATCAATTGTCATTCCGCACTGCAACTGCCAAGGTGCATGAACTCTTTCAATTGTTTTTGTGTCAAATATTTATAGTTGTTGCTTGGTGTTATTTTCTTTCAATAGAGTGACTAGTAAGCTTTGGGTTGCAGTCAGTGTACCAATGGATAATCAAGCCTCAGACTGTTATAAAGACCAATGAAATGTTTCTTCCTGGACGAATGGCTTTTATATTTAATATGGTATGTTTTCCTTTGATACTTCCTCTGCTATTTTGTTAAGTATTCATGGTTCTTCTACTTGCCTTGAAAGGAATTTATTTCACAGACCATTGGTTGAGTTTTCTTATAGTGCTCTTAGAGTTGACATGTAATAGTAAACAGAATTTTGTACTTGTGGTAAGCTTCTATTTCTATATTGAATCATAGCTTATCATTTGCAAAATTGCAGTTAACTGTTGATTTTCCCTTGGGTGCAGCCATACAGCTCCTTCTAGAGTTTAGCTTGTATGGCCAGGATAAATAGTCTTGTTGTTCTGAAGTCCTTTCTTTTCTAAGGGGACGATGGAAAGGGTATTGTTGGGAGTTGGATGCGAGAATTATTGGAGTTGCATTAATTTGCTTGGTAATCAGATGTGTCATATGCATGGTGAAAAAGATGTGTACGGTTTTGCTCACTTGTGTTTTTGCTGTGTGTATGTTTTCTTTCATGGTCTCTATGTTTCTTCGCTTTGATGTGTATATTGCAGGATAGTGGATACTCCACTGATATTCCTACAACTCTACACAGAAGCAAAGCTGACTGTCCAGTCCTTGAGGTATTTCCTTTTTCCCCATATTCCACTACTGTCAGGCAATTTCTTCCTGAATCTTCCATCTAAATGGGTAATCTCATCTATCTTTTCTAGGAAATGGTTACAGTCAGTGTTGATGGTTCTGTACTAGACCGTATAGCTAAAATCATGTCCTATCTCCGTCTTGGATCATCAGGAAAAGTTCTCAAGAAGAAGAAGAAGGAAAAAGATGGCAAAGGTGCTCAGTGTTCGTGCCTTCTAAACCTTTACTTGTATTTTCTGAAAGTAATATATCTAGTTTGTTTTATGGGAAACTTTCCTCTAATTTCTGATTGGTGCCATTGCATGCCCCTGTAGGCCTATTAATGTTTTTGCTTACGGTAATGAATTTGGTTCTGGTTTCCTATAAAGTACGGTAGAATGTTCGTGGACAGGATAGAATGTGGGTTTTATTCTGATTTTGATACCAGGGCTCAGGGTGAAACTTAAAGGAAATGTCATGTGGATGTGAAGGTAGTTACAGTGTAGATATATAGGCAATATATAATATCATTCTGCATCTCCATGGAGACTAAAGAAAAGTCTTTTGGTTCTCTACAAGTCTTATTATGTATTCCCAATGCAAACTATAGTTTGCTGCTTTTTCCTTTTCTTTGGCTTTTGGATTTTCTAAATCCAATCTCCTATTCAGCAGTAAATACCTGGGGGTTTCCTTTTGCCTTTTTCTTTCTTTTTTGGGGTGGTGGGCTTTTGGGATGGGGTGGGGTGTCTCTTCTCTTCATTGATAAGGAGCTGCACTTCTGGTCCCCTTGTTCTGTGTTCTGACAAAATTTTAATATTGGACAGCGAAGACAGTGATATCCAATGGTTATGATGAAGTATCAAAGTCGGATGTGTCAAAGAGCCAAAACGATAAAGAAACTGTGCCTCCATCTGCACAACTTCCTAAAAAGAACCATTCAGAAAGAAGAGAGAATCAGGGACCTGCTGTTGCTCGAGCTGAAGAAGATGATATCTTCGTAGGGGAAGGTGTTGACTACTCCATTCCTGCTGGAGGCATGGGTCAAAGCCCTGTATCGGAGGACATGGAAGAATCTCCTCGAAACAAAGAGAGGACCTCATATTTCAGTGAACCTGCATATGGCCCAGTACCTCCATCTGAGCCTTCTCATGATTGGCAACATGTGGTGAGTCAATTTTGAGTCGGAAGACATGATTAGACTATTCTTGTTAAAAAGGCTTAACAATACTTTATTACAAAATCTACCTGTTTCATTCTCTGTCCTACATTTATCTGAAGAAAGGATGAAGGTGGATGCTCTCATCGTATTTGTCCAGTACCGCCGTTACTGTTTTTACAATGTTAATTAGATTTTCCCATGTGTTGCAACTGATATTCATCTTCTGATTGTTGAATATGTTTGATCTGGTGCAGAATGGATATGATGCAGTGCAAGCACAAGCTCTAGCTGGTGTTTACCAACCAGAGTGGCAAGATTATCAGTATTCTGAACACCTAGCTTATCCTGAGCAATATCTCCAGCAGAATTATGATATGCAAGCTGGTGTTGACGTTCTTCAGGATCCACAGTTTATGACTCAAGAAGAAAAGGATAGAGGCCTAGGATCAGTATTCAAGAGGGATGATCAGAGGCTTCTACAACTGAGGGAGAGAGATGCCAGAGAGAAGGATCCTAACTTTATTTCTGAAAGCTATTCGGAGTGCTATCCTGGTTACCAAGAGTACAATCGTGAGATTGTTGACAGTGATGATGAAGCTGATTTGTCAAAAATGGACATGGGTGGACGTGTAAGTGATATTCTGTTCTTGCTGAAGATTATGTCCACTTAACATGCCATACCTTGGTTCACACCTTCCCTCTTCCTTTTGGAACCTATAAAACCGAAAATTCGTTGCACATTTTTTTAGATTATACTTGATTATGAGAGATTACAACTCTTAAGTTCTTTGATGCTGTGTTGTAAGAACCATGTTGTGATGCAATAGTATTTGATACATGAATATTTTTCTGCAGGCAAAGGGTCGGCTTCATCGTTGGGACTTTGAGACAGAAGAGGAGTGGGCATCGTACAATGAGCAGAAGGAAGCAATGCCCAAAGCTGCATTCCAGTTTGGAGTGAAGATGCAGGATGGTAGGAAGACAAGGAAACAAAACAAAGACCAGAAGCTTACCAATGAGCTGCATAAGATAAACAAAATACTCACCAGAAAGAAGATAGAGAAAGACAAAGGTGAAGCACTCGAGGATGGTGAAATACAACCTGGAAAGAAGCAGCGTGTATGAAGAGAGAACTTTGTTAGCTTTTTCTTATTTTTAAATCTCCTACACTTGATTGTTCAGAATATCTTGAAGTTGAATTAGTACTTATGTTCAGAAAATAGCTCGTTCTTGATTTCCCTTCCCCATTCTGAATTATCACAGAGGTGTGGTGATAATGTTGGACTTTTACTGGAGTCTTTAAGACTGCTGGTACATTCCAGTGATGACCAACTTCCATGGAGCTTATATTATAGAAGAAAAAGTATTGATTAAGTAATTTCATTTTCATATTATAATTCTCACACTACAATTCTAGTATATAATCTTCTTGCAATCCAAATGATCCCTTAAGTCGAGTAGCAATAATCTTTTAGCAAAGATGGAAATGATTTGTTTTTTAAGTTGACAATTCTTTTCTTGGAAATGTAATATGAGATTAAAATGTTCAAGAATATATTTTCTTTGAAGGATTAGACTAAAGTCAAGTTAGATTAAAATGTTCAAGAATATATTAAAGTTAAGTTAAAAAGAAAGTAAGGGATGAGGAATGGAGTTTCCCCTGGCTTGTCATTTGTGAAAACATAATCTCCGTGATGGTGTAAAGCAAGCATATTAAGGATGTGTTTGGTACAGAGGATTTCTCATGTTTTGTTGACTTAAATATTTTGAAAAATATTTTTCAAATTAACTCATTTTCCTCAAATTCAAGGAAAATGACTTCCTTCCAAAAATGAAGGAATACATTTTTCAAAATTCTTATCCAATTTCAAATTGATTTTTTTATCTCATCCATACCACAATCCCCTCAAAAAAAAAATAATTATTTTTTTATAATAAAATAAGATTAAAATTTATTTTTGAAAAAAGATTACACATTTTAAAAATTTTATTTTATTCATCCATTCCTATTCCGACCTACCCAATTCCCCTCCCCCTCCCTCCCCGCCCCC
>JAABOM020000101.1:6175524-6201081 GCA_011800125.2 Solanum clarkiae
AATCCTTCCATGACTAAGATGAAGAGAAAAGGAGACAAAGGATCTCCTTGTCTGAGACCTCTTTCTGATGGAAAAAAACCAGCAGGTTCTCCGTTTATCAAAATGGAGAACCTAACAGTTTTTATACATACCTCAATCCATTTCAACCACCTCTCACCAAACCCCATTTGTCTTAAAATATTGATAAGAAATTCCCAGTTAACATGATCATATGCCTTCTCAATGTCTAGCTTGCACATAACTCTAGGATCAACCCCTCTGATTCTAGTATCCACACATTCACTAGCAATAAGGGCAGCATCCATGATCTGTCTGCCTTTTTATGAATGCCATCTGATGCTTGTTAACCAGTTTGTTGATTACTATCTTCAACCTCTCAGCTAGCTACTTTGCTATGATCTTGTAAACCCCACCTATCAAACTTATAGGCCTGAAATCCTTGAGCTCAACTGCCTCTGTCTTCTTGGGGATGAGAGCCACAAATGTGGCATTCAAGCTCTTCTCAAAGTCCTGGTGTTCATGGAAGTGTCTGATGGTGTTCATGATATCTACCTTGAGCATCTCCCAAAAATTTTGGTAAAAACTCATAGGAAAACCATCAGGACCAGGGGCCTTGTCACTGGCACACAATTTGATTCCTCTACAACCTCTTCTTCCTCAAATTGTCTTTGTAACAAGTCCTCCTCTTCCAAGTTGACACTTTCAATGCCTTGTAAATTGAGACCAGGCCTCCAATGCTCAGTTTCTTTGTAAAGATTCTGATAGAAATCAGTGATCTCTGCTTTGATTTCATTAGTGTCTGTCACCTCCCTGCCATTAACTTCCAATTTTTCAATTGAGTTCCATCTTTTGTGTGCTGTGGCCATTCTATGGAAGTGCTTGGTGTTCTTGTCTCCTAGTTTGAGCCATTGAATTCTTGACCTTTGTCTCCAAGCTATCTCTTTATTCCTGGATACTTCATCAAACTCCCTAAATAAATGAACCTTTTGGAGAAGTTCATCCTCGGTCAATGTTCTCTGCTCTTGTATCTGTTCCAGACTAGCAATCTGGTTAAGTACCTCCTCCTCCTTTTGTTTCCAGTTCACTCTGTTCTCATGACCCCATTGTTTTAACTTCCCTTTCAGTAACTTCAGTTTGGTAGCTAAGATAAAGGAAGGGGTCCCATTTACTGAGAAGGAGCACCACCATTCCTTCACCTTCTCCTTAAAACCTTCTACTTGCATCCACCATTGTTCAAACTTGAAATAGGATTTCGTCAAATGTAGCTCCTCACACGTTAGCATCACTGGGTTATGGTCAGACTCCAGTCTTGGTAGTAAACTTTGTTTAATTTGTGAGAAAGTTTCATCCCAATGATGTGAGTAAAGAAATCTGTCCAATCTGGAGGCAATCAAATGATTTTCACCCCTTCTCCAGGTATATAGCCCACCAAATAATGGAGGGTCGATTAGCTCCATTTCATTAATCCAATCTGTGAATTCAGACATAGCCCCTGTCAACCTTTGTCCAGTTGATCTTTCGGAGGGATATCTTGCCACATTGAAATCTCCACAAAATAACCAAGGACCAGTGCATTTATCCTTTAGATTGATTAGATCCCTCCACAATTCCCTTCTGATAACTTTGTTGCGGTCAGCATAAATTGAACTTAGAAACCAACTAAAGTTCATATTAATGCCTTCAAATCTGCCGGTTATTGCTTGCCCAGAATCCTCCATTTAAAAGAAGTTGGGAAATCTTACATGAACACTTTCATTGCTATTCCATTGGAGAAGCTCTTGAGTTTCTAGGATCCATTTCCTATACATTCATTTTCTGGTAGTGCTTCAATTTGAGAAATTTTGAGATTTTGTTAACTCTCTTTTTTTTTCTGGGGGAGGCGCTAGAATGTGGGTAGTACTTCAATTTGGGAAATTTTGAGATTTCGTTAAGGCTTTTTTGGGAGGGGGCGTGGGGTGTGGGCGTGGGGGGGGGGAGGTTGGGGTTGGAAGGAGGAGCAGTTGGTCGAGGGTGAGAGAGTGGAAAGGTAAGAGCCAAGAGGTATTTCCTTGTTCACTTAGCAAGTGAACTAGAAGTAAAGGTAAAACTGGAGGGTTATACTTCATTTTTCATATACTTCCGATCTTTCCAAAATTGGAAAGAAGGAAGAAAAAGTATACACTAGTTCCTTTCCAGCTGGTACTAAGGGGTTATGAGATAATCCCTTGATGGAGGTAACTCAAAGAGTCCTCCCCATCATATTCTAGTTAAACATAGTCTAACCTAAAATTTGAATTTTGTTGGCCAATACGTGTTGTCAATCAGCTTAATCATCTTCAATGAGATGTTGCAATACCTGCTGTAACATTTTAAAAAATGATATGACGAAGTTGGGGAAGGGTAATAAGGATTGGGTTTTGGGGGTGGGGTGGGGGGTTAATGATGCGGAAGGCATGTATATAAGAGGATGTAGGTCACAGGCGAAAGCTGGTCGGTGAGTCTATGATAGCTAAGCAAATGAGATAGAGGAGGAAGGCTCTTCTATGTGCAAGTGTTTATGTATTGTAATGTTTTTCCTTAGAGGAGGTCTCTTTTATGTGCAAGTATTTATGTATTGTACTTCATGTTTTTCCTTATATTTCTGTTATTTTAAGTTCTTTTTATTCTATTATCAGTTTATTCTGGTTTTATTTGTCCTTCACATCAAAATAGTAGATCAGTTCTTCTGATGACTTATACTATGTACTTTCTAAATATTCACTAGATAATAAAAAATAGAGACTGTAGGGAGAAGATATTTTTTTGAAGGGATTAACTAGAATGATAGTTAGGTGTTGCGGTGCCCGTCACTCTTATTGGAGGTATGTGTGTTTTTGAAAAGAATGTGCAGCAAAAAAGATTGTAAGAATAATAAAAAAATGTCTTTCAATAATTTTATCAAGCATAGAAGACTTTAAATAGACAACTTGAAAAAATAGTCGACATAAAATCTGCATAACGGAAATTCAAAAAGCCCAGAGTATGTCAACAAACTAAACAAATCTAATAGAAATTTTACATTCAAAAAAGTAGATTCATCCTAAAACTAAGCAGACTTATTATGATTAAAAAAATGCAGCTTTAACTGAAGCAAATTTCAACACTTCTCCTTTGATTCAGTTACTGCAATCTAACAAGATTTGCCTCTCCTCAATCTGTGCTTGTGGATCCTTTTGTGTGTTTTGAACCTCCAGACATTTGTAACATAAACCTTTCTCTTTTGGTTGTGCATAAAAAACCAACCTTAAAAACTTTCACACAAGGAACTAGTCGAAAGATCTCAACTTGGTAATAAATGTTAATTATTCCCCAGATCTTGGACCGATGAGGAAGACATTTTCCAGAAGAATAATCCATGCTTACCAAAGTTGTGTAATACTAGCACCAGCAGTAGGTCCAAAATTAACATTTAAAATGTTCAACAATTTCAATCTTGTATTCACTAATTTCTCATTGTCTTTATCTGTTGCAACGATCAGAACTTCATTTGATTTTTCAAAAACATGAAAATAAGATTTCATCTTCACTGACTAAATCCGATAGATCTCACCCAAAAATTTGTGGGGCATTCAAAGAGAGATTGCAGCTTGCCATGTTTGAAAAATAGGTTGAAAAGTAGTATTGGTTAAAAATGGTTTGGAAATGCTTCTTAAGATGAATTCACAGATTCCACAAGATTAATGAAACTCTGGTATCACTGTTGGTTTTAAAAGATGGTGCAGAAAAAACTATTGGAAAAATAATTAAAAATGTGTCAATAACTTTATTAAGTATATAGGGCTTTGAATAGCCAACTTGAAAACATAATATGCGGAAAATCTATATAACAAAATTTTTTAAAAACTAAAATATCTCAACTAAAAAAGTCTAATGGAAATTAACAAGTCAAAAAAGTAGATTCGTCCTAAAATTAAGCAACTTATTATGCTAAAAGATGCTTCAATAACTGAAGCAAATTTCAGCATTATGTCATTGGTTTCTCATTCTCGAACCATTCAGATTAGCTAGAATGCTCTAGTTTCTTGTTATCTTGGTGTTGACCACTAAGAGAAGGCTTTCTAAAGAGGCCACATTGTGTTGTTCGGGTTATCACTTTTATTCGGATTAACATTGTCTGGTTCATCACTTTTACTTGGGTCTTTCTTTCTTCTAGGAAATGGACCATCTAAAGATGGCTGTTGCAAAGATTGATGCTCATCATCCAAACATTTTGTTAGTAGAGAAATCAGTATCTCGATTTGCACAGGAGTACCTTCTTGTGAAAGACATATCACTGGTTCTCAATGTGAAACGGCCTCTTTTAGAGCGTATTGCCCGTTGTACAGGTGCTCAAGTAGTCCCTTCAATTGATAATCTTACAACGCCAAAGTTAGGGTACTGTGATTCATTCCATGTTGATAAGTTCGTGGAAGAGCATGGCAGTGCTGGGCAAGCTGGAAAGAAAATGACAAAGACCTTGATGTTTTTCGAAGGATGCCCAAAGCCATTTGGCTGTACGGTAAGTTACATGTTTAATGTCTTGTACTTTAGCTGGAGCATGAAATAAATCTGAATTGTGTGGGAAACTACATTCTATTGGTTTTGGTTGTACACTTAGTTTCGTTATGGTGGACATGGTTATATTTCTGTTTTGTTGCTTTAACAAGGAGTAACCAAAACTGTTCTTAGTTGAAAAATGAAGAAAGACTAATCTTTGGCAGAACATACTCATTGGTAGGATATGGTATTACGGTTAATCTTTTGTCTAAATATTTAAATAAACTTGTTATGGATATGATTTGTTCTTCTTGATAATCAATTAGTATTAGTATGTGAATTATATGAGTCAGAATTATTCGACTTAGCATTACACATATCCTCTATTGCTTATAGGTAATGTTTATGCTTATGATGCTAAGCAATGTGAACTGAGAATGGTGCACTTATTATTCTGTTCTTGACCAGTCTCCTGGTGCAAATGTCAGAAGCATGGAAGTTGACCTCCTTTTTTTTTTTTGTGTGTGGGGGTTCTCAGATTTTGCTCAAAGGTGACAATGGGGACGAATTGAAGAAAATAAAACGCGTTATCCAGTATGGAGTTTTTGCTGCTTATCACCTGGCTCTGGAGACATCTTTTCTTGCAGATGAAGGTGCTTCCTTGCCAGAGCTCCCTTTGAAGTCTCCTATTAAAGTTGCATTGCCTGATAAACCAACACCTATTCAAAGATCCATCTCTATGATTCCTGGTTTCTCCCTACCAGTAGCCCAGAGACCGCTCGATCACCATTGCCCTGGCACACCATCTCATTCCTCAACCAAACTGTTGTCTGGCATCACATCACCATCCAACAGTGCTCCAATCCTTGTTGAACAGTCAAATTTTCCTGAGTGTTCAAACTCATTAGCTAGTGCTACAACTGCCTCAAATAATGTCGACTTTTCTGATTGTCCTTCAAGGCTTCAGTTCTCAGATCAAGCTGATGGGAGGAATGAAATGGCTCCAAATGACCCTCATGATGCGTCTCCACTAGACAGAGGTGAAGATGCAGGAAATGAATATATGCTTAATTTTCCTAGCAATGCTTTGAGGGAAGCTGGTAGCTTTTCTCATGTTGTGGAAAGTTCTCGCACGGCACACTTATCTTCAGAATTGGTGCTACCAGAATTTGATCATCATTACTTTGAGGAGTTAGGGACACTGAAGCAAGATTATCCTTCCTCACCTTCCGACCAGTTGATTATTGTAGTGTGCCTTTCAACACGCTGTGTTCGGAAAGGAACTGTTTGTGAGCCCCCTCATATTTCTCGAATAAAATACTATGGGATCACTGATATGCCTTTGGGACGGTTTTTACGGGACCGGCTGTTTGATGAGGTAATGTCTCTCTACCTCTTCCAAAGTAGCACCGGACACATTCTATGCATGCATGGTTTATTCTGGTCTCTTTTCTGATATATGTAATACATTTTCCAGAATTTTAGGTGTCCCTCATGTGAAATGCCCCCAGAAGCACATGTTCGTTGCTATACTCATCGGCAAGGAAGCCTCACAATTTCTGTAAAGAAGCTACCTGAATGTATCTTGCCAGGAGAACGGGAAGGAAAGATATGGATGTGGCACAGATGTCTGCGATGTCCTCGGACCAATGGTTTCCCTCCTCCAACCAAGAGGGTAGTGATGTCTAATGCTGCTTGTGGATTATCATTTGGGAAATTTTTGGAACTCAGTTTTTCAAATCATGCAGCAGCGAGCAGGGTTGCTAGTTGTGGTCATCTTCTTCACCGTGACTGTGTCCGGTTCTATGGGTATGCTGTTTACTGTAAGCCACTTTTGTGCATTAACTTTCCACACTGGGATTGTGATGCTTTAACCTATTTGATGAGTGTGTGTTTTTCTTTAATCAACTACCTAATATCATATAATGTATGTAGACAGACAGAAACCCGATGCATTAGTAAAATTATCATACGAGTGTCGGACGTGTTTCCCTTCTAATGTTTAAGTTGGTATCTGTAAGCAAGTGCGCTATTTCAAATAGACAGTTTCACATAAAGTAGTGGAAACAATACCTCCTACATTGCTAAAGTTGGTGCCTAACCCCACTTCATGTGAAAGTTTTCTAACTTGAATTGACTACTATAGACTTGCTGCAACAGCTATTGATGACAAACTCCCTTTTGCCACTAGGTCGTAGGTGTTATCATTTTGCTTACCATTTTCCGGACTGATTGAGGTTCTTAATTTTGTATGGGTCCTTGGCATTTAGTTGTTTGCATGAATCCTCTGATGATGTAGTTCATCAGCATGCATTAACTATCCTGAATGGAATGCTCCCAGGCACATCTCCCAAGAACTCTCTCTTCTACTTCTTAGGAGGGTAGAGCACCTTTCCCGGTGGTTTTCATCTTGGAAAACCTTTCTCTGTTTTCTAAACTTAAGCCATCACCTTCTGTGATAGCTTTAAGCCTTTTCTTTCTTCATTTTCCATTAGGATAGTGTTTTTATTTTCCAGAGATGGGGGATAATAGTGTATTTACTTGAATTCTTGTTTTAAATCCTCTGACATTACTAGATGGACTGCTGACAGCACCATTTGGTATGAATGGGTGAAGAGAAGCCATAATATAATGAGAAGATCGTCCATTAGCAGTACGATCATGGAATGAATATGCTTTGTTCTTAAAGACGCCTCGACCGATCAGAAGAATGTGGTAAGAAGATGGAAAACCACAGACCAGGGTTCAGAACATTTTTGCACCAGAAAATGTAACAAACAAGGGAGGTGTATGAATATCTTATCCTTAAATGGTGGTGGGAGCTCTGTCATTTTTCCTCCCGAAACAACTTATAATGCTGGTTGTTACAACATTGCAATATTGCATTTAAGATAGAATTTTTTGTTAAATGATCTCCAAATCAGGATATGATAATTCCTTCAAGGCATTCTTTTTGAAACCATCCATTTACTAAGTCAGGACAAGAAATCAAATGGCAGTGCAAGAACCTCAGAGAAGCAGATGAGAGACGAAGAAGGGGAACATTAATATCAGTGATTCAAATGCGCCAAGGATGATGGGTTTCTGAAAAGATGCTAAGTCAGGTGTTGTGGGAAAGAAGCAGAAGAGAAACCTACGGTAGCTGAAGCGAGGGGGTGGACATTAGTCAACTTGAAATCAGCATTTGTGGTAAATCTTTATGAGATGAATGATGACCTATATATCTATTTGAGTTCCCAAATAGGTTCATGGCTGAGAAGATTCTTCATGGTCATTGGTACTGAATTTTTCTAAAGAAAAATTTGGGCCTGATTTTGGTGGACAAAGTATTTTTAATGGTCTTCAACACAACCAAGGGGTAGATAACACAGACAACAGAAGTATCGAAGTCCTCGACCTTTTGCTTCTTGAATAGTCTTCGTTGCATCAAAACACAGTTCCACCCAGACACAAAATCTATTTCGGAGGTGGTTTTGAACACAAAGGGAATGGAAATTGGGGGTCTTATATGACAAGGAGGTGGAGGAGAGTCAACAGTCCAGAATAAGGAAAAGATGAAGGCGGAATTTGGGTAGAAAGTGAGAAAGTTCGGGCAGGGAAAAACTCAGCGACTTTGATAGATAACTGGGTAATGGAGAAGGCTAAGCCTTTACTCACTCAACAACAACAATCAGTTCTAGACAAAGAAATTGATGCAACAGGATGGGTACATCAAAATATGATGAAGATAAACAAATTACTTGGGAAGATTTCCTAGGGAATGAAGAGAAGGAACTGGAACTTTTAATACATATTGATAGTAGCCGGCAAGCTAGAAGGATGGTGGCAGATTCTGAATGCAAGAAGACAAGATTCAAAGATGCCCAGGAATGATACGCCTAGTCCCTTCTAATCTCAAATTCAAAAGCAATGGAAGGAGAAATAAGGGGAGAAGTTTGACTAATGTTGATCCATGAATTTCAAATTGGTGTCATGGAATGTCAGGGGAAGATGTATTGAGGTGGCAAGGTAATAGTAGTGGTGATTCATCATCTGTAACATCTATCCATCCCGCTAGTAATCGCGGATCAGCATGCCGCGGTTCTTTTTGCTTTTGAGCTAGTAGCTCTCCTAAGACCAAAGGAGAGTAAAGGTATTTCAAGCTCAATGCAGCATATAGAATGATGAACTAGTCTAATCAGCAAATTGGTAATTGGCCTTGGAGACATATCTGGAGAACCACACAAAGTAGCTTGTTTTGTGTGGCTTTTGGCAAAGAAAGCTGTCCTTTCTTGGGACAATTTAATGAGAATAAAGATCATAATGTTTTCCAAATGCTTTTTGTGTGGAGTTAAAGTAGAGACAATTAGTCATCTAATTCTGCATTGCAAAGTAACAGAACAGCTATAGAGAATTTTTTTTAAACCTTAAAGGCATATCCTCGATCATGCCTGCAAAGATTACAAAAGCTTTAAAGAGTTGGGAGAAAGCAGGATCTATGGTGCAGAACAGAGGTAGACAGAGAACTGTCCCAGCTTGCATCCTGACAATTGGGAAGGGAGGAACTCAAGACGTTTTGAAAATATAGAGAATTGTATGCAAAATATTAAATTGAATTTTCTTTTTTCTCTTGTATATTTTGGTGTAAGAAGATACACTCAGATGATACTGGCTCTATTTTAGATGATATTTACTCTAATATTGATGTTCTAGATTCTACATAGATGTTGGAGGTCTGGAGACAAACTCAGGAGTCTAAATGGTTCAGATTGAGTAGGACTCAAATGAAATAGTTAGTGTGTAAATTCAGCGATATAGTTCATCTATCTCTAAGAGGGAGAGTTACAAGTATCTTGGGTCAATAATAGAGCAACATGGGGACATCGATAGCTAAGTGGGGACATCGATGATGATGCCATTCATCATATTGTTGCGGGCATGAATGAAAGTGGAGGCTTCCCTCCAGAGTCTTGTGTGATAAGAACACATCCCTCCAGAGTCTTGTGTGATAAGAAATACTCCCATGTTAAGAAGATGCAAGTTGTAGAACTAAGGATGTTGAGATGGATGCGTGGACACACTAGGAGAGATATAATTAGAAATAAGGATATCTGGAACAAGGTGGGGGTGGCCCCTGTGGTGGACAAGATGAGGGAAGCAAGACTAAGATGGTTTGGACATATGAAGAGGAGATGAGCAGATGCCCCAATGAGGAAGTTCGAGAGGTTGATTGTAGTGGGTATGAGGAAAGATGGAGGTAGGAAAAAGTATTAAAGAGAGGTGATTATGTAGGCCGTAATAGAGCTCCAGATTACCAAGGACATGACCTTAGATCAGACGATGTGGAGGTCACATATTAGGGTAGAAGGTGAGTAGATATGAAGTGTTGTCTTGTTTTTAGAGGGGTTTAGCCATTGGCTTGTATTGTCTTGCTTTTGATTCCACATCGCTTGTTGATTCTGTTTAGGTTATCGCATTATTTTGTGGTGGTGGTTTCCTTATTAGTTGCTCTGTATATCCGCTGTAGTTTTTCCTTTTTCATTATTCGGATATCTTATACTCAAGCCAAGGGTCCTACGGAAACAATCTCCTTACCTTCCGGTACGGTCTGTGAACATCCTAACCTCTCCAAATCCCACTTATGGGATTCCACTGGTTTTTTTTTTTGGTCGTTGTAAGGGTCTACATAGAGGTAGATCAGTTTTGTTTGTTGAGTACACTTGTAAAATGTGGTTTCAATATCGCCCATGTATTTGTTTATATATATGTATATGTGTGTGTGTGCGCGCGCGTGTGTGTACACACACACTAGTTGTTTTAAAAAAATACATTTGGGTTTACAGAATTATTTTGTTCGTTTCCTAATGTTTCTGTTACCTGGAATTTACAATGTGGACTTCTTGTGTTTCTCTATGAGAAATCATGTGATGCTACTTCTCTTGCCCTCTGTTGGATACATAACTATAGGTATAGAGTCCCTGATAGAAAACGGGAACTTCTGTTAATAAGAGAATATACGGCAAGAGAATGATTCCAGGAAACTTGACAAATGGATAAGTTGCATTCATGGAAAAGGCTATATCAGGAAAATCTTACAGGTGTATGGTTTTCTTGTCAGTTCTATTACTGTTCCATTTGTAGTTTTTCAATAGTGACTTTTCCATTTTCTGGGTTAATATTCTCAGTGGGTGTTGCATCATCTAGTGCTCGATTCTGGTTATGGCGCGTGTATAATTAACAGGTGTTGCTGGTCCAATCTTTCTTAGATTTATTTGTGTGATGGCACCATAAAGTATTTATTTCCTGTTGCTCAACAATGTTTGTTCTGCACTTTATCTTTGGTTGTTGCCACAGGTTTGGGAAAATGGTTGCTTGTTTTCGATATGCTCCTGTTCATGTTTATTCTGTCTCTCTCCCACCTCCAAAACTTGAATTTAGCTATGATAATCAGGAGTGGATTCAAAAAGAAGGCGATGAGGTACAGTTGGATTGAATTTTTTCCTTAGCTTTGATACTTCTATGTCCTGCTTTTTTCCTGATGTACTCGTCTTCTGCAAGAGAAGGTTCGCAGCAGGGCTACTGCATTGTTTGCCGAGGTTTCCAAAGTTCTTCATGTAAAGTTGGAAAAATTCTCTGTTGATAACAGCTTAAAAGCACCTAAGATAAGTGAGCAGATCGCAGAGATGAAAGAAATATTAGAGAAGGAGAAAACTGAGTTTGAGGTGATTCCTTGTCTTTTCTCTCCTGTTGATAAAATACTAAGTTATATCATCTGCATTATTGGTGATGTATGAACAAATTTGTTAATCTGGCATATTGGAAAGGTGGCTGTTGGTAACCTGTTTGAAGTTCAACCATTTTGAAAGACAATTACCAAAGTAATGTCTCTCTGTTTGGTGGGGGTATAATGTTTCAAACCTTAGCTTTTTTAAATTAACTTAAGAGTTTCAGTATAGTATGTGAGAAAATTCAGAGGCTCGTTCCATCACTCTTTAAGATATGTGAAAATTAATACAGCAACAATTTTGAGAAGGAAGAAATTATCAGGGTTCGCTATAAGAAATTGCAGTAGAAAAAGAATACGAGAGGAGTTGAGAAAGGGAAACAAGGTATACTGATTGAAGAGCGACGACAGTCCCAAGATGAACATGTGTCCTTGGTTCTTTTGGTTCTAACTGAGAAAGGGTCTTGGTTTGACTAGGCACTCAACCCAGAAGTTGGATGTAAACATCCATTATAAATGTGTGATATAGAACCCTTCCTTTTGATGGGTTTCCTCATGAAGGTTCAAAGCTGTTAAGATAAAAATCCAACAGTGGCGGCTGCAACAGAGATGAGAAAGAAGAAGAGTAGAAGCAGAATAATTGCTTCTTAATGCCTGCAGGTTTACACATATAAGACCTAGAACAACAACAACATACCCAGTGGAATTCCACAAGTGGGGTCTGGGGAGGGTAGAATGTATGCAGACCTCACCACTACCTCATAGAAGTAGATATGACAAAAAGCAAAAGAAAGGGAACAACAAAAAACGACTAATAACCAAAAGCACATGACAATACGTAAATATGATACGATTAACACATAAACAACAAATAATGACAACACATGTTATAAAACACTACTACTCCTCTACCCTACTATACCCCATGACTAGATAACCACCTAACCCTACCAACCAACTAGCCTACTACTCTAATTCGCGACCTCCACTTCTTCCATTTCTTTCTATCTAGGGTCATGTCCTCACATCAAGTTCCACCATATCATGTCTGATCACCTCCCCCTAGTACTTCCTCGGTCTATCTCTACCCCTCCGTGTAGCTCCTAAAACCAACCTCTCGCACCTCCTAACAGGAGCATCGGTACTTCTTCTCTGCACATGTTCAAACCATCGCAGTCTCGCTTCCCTCATCTTATCAGCCAGTGGAGCCACCTCTAGCCACATCCTATAAGACCTAGAAATTTTTTTTAAAAAAAAGGTAAAACACACTACTCCTAGATTAAGAAGTCACTCCTAAATAAAAGGAAGACAAAGCTAACAACTAATTGACTAAGTCTTATTTAAACCAAAAGCAGTAAAATTAAATTTACTACAGTTTAAAAGCAAATTCCTAATACTCCTCCTTGCTTTGGAAACTGCAAGCTCCAATTTTCTGTTTGAGAAGATCGAATTTGCTGAATGGTAAAGGCTTAGTAAACAGGTCTTCTTGCTGGTTTTCAGACTTGCAGTAGACTAGAGTCACTTCTCCCCTTTGCTGCACTTTTTCTCAGGAAATAGAACTTGATGTTGAAATGCTTGGTCTTCTTGTGGAACACTGGGTTGTTTGAGATTGCAATAGCTGCCTGGTTGCCGACAAGAATATCAGCAGTTTCCTTCTGGTCCAAATGTAAATCACACATGATCTTTCTAAGCCATAAGACTTGGTTTACTGCTCCTGTTGCTGCTATTAATTCAGCTTTTGCAGTGGATTGTGCAACAATTTTCTGTTTCTTAGATGACCATGAGAAGATTCCTGAACCTAGGCTGAAACAATTGCCTGAAGTGCTTCTCATATCATATGCGGTTCCAGCCCAATCACTATCTAAGAATCCAAGCAACTTTAAGCTTTGACACTTCTCAAACTTTACACCATAGTCAATAGTACCTACGATATATCGTAAATATTCTTTTTGCTGCTCTTAAATGCCTTTCACTTGCACAGTGCATAAAACGAGATAATAGACTTACAGCAAATAGAATATTTGGCCTTGTTGCAGTGAGATACATTAAGCATTCAATCAAGCTTCTATAGTAACCTTCATCAACTTTGTCGGCTCCATCTTCTTTACAGAGCTTCTCTTTTTGATTCATCGGCGTGCTCATCGACTTGCATTCCTTCATTCAGAATTTCTTTAGAATTGCCTTTGCGTATTTCTTCTGGCAAATGAACACTTAACCTTTTCTTTGCTTGATCTCTATTCCAAGAAAATAGGCCACAAGACCAAGATTTGTCATTTCAAAAACTTGCATCATTTCTTCTTTAAACTCCTCTACCAGTCTTGTGTTATTTCCTGTTACCAGAAGATCATCAACATAAAGAGACATGATAGGGATATCATTTTCTTTATGTTTTACATACAGAGTGCATTCAGATCAGCTTTTTCAAAGCCCAAGCTTAATAGATGATCATCTATCCTGCTATACCAAGCTCTTGGTACTTGCTTTAGACCATAAAGAGCCTTTTAGCAGATAGACTTTATCTTCATCACCTTGTTTCACAAATCCTGGTGGTTGCTCAGCATATATTTCCTCCTCCAGTATGCCATTTAAGAAGGCTGATTCGACATTGTGTTGGAACACCTTCCATTCCATTTGTGTTATTGCGAGCAACAATCTGATTGTATCTAATCTTGCAAAAGGAGAAAAAGTGTTGGAGTAATCAACACCATAAATTTGTGCATACCCTTTAACTGCAAGTCTAGCTTTGTGTTTCTTGATGGAACTATCTGCATTTAGCTTTGTTCTGAAGACCCATCTCACACCAATGACTTTCCTGTCTTCAGGTTTGCCGACTAACACCCAAGTTCTATTTTTCTCAATCATGGAGATCTCCTCCTCCATTGCTTTCTTCCACTTTGGGTCTTGAAGAACTTCTATTGGTCCAACAGTTTCATAGATGGCGACATTACATCTCTGATAGATATTTGACAACAATCTTCTCCCTTTGACTGGATGATCATCTTCTAGTTCTTGCTATCATAGTTTAGTTTTTTACTCTTTAGGAGGGATAATCTTTGCTTCCGGTGAGATTTTTCCTTGTTTCTGAGAATTCATCCTGTCCCATTGTTCGTTCTCACTAAAATAAACATCTCCTGTAATTGTCATCGTTCTTGTTTGAGGATGATAGACCTTATAAGCTTTAGAAAATCCACTAGTCCACAAGGATGGTGTAATCGTCGTCTTGTCAAGTTTGTCATGTTTAACCTGAGGAACATGAACAAAACACACACAACCAATCACTTTAAGAAAAATTAATTAAGGTTTAAACCCGAACCAAGCTTCAAATGGTGTTTTATCTTCCAAAGCCTCCGTTGGAAGTCAATTTTGTATAAAAACTTCAGCGTTTGCTGTCTCCAAAATATTTTAGGCAGCTCCTTCTCATGCAACATACATCTGGCCATCTTCATTATCCATCTATTTCTTCTTTCAGTAACACCATTTAGTTCTGGTGGGTATTGTGTTGTAAGCTGATGCACAATACTGGCCATCTCACAGAATGAATCAAATTCTGTTGAGGTGTATTCCTTTCCATTATCAGACCACAAAGCTTGTTACATACAACCACTTTAATTTTCAACCAATTTCTTGAATTTCCAGAATACAATAGCAACTTCTGACTGGAATTTCAAGAAGAAAATCCAGCACATTCTTGTAAAATCATCAGCGAAAAGAACGTAATAGATGCTACCTTGTAGTGATGGAGTTCTTTGAGGACCTGCCACATCAGTGTGAACTAGTTGTAGCTTTTGCGACACTCTCCGAGTTGATTTAGGAAATGGCTTTCTGTGTTGTTTACCAAATTGACAGGAATGACATTCAATGGAATTAACTTCCAAATCAGGTAAGTTCTCCACCATCTTCATCTTTTGCATTTTGACTAGCCCTTTATAATGATATTGCCCGAGTCTCTTACGCCATAACTCAGAGACATTTGCTTTTGCTGAATTCAACATTTACTCATCCTTAAATGGATCTAATGAGAAACTTTTTCCTCCCATTTTTACTTTAAACAAGTGCTGTCCTGATCAAGCAATATTTATCTTCAAAATAAAGTTTGAAACCTTTCTAATAATTGATCAACAGTTAACAAGTTCTGGTCTAAGTCAGGTACATAAAGAACATCTGCTATTGTTTTAGTACCTTCTTGAGTCTCAACTGCAATGGTTTCTATTCCTTTTGCTTTGCTGGAATATGACCACCATGGCCTATTCTAACCTTTGCAGTTCGAGTGGGTTTCAATTCTTTGAAGATTTCTTTATCATGTGTCGTGTGATTTGTGCACCCGCTATCAATCAGCTACGTCTCGCTTGAAACATTGCTTGCAAAACATGATGCAACAAAGATCAGTCCTCCTCCTATTCATTAACGACTGGAGCATCTATATCCTGCTGCTGAGTATTGTTCTTACAAATGATTGCTTCATGCCCAAACTGATTGCACTTGCTGCACTTAGCATCAGGCCTTCTCCAGAACTTGAAGGTGCACGTTTCGAGCTTGGCAAAATGCTTACTAGGAGGGTAGTTTCCTTTGAAGCTAACTGTTTTGTTTTGTTGTTGCATACTGCACCTTCTTTTATCAATTGGTTGGTACTTTTTGTTCTTCTTATACCGTTCATCATCTTGATGCTTGGCTGTTAAGGCTCCTTCAACAGCTCCTTCTTGTCTCATAACACATCGTTGCTCTTGTGCTTGAGAAGCACTTAAGAGCTTTGCTGGTGTAATTTAGGACAAGTTTTTAGTATTTTCTAAGGTTGTAATGGTCGCCTCAAATCTTTCAGGTACCGTTACAAGGATCTTCTAAACGATCCTTGAATCGTTAAAAGTGGGACCCAACATTCTGACTTGATTTGTAGGTTAAGAAGTCGATCAGAGTAGTTCTTTATGGTTTCACTTTCCTTCATCCTTGCAGCTCAAAATCAAGCACCAAATTCAGCACTTCCATGCCTCGGATCTGTCATCTCCTTCATACTTAGTTTTGAGATAATCCCATATCTCTTTTGCTGACTTCAGAGACATGATACGAGTGAAGATATTGGATGAAACTACAGCAAATAAGCATGCCCTTGCCTTTGATTTCCTGATTTTCCTCTCTTGGTGGTTTTTGATCTGCACCATCATGGGATTGTTTGGCAAGGAAGGAATCTTGTATTCATCTTCTAAAGCCTACCAGAGATCCAAAGTTCCAGATATGCCTGCATTCTGACAGCGCTGATTCGATAACTTTCTCCACCGAAAGTAAGCTGTTAAGATGAATAACACAGCTAAGGAAAATCCAACAGTAGCCGCTGCAATGGAGACGGGAAAGAAGCAGAATATTTGCTTTTCTTAATGTCTGCAGGTTTACATATATAAGACCTAGAAAATACCCAAAAAAAAAAAAAAAGAAAAAGAAGAAGAAGAAGAAGAAAAGGGAAAACACATGACTCCTAGATTAACTAAGCCACTCCTAAATAAAAAGGAACACAAAGCTAACAATTAATTGACTAAGTCTTATTTAAACCAAAAGCAGTAAAAGTGCAAAACTAAATTTACTGCAGTTCAAAAGCAAATTCCTAACACCTCAGAAAGAATGCTTCTTTCTTGAGTACTTGAGAACATACACCAGACAACTGTTAAGTCTAGATCCTCAACCTTACAACCTTCCTCTGGGGCAATTAGGAACTCCCTAACTGGAGGACTGTTCCACTCCCTAACTGGAGGACTGTTCCTCAGGGCTGCTCTATAATTGCTGCTGTTCAATTCCCTCAGTAGATGTATCAGCTATCGGGAAAGGGCACATAACTCGAAAAGAACTCTTTCGTCTGATTAAAAATCTGCCTGGTGGTAGTTGTCATTCAAGGCATCAGACCTCAAGTTTCCTTCCCTTATAAACAACCACCGTGCCCCCCGGGGTGGGAGGTTGCTTGAGACCATCCTCTAGTCACAGCGGAAGATAATCAGATGCTTACGAGCCCTCCTAATATAGAAGTAGTTCAAAAGTTAATGTTTAGCATGTTTTTGTCGGTTGCACACTATCCCCTGAAAAGTTCTCCTATATCCTTTAAAGCCTTTCATTCTTTTATTTCTTCTGTTTACCCTCTTCATTTTCTTTTGGGTAAGGCAGCAATGTAGCTCCAAATGACTTATTTCTTACTGGTGTTGCCATTGTTCTAGGGATTGTTATGCAAGGCACTTAGCAGGGAGGTCAAAATTGGTCATCCTGCAGTTGACATCCTTGAGATAAATCGACTGAGAAGGCAGTTGGTTTTTCATGCTTATCTATGGGACAGACGCTTGATACATCTTTCCAGTTCTCATGGTAAAAATTTGACCCAAACTCAGGGCAGTTTGACCCAACTGAAGGAGAAACCCCTCTGCTCTAGTAAGGAACTTCCTGAAAGGACTGCAATTTCCGGATCTGAAAAAATCTTGGGGAGCTACGATTCAGTTCTTCAGAATGTGAAGACCGAAATAAAATCTAATGAAGGAAGACAAAGCCAGATTAGTGATGTGGTTCAGGAAAGATTGACTACTGATGAGAACCTAACTCATGGGAAAGACGAGGGTTTTTATTCTATAAGTAGTACAGGAGATGGAAATGTACTGCAACCTGGAAATAATGTCAGACACGTTCATTCAGATGCAAATTTCCCTTCTGCTGAAAGTTTATCTGACACTCTTGATGCTGCATGGACTGGTGAAAGCCACCTGGCTATTAAGGAGCATAGCAGTGCATTTCCAGCTTCGTTCACTGTAGATTCTACTGCTTTGACTGGAGTAGCAGCAAATTCTGATGTCGAAAGGTCTCTGTGTGACAAAAATGTTGCTGAAACACCTTATTTATCTGCAAAGTCTGACAACACAGACTACCTGACTTGGGCAACAGCACATTTCTCAAATTTTTATCGTTCCTTCAACAAGAATATCACAGCAAATCCACAATATGTTGGTAAACTGAATGAGCATAATCCTGTTTATATCTTGTCATTCAGCGAATTGCAGCATCAAGGTGGTGCCAGGCTTCTGATGGCTGTTGGTGTAAATGACATAGTTATTCCAGTTTATGATGATGAGCCAACAAGTATTATCTCATATGCACTTGTCTCAGCAGATTACCACAATCAAATGTCGGATGAATCTCAAAACCTGAAAGAAAATCAGAAATCTTCAGCTTCTTTGTCGTTTCTGGATTCATTAAATCTACTTTCACTCTCCTCTGTTGATGAAATAGTTTCGGAATCTCCAAGAAGTTTTGGATCTACCAACGAAAGCATGTCATCGAGTTTTAGTTCTCGCAGCTCAAACATGGATCCACCTGCACATATTAATACTTTGCATGCCCGAGTATCTTTCTCAGATGATGGCCCTCTGGGAAAGGTTAAGTACACAGTCACCTGCTATTATGCGAAGCAATTTGAGACCTTAAGAAAGGCTTGTTGCCCCAATGAGTCAGACTTCATACGTTCCCTTAGCCGATGCAAAAAATGGGGTGCTCATGGTGGGAAGAGCAATGTTTTCTTTGCCAAAACCTTGGACGACCGATTTATCATCAAGCAGGTAACGAAGACAGAGTTGGAATCGTTTATCAAGTTTGCACCAGCTTACTTTAAGTATTTATCTGACTCAATATCTAGTGGGAGCCCAACTTGCTTGGCAAAGATTCTGGGGATCTACCAGGTATCATTTGCTGTATTTCATTTCTATTAATAATCAGTATTTTCAGCTTTCTGATATCTGTCTGCAGTGGAGCACTTTTAATCTGGTTTGGCAGTCTGGGTTTGTAGCTAAGTTGTATCTGTGGGTTGTTATGTTCATCTGATCTCCTGATGCAACTTCTTATTGTCAAAATATTTGAAGAATGTGTAAGATTATTATTGTTAAGCCTCCCATTTTAAAGTTACGTATTTTTCTTGAAAAGAGCTAAGTTTCCAACATAGTCAGTCCTGTGCTTCAGAATTGCTCCTCTCTGTACCCTAAAAGAATCTGGGTGGTCACCCAAAAAAGTAGTATAAATTAGTTCATAAGACCGATCTAGTTTCTGCACTTTGGTCTGCCCTTATTGGTTTTCCTTGCCAAAAAAAAAAAAAAAAAAAATGAAAAAATTGAGTTCCTGAAATTTATTTGCCCCCCAATCTTTAGCAGCATTGTGGTAGTTTCACTTCCCCATCCACCCCCACCAAATACTTCTTACCGGATTCCTTACATCATTTTCCTTTGAATTTTTGTTAGGTTACATCAAAGCATCTCAAAAGTGGGAAAGAATCAAAAATGGATGTGCTTGTTATGGAGAATCTTCTTTTTAAGCGCAATATCACTAAACTATATGACCTTAAAGGGTCATCTCGATCACGCTATAATCCAGATTCAAGTGGAAGTAACAAAGTTTTACTCGACCAGAACTTGATTGAAGCAATGCCAACTTCTCCAATTTTTGTGGGAACTAAGGCTAAGCGGCTGCTGCAGAGAGCTGTGTGGAATGATACTTCATTTCTAGCGGTAAACTTTGAAATAGTATCCGATATGACTTGTACCTTTGTTAAATTGTGTTCTATAAAGAGTTCTGTATTTCTTAATTCTAGCAGGGGTTACTAGTTTATCATTTCCTCTCTTCAGGAAAGATTAAAGTAGATGATTGCTTGGAACCCCCATTTTCTCCCTTATGCCATATGCCACATCTTTTATTTTTCTTATTATTGTTTCTTGTTTCTTTTGCAAGATGCCCTTGACCTTGTCACCGCACTTGTTCTCTCATTTGTTAGTAGGTTTTCCAACTTTGTTAGTCGATATTAACCAGCATCAAGTATATGTGGAAGTGTCCAAAGTGTGACTTCATGCTCTTTAAACACAAGTATTAAAGGCAATGTATGTTCGAGTCCCTGGTCTTGTATATTAATAGAGTTATGGTTTTGCAGTCAATAGATGTGATGGATTACTCATTACTAGTTGGTGTGGATGAGGAGAAGCAGGAACTGGTGCTTGGTATTATTGATTTCATGAGACAGTATACATGGGACAAGCATCTTGAGACTTGGGTAAAGGCTTCAGGCATTCTAGGTGGGTCGAAGAATGCATCGCCAACGGTGATCTCTCCAAAGCAATACAAAATGAGATTCAGGAAAGCAATGTCTACATATTTTCTGATGGTGCCCGATGAATGGCCATCGTCAACAGACATTTGTTGTGGATCCCAATCCAATCTTTCTGAAGTCTCAAGTTGACCTACATGAAATGATACCTTACATATTGTTGCACACAATTTTCCCCGGCTAGTCTTGGTATCGTTTTATCCAACCGTTCTTATGTCATCACATTTTGTATATTTTGTTCAGGAAGGTCGGGTCATTAGGATTATTTTGGTTTGTCCAAAGCAATACTAGAGGGACTTATTTTCCATACAAAGAATTTGCTATTTTTTGGGCATCCCCGCTGTTGTATTTTAAGCTCATGTACATACAATAGTCGGTCTTCATTTCTTTTCATCCATGGTTTTGATATGAAGAAAGGGTCCCCAGTGGATTGTCTTCGTCAGGATCCGACTCAATTTCTATGAAATCTATAATGAAATTACTAATTCAATAGGTTTTGGGGCAATTTCTGATATTAAGATAAGCTGGACCAGAACTTCCACAGCTACTACATTGTTTCTCTTGACCATATGTCTTTGCAAAATAGCTACAGGTGTAACTTGGAATTGACCATCCCCATCGGTGCTAGGTATCATTATTTGCGCAACCACCTTCTTCTTCAATAAGACAGGATGAACCTTTGAAACAGGGGACAAGTCTAGTCTATAAGCTACATGGCCAACACCTTGGAGGGTTCAGCGCTAAGCTTCAAGTGTTTTTGTAAGGCTATAGATGTTTGTCTGTAGGGTTGGAGCTTCAAATAAACCATGTCCCCAACCATAAACTTCCTCTCGGACCTCTTATCAGTAAAAAAACTTCTTCTTTTGACCCTTGCTCAAATTCTCTTTCAAAAGCTATAAGAGTTGTTGCCTCTTCATCACAACATCCTCAATAGCTGGAATCGTAGTCTCTACTAAGAGACGAAGTGACATTTGAGGGAGTGAGTACCAACATAGAGCTTTAAAAGGAGTGCATTGCAAGCTAGTGTGGAAGCTGGAATGGTAACACCACTTGGACTCAAATTTTACTTAATTCCGTCAAGAATCAGTCGAGATATTAAAATGTAAAGTTTTTGGCACTTTCTGAGAACGTACCAGTTAAAACAATATTTTTACCTTGACCACAACATTCTTTGTGGAAATTTGAGTCACGTAGGCTTTTGAATCATTGAAAATAGAGTTGTCTAGCAAAAGTTATGACTTGGGAAAGTTCTTGCAAATGGTAGTCACGACCAGCCTTAGGTATGGCATCGCCTAGCCGCGAATGAGAGGTGGCACATGCCAAGCGTCGACGAACGTGGGCCAAGGTGCCACGAATGCGGGGCTTTTGCCCCTGTTGCCTTTCATGATCTCGCCTAGCCATCCGCGGTGTTGCACCAGCAGTTGTAAAAACTTCTCTGTGGCATTCTCGGGCTGGCCAATGTCCCTTTTACACAAACAAATGGTGCAACCGCATGGAGTTTGACATTCTGAGTCCAACAGTATGGTCAAAAATTCCCAATGGAGTAGCCAAAGAAAATGAGAGTCCCACTTTTTTTTTTGGGGCTAATTTTAGTTGAAAGAACTGAGGAGGTCAAAACGCAACCGGAAGCCCCCATCAAGCGACGAAGGTTTGTTTTAAACTATTTTTGATGTTCCGGAGCTGACCATGCCATTAGATTTTCATTTTGAGTCCCTTTAGCTAGGTTTTTACAAAAATGCCATTTTTATCTTCTTTTGAACTCATTTTGCAACTTTTGGCTCAAATTCATACCGAGACCCTCCACCCTCGACCGACCACCCTCCTTCCCTAAATAAGTCATTCTGGAGCTAGTGGAATCGTCATAACCCCATTCCAAGGTCATTTGCTAGGGTTTTATCAGAAATCTCATTTTTACAGTTATAACTCCTCGTTAACTTGCATAACTATTTCAACAATTCCAGTATGCTATAAAAGGTCCGAAGTTACTATACATAAGCTCAAATTAGCAGCAAAAACCACAAAAATACAGAAATAAGGGTCTAGAGTCTCCTCTAGCTCATTTAAAAATTATTATAGTCAATTGAATTGTTCACTACGTATGATCTAAAAATTGTCTTTAGCTTTAATCATGTCCTTTGATCTAATTAATTAATGAACTCTTATGTTTGTGACACATGTCCCACCTTTTAGCTCCTGAAAAATTCTCATTCATAAAGTTCTAATATTAGTCATCCATATGAATCATTAGGAGGTCATTTACTAGAGTGTATTAAAAAAATAATGCACGCATTTGTTATATGTATTAGTAGTACTTTGTTTGATACATTTTTTTATGATATGTATAATTAATGGTTGCATTAGTCATACATTCTATTGTGTTTTAAGGAGTGCATTACTAATACCATCAATTTATAGGAAGTAATGTAAGGAAATTTAATTCATGTATTAGCATGGTTAAAGACTCATTTGTCCCTCAAAATCTTTTTTTACATCTTTTTCATCACATTTGTGAAGGGTAGGGGCGGACCCACATGTTGGGTTCTGGGTGTTCGAGCACCCACTGACCCTGAAAAACTCTTTGTATATCCATATAGAAAATATGAAAAAATGATATAAGTATAAGGTTAAACATTCGCTGAACAAGAAGTTCTGTGGATGTAGTGGTTCTCCATGTCGTCTTAAGGTTCAGGATGAGTTTCCAAACACGGGTTCGACTCCCACTGGCAACAAATTTTTTCCCTTTGAGCACCCACAGTCCAGGAATCCTGGATCTGCCACTGGTGAAGGGTATCTTTGTAAATAAATATTTATTTTTTAAAATTATGCAATGCATGATATTTTTGACACACCAAATCCAGCAATGCATAAGAAATATCTCATCATAGTTAATGCAAGTATAACTAATACAAACATTATAAAGACAAGCATTACCGATATACTCTATTTAATATTATTTTTATACATCCTATCAAATGACCCCTAAGTGTGTTTGTTTTATTATTTTACAATCACTCATGAGTCAGAAAGGTCTGAATGATTAAGATTTATAACAATGTCGTAACATTATTATGAGGCATAGTTTAAGAATTTCTATAAAGATGACAATTCATTGCTACTTATCTACTTTCACCCTCTATCCACAACCATCATTTCAACCACAACTATCATCACTTTCAATCATCACCACCTACCATCAATAACTACTGCCAAACACTAATATCAATTGTCATTACCATTAACTATCATGTGCAATTATCACCACCAACACTAATAATTATAATTACTACCATTAGTCAACATTATATATCACTAACCACCATCATCATTCATCATTGCTGTTAGTTATCAGTAGCAATCCATTGCTAATTATTAGTCATCAACAACAACAACCACAGTTAATCATTATTGCCAATCATTATACCATAAGTTATTACCCACAACTATCATCATCGATCACCACCATCCCAAGCCGACACACACAATCTCCACTATTAGTCATCACCACCACTAATTGTCATTTTAAAATATTTAAGACAACATTAGATTAATTTATTATTTTATTTAAATTTTAAATTTATTATTGTTTAAACAAGAATAATTTTTATAAATTCAATAAAACAAATAATTTTAACCATTGGTATTCAAATCTTGATGCAACATCTTAATATTCAAATGTGTATTTAGATTCAATCATCTAAATCTTAATGTACATCTTAATATTCAAATGTACGTTTAAATTCAAATGTCTTAATCTTTATGGAAACAAATGACGTCTTACTTACACTAAGTTCACCCTTGTATTTTTAGGATTTATTAGTTTAGAATACATGCTTTGCATGTGTGTTTCACATTAATTAATACAATTGTATATATGAACAAAATTATTTTAAAAGTAGTAATTGATATTAAAATGACGTTATATTTATTTAAATGATATAAATAGATATTGTATGCCGAATATGTTATTATCTGTTGTATCTTACTTTTTACAAATAATTTATTGGGTTCATTTATTTTTTGTCGCTTTGGTTATTTTATCATGATAAAATTTTTGTTGCTGTTATAAAAAATTTTCTATAACGTGCAAAATATATTTATCCATATGAAACATAATATTGTGAAAAATATAGTCCAACTTGAAACTTTTAATGTAGCTTGAAACTATGATTTTATTTGTTATCAATACAAATCACAAAGATATTGAAATTATGGATTATTTTAATGATCAGGTTGGCCATTTGTCATGCCCCAAGTCCCGCTAGGGTGGATTGGCACCCGTTGCCAATAAGGCCTGAGAGACCAACCAATATCTATACGCTTTATATATATATATATATTATGAGGGATTTCTACATTCAACATGTCTTTAAGAAAGTAAACAGTAATAACAAGCCAAAAGAAAATGCATATGGCTAGGCCGTTGGGGCCATAGTGTCTAAAGTACGAGTCATGACCATACTTTAATTTACATAGTCTACAAAGCCTCTAGATAAAGAAAAGTATCTGATAAGGGTTGGGACAGACCCCGCCTCGACTAACTATACAATACAAACATATAAGCTCTAGACACAAACAATGCCCCGAATAACCTGGAGCTTGGTATCAGCAACTGGATATCCTGTACTCCTACTAGGGAGATCTACTAGCACTTGTACCTACAGCATGGAATGCAGGTCCCCCATAAGGGACGTTAGTACGAGATAATGCACTGAATATGTAAGGCAGGAAATACTGTATATGAAGTAACAACTCAAATGAAACTTTGCACTGGTGTAGAATAAGAGACCACCTTTGGTTATACTTTGGGATCATGTACTTTATGTTCTTTATATTACTCTACCTTTACTGTATAATCTGTGCACAACATGTAATACAAATGACCAGTTGATCAGTGGTAAATCTATATTGGGATCGTCCCTGGCTAGGTTTTTTCTTAACCCCTCGGGCTACCACCCGTGATAGGATCTTCTCTCGCTAGGTGATTTTTCCACCCCTCGGGCTATCACCCATCAATAAACAATATACTTTATCTTTCAATTACCTTTGAGATGATTAATTTGGTGGTCATAATATTGGAGCAGTAGGACTGTAGGTGTAGCATGTGATATGTAGATAATCATACAAGACAACATGACAATGAAAAGAGTACATTACACAAATAATGAAATGCGTATGAGATTAAACAACTCGTGAACTTTATTTAGCAACAAGAACCCATGTAACTTGGTATCCACGTGTGTATGCTGATTTGAAGGTG
>JAABOM020000101.1:6201181-6218058 GCA_011800125.2 Solanum clarkiae
GAGCTACCCCAAGAGTTTTCAATGGTTCATCCAGTTTTTCATGTCTCAATGCTTCAAAAATGCATAGGTGATCCATCTCGTATCACTTATATTGAGGATGTACAGGTTACAGGAAATCTCACATATGAAGAGGTACCTATTGCTATTCTAGATCGTCAGGTTAAGAAGCTAAGGAATAAAGAAATAACTTCAGTAAAAGTACTTTGGAGAAACCAGCAAGCAAAAGAAATAACATGGGAGGCCGAGGACGCGATGAAATCAAAATACCCTTACTTCTTTGAAGCTAAAGAGGATGTCCAACACGCAGAATTGGGACACTAATAGGTACGTGTTATTGAATACTCGGTCTGTTGTCAAATGTTTGTGTAAGTAAATATTTAAACTTGGTTAAGCTATCCAATTATGCTAATATTCGAGGACGAATGTTCCTAAGGGGGGGGAGGATGTAACACCCCACACCTTACAGTACTAGTACAACGCAAATGAAACATGATATGGTTTGGTCAAATTAGCGCCCATTTTTAAAAGTGCTCGAATCTTATGTTATAGGGGGGGTATGTGCGTCTAACGCTTAAGAGGGTCGAGTGTATACGTGTTTTGTGTCAAATTGAGGAGATCACGTCCTTAAGTAATTGGAGTTTGGACATTTTTTGAATAATTTTCAAGATTCAATTGACATCTCTCAATTTTAAATTTTTGGCGTTTGGTTATACGTCTGCGTGTATATTCCTTCCAACTTTTATTCTTTTTATTTGTTCATTCACTAAGTTACTATATTTTTTTGGTAAATTTAACTTGCTTGTTTATATTATATTTTTATTATTTAAAATTTTAAATATGGATTCATAAAGAAATAGTGAAAAAAGGCCATTGTTCGAAAAAAATATTCTACTAGTAGGGGTGGAACTAAATAGTTCTAAATAATTGGCACCTAACTTTAGAATTAATATCAATAATTTTACTCATGTTGATGAAACTTCTCTTATGTCACATCCAAACATTATAAAATTTGACTCTGAAAATGAAATATACTATGAGACATTAAACAAATGTTTTACTAATTTTGAGGAAGAATTAGAAATAGAAAATCATGAACAAGATGATACCTCTACTAGTTTGGCTACAAATTTACCGTTAACAAAATGATCTCCCCTCCTTTACTTATGTTTTTTAAAACTGCAAAAGCTAGACGTCCTAAAAGATCTTTAGTTTAGAAAATTTTGGTACAAAATAAGAAAAACAACTACTAGCCAATACATAAAATGTAAGAAAAATCATGAATCATTTGACTACTAGATGCATGGAAGGGATGGGACGATTAATTACACATTTGATATTGTGTAATAAAGAATTTGCTCGTCTAGAATTATATAGGACTAAAAAAGGATGTACACCCTTACCTGATGAATCTGTAAGAGATTCTAATATGGTTCAGAGTGTGTTAAATATGTCTAATCCAGCTGGCCCAAGCACACACAACACATATAATAAAGAAATAAAATCGTGAAGAATTAGCTAAAATGGTTATTATTTGTGGTTTGCTTTATAGTTTTCCTTTACTTCCTGATTCTATTCATTATATTCAACAAAAGTATACGTTATAACCTATCTTCTCAAGGTTCTTTTAGAAAGATAATATAAAAATATTATTTAATTTTGAATATCAAGCTAAATATTGTCATTATTTTTGTTGTTTATTTGCTTATTTTGATGGTAAACTATCTGTTACTTCTAATATGGGTCATACTCCTAATAGTAATGATTATTTTACTATTATTATCCATTAAATTGATAATGATTGGAATATGCAAAAATGAATAATAGCCATAAATATGTTGAAGAGATTAAAACTGGTTCTTATATAACCACAACAACAGATAGTATTTTTTTTTCAATATTCTAGAAATGTAATAAAATAATGAATGTCATTTTAGATAATGCTTCTAACAATCTAAAAGTAATTGATTTTCTAAAACCTAGATTTTTCCTAATTAATTATAATACTTTTCATATTAAGTGTGCTATACATATTTATAGATTGACAATAAAAGATGGTGTTAAAATTGGTTTGGGAAGATGGGGGAAAAACATCCATCGTTTAGGTTTCTGAGTAGCTAAAGTTAAGATAGAATAGGTCATCACATCCTGGGGTTGAAGAATGAGCAGCTTTAAAAAGGAAATGGCAAGCAGGAAGGAGAGTAGTAACGTCGTATTATCCATCCGAAGCAGTAGCAGGACATTCTTGTTATAAAATTAGAATTGCATGTAATTGAATTTTTAAATCTAAAATAAAGACTAAATTTATGGAATTTAAAAATCATTGTAAAGGATATAAATTTGAATTAGAAAAGTTCTAAGATAAGTGTCTACTAGATGTAATTCTTTATTTGAAATGCTTGAAGTTGTTTATGCGTATCAAAAACTGATACAATTGGTTTGTAATGCTCATAATTTGGAATCAATTTTAAGACTTTGTAAACATGATTGGGAAGATGCAAAAAAAAAAAATAATTTTTAAAGAATCTTTTATATAGCTACAAATATTATTTCTAGTCAATATTATCTAGCTATTTATTCTATTTAGTAAATATTTGTGTTATTTCATCCGAATTTGTAAAATATAAAAGAAAAGATAAGTTTAAGATTTGACTTGATTTTATGATTGAAAAATTGAAAAAAGTTTTTTATTTCCTTTTCTTCAAATTTATTTGATTGCTTACTTTATGCAATCCATTTTACAAATTAAAAGGTGTTGAAAAGCTAATTGGAAAAAATTATGCTAGCTAATTTAGAAATTCGATCAGACGAAATCTCTAGCCTTGAAGATTGTGAAAGTAGAATAATAATAATTGTCAAAAAATTATATAATACATATAGAGCCATGAAAAAATGTTTCACCACTTGACCTCCACCTCGTAAACATAGAAAATAATTTGGATAATATGATGGATGATTATCTTGGTCTTGAAACTTCTAATAATAATGATTTTAGTGAATATATTAATCAGAGATTGAAAAAGATTGAGATGAGCATGGAGAACCTCAGCTATTACTGTGGTAGAAGAATCGTGGAGAATAATTTTTGACCATAGCTAGAGTTGTTCGAGATGTGCTAGAAAGCATTATCGGTAGTTTCAGAGCAAGCTTCCAGTGCGACGAGATTTCAAATTGGAGATCATTGATATTCATTAGCAAAAAATAATTTAGAAATATTAATGTTGTTAAGAGATTAGATCAACGCTGAAAGAAGGAATTATGGACTACCAAAATTATCCAACCAAGCAAAAAATGAAATAGATGAGATACTTGGAGAGAATAATGATGATGACATGAAGCAATAGAGGAAAAACGACAAATACGAGTTCCAAGTAATGTTTTTCAAGAATTAATAGAAAATTTATGAAAATAATATCTCGAACATTACAAATATTGATATAAAATTAGAGACCTAATTCAAACAAAATAGATTAGATATATACATTAGGTATTCTTTTTAGTATTTGTAATTGTACGATTTTGTTTATTTGAATAAATATACGTATGTTTGCCTTGATTTTCTTTGAAAATAGCCTTTTATTTGAATTACAATTCACAAGTTTCAAGTTTCAAATTGAAAATTCAAAGTTACATTAACTATATTTAATAAGCAAAAGCATTTAAAGTTTTTTTCACACACAAAAAAAAGGGGATAAGGGACTCAGTTCCGACTTCGTATATATAGGACTGAGCTAGAACTTTGGAAAAGACAATTCCGGTAAATGTAAGGGGTTAATGGATCCAGTACCAATATGGATTCCGATCTGTTGCCAGATTTAGTTTGACCATCATCATCTGCAAAAACAAAAAATTGTGTCATTTAATAACACAGATGAGTGATCTCTCAACTTAATATGGAAGGTAGGTTGCATCAACCCAATTCCAATGACATCAGGGGTTTATTTATCAAATGACTCATGGCGCTTCCCTATTTGTAAGCTCCACTAATGGAGTATGGAAGCTACATTGATCGTGCTAGGTTGAAGGAGAAGAAATATGAGAGTAGAGAGGAAGAGAGAAAAAAAGTACGGCAAAGTGCTGTTACATTGAAAATACATTCATGGAGTACATAGTCTCTATTTATACACGTCTATAACAACTTGTAACAAACTAATCCTTCCAACTCTTTTAACTACCTCCTTACACTCTATAACTCCTCACACCATAAAGCTTGTTAGCTACTCTTACTAGCCAACACTCTTTACTTTCTCTTCTCCCTTCGACCCTTCTTTTTACCTCCGACAAGGATGGTAGCAAACTCCAACAATTTTAAAGTGTAAACTTGGAAAAGTTGAGAATCCCGGGCAATAAAATGCACCCTCCTTTTATCTAGATTCTTTAGTTTCCCTTTTACTAAATAAATCTGAGAACATACCAAATGAGAAGCCAAAAGGACACAAGTAGAAAAACTGCAGTGACTTTTCATACAACATACTTTCTTTAATGGTCAATTGACCTTCAAAATGATGACAAAATGTTCTCCAAGTAGAAAACAAGAATAGTACTATTAGTAGACAATTTGCTGATCACAGTTAGTCCTTTACATCAGTGACCCCTTCAACAGAAATTTGAAATCTTGCTTCAGCTTCAGCTAAGCATGGGGAACTGACTACTTTACAAATCCGCTCCTCCGCTCTACCCTTCCTAAGAGCTAGTCTGTCAGAAGTTGTAAAAGAGTAAAATTTCAGCTATCAAGATAAGCTACAAGCCTTCACATTATAGTTGTACTATTATGCATACCTCGTTGTAGAAGCATGTGCCATGATGTTGCCACCAATCGGTTTAATTTGAGGCCCAGCAAATACAGCAGAACCATCCACTTGAGCAACAACTTGGTTAGTAATAACAACAGCAACACCAAACTGCAAGTGTAAAGGATTGACAGAAAAAGCAAGTCAGAACCCTAAGCTAGTTCTGAAACATTAACCAACACAGAGAAACAGATAGGAGGAGACAACTCCAGATTAGATAATTGGCATAAATGATGGACATGCTAAACTACCTCATCGGCTAACTTCTGAAGGCTTCTCAGAAACTTTGCAAGATGCATCTGCCTGGCAGACAACTCTCCTCTCCCAGAGAAGTCTGTTCTATAAAGGGCAGTAGCACTGTCCACAATCATAAGAGCAAACCTGCTTGATCAAAACAGTTTTCAAAGTTAAGCTTCTAATAGATCCTTTTTATACTTGGTGAGATGAACCAAATAACTGACGAAGCCAAAACTTCAAGGATTTACACCATATTCAAGAAGCAAATTTTTATTTCTATCCATTAAGTTTACACCTTAGTTATTTCTATAAAACTTCAAAAAGGTTTCTCTGTTTGAAGAAGGTAAGAGGAAACTTCAAACAGATATAAGATGGATCCAAACATGCATAAGATGTAAGATGGACATCCATAATCAAGCAAATTGAGAACTGCTTCAAAGTAGAACCCTCCAAGATACTCAATCAAGAGTATAATATTCTCTAGCTATAATCTAGCACATTGTCTCGCTCAAAGTAACTCAGCCACTGAGAAGCAAGAGAAGTGTTTCTTTTATTAACAGAGAAATGCATTTGTCCCGCCCTTTGGACCAAATACAGCCATCTGAACTTGGTCGATAATGGGTCCGCCTCTCTACCCTTCTCCACTTAAATACTAGGCTTCCGTTTGCATGGTGTGGAGCCTGAACTGGTGCCCAACCCCAAATCCTCCGCCCTTTTCCACTTGAGCTAGGCCCTGGGGGCAAGGGGAAAAAAATTGTAGTGGAATTTGGAGAAAAGTTAACCTGGTCTCCACCATCATTGAAGCTGCTTCCAGCAAAAGCCTTGATTGATGATCAGTATTATAAGCTCGAGCATAGGCTACATTCTCCAGAACATCAGGACCATTCAATCCATACCTGCAGCATTTAACACCACTGATGACAATAGTTTGAACTTCATAATACAAGAAAAATGTGAGTTGAGATTACAAGTAGAAGACCTGTCTGCGATTTGTAAAAGTCTTTGTGGCCTGAAAGTACCTTCAGCATCAATGTACATTGCTTTCCCTTCACCACCTCCTTGATCTAATGGAAGCTGAGATCACAGAGAAAGAATGATATTTAAATGAGTATTCTGCACTTTATTTATGATGTTTTAACATAAAAAGAATATTTGTCTAGGTTATCATACTTGACAAGTGACACATAGTGTGTGACACAGCTGAGTCTTTCCACATCGGAACTCTCCGTAAATTTCAGTAATAGATCCAGTTTCAATTCCTCCTGACAAATGAGAAATAAAAGCATGAGGTTGCGATGCCACATCAAATTCCGGTTCTAGAAGTTCACAAACTAAATGGATATCTACCTTCTAATATCTTGTCAAGTTCTTTTGATCCTGAAGTTATTTGTATGATTTCAAGCCTCTGTGCATGGAGTTGGCTGGCACTAGTGAATCCCAAAGGCACTAATTTTGAAGCTGTTCATATGCAGCATTAGAAAGGGTTAGTACTGATTGCTACAAGAATAGCAGAATTGGGTGAAAAAAGAAGGTAAGAAAAAACATATCAGCACTAGCAATGGCACTTAAAAGAAGAAAGACTTACCTGACTCGATGATCTTGTCAACTTTAGCTTCACTAATTCCTTTTATCTGCAAAAGTTCCTTTCTTGGAGCATAAACAACAGATTCAACTGTGCATAGACCAGCATCCTTGAGTTTTTTAACATCTAGAGCTGCAATCCCTGATGCCTTGAGGACAAAAAAGCTATATGCCTCAGTAATTAATGGACCGTTTCCTTTTTAAGTTGGGAGAATTTACAGGGTGTCATCCAATAGAAACAACTTTATTACAAGCTAGAATGGAAAAAGATACTCAAAGATATTGCCTCTTAAATATTAACAATTCCAAGAAAATAAATCCTAGGAAATGCCTAGCCCTGCTTTTATGTAATACCAGAAAGATTAAAAAATTCTCAAGAGTTTTGGTTTCACTTCATGTGGATCTTTTGAAAATATAAGAAACTTATGATAAGTACTTATCTAAGTTACTGTAAATGTTAATCACTCAAGACTTAAAATTCTTTAAAAAAAGATCTAAACTGATAAAATCTTGTAAGGAGCAAAGCTGAAACGTCAACCGCATCAACTATATGCACATTAAAATGTGACCATCAACCCCCACCTCTCATACCCTCCATATCATCATGCCTCATAATGTGAATCATTTTGTGCCTAGTGCCTCTCTGCAAGCAGTTTTTCATGGTGCCCTCAATTCTGTACACGGTGATTGTAACCTACAAATCTTCTTATGACACCAAAAATATTGGAACAACATCGTCTTCTTTTAACTGATGACCTAGAATTTGTTTGGAGCCAACCCTTTTTGCCAACAATAGCATTCAAAACTCGGCAATGATGAGTCACTCTTCAAACCTTCTACTCTTAAATACTAGAGTTAGGCTTGGCGCAGGGCTCCATAATTCCATCAAACATCACATAAAGGATACCAAGAAAGCATTCATCCAAAAAATGGGACATTATACAAAACCCCACAAAACAAAAAACATTTCCCACGACCCAGAAGGTGCGGAAGAAAAACTGTTTCACGAAATTCAAAATCAGCCACCCTGAAGCACAATTCAAGATTGAATCAGAAGTCATAAACAATCATTAATTATCATAAGAATGACTACCCCCAATCCAAGATTCAAGACACTCTTTATATATAAAAAGGGGTTGAATTAAAGTATTTTAAAAAACATCTGGGTTAAGGAACGACACCCAAAAGATCCAGAAAAACAAGATCTTGGCTAACTTTGTATGTATAACCCCTCAATACAAGAAGGAAAAAGGGAAATTGTGTGTGAAACCTGAAGTTGCTCGACAGGGAAAGGGCCGTGTTGAACATCCTCTAGTTCATCATTCTGGTCTTGAATCGACTTGTGATTCCTGTGCTGCTGCTCCATTGCTAGTTTTCTTGATGCTATTGAAGGATGGAGGCAAAAGGAAATATTTCAAAAGCGGGATGAGCCGCCAAAAATACTGCAAACTAAAGCAGTAAAGCGTGCTTGACAAGCTGTGAAATGGAACCGCGTTTGTCCGGTTTTTCTTCGGCAAAATAAATAAATACTCATTTCTTTATTTTATCGGTCACATTTTGACACTGTTAATATATTTTAAATTAGTTTATAATTTTCACAAAGTTGGGCTCGTAAACATTTGTAAATATTTTATCTTGTATATTAATATAAAAGAAGAGATTATGCTACTATTATTTTGCTCTTTGATTTAGTCGATATGTTATATCTTTTGTTTTTTCTTCTTTTACTTGGGTTGATACACTTAATTGGGATCTTTCGAAAACAACTTATCTACGTCCATAAAGTAGTGATGAAGTCTATGTGCATTCTACCCTCCTCTGATTCTACATTGTGAGATTTCACTGCATGTGTTGCTGAAATCGAAAATTACAATGAAATTATTATATTTTTTATGTCGAAAATTAACAATCTACTTTGTAAATACTTTGTTTTGTATTTAGCTTGATTGTAGCCTTTAATTTTATAAATTTAATTGTAATACCTCATAAGTTGGAAAGTCGAAATAATACGAAAAATGCAGAAGGTGCACTGGGTGCAGGTTCCACGACCTGTGACGAAGGAACTGTAGAAAGGTGCACTGGGTGTAGGTTCCACGACCCATGACTATGGCTCGTTGATTGATCTACAAGTCGTAAATAGGTGCTCGTAGATAGCATTTGTATCAGAAAAATTCCTGAAAATTTTGATGAACTACGAGAAGCATTTGTATCGAAAAATTTCCTGAACTACGAGATGTATTACACAAGTATTTGATCTACGATTCGCAAATAGTGGTCATGGATGGAGGTCAGAAAGTGGGAAGAAACAAGAGTGTTAGTACTTTGTTAATGAATGAATAGGACGAGCTTGTAAAAGGCAATACAGGTCATCGTTGGGGCCCGTGGAATGCCCCAACACTTAGAAAAAAGGGATGCTGTATAGGAAGGGTTTTTTATGACCTGCAAAAGCAAGTATAAAGTGTACTTTGAACTCGTGGATTGGACCTT
Source organism: Solanum clarkiae (assembly GCA_011800125.2). Taxonomy (NCBI): domain Eukaryota; kingdom Viridiplantae; phylum Streptophyta; class Magnoliopsida; order Solanales; family Solanaceae; genus Solanum; species Solanum clarkiae. Next base: position 6,210,274 of record JAABOM020000101.1, read on the forward strand.
GTGAACTAGAAAATATGACTAAGTGTTGGAGGCTTCTACGAGGAAGTTTTATGGGTCGTAGAAGAGGTCCATAGATGTAATGACCTGGTTGGTCATTTTTGGTCTTATCTATGAGAATTATTGTTTTACCCTTTCGTAAGTTACTTTGGGCCTGATTCGAACTATCTATATTGTTGGAACTAAAATCCTGAGTTTTAAAAGTTGAAAATATGAGTTTTGGCATTTTTGGAAGCTTAAGTTGTTGAAAAAGTAAATTTTTGTACCATTCTGAGTTTTGAGGGTTAGATTTGAGATCCATTGATTCCATTAGCTCTGGAACGTTGGAACTGGTCTATGAGAAGTTACATAACTGAATTCAGAGTTAGAATGAGGTTTTAAAGCCCAAAGTTGTGTTTTTAGTTGTTTTTAAACCAAAGTTTAACTTTGGTCAATACTTGGAGTTCAAAAGTCCGGATCATAATTTCGATAGTTTTAGTAGTTCTGAATGGTGAAACTAATACTAGAAATGATCTCGTCATAATTTTTGGAGTTGTCGAGGGCAGTTTTGGTATTTTGAGTTTTAAACTAGTTTTATCGAGTTGCATTGGTAAATGTGTCCTGGAGATCTCAGAATCAAATTCTAATTATTTTGTTGAGTCTGGATCGTCGTTTCTGGTTTGGATGCATATTTGGTTTGTGAAATTCTGAGTTCGGATGAGTTCAAAGGGTCCATTCCGAGTAGGGAATTGGACTTACGCATTGCTAGTTTATCTTATATCTGGTGCAGGTGCATCTCTTCTCCGCGTTCGCAGAGATCTTGGTGATGTTTTACTTTGTGTTCACAGACTGGGCCTCGCGTTCACGGGGTATTGTTTGGTGACCCTCCCCTTTTCTACTCCGCGTTCGCGGGATTGGCTCCGCGTTCTCATAGAGTATTTTCACTGATTAGTTTTTAAAATTTAGGAGACACCATTTTTATTCTATTTTTGAACTTGTCAAGATTTTGGGACGATTAAAAGAAGATTTTCTAAGAATTTTGTTGGGTAAGTATTTTTAACATTATATTAATCATTTTCCATAAGTTTTATCTTCATTTTGTCCTTAATTTCGTGATTTTGAATGTCCAAAATTGGAGATTTTTAGACTATGATTTGCAAACTTAAAATGTTAATTTTCGATTCAATTTAAGCTCGATTTTAGTGAGATTTTCACCCTTGAAATCCATTTTTTGTGAACCCGATTTTAAAGTTAATTTTTAAATTTGAGAACTTTGAATTTAGCTCTAATTTTGACTATTTTATCCCTAAGCCTAATTCATGCCAATATGGGTATCAAAATGCACCTCTTTGACGCGTAGTATCTACTTTTGATAGTGGTTGATCGATCCGAGGATCGTTTGGAGGCTTGAGTTGATTGAAATCTTGTTTGAGTACGATTTCGGCACCGCGGTAGCTTCCGCTAACCTTTTGGGACAAGATTTGAGTTATTGATCATGTTTATGTTGTAATTGTAAGATCTAAAATTCATTGGTAATTGTATCGATATAACGGAATAATGATTGTAATATGTTTTCGGTTGAGCCAAATTATAAGTAAATTATGATCTCTTTGATAAATTGGGATATTGATGCGATAATATGAGATATTGTGATACCATGTGGGTAACTGGGGTGACAATTGAGTATTAATGAGACCCTTTTGAGGAATTGTGTATAATTTCGATAGGTAAGGTCCAGTATTGCCTTATGCTTGTATATTTGGGACGAATGAGGTCCGGCATAGTATTATGTTTGTATTTTATGGGATGAGTGAGGTTAAGTATTGTTAATACTCTTGACTATTGTTATGATTATGATGTTATGAGATATGTTAATAGTTTGGGCACTAGTTGTGTCACTTGATATCATTCTTTATGATCATGTGAACATATGAGATTTATGGGTAACTATTCTTGTTATGAAGCCATTTTACATGTCTATATGCATATCTGGGAGGCATATTGGTTTACATTTATACCATGATTGCTTTGTGTTATTCTTTGAACTGAGTAGGAGGCAAGGGTAACATGCTCCACATTTGTATAATCCCTTGACTCAGGCAGGATTCAAGGGTGAGATCTATACTTCATAATCCCTTGACCACGGGCAGGTGGCAAGGATAACACTTTATGAGATTCCTTGACCATGGGTAAGTGGCAAGATTGAAACATTGTGACATTTCTTAACCACAGGTAGGTGACGAGGTTGGAAGACACTTGGTTTGTGGCTTGATGAGTTCTATGCATTGTGATTATATCTCTCATTTTAATATGTCATTTGTGATCATAGAGATCGTATCTTATAATTATGTATAGTTGTTGTGCACTAACCTTTTCGGGTGCAGGTATTTGTAATCTTCGTTATTGCATACTTGATCGATTTCTCTTACCCAGTCAGTTGAACCTACTAGGTACATTTCGGTGTACCCACTCCTACTTTGTTTTATCTTTGCAGATCGAACACATGGACCTAACTAGGGTAATTGATATCATTGTACCGGAGCTTTCCTTTATCTATCTCAGATATTAGAAGTGAGGCTCAAACTTCGAGCCACCTTGGGTCCCTGAGATATTCTTTTATTTGCTTTCTATCTCAGACTTGTATTAGATATTATGAGACAACATTCTATTTCATTTGAGACAATTGTATCTATTTTATCATACTACCTTAGATGTTCTTGTACTCATGACTCTAGATTTTTGGGAGATTTTTTATGTTAATAAGTTTGTTTCCGCTTTATTTTATTTTTCTTTAGTTGTGATCCAATTTTGGGTCGTGACAAGTTTAATATCAAAGCTCTAGGTTCATTTAGCTCATGAGTCAAGAGGAGGGTGTCTGGTAGAGTCTCGCAAATCGGTGTGTAGATGTCCATACTGATCTTCTGGAGGCTACAGGGCACTTGATAGAAAAACATTTCACATCTTGCTTCCATTCGTGTGATTCTTTGTATTACCCATTGAAAGTGTCTAATCTACTCCTTCTACGCAGATATCGATTACCAGATCCCGTCAATCAGTGGGAGAGCCCAAGACAGCTTATGTGGCTCCCATCGAGGTCCAGGCAGAGTTCGTTATAGGGCCAGTGGTCGAAGACGTATTAGAGGGGTAGCTCTGCCTCAAGGATAGACTTGATCGACTTCTTTGGAGCCTACTTATGATCTAGTGGGTGATGTCGCCCAAGTTACACCTCCTTTTTAGGCTAAATTAGTCGTTGTCAAGATATAGAAACTAACCAAGGTTGGGATCAAACCCGAGGGAATATGGTAGACTTAGAAGAATTCAATTGCAATTCAGGTTTATTAACCAACTTATCTCCTGAAGGGGAAGGGGAGGTTTATAATAACTAGTAAAAGTAATTCTTAAGTTAAAACAAGTGTTAAACCAATATAAAGAGAAACTAGGGTATTATGTTCCTCATGATTCCCTAACTAAGTATTACCAGATAACCAAATTCTTTTCTAGTGTGTAGCATGAAGAATGATAAGTTAAGTTCACCAAACCCTTTGGCCCAGGCGAGAGGCGAATTTCACTAAGTGATTGGTTCATCCCCGCAGTGTGACATTACTAATACCTATTGTTCCAGTACAACCTCCCCTTGGCCCAGTTTGGTTAATTAGATGAGAAACATCGATCGAATCCTATTAATTAATCTCTTCTTCAATTCATTACAATCTTAATCCAGTTAGTAACATTATGCGGGTTCTAATGTTGGCCACCATTATAAAGTATTCAAAACAAAGAGAATTAATTAATACATGGATGCATACTTTTCAAGAGTTACGAATTATCCAATTTTACCTTGTTAGTTCGTCATAGTTCCCACAACCTTAGTTGTGGATTTAGCGGATTTAGCTACTCATGAATAGTGTAAATACAAGACTTATGAATTTGAATAACATAATTAAGCACTTATACAGTAGAATTAAGCACAAGAAAATCCAACTCTCCAATGAGAATCACAAGATTGAAATTAGAAGATGAAATTAAAGTTTACAAGTGTTTCTCCATCTCTCTAATATTACTTATCTGTTCTCCCTTCGTTCTCTATAAAAAAATAACCTCAAAATACCCTATTTATAGTGTTTAAAATCTAGGACAACTGGGTCGACAGGCTCTACAAGGTGCTCTACAGGTCGTATAATAGTCTACGGCTTGTAGTCGGGCTTTTGTGAACTGTTGCTTTAGTTCTGGGCTTGTCTTCTACGACACTCGTCTACGACCTGTAGGGGGTTTCGTCCGATGGAATTTTAGAAAGTCCTCATCTTCTGATCCTCAGGGTACGAGACTAGGTCTATATCTCATAAAGTCTTCTATGGCTCGTCTGCATATTCATAGACCCAATTTCAGAAATACACCCTTTACTGGAATTGAACACTAAACTGCCTTTACGGCTCGTAGAATACTCTACGACCCTTAAAGGGTCTCATGGATCTTCAACTTCAACAACTTCAGCATATTTTGCCCAAACATTGTGCCAACCCTAAAATCCTACTAAAAAAACATAAAATTACATAAAGCCTACCAACATTGCATTGAGAACACACAAAATTCCAAGTATTAAATATCAAAAGTGTTGTATTTTGACAACACATCAACACCCTCAACTTAAAATTGTTGCTTGTCCTCAAGCAAAAAACTCAATCTATATAAGCAGCACAGTCACACACAGACTACAATCTAATGGCATACATCTCATCAAACTTAAGTACGGATACCCACGCCACTTTTCAAAACATAATCTGATAGCTATCCATCAAACCAACAAAGACCAATGCATGCGACAACGCAACTATGAGAAGCGAGATAACCCTTAACAAGCCATAATCACTGAATAAGTCTAATATTAACAATGCAATGCAAGTGCCCTCGTAGAAAGAAGTCCCATATCTCACTCACAATGATGTTTTAATGTATAAACTTGGGACTATGCAAAATCACTGACTCTCACAAAAGACATTCATATATCATGCTCAATACCATATGCTTGTCCCTATATTCATGACTAAGACCTTTGACTGCTTGGGCTAGAATAACTTTAGGACTTTTCAGGCTTGTAATATAATATAGGCTCAGGGGGCTTTGTTATGATATTTTGGGAATATAGTGACTAAAGGCCCTCCTTGATACTGTGTTTTTCTACACTTTTGCGCTACCAACACAGTTACTTTCATTCCATTCTCCCATTCTCCTATTTCAAGCTTGTCTGGGTGCTTTCTTTTCATTTTTCAACTTTTTGCCTTGTATTCAAATTCATTTTTGCTTTGTAGTTCATGACTAAGGCATCAATAATTTTTCTTACACTAGTACATATTTTTTTCTCCTTTTCTATGTATTACTAACTTTCCCCTTCATTTTATGTTTGACCCTTACATCGCCACCCTCAACTTAGGCTTTTGACCTGAGCTGAGGTGCACATTATCTAACCTCAAAACCAGGGCCACTTTTGGTAGCCACCCTCAACTTAGGCTTTTTATCTCAATCAAGGTGCACAATGTTAAAGGAAGGACTAGGGTCAATTTCAGGATTTTACAACTAATAATGCTAGGTCACTTAGGTTTTTACAAAGAAAAGGTATATGTCAAGCTCAAAAATTAGGATCAAGGAATATTTCACATATTTGGTTGGTTATTTAGGCTAAGTGAACTGTTATGAACAATGACCTAAGATCCTTTCCTAACCAATTAACCTAAAAGTCTAAATGATGTAACAGGGAAAGTTCTAAATTGGGACACAATACATGAATTTAGCAAATTAATCTCACACTCACATGTCATTGTTTACACTATCAACACAAACTCTCAGATCATGCTTTTCATCTCAATTTTATCCTCATTATCAGAACAAGCACTGTCAACACAATTAAACATACGTGGTTGCTATCTAGACTAATTACTAAAGAATTTGGTGGGTATCATTTTTCACAGAAAAGCACAAAAACACATATATGCCATACATATCAGTCTATATGCTACTATACTATCTAAACATACCGGTTCAACAGAAAGTAAATATACATGGGGAAAAAGAATACATGCAAGAAAACCCTTAGGATTCAAAAATTGGGGTAGTTATAGGCCAAGGCTACTTAGACTTCACTGAGGCCTATAACTACCCACACCCCATCAAAAGAGAGGTGCATTGTCCTCAATGCATACAAAAAATAGAAAGTAAAGTACTGGGGTCAAAATGAACATACTTGGGCGCTTAAGCGCCAGTGTGTAGCTAAGTTTGACTACTCTCAACCTGTGTGGTGGTCTCCTCAATAGTAGCACCAGGACTGGAGGGGCCAACACCCTTCACCCTTTCGAGCTCACGAGCCTTAGGCGCCAATATATGGCTGAGTCTGACCACACTCAACCTGTGTGGTGGTCTCCTCAATAGTAGCACCATGATCAGAGGGGCCAATACCCTTCACCCTTTCGAGCACACGAGCCTGTCATCTCTCCTCCTCCTGCCTCGACTGCCTCAAGACAAGCTCTAGCTCCTCATGCTCTGTCAGCCTCATATGTAACCGCACTGTATTTAGATCATCATCAGTGGGCGGGGTCTCTTCCTATAGGAAGGTTATGAAAGCTCCTCTGGAGAAAATAAGTCCACCACCAGCACCGGGGGCACAGTCTGTAGGAATGCGACCGGTGCAACCAAGGCTGCTGTCATCTCGACCCGGAGCTGCTGGATCTTCGGCTGTAGGGCCATCATATTCACTGGCTGTGCTATACTTAGGCTCTACTGGACTCTTAACTTGAAGGCATCAATGTGGGCATCCATTGTTGAAAGTCAGCCCTGAATAGTAACGACCATGTATGCCTGCATGCATCCCTCGAACTCCGTAATCGCCTGGCAGACCCAGGGCCTGATCTGCTGAACTAACTGAGTCCACTGAGACTCAATATAGGCCAGTCATTGCACTATGTCCTTAATAGATGCGGCAGAAATGTAAAGCATACCGGCGGTGCTGTCCGTCACGACCCAAGCCTAGGGCCTAGACGTGATCGGCGAACGGGTAACCAGAAGGAACCCCAAACAAGCCTCATAGCATATTATTACACATCCTTGGTCGCGGAAGCAATATAAAACATCATAAGAAACATGAACAAGGGAAAATGGGACTAAGGGAGAAAGAGAGAGCTTAATACTTAAATAACATAGATGAGTCAAAGCTCAAACGTAATATATAACTTGTCCAACAACACCTCTAAACATGGATACTTAGCAGGGCCAAGACAAAGCAACCAGGCTACCCGTATAGTCAAAATAAAAATAAAGAAGAAGAAATCAATACATAACATAAGAAACATAGACAAACATCCCCGGAATAGAGGACACACCAGTAAGCTTAAGTGAAACTGTACTAGCTACGTGGGTGGAGATGCTCAAGTGGGGCTCTGGTTCATACATGGTCATATCATGTAGGCATAGAATATGCGTTAGTACGTTAGAATGTACTAAGTATGTGGGATGAAATACAACAAGAGATAGGCAATGTAATCAAAATGCATAACAATAAGCACTAGGCATAATATAACAATATGGCGTGCATGGATAATGCTTGTAGTAAAACATGCTTGAAAATATCAATTCTTTCATAGCTTACTTAACCCATTAAGATAACATAATCAGCTTATCCAATTACCTTATACTAGAAGGTGAGAGATATAACATTAGTTCATAACCCCAAATCATACACGAGGGAAAGGAGTACATCATAGTTCATAACCTCATAAAGAGTAACATAACCTCATAGGGAGTAGCATAACCTCATAAAGAGTA
>JAABOM020000101.1:6222587-6247403 GCA_011800125.2 Solanum clarkiae
AAATAGCAGTGAAACTCTAATTATAGCTATATTGTAATTCTTTTAAATTATAGCTATATTGTAATTCTTTTAGCCTTAACGAAATAATTTTCAGCCATTCAAATATTTAGTAATTATTTTAGATGACAAGTTTAAGATTTTTTATTTATTATTTCTTAAACATGATACTAAGTCAAGAAGCGAGTACTAGTTACTAGTCTATTGCTTAATTAAAATCTACATTCTTCTAATCTTTTGTGTTTTTGGATCTGGAGAAGTCCGTCCTATTTTGTTTCGATCGGAAGAACTTGGTCCTCTTCGCATTTAGATTTAAATAGTTTCATTTCATATGGGGGTGCTGCACCAAATTAATTTGAGTGAGATAATGATATGAATGAACCAAAAGTGTGAAGATTTGAATTGTATAATCAAGAAGATAAGGAAGAAGAAGTGATTGCCAAAATCACTTAAAATGCTTTTGAAAAAGATAGAGATATTCAAGGTCCCTATTCATACTAGAGTAATACACTACTTTTATTTAGATCCTATTTCACTATATTATAAGTACAGAAAAGCGCCCAAAATACTCCTTAACTAGGCGAATTGGTACAAAAATACCCTCGGTCTACCTATTGGACAAAAATGCCCCCGATGTCAACTTTTGGGGTCTTTTTTGCCCTTATTTATAACAACTGAAATGAAACCCCAACTAAAATATTCATTAATGGCGTGTCATTATTCTATTGGCCAACCTAATATTTAATCAAAACAAATAAAAAATATCCAGACCCATTCCACCCAAAAAAAAAAAAACCCACCAGTAAGAAGACCCATATCAATCCCCCAATTCCCAAAAACCATTGCATTTTCCTTCCCTAACCTAAACATCAGAACACTCTCCGATTAACCCCCATTCTCCTTCTTCTTCACCTTCAAATAAGTTAAATTTTCTTTACAATATTTTCAAGTTGCTTCTCTCCATATTATGCAGGAGTAATATTCTCAGATATTCAACTAGGAATCTCTTTCTTTTTAGTAATTTCAGTTAGCGTCTAGAGTTTCTGTTTGTTAACTAATGTTGTTGTGATTTTTGATGTGTACTGACATTTTTTATGTTGTTACACGAGTTTTATGCTTATAGTAGTCATTTAAGAAGATTCATGTGCTTTATACTTTCTTTGTTGTCTCCATTTTAGGATTTTTATATAATATTATTTTTCAACACATATTTTGTTTATTTTTCTCTGTATTCCATGATTTTTGTCTATTGGGTATGTTATACATAAATGAATTTATTTATTTTTGATCTTGCATTCTCTATATATATGGTAGATATAATTTGTAGTCCTTATCTCTTTACTCTTCACCAGTCATCACATAGAATATTATAGATTTTTTGTTTGTTGTTTTCTTTAATGTCTATTGATGAGTCACTTTCTCTTCCTTTTATGTTTACCATGTGACTTCCTTTAAAGCATAGTTGAAAAAAATTGATGTGGTCTTCAACTATGGAGACAAATGGGTCCTCACTCCTTAAAAGAATCAACTCATCAGTGTAAAGAGTATGATCCAGATTTGCTCTCATATATCAGCCTTTGTTCAAAATACATTGAACTATTAGGCTATAGTAAGGTGAAGCCGCTGCTATGTACAGGATTCTTTCATAAGTATTATTTATTGCAGAGTGATTCAGGGATCAGAATACTGCAGATAGTTTTTCTTACTCCATCTAGTGTGATTCAACTTCAACTATTTATTGTTGAGGAGGGTGAAGACACTGTGCTAGCTTTTGACATCAGTCACTTAATGAACCTATCCATCTAACAATAGATGTTGTAATTGATGGTGACATTAGTCAACCTAATGAACTTTGCCTTGTGACAGTACATGCAATAACTGATGGTGAACCAAGTGAGGAAGAAGAGAATAAAAATGAACCTTTAGGTAGTGATCATGATAGTGATGAGTTAGAATTTTTTTAGGAGGGAAAAGAAAAAGAAGTAATTGAAAAATGAGATAATTTTTTGGAGTTGGAAAAGGGTATGAGCTTCAAGATTCTTAATGAAGCTAAAAGAATTGTGAGTTATTACTCAATTGTTAGAAGAAAAAAAAAACCTTAAAGTTGTTGAAAGTGACTCTACCAGACTTGGATATAGATGTGATATTGGTTGTCCTTTTGTATGTCTAATATCAAAAGTTAAGAAAGGCTAAGGGTTTGAAATTATTAAGATCTTAAAAACAAAACATACATGCCTGGAAGCCTTTAAGCACAGAAGAGCTACTGAAAAATATTTTGCACACTACCCCAAATATAAGGTGAAAGAGATTAGGCAGGATGTGGATGATAAATCTTCACTCAATATCAGTTATTCAAATATAAAAAGAGTTAAGAGGCTTGGCTTTGAGAAATTGGTGGGTAGCTTTATTGATAACTTCAATAAATTAGAGGCTTATGCTCAAGAATTAAGGGACAACAATCCTGGTTCTGATGTGGTGATAAACATATTTAAAAATGCTTTGTAACAAGGTAAAAGAATATTTAAAGAATTTAAATTTGCTTTCAAGCTTTGAAAAGTGATTGGAGAGATGGTTTGAGGCCATTTGTAGGGTTGGATGGAACATTTTTAGAGGAAAGTGTATGGAAATTTTTTTGGTTGGCCTTGGACAAGATTCAGTAAAGCATTTCTATACACTTGCTTGGATAGTAGTGGATAGATAAACAACCAGAACATGGAAATGGTTTATTGAGTTGCTGAGAAATTCATTAGACTTAAAGGATGGTGAAGGTTTGACACTGTGTCTGATATGCAAAAGGTAATAACTTTTTAGTTTCAGTACCATTTTCTGATTTTTCTATTATATACATTTGTACTACTTTATGTTATTTTTTTTGTTTATGTTTCAAGGATTGATTGGTGTTGTTAGTCAATTGCTTCCAAAGGCACAGGATAGATGGTGTGTAAGGCACGTAGAATCCACTTGGGCTAAGACTTGGAGAGGCGTACATACTAAAAAAAATATTGTGGTGGTCTTCTTGGAGAACATATGAAGAAGACTTTGAACACATATTTAAAATCATGGGTTCTGTGTCTGAACAAGCTGCGAAAGATCTTCTATGGTACCCTACTCAATATTGGTGTAGGCTTATTTTGTCACAATTAGCAACAGTCATACATGTAAAAATAATTTTACTCAGTCATTCAACAAATGGATATTGGAGGCAAGGGAAAACTAATAATTAAGATGTTAGAAGGTATCAGAATCAAGGTATTACTTATGTTTTTCCATAACTACTTGATATAATATTATTCAAAAGGTTTAAGATCATCAACGTACCTCAATAACCATGAAAGCACATGAAATTATGGATGATGGTGTTCAAAGAGTACCGTTACTGCCTAGCTAAGACCCAACTACAGAACTCTAGCCAGCTACTCTACTAGGATCCAAGCCGGCCGAAGTGATGCTCGGGAATTTAAGATAAGTTTCCATCACCTATACTGACGCCGACATGTTTTACAGCAACAATAAACAAAAGTCAAATCTAAATAATAGCATTACCAAGTTACAACAGAGGTCACATGCTAGCAATTACCAGATTTAGCAAATTGGGTATGGATAGAGATTCCCTAATAGATTCTACATATTCAAATCTGGATGCCCTTGCGCATAAACATGTGGATAGGAATGCCACTAAAAATACCCAAAATGGATATAAACATGCTTCTAAACCCAAGGCACAAAATTAATCTACCTAAACCAAATTTCTAACACTTCTAACATGTTTCACAACAACAAAGTACAGAAGGATGATAATGCTAACAATAAAATGGGCTAACAAGGTAATATACATGCCTACAACTACCGGAAAACACTGATAAAAGCCTATCTCATGATTCCTAATACCTAAAGAATGTAATTTAGCTACCCCCTTGATATTCCAACTAATTCAACATGAATTTACACATGTCAGCTTATTTCAAAGAAAGGGAACTAGTAACCTACCTGTAGGCCGATTATACATCTCTAATTCACTCCGCCAAAGCTTTTTTTCCAAACAACCTCCTAATTTACTCACCTGTCAAAAACAGATTCACAGTATTATTATGATTGTTTAGATACAAAAATTATAAAAAAAAAATAGAGATGGACCAATTTTGGGGCCTAAAACGGAAAATGTGAGACCCACATCCGGAATTGACCCCCAAAAAGTGGCCAAATTAGCACTCCCAGTCCAATCAATAGCTTAGAAACTTAATTTGGTGAAGAAATATCAAGAGATGATTAAACGACAAAAATCCTAAAATTTCGCTAAAATTCCCAAAAAAAAAAAAGCAGTAGTTAAAGGGACAGAATTACCAAAAATGTGCCAAAATCCAAAACTAACCACCCCAAGATGATCCTTACAAAATTCTACTAAAAATGGATCCAAAGATCACTGAAAATGAATTTCAATAGCTTAATTTGTTACACCTCAAAGTTCAACCAAAAAATTCATTTCGAAATGCTCCATACAACAACTACAAATGAGACTTCACCTTGAACAAAGCTTCAGATCAGGTTTTTGGCCTCGCCAAATTATCCCTCGCGAAATCCACAAAAAATAGTCCAAAGAATCACTGAATTTGGCCCTGCAATGCCCCACAAATCAACTCCAAAAATTCTCAAAATTTCAACTCAAGAAATAGCTCAAACCATCAACAAAAACATTAATTTTATCTCAATAAAAGTGCTTAGATAGATTCCAACACCACTACATATTCATCTTAAAAATTCATGTAAAATGGACCCTTGAATTGTCCAATTTGGAGTAGAAAAGATCAAGAAATTGGTTCCCAAACTCATGTAGATGATATGGTCGAAGTGCTAAAAATTATAAGTTTATAGACCTCACGTTCATTCTCCGAAATTGTGATGAATAGTGCTCTGCGATTTCGGAGCATTACACAATTGGTCTCTATAACTGCGACAAAAGGTCCACGTTCATGAAGGTTACCAGGACCTGGCCTCCACGATTCGAAGGTCACAAGGGCCTAACCTCTGCGATCATGGCCCCAAGCCTGGGCTTACAGAAGTGTAAGTCACCTACACTAGAAAACCAACTAAAATATTGAGTTTTCAAGTTTTGAAAATTTTGATGTTGTACTCGAAATTCATCCAGGACCCCGTACATAAAAATGAACTATACTACCCTATAAAATTCAATGTTTCAGATTCAGCGGCACAGTTAAAATTTTCATATGAGATATTTATGACTGATCGTGGGTCTCATTCCCATGATAATGTTTAGCCAGTTGAGGGGTTTGAAATGACCTCGGAAGCCTCAAAAATCGAACAAAGGATAATTCTATATCAAATTTGACATTTTGAAACTAACAGCACTGTCAGAATCTTTTTCGGGGACATTTTCTAAGAATGTTGACAAAACTCAATCATTAGCCAATGATATTGCTCAACTCGACTACTCAAAGGAAGAAGGGTAGTCGTCATCAGCATAATAACCCAACTTTAGAGGTTAGAATCAAACCTACAGGGAATCATTGTTTAAGGTGGGAGAGACTCATTGGACCAAGTAATTGTAGGATATGGAGGGTTGCAGTAATCAAACTAAAGATTCAGCTAAATGAGTTCTAAATAACAATTTAAACAGTAATTAAGGGAAGATTTTGGGGATGTGCAAACATGGGAATTGATCTATCAGTTAGGTCTAGATGCTTGACTAAATGAGTTGATATTGAGTGAATAGGGTAGGTTGTATGTAACCTATATCAGCTATGATACAAAGGTGTTTCGTATAAATCGACTAAGAAATCATACGCAGACCATCCAGGAAATACTTGGCCAGAGATGTCTCAACAAAACTCCTAATACCTTGGCCATTGAATCCATGGTTGTGGACTTCAACTAAAACCCCAAGAGGTTTCCAACCATTATACCCATTTCACACTCTAATAGTTTTGGCTAAGGTAACCACAGAGATCTAAAGTAAAACTTTAAGTTTGCAAGTTGAAATTATAGATTAAACATAGGAATAGATATAACTTCACCCAAATCAACTATAGACAAGTCAAGATATCAAAGATCCAATAATTAAATCAAAGACCCATATCAATAGCACACCCCAAAATGGGGGTTTTAGCCATACACCAAAAATTAAAGATTTGATATCATACATAGTAGTAGAAGTCATGGGTAACAAGATTGAGTACAAATTAGTTGAATATCACTGCCAATTTTCTTCAATTTGTTGTCCAAAAGCTTCAAAACCGTAACTCCCCTTTGTACTCTAAGAGGAAAGTTTTATGTACACTACTACAAAGTAATTGTTCTGATATGGTATGAGATATGGTATGAGCAGATCATTGACAATGTCCTTTCTAAAATTTTTTATATACTTCGTGCAAATGTGTGAAAGTTTGTGTTGCAAAATATCGTTCGACGGTCAAGTCCGACCATCACCTAGCATTCTACCGATGCACCAAATATGCACTTGACCGCTTTCTTGTGCATCTTTATAAGTCTTCCTGTTCTGCAACATTAGACGATGACTCTTTGCTCTGCCGATCCAATTTGGTGATGCGCTAAAATATCTATCATATCGCCTTCCTATTAGTGTTTTGGGGCTTTGGGTGCTGCAACTTTAGGTAACCACTTGTGCAATTCGATGGATCACTAAGTATGCTTTACGACATCGAATCCAATCCCCTTATTCACTTGACCTGGAACCTTGGTTGCTACAATGATAGGCAATCTCCCTGAGTGTTCGGCGAATCGTCGAGTATGTTGGTGATGCTACTTTTCTCTGCCTTTTTGTACTTTTTCTCACTTTCCAAGATTTTACCAAGTATTGTCTATTGATGCACTTTTAATCTCATTTCCTGTCATAACACATGCATATTTGTTAGATGCCGGAATTAGTAGCACACTAAGAGCAATGTTCCCTTATAGTGTATCCCCAAAATAAGTCTGAAATATAGACCCATCAACACCCCCAACTTAAGCCTTTGCTTGCCCTCAAGAAAATCAAATATCAGAGCTGCAGATAGGGCCATATGAACAAACATCCATTTCCACCCTTTTCATCCCTTTTCAAACTTTTACAAACCAGTTACATGACTTTGAAGCCTCGAGAGATGAATAACGAGTAATCAAAACATGTCTATGCTCATAATTGCTCATGTATCTACTAATCACTGCCTAAAACCATCACCATTTGCCCTCACGCTAAAGAAGATTCGGAACCCTCAAGATTATAACATTGCTTTTAGAGGATCTCTTGAACTCTGACTCTTCCAAATGAGAAATAACGTGTAAGCTTCAACCCATAAGCTTTCCCTTATTCTCAATCGGAGTTCACTTGATTTTCTTCTAGACTAGGATCCCAAAGGACTTTGCTAGGATTGTAACATAGGGCAAAAGTCGGTTAGGATACCATATTGTCAATAGTGGATCATCCCTCCTTAAACTCTACATGTTCTTTTTAGGCACAAAGTTCTTTTGGTTCCTTTTTCATTCATCTCATTTTTGACATCTCTTTTGCTTTTGATTTATCATCATAAGTGTCTCCCTTTTGCATTCTTTTTCACAAAAAGATTTCTCTCTCTTGTTTTTTTGGAGGGTCCTCAATTTTCAAACATTGTTTCTTACTTTTTCTTTTCATTCATTTCTAGCACTCCTCGATGTCTTTCTACACTTTCCTTTTTCTACTAATACCCCCAACTTAGCCTTCGGCCTCTGCTCCACATTTCAAGCTCAATGAGGGAACAGTAAGAAACAAAAAGGAATTGTCATTCACAAACATGACTCAAGGTTACCAGGTTTCCAAATAAGGGACGATGGCTCAAAAGGGCTTCACTAAGAATTCATTTCATTGTCAAGAGATGTCACTATTGTCAACTTGGACTAACGGAACCAAAGAAGGCCTAAGGTCCTCTCCTGATTTGGAATTAACCAAATTATTCCTCAAAACAAATCGGGAAAGTTCTAGATATTGCAATACAAGCATTTCAATCAAGATAACTAATCTTACACTAACAAAATAACTTTGCATTCAAACAATGGCAACACAATTGCAATTTTTTGATCATTCATATATCCAAGCTCAATTGCTCACATAGTCAACTCAAGATTCCTCAAATCTATTTAGGGATTGATTTATTAAGAAAATATTAATTAGTGAGTACTTGGTCCTCATATGTGGCGCCATCCAAATAAAAGATATGGAACATCAATGCTCGGATTGCTAAGGACTAGAGACACTATATTACATTCTCACACCTGTCATCTATGCACGAGGTTTGCCTAAAATTTGATTCAAGGACATCATTTACAATTATCCATCCATTCAACAAGAAAAAGAGAAAGAAAAACAAAAATAGCAAAAATAAACACTATTCTAGTACAACCTAAATTAAAATTTATTTATGACCCCAAAATTAAAGATTGTCTAAATATCAATCAATGCATTACCATTAGAATAAAATACCATTGTATCATCCAAAGTAAAAATAATAATCATCTAGAATATAAGGAATTACTCAAGCTCACCCCCTCTTAAAATAATAGACATTGCCCGCAATATGCAAGGGACAACAAGGAGTAAGTATAATAAAAACTAGTGAGTATGAGAATTCCTTTGTCATGTCAATCTTGCCGTGGTGGTGGTGGAGCTGGAGTAGTGGTCGTGGGGTCATCAATGCCCTCAGCTACCACTGTACTCTAAAGATCAATGTCAGGACTCGTGGGCTCAGGTTGTCACTTACACCGGACTTACCTATCATGGACTGATCCAGAACAGATGTTGCTTTCAGCACTTCCACAATCTCATTATCCACCCAATCTAGCTCCTCCTGGTCCTTATGGCTCTACTTTGATCCCAAAGCTTCCTCATCCATCTCTGGGGTGCTCACCTCCTGGTTCTCTTCACCGTTATCACCTGGAACATCTACAATCATCCCTTTATTAGGATCGCAACCACATCCATCTTGAGTGATGAATCTTCTAGCCCATCAAAGAATATACTCAAATCAGTGGATCAAAGGGATGCTACCTCTTTCTTCAACATATCAAGATCGGCTTTTAAATCCGATGTGTCTGCACAGCTACCACTTACTTTCTGAACCTCCACCACTCTATTTTTCAGGCTGGCCAACTCCTTCCCATGGTTATCAATCATAGACTCTAGCCTATCCATCCTCAACTTTTAAGCCTCTATTAACTCACATTGTTTTGCCTCAACCTCAACATGTGGCCTCAAGGCCTTGGATATGGTTGCCTCAACCAACATGGGCACAGATGACTCAACCCTTGTGGTCGAAGATTAACTACTTGGTCAGGCGGCCAATTGCAAAACTAGTGGCCCTAGTGAGTGGGGGTTGGTCATCTGTGGCCTCTATCTTTGTAGATAGAATAGAAGTAGAAGAGTAGTGTAAATTAGGGGAGGAGGAAGAAGATATACCTGCCTCGATACCCACCTCTGCAGTGGCAGACTCGAGGGCCTCAACATCAACAACCGACATTTTGTCAACCGACTTCTTCATAGCCTGGTCCTCTTCATCTCTCAGCTACTTAGCCTCAATCCGCCTGATGTCAGTGGATACTGATAGAGTCACCTCTATATCGATATTTTCATTCCTTGGGACTTTGACCCTTCTGCACAATACAGTGATGAGACTGGGAATGAGTAGTGAGGTCTGGACTTGCTTTGCCCTTTTGATGATTTCAGGAGAAATGATACCACCAAGATTCAGCCTCTTGTGATCCATGATGCTCCCAACCAGTATCACCTTAGCCTGTTGAAATACCAATTCATTTTGTGATGGCATTAAGTTGCTGGTGATAAACCCAAACCAGAATCTTGTCATAATATTCATCTCTTTCTTTTCAATAATGGATCCCTCCTCTAACCACGAGGGAGCTGGAATCCCAATCATTGGATCCAACCAAACTTTCATATCATCAAACATTTGAACCTTCATCATCTCTTCCATGTCATTTTTATCTCTATCTTCACACTCCAAGACATCTTGATCTCATTTTGACTGCATGGGACTTGCTCACCCCATACTTCCACAGCATCAAGGGGTTTGAGCAATGACTTCACCCTGCTTTTGTCTTTGTAATGGCCTTGTCATAGGCCTCAATAAGTTCACAAACCAAGGCAGGCATATATGTATCCTGAGGTTTGATGAACAATTGGAAGTTGTGGAACTTAAGAGTTTTCCAAACCTCTGGATATCTGTCAACTACCCCATCAGTGGACAATTGTTTCTCCTCCAGGATTGTTCACTTTCCCTCTACCCTGAGTCTGTTCGAGTGTTGTGGGGCTATTATTTCGTTGATTCTTTTGGATGTCTGGAGCAGAGGATCATGAATGGCTTTTGACCTAGCCTCACTCTGGTTCCTTTTTAGACTAGGCTCTAAAATAAGCTTTCTTGAAAGTCTGGATCTCTCCTTCTCCTCCTCCTCCTTCTCTGACTTGGTCCATGTTACATTGAGTTGTCCATCCTTATTACTGGTGGTTTCTCGCTGCTCAACTACTTTTCTTTTAACCTTGCCTTGCACCTCTTTTCGAGGCTATTGAGATTTTCTTTCTACTCTATCGGGGGCTATGACAACCCCTCCCTAACTGCTTGGACCTACCTCGAGTGACCTACTCCTTGGGTCTACTTATTCCTGCACCATAATGATCTCCAAACAATTTGTGAGAGGCATTGATAAAATAATCAACTACAAGAATTGATCATATGAGAAACATTTAGAGTAGACAGGTCAATTAGACCACAGATCATGCTTGACGAATCGCCTAACTAATTCGATGGTCAAAAAGACCATCACCTTTTTGCACAGATTTTAGACTTAATGCCATTGCTACTTTCAGCAATACTCATGCACATTCAGCGATACACCAAATTGATTCAGCGATGAAAAAGGTTCATCGTCGAAAGTTGCGATAATCACTCAAGAAGAACAGTCAATTAAGGTGGTGCTTATCACAATTGGGCACATCGTCTAGTGCATTTAGTCATTCAAAATGACCATCGTCTGAGGTGACCGGCAAGGCCCTTCATCCATTCACCACACTTTGACAATTTCACAGATTACATGGATGAAAGTCACATACTAACCCACGACAACACATCAATGTATGCTTACCTATTGATTATCACATGGTCTCCATGGCTATACGCTCAATCAAATGACAATTTACTCTTAAAAATGACATCACTCAATCTATCATAGGGCAAGTTCAATTGCTTAAAGGAGATCAAGGATTACTCAGGCTTCACCCATAGCCCATGGAACAATCAATCCAACAAGCAAGCATTTTCAAGAACACATTCATATGATCATGGCATCATCTAAATTGAACACATTCAAGCATGATAACAAGTATAAAATTTGGGCAATACCTACAAACAATCCATTGTTAATCAAGAAACCCTTCATTCATGAACTTGACCCAACTCACATACACCACGAATTTCGACATTCATTAAAGGATTCCAAAATCCACAGTAAAATCACCTATTCATGTACATAGGGTTTAAGAATAACTCTAAAGATCTATCTGCTCAAATTTCAACAAGATTTTCAAACCTTATAGCATGATTATCACATTACAAACCTTGATCAACTTCATAAACAATGGCTTTCATCAAAATAACTAAAACAAGGGCAAAAAAATACCTTTTCAAGATCTACCCGCTCAAATTTCAACAAGATTTTCAAACCTTATAGCATGATTATCAAATTACAAACCTTGATCAACTTCATAAACAATGGCTTTCATCAAAATAACTAAAACAAGGGCAAAAAACATACCTTTTCAGTGATGAGACACAATGAAATGTTAAATGATGCCTTTTGATGAATATCTTCAACCTTTTTTGTGAAAATTTTTCAGAGAAAATCAAAGAGGGGGTTTTGGCGTGCAAGGAAAGTGAAAAGGAGGTAAGATAGAAAGTGAAAGGGCCAAGGCATTTGAAAAGCCTTACATAGGTCGATGAGCAAGCATGCTCGGAGATGCTGAACTACACCACCCAGCACAGTTGGTGTTGTACCGAGTGTGCTAGGGACCACCCATTTTTATAGCATGCATACCTTTCCCTCCGCCTTGAAGTGCATTAGAATTGACCATCGCCAACTAGTTTCGAAAATTCTCCGATTTGGCATTTCGTTCGCAAAATTCAACAGCACCTCAAGAGTTACCACTCAACTAGAAAGGCAGTCGAATTGATGGTCACCAAAATGGTTTGCCGATAAGTCGAGTAGTCCCATTTGGTCGCCCATCTCAACTCTCCACTCCATTTCTCTTCTTCAATCCTGCACAATTCTACACCTGTTATCCAAACTAGAAAGCAGTAAAATACTTACCTTGGGTTGCCTCCCAAGCAACGCCTTAGTTAACATCATGGCGACATCATTCCTCTTCACTTAAAGTTACTACGATTGGCCCATTAATGACAATACCTCAGGATCATCGCCTGATTTCAAAGCTTCTCATATGTTGAAAACAACTTCTTCATCATTCACTCTAAATTTTAGATCTCTACTCTCAACATCCACCACAGCTTGCCCTATGGCTAAAAATGGCCTACCAAAGATTATTGGCACGTCTGTATCTTCCTCGCAATCCAAAATCACAAAATCCGCAAGAAGAATGTATTTATCCACCTTCACCAACACATCATGTAAGATCCTGACTAGTCATTTGATAGACCAATCAACCATGAGTAGCTGCATTATGGTCGATGAAGGGGTCTTCAAGCCCAATTCCTCAAATATGGCTAGGGGCATGAGGTTTATACTCGCCCCCAAGTCACGTAGTGCTTATTTTGAGGCTCCTATTGTGCATGGAATGGTGACACGCTTGGGTCTTCCTTCTTTGCTACCAAGTTTTGTGTAAAGATTACATTACAGTTGCGAGACACTTCAATTGTCTCACATATAAGAGTTCTTTTCTTCGTCACCAATGCTTTCTTGAATCTAGCATTACTTGGCATTTCAATCAATGCTTCCACAAGTGGAATATTTATTGACAATGAATTGAACATAGAAAGGAACTTTTGAAACTTAGCATCATCCTCCTCCTTCTTCAATCTTTGTGGAAATGGAGGATCAACCTTTACTTGAGGTGTTTTCAATCTCACAGCTAGACTTGAATTTTTGGTGAGAGTTTTCTTGATATTCGTAGCAGTATCCCCATTCTTCTCTTGCTTATCGCTCTCAGGATTGCTAAGAACTTCACCATATTCGATATAAGCTTCCTGCTCATCATCTTCAACAACAATCACATTTTCTTTATCTTCCACCACTTTCAAGCCTTTTTCAACAACAAGCAATGATCTAGTCACTGCTGATCATTCCCTTTTAGGTGAGCCACTATGTCACTAGGTAGACCTCCTTTTGGATATTGATTTAGATGAGCTAAAATATTCTGAAGTTGAGTCTCCAAATGTTTAATGGATGCCGAATGAACGACACAGTTTGACTTAGCTGAGAAAAATTAGATTCCATCTCCTTTAGGACTTTATCAAAGGTCTCCACCTTACTCAAAATTTGGGACAACATATCCTCGGTCTAAGGATTTTCTTGATTAACCACTAGTTTAGCAGCCTTTACTCTATCATGAGGTGGAATGTACCTATCTCCATTATGGTTCCTCCAACCTCTAGCTTGAGGTTGGCTAGTCCACACGCTATCTCGCCATCCAGAGTTGTTGTTCGAACCTTAATTCCTGGGTGGCCTTGGAAAAGTCGGTTGAGAACCCACCATTTGGTTTCCCATATAATGCACTTCTTCATTGTAACTACCTTCAAATGGTGCACCCTCAAACATCACATCTCCAGTAGCTCCCACAACATTCACACTTATACGATTTCCTCCCATGGTGTGCTTGGTCAAATGATCAAGCTGGGTTAACATCTTAGCCATGTTAGAAAGTTGCTCCTTGGTTGGACCTTTGTGGCTTGAAGGTACCATGTCATCTCTTGTGTACTATGTGTTAATCGTAAAAATGACTTTCTAAAAGAAAATCAAAAATTTTTTCAAAAATTAAGAAAAACAAAGTCGCCACCTAATTTTTTAAAGAAACTAAGAAAACTTTAAAAAGATAATTTTAAGACCCTAACAGAAAAAATCCTAAAATTTCAAAGAAATGGGTAAGGATTCTTATTACTGTTTTAAGAAGGTATTAGTACTTTAAATAGCCGCCAACACGCAGTTATCCGATGATTTGAAAATTATTTGACTAACTTTGAAAAAAATTGATTTAGAACTTAAAAAAAAAGTGAAATAATTTGAGTAAAACCTTGTTTAAATAAATGACGAAGAAACTAAAATAACTCATTTTTGAAAAAGATCAATAACTTGGACCATTTTAAATAAATTAGAATTTTTGAAAAATGATTAAACAAAATAATATATGCAATTATCAACAAAAGAATTAATATAAAATAGTTCATCATTTGAGGAATTTAACTAAGTTAAACTAAGCAAATAATATTAGTATTCAAATAGATACAAATAAACAATACAAAAGAAATAAAATAATATACTCAACAAAAGAATTAACATAAAATAGTTCGTCATTTGGGGAATTTAACTAAGTTAAACTAAGCAAATAATGTTAGTATTCAAATAGATACAAATAACCAATATAAAAGAAGAGAGTTAAGAATTTTGGGGCCTTTAGCCCATTTTCATCAAGATGGGCTGTTGTAGATTTTGGGCTTTTAAGACCTTATTTTTTTCTGTCACTGTTGCGTATACCATATGTATACTGATATATACAACAACTTTATTGCTTCCAAAGACTCGCAATTTGACTTCATTAACCAGTAAAATACTTCCCAGGGGGCCGTGACAGCTTCCATTTGAATGAAGAGGCTGACTCGATAAAGAAACGACTCAATATGCAAGGGTGGAGTCCAAAAGGACTCAGAGAGGAATCACATGCAAAAGGAAATGAAGGTGAAGAATTAAAATGAGCAACAAAATATTATTCAAAATTTTAATAAGCAAATTTTATGGTTTCCAGTGAAAGAATGAAATACAAATAAAGCATATCTATTTGTGAAACAAGTTTCAATAGCATATATAAAAGAAAATATGAATTAATGTATTCACCATTAAAATAAGACACCTGCACTAATGGACCTACTGGAAGTATTCACAATCAAGTAATTCATGTGGGCAGCCCTTATGTGGAGATAACAATTAATCACGACAATACGAACTTTACTAAGAACCAAATTACATTTATAAGGGTACCAAATAAGATATTAAGGCAGGACATTAAAAAAGAGATACTTAAGAGTATTTGCATTTTTAGATCAAACCAAATTGAAAATAAGACTGCTTTGATTAGAAAAGATGTGATACAGTGATTTAACACAATTAGCTCATTGAGGTGAAGATGCTTTGATCTAAAAATCAAAATGATACTAGGAGTCTAGGACCTCACCACCAAACACAGTGAGCTAAGAACAAAACTAGCACCCGAGGTGAACACAAACCATGAACCAAACAGGTTGATTTCGAAATAGCCGCAAACAGATGATTACCAACGCTATCAGATGTCATTTAAGCGCAAAGGATGAGTCTAACCTTTTGAAATCATGATAAATAAGGGATTCATGAAAACGGATTGTAACAACCCCAATTTCACAATAGAAACATTCAAATAATTCTATTACTAAACTCAAAGTGACAGTCAATAATGGAACTAACAAGAACTTTAAGAAAATAATGAATTAGTAATACAAAGAAACTATTAAAAGAAGATAACTAGAAAGGAGATGAGAATCTTAGACCCAAGGAATGGGGATGAGAGGACTAGACATTTTTTCCATTTAGAGGGAGAAAACAAAGTTATTGCAGTTGAATGTTAACAACAGTACAAATAAGCTACTAGAAACAACAAGTGAAATTAGGACAACTGACATTAACATACTAAGTTCCCAAAATTCCCAAAAGATGAATAGATAATCTTAAAATAAGAAATAAAACACGTAAAATCTATATGAATCAAAACATATGGTTGAGAACCACAAATAAACATACCTAGCTATGCAAACAGATGTGTGCTTTCAAAGCACTATCATGTAAAATTTTCTAAAGAAAATCAAACTCGAGGCAGGTAAGGGAGAGTAAACATGATTTGAGCTAGAAACAAGAAGTTGTTACCAAGAACCTTGAATTCTTAACGGATGAAGAACATTGCTAGATGAAGGGATGGAAACATAATAGCTGAGAAACAGAAACCCAAATAGATCCATAACAGGTAAGTCTTTACTTATTAAACCAAATAGCATCTTACTGTAAACAAAACCCATGAAAAAGGCAGTTGTTATTCTGCAGATTACACCATTTTTTATCTTTTAAAGTGCTGGAAAGAAACCAGATATCAAAGCAAAGGCATCCCAGTGCATGTTGAAGCAAAATGAGCACAAATTGACCTAACTTAAAAGTGATATCAACCTAACAACATGTTGTATGACTGAAGATCAGAGGAATCGATATTAATAAAATGCTAACTTTTGCAAGGCCAGAGTTCTAGAACACCAACAAACCAGAAAACAAATCTGACAGACAAACAACAAATAAACTCAAGTTCAAAGAGTCTATATTGGTTGCAAATAACTGAACTCGAAAGACATTTGAAGTACAGGAAAACTATTCACGCAGCTTCAAGGTCAAACATTAGGATTAGGGGTTACCTTTTTGAGAGAAGGAACTGGAACAACAAGCCTGAATCAAGATGCGCTTACACCACAATGAATCAAATTTTCTACACCCACTCAAGATCAACAACTTTCAATTTCGGAACCCTCGAAACTACTCAGTTGCTGGAAAAAATCAGTTAGAGGAAAAATCAATTAAAATAGTGTTTTAGAAGTCAAGAACGGCCATCCCCCAACAATGGAGGAAAAGGGGTATTTATAATCCCAAATTAGGAAAAAAAGGGGTGGAATCCGAAACTAATTGAGGGATTTTGGGGCTGAAATTTCGAATTTTGAATTCCCATAGAATGAGTTGTTGAGCATTTTCAACGGCTTGAAAGAATCAGCAAGGCCATGGGAACGGGGAGAAGGAGATGAAGACGCGTTGATCATTTTTGAAACGAATTGGTGCTGCGTTTGTCGGATCCATTGGGGTGAGGTTGTCTGGAATCATTGAGGGGAAAGAGGAGTGCGCGCGTGTGATGGTGAGGGAGAAGGAGATGATCGTATAGGTTGTGGTGTATGTATATGTATGTGATTATATGTGTATGTATAATATGTTGGCTGAATATAAAGTAAGACTTGGGACAGGTTTTGGAATTTGTTTTGGCCAAATTTGGTCCAAAATGGACCAATTGGTCTGAAAAATGTAAGCTGAAAAATGGGTTCAACGAGTAGAGGCATTTGATTTAAAAATTGGTCAACCGATTGCAATCTTGATCAGATTGAATTGAAATGAAGAATAAGATGAATTTTATTAATTAATTGACAAGCTTCTTAATTCCAACAAAATAGAATAATAGACCAAAATGTCAATTTGTAAATGCTAATTACTTTAAATTGAAGAAGCTCGACAATTAATTTATATGGTGGAAGGTCAAAAGTGAATGTCAACACTATGCTCAATTAATCATTATCATACCATCCAAGAGGTTACAAGCTTCAATGAATGTTTATGTCATTGAGCCTCCTCTCATAAACGAATTAGTTACTCCATTGTATGTAGCGTTAAGACTCACATAAAAGTATTGCAAGAGCATGTGGTTCGGAACTCCATGGTTTGGACGTTGAAGCAAGAGTTTCTGAAATTGTAGCCATGTTTCATGTAATGGCTCACCTTCTAGCTATTTGAAGTTCTCAATACTTCTTCTCAATTTTATCATCTTTGAGGGAAGGAAAAATCCCTCAAGGAATGCATTTTGCAGCTCCGCCCGTGAAGTAATAGAATCATGAGATAGCATCACTAGCCACCTCAATGCCTTACTGGTGATGGAAAAAGGAAATAGCCTTAGTCGAATGACTTCCTAACTCATTCCCCTAAAGTCGAATGGGAGACATACTTCAACAAAGTTCCTTAAGTGGAATTGAGGATTTTCGTGGCCGAGCCCTCTGAAAATCCCTTCAGTTGGAGGAGTTGCAACATAGTACTCTTAGATGAAAATTAACTCCTCCGGCCAATGGGGGTAGTCGGATAGCACCAGTACTCCCCACCTGATCCCAGTTAACATCATGCATACCATTTATGTCTCCAACATTCTCTCCATGAACGCTCTCATCATCCTTCGTTTTAACACCTATTCTTCAACAACAAAAACAACACGAAAACAGTAAAAACAATTCTAACTACAAAAACAAAGCTCAACAAATACTTTCAATATGAACATGTCGATTCCCCAGTAACAACATCATTTTTTATGTCGCTCAACTCAACTACTCAAAGGAAGAAGGGGAGGTCGTTATCAGCATGATAACCCAACTTGAGAGATTAGGGTCAATCCCATGGGGAATCGTTTTTCAAGGGGGAAGTGACTTATTGAACCAAGTAATTGTAGGATCTGGAGGTTGCAATAATCAAGATGAAGATTCAGCTAAACGAGTTCTAAATAATGGTCTAAACAACAATTAAGGGAAGATGTTGGGGATGTGCAAATATGGGAATTGATTTATCAGCTAGGTCTAGATACTTGACTAAATGAGTTGATATTGAGTGAATAGGCTAGGTTTCTTGTAACCCATATCAGCTATTATACAAAGGTATCTTGCATGAACCGACTAAGAAATCATACGTGAATACACGCTTGGCCTAAGAAGCCTCAGCAAAACCCCTGATACCTTGGTCGTTGAATCCATGGTTGTGGACTTCAACTGAAATTCTAAGAGGTTTCCAGCCATAATACTCATTCCACACTCTAATAGTTTCGGCTAAGGTAACCATCAGAGATCTAAAGTAAAACCCCAAGTTTGCAACCTTGAAATTATTGATTAAACATAGGAACGGATGTAAATTCAGCCAAATCAACTACAGATTAGTCAAGATATCAAAGACCCAATAAATAAATCAAAGACTCATATCAATAGCACATCCCCCAACATGGGGTTTTTTTACACTTGCTAGAAACTAAAGATTTGATACTGTACATAGCAGCAGAAGTCATGAGTAACAAGATTGAGTACAAATTAGTTGATCATCACAAGCCAATCTTCTCCAATTTGCTGCCCAAAAGCTTTAAAATCCTAACCTCCTTTGTACTCTAAGAGGAAAGTTCTATGTACTACTACTATAGACTAATTCTTCAGATATGGAATGAGCAGATCATCTACAATGTCCTTTCTAAAATTGCTTATATACTCCATACAAATGTGTGAAAGTGTGTACTGTGAATTGTCATTCAACAATCAAGACCGAGCATCGCCGAGTACTCCAGCAGCCTAATGTACAATTAACTGCTTTCCTGTGCATCTTTATAAGGCTTCCTCTTCTACAACATTAGGCGACGACTATTTGCTCCACTGGTCCAATTTGATGATGCGCTGAAATATCCATCGTATCACCTTTCTGTCAGCGTTTAGGGCTTAGGGTGCTGCAACTTTAGGCGATCATTTGTGCAATACGACGGATCACGAAGTATGTTTTGAGACATCGAATCTAACAGCCTTCTTGACTTGACCAACATGGAACCTTGGTTATTGCAATGATAGACGATCTCTCTGAGTGTTTGGTAGATTTGTATGTTAGCGACATCATTTTTCTCTGCCTTTCTGTACTTTTTGCTAGCTTTCTAATATTTCACCAAGTATTTTCCGTTCGTGCACTTTTAATCCCATTTTCTGCCATAACACAAGCATATTTGTTAGAATTCAAAATTGATAACACACTAAGGGTAATGTTCCCTTACAATCTATCCCAAAATGAGTTTGAAATATGGACTCATCAACCGATTTTGA
Organism: Solanum clarkiae; assembly: GCA_011800125.2. Taxonomy (NCBI): domain Eukaryota; kingdom Viridiplantae; phylum Streptophyta; class Magnoliopsida; order Solanales; family Solanaceae; genus Solanum; species Solanum clarkiae. Next base: position 6,242,516 of record JAABOM020000101.1, read on the forward strand.
TGTCTAAAAAGCAAAACTCGATCCAAACTTACACCATAGGTCTCTGTTTTCGAGTCGATTATGTTTCAAGCCTAATTTATCCATTTCGGAGCTAATGAAATAGTCAAAATTTTATTACCAAGTTGTTTGCCCATGTTTTGTGCAAAAATCAATTTTTCACGGTATTAGGCCTTTCAAAACATGGAAAACTACGCGACTCACAAGTGAACGACCAGACAACTGAGCTACCAATGCTAGCAGGTCATAAATGACCTGGGATCGCTATAGAAATGCTCTAACTGGTCAAAATAATGTAGTAAGAATAAAATGAGCCAGAGGCTGCTGACATTTTTTTTGCTCTATATTTGGAGAGTAAAATAAGATGGAAAGTTTAAAAAAAAAAAAAAAAAAAAAAAAAAAAAAAAAAAACCCCCCTAATCGATACTAAAATGTTGAGGCTTAGGATTTAAAAAAACTCTTACTGAATCGAGTCCATGAGGACATTCCACGACTTGTGGGATGATTCACGATTCATAGAATGCCTCCATGGAACTCAGGTGTAATGTTATTCTTTTGATCCAACTCTACACGCAAGAACCATGGCTCGTGGTTGCTTCCATGACTCATGGATTTTGATCGTAGAAACCTGGTACTGAAATTCATGCTGGGTCTTCTATATTTTATGCGAAGTGCTAACTAGTCAAAGATTCAAAATCTGAGATATTACAAAAATATATCTGTTTAATAATTTTATAGTTCGAATGTTTATTTTGTTAAAAAAAAATATACCCACATATTTATATATAACATTTCTATTACATCCTAAATTTATTTATTTATTGACTATATGAAGAAAAGAAGAATATTTTCCGTTTTTTGAAAATGTTGGCGGTTCGTACATATTTAAAGTCAACTATTTATAATGTTATTTGCCTATTGCTATTATTTTACGTAAAATTATCATAAAATGCATGTCAAATTATCGCAATTTGTTCAAACGGTATAGAGAATATTTTCCTATTACAAAATGGTTGAGATAGTTATAGCATTTCAGAAAAATTAAAATAGACATAATGCAAAAATAATTGGCCCATGGCAATGCACAAAAATCTTGATTCTAATATAACTTTTTCTCCAAGGAAAAGAATTTTTCTCAATTCATGCTAAAAATGTGATTTTACCTTGAACAAAGCTTCAAATCAAGTTTTTGACCTCGCCAAATCATTCCTCACGAAATTCTATAACATAGTCCCTAGAATTACTGAATTTGGCCTTGAAATGACCCACAAATCAACTCTCAAAATTCTTAAAATTTTAGCTCAAGAAATAACTCAAACTAGCAACAAAAATGTAACTTTTACCTTGAAAAAAGTCTATGATCAATTCCGATACCACCATGCGTTCCTCTTAAAAATTCATGCGAAATGGACCCCTGAATCATCCAATTTGATGTAGATAAGCTCAAGAAATCGGTTACAAACTCGTGCAATTGATATTGTGAAAGTGCTGAAAATTTTAAGTTTAAAGACCTCGGGTTTGTTCTCCACCATCACAGTGAACAATGCTCCTCAATCGCGGAGCATTACGCAATTGACCTCTGCGATCGCGACACTAGGCCTATGTTCGCAAAGGTCACCAAGACTTGGACTTTGCGATCGTGGCCCCTGGCTTGTGTTCGCAAAAGTGCGGATCACCTGCACCAGAAAACCAGTTGAAATGTTGACCTTTCAAGTTTCAAAATTTCCGATGGAGTACTCGAAATTCATTTGGGACCCCATACACACAAATAAACTATTCTACCCAATAAAATTCAACGTTTTGAACTCAATGGCACAATCAAATTTTTTATACAAAGTCCTTTCAACTGATCATGGGTCCCATACTCATGATCATTTTTAGCCAACTTCCATTGAGGGGTTCGGAATGAGCCCGAAAGCCTCGGAAATCGAACAAAGGATCATTCTATATCAAACTTAACATTCCAAAACTAATAGCGCTCTCTGAAATTTTTATTCTGGGACGTTTTCCAAGAATGTTGACTAAATTCAACCGTTGGCCAATTTTGAAGGTTAGAAAGCAAAAGTCGGTTATAAACTCACACCAAAGGCCTCTGTTCTCGAGTCGATCATGCTTTTAGTCTAATTTGGCCATTCTGGAGCAAATGGAACTGTCAGAATTTCATTCCAAGGTTGTTTGCCTATGTTTTGCGCGAAATTCAATTTTTCAAGGTATTAGACCTTGCAAAACATGAAAAACTGGACAACTCACAAACGAACGCTAGACAATTGAGCTATCAGTGTCAAAAGGTCCTGATTTGGGATCACTATAGGAACACTCTAACTGGTAGAAATAATACAATAAGAATAAAATTACTCAGAGGATCATTACATTTTTGCTCTATATTTGGAGAGTAAAATAAGAGTGGAAGTCAAAAAACTCCCCTAATAGATGCTTAAGCTCTAAGGTTAGAATTAAAAGCCTCTTACCCGATCGAGTCCATGAGGACATTCCACAACTTGTGGGATGATTCACAACTCATAGAATGCCTCCATGGAACTCTGGTGTAACGCTATTCCTCTGATCCAGCTCTTCACGCAAGAACCATGGCTCGTGATTGCTTCCATAACTCATGGATGTCAATCGTAGAAACCTGGTACTAAAATTTATGCAGGGTCTTCTATGCTAAGTGCTATGTGCTAAGTAGTCAAAGATTCAAAATCTGAGGTGTTACAAAAATATATTTATTTGATAATTTTATAGTTTGAATATTTATTTTATTAAAAAAAAATATAACCACATATTCATATATAACAATTCTATTAGATCCTAAATTAACATTATTTCATAAATATTTTCCCTTTTTGAAAATGTTGGCGGTTCGTACAATTTATAAATATTTAAAGTCAGCTATTTATAATGTCAATTACCAATTGATATTATTTTAAATAAAATTTTCATAAAATGCATGTTAAATTGTACATCGCAGTTTATTTAAATGATACAGAGACGATTTTCCTATTACAATATGGTTGAGATGGTTATAGCATTCCAGCAAAATTAAAATAGACATCATACAAAAAATAATTGGCCAATAGCAATATACAAAACCTTCATTCTAATGTAACTTTTTCTCCAAGGAAAAAAAGAAACTTTTCTCAACTCATGCGACATTTGAAGATAAAATATACTCTCTATATTACATGATGTTTCAAGGAGTAATAATTTGACTTTAAATAAATATAAGGGACATAATAAGTGTCCCACAAAATTTTAGGTATCTAGTTAAAATTTCAGGACAATTTACAAAATCTATTAATATTCTCTCTTCAAATGCACTACTAAGCTCTTTTTTTTTTTTTTAAATTTTACATTTCCATGCTTCTAGGCCTTCATTTGTAAACCCCCCACCCCTCCTCTCCCCCAAAACCACGGAATGAATCTTTGACGCACAAGGGAGATTTAGACAACCAATGTATTCATTACTATTATTTAGTATAACTTCTTTATAATAATAATAAACGTACTTATGTACGCATGTCTTAAAAAAAATTTCAGTAAGCGCAAAATAGTTCACTAGTTGTACAATAATGATAATTAAGAATAAACTAAATTCAAGATAACTAAGATGAAGATGATTATAATTTGACTTGGAATTAAGAGGAAGAAAGATTAATTTGACATGATGATTGATAATGATTAGTTGGAAAGGGCAAAACGAACTTGAACATCGTAGTCCTTCAACCAAGTTTGGCCTTGTAAGAAGGATTCAACAGTGTAATTCAATGCGATATCCTTGCTTATTGAGCCTTGATATCCAGCCCACTTAACTCTAGAGCCGGTTTCAGATCCAGCTCCTCTATTGTTGTATTCCCCGAAATATAGAGTGCTCAATGCATAGTCCCCATGCGTAGCCTCCCATCCTTCTGGATCAATTATATCAGTAATGTCCGTTTCCATTACAATTATCCTAGCATATTCCTTCATTGGTCGACCCAAATAACTCTTGAACTTTGATTTTTCAGGTCCAAGTTGATCGTCTGGGAAAATGCTACAACTTTGCAAGACGGTCCCTGTGGTTTGGCGTTTGTGCGACCTCCCTTGTGCGGTAATGACATTCTTTTGGTCATTCATTGGTTTCCTCAGGTAAATTTGGCAGTTTTGGAACACAGCAGCTGCATTGCCTGAGATGATGTCAACTGTACCTGTGATGTAACATCCGCGATAGAATTGTCGATAGGCTGTTGCATAGATCACACTTTGGTAACCCTCCATGCGACAATTCATAAATACTGCATGGTCAGCTTGGACTCTGAGAGCCACTGCTTGTAACTTTTCAGGACCCGCGGTGTTTCTGAATCCTATCTTATATGCAAAAAATCCATTTCCTGAAATAGCTGCACAAAACATAGGGGAAAAAAACAAGAATAAAATTGACTTTCCTATATGATGCAACAAAGTAATGCACCAAGGAATGCATGTATAATCCACTTCCACAAAGCTCTAAAGAAATTATCCCATTGGTAATAGTTGAATTAAAAGGGATCGTTTGATAGATTGTCAGGGTTATCTAGATATTAATGTATAAAATGAATCTATCTACTCCCACCGTTTTATTTTATGTGGCACTCTTTGACTTGACATGGTGTTTAAGAAAAAAAAAGACTTTGGAAATTTATTAGTCTAAAATCATTCTTACATATTTGTGTGATTAAGAATCATTTCATTTAGGGTAAAAAGGAAATTTTAAAGGTAAATTATTTCCAATTTGAGTAAGGTAATATTTTTTTGGGGACGGACCAAAAAGGAAAGGGTGCTACTTTATGGGCAATGATTAGCTATTGGTGTTTTTGTTATAATTGGGATGCCCTGAACCTGACATGTCACTTGGAAAGAGTAACATGAAGCTCAG
>JAABOM020000101.1:6247503-6259867 GCA_011800125.2 Solanum clarkiae
GCACACGCACACACACACACACACACACACACACACACACACACACACACATGAATTTGATAATTATTTATATATTATTCATAAATAATAGTATAAATATTATGATAGATTTTTAATTAACAGAAATCTTTAATTTTACCATTTATAATTGGTATTCTATTATTAATGTTTTTGTATATAATTCTCTTGTATCCACTCCGGATAGTTATATGATTGTTAAGCTTCGTATTTTTCTCTAAAGATTTGATCTTTGGTATGTGATGACTTTAGTATTGCTCAATCAAAATCACTTTGTTTGTGTATAATAACTTTAGTATTGCTTAACTAAATCACTTTATTAATATAACAATAACTCTAGTATTATTGTTTAATTGAATCCACAATAGCTAACTGTAGATTTTTGATGTATTAGGTGTTTGTGTTTATAGAGATTTATATGTCCTCAACAAACTTATTACCTTCAAACTACAAAACGAATAAAACCGAGCCAAACTAAATAAGCCCGACAATAACCTAACAAACGGTTGTTTTATTTATTTATTTTTTTTGTTGTTTAATTTGGTTTGGTTTTAGAGATTTCAATACAACTAAATTTGTTTAGTTATAATTTTAACCAATAATTTATCCAAACGAAACCATCAATACCCCTAACTTTATTTGTGCAGAAAACATAACCCACATCTAAATCAGCTACCAAACAACCCTTTATAGTAGATGCTAATCGTGCAAGTAATTTATACATTAGTAAAGTTATTTAGCCGATATTAGCAATCAGTACCATGCAATTATCATTTAAATAACTTGATAAATTTTATAATGTCAGATATGTTTAACGCCTTTTTAGTTTAAAGACTTACCAACTGTTGCAGTTTGGTATGTTGTAAGGTCGTCCACAATGTTTTTGCTCCCTGAGATGATACTCTTCTGGGATCCATCTCCAATAAATGTAAGATTTACTTGTGACACAACTACATTCTCGTCATAAACACCTTCTTTGATATAAATAAAGTACCTGCATTGTCATCATTATATTAGAAAACAATAAAAAGATTTTCTATTAAGTTTATAAAAGAAAAAAAATTGGAGTAAATATTTGTACCTTCCTTCGTAGCTTTGAGGTACTGCCTTTAGAGCTTCATTTATTGAACTATAATTACCACTTCCATCTTTTGCAACTGTCATGTTTACAAAAGACTTCATATCTTTGCCACCTTCTTCATCCAACATTCTCCGATCACCTTGATTAATCCATGTGGGAACGCCCAATCGTGTAGTTAGAAGACGTCTTTTACCGCTATTATTTGGTGGAGGGGATGATGATGATGACAATCCGGAGACAACAGCGAGAGAATTGATGGTGTGTTCCTGTGTTTTCTTCAAAGCGCTTTGCACCGTGGACTGGTCTGCTTCAGGATAGCCATCCACACACATGCTTTGGTGTGTCAAGACTGCGCTTAACTTGTTATTGAGTTCAGCTGTTGCTGTGGCCATATCATTAATGCCACCATCAAGCATGTAAATGGAAGCATTCAAGTCTTTTTTGGCATAACCGAGGAGGTCCATACAATCGTCATGGGCTACCGCCTTCTCTGGGATATCCTTGTTGATTTTGTCAAGTTCTGTAATGCCGGTTGCAATCTCATCGATAGCTGCTGATACGGTTGCCTTGAGAAGATCTGTGATTTTAGCGCCAGAGGGATTTGCTTGTAAAACTTTTGACAGAATATCCCCACAACTTTGGCTGAAATCTGAGGCAGCACATATTGCTCCCGTAGCTCCTTCGCCTTGTGGTGAAGGGGCTGGGGCTGCGGCATTATCACCAACTTGGGGTGATGGTCCAGAAGCAGGAGTTTCTGCACCAAGAGGTGGTGGTGCGGGAGGTGCTGCATCCCCAGACGGTGCTGCTGCAGGGGCGGCAGCAGCACCTTGATCGGAAGGGGAGGATGTATCAGCGTTAGAAGGGGGAGATGGGGGCGGTGATGCATTAGCCTCAACAAGTGGCGTTTCAGGGGTGGCTGGATCGTTTGCAGACGCGCTCTTATTAGATTTGCTGGCGGAGGAATCATCACTCTTGTTCTTAAACACAACAAAATAGACAGCAGCAGCAGCAACAGCAATGAGGATGAGGACTAGTAATACAACAGCAATTATGATCCTCTTCTTCATCTTTTGTTGCCTTTCGAGCTTTCTCCGCTCGGAAATTTGATCAAAATCTTGAAACGCCATTTTGTATTGAGTCAGGAATAGAGACAGAGATTAGAAAGATCTCTGCCCTGGATCCCAGGCCAAGGCAGAGACGTTACACCGTGACCTTTTTCTTTGGTTTTTGAATGTTTTTATTTTTGTTTACCCTCTGTTTATTCCTCTTATTCACTCCAACTTGACAAATTTGCCAGAGTTACTTGAGTGTGTAAATTTGACAACCATGATTTCTGTAACAAATGGAAAAAAGAAGTCTGGAGTAGAGAAATTTTAGGAATTGTTATTTGGAGTCCAGACAGTTAAAACTTCCTAAACAATGGGTGATCCATGTTCTTTATTTCTATTCAAAACTCCATAAAAAGTTCCATTCCATCCGATTCCCGCTTTTCCTTTGACACCTATCATTTTATCTAATTACCACACTACATACATATATATTTTCTCTTTATTTATTTTTCGCCTCGCGGAAATAAATATATTTAATCAGCTAATTAGAAGATAATTTTTTGATAGGCGTACATGTTTTACCGGAGGGACTCATGAATAAAGAAGTGAATTTAACATGCTATTTTAATTAGGGAATTAAATACTGTTGCCCCTCATTTATCTTGAAGCTATAATTGAATTGCTTGACGCTTGTCAAACAACATTGAAGTTATTTTCAGGAATTGTTGGATTACATAAATCAATATGTTACTCAAAAGTCAATGATAATTAAGCCAATTTCCTTCTAACCATATAATCTTGTAGTGAGGAGTAAAACCATAAGAAAACATATTTTTACTAATTTTTAGACGTAAACAACCTCGTTATTTTTATGAAGTTGTGGTAAGATCTGCTTATATTTTACCTTTTTCATACTCCACTTATGGGATTCCAGTGAGTATGTTATTGTTATTTTTAACGCTCGTCTAATAACGCCACATTGCTCTTTGACAAAGAAAACCTTGATAACAACATATTTCTAGAGGTGTCAATGTTTGTTGACAATCGACTGAACCAAGTGAATTCAACCTTATAGAATCAATCATTTCTTTTATACGAAAATTAAATTATTGGTTCCAATTTCCAAATCTATAACCGTATAAATAGGAAATGTTTTTAATATTACACTAAAACAACAACAACAAAGGAAAAAACTGAGCTAAATAAGTCTGTATGAATAAAATACAGTTTTAAAAGTTTTCAAAATAACAAAGCATTACAATTTTTGACCTTGGGCCATGGGATAAGGGAGTCAAAATGAGCCCAAATATAGGTACTCCGTCCAACTCGTCCAAAAATTTTTATGGGTTGGACTCAAAATAATTTTGATTGGGTTCAATCTCAACCAGTTCAAACCTTAACCCATATCAAAAGAATCTTCAATCAAGCCCAATTTAATCTCCTATTTCAACTCATTCTAAGGTTCTTTACTTGTATTGATATAATGTATATTTTTTATGTATTTTATATTTTTTATCATTCATCTATCAATTTGTAACTTTTTGTTTTTATATTTTGAGTTGAAATTCAAATTGTGATTATAAAAATAAATAATAATATGTTAGAATTATTGGGATTGAACGGGTCATGACACAATCCAAATCTTAGCCCATTTAAGCCAACCCATTTGAACCCAAAACAAGTTTAAATGGGTCATAATCCAATCCAATTTCTATTTCAGCCCATTCTAATATTCTTAATTTCATCCCACCTGCAAGTAACAACAAAACATACGTTAGTAATTAAAAAAAATATCCATGCATGGTGCGTGGACATACAATCTTCAGACGTAATCCAAAGATTGGCTCTGATTTTCATAGGATGCTTTTCAATCCATATGTTGGGTCGCTGTGGGATTATCCTGTACTGTTAATACACGACATGGAGCTAGGGGTGGCAAATTGGATATGCTATATGGATACCTATTCAGATATATTCATTTTTAACAAATTGGGTATTCAACCCATTTAAAATGGATAAAAAATGAGTAGAACTCATATTACCCATTTAAAAATGAATAATATGAGTAAAAGAGAAGCACTCATAAAAGGAAGAAAAATAATATTAATATTTTTTTTGGGTGGACACAGTTGAGGGATGGGTGTATGGAAAAAAAATTAAGAATTTCTTTAAAAAAAACAAATTAATTTTTCTTTTTTCTTGTCATGACTCGGTCTCAGTCATGATGACACCTATTAGATCCCACCTATAGGCAATCCAATTACCCAATCCACAAGGTACCTGTACTAGCTTTTAGTCCAAACCATAACCAATATGACAATATAGATAACCGTAATCTACCCAAAACTTGGAAGTCAACTGTACAGACCTACAATAGACACGAGGACATATCATATACATATATCAATAACCATAATAATATACAAAATCAGAGTGCCTCTAAAAATACATAACACTACTGTACAAGACCAATGTCTGGATACAAAAGATGGCCATCAACAGGATGGAAACTGTGAAGAAGCCAGATCTGTCAGTGCTCATCAAAAGTCTCCTAAGCGCTCCCGAAGTTCCCCAACTTAGCTATCACGGCCTGTACATGGACTTGCATCATAGGAAGATGCAGAAGCACGATGAGTACCGAAAAAGGCATCCAGTAGGCATCATCGGCCGACCAAGTGACATAATGAACATAAATAAAGCCCACATATGTACAAACAATAGCAGTGTAACAAAACAAACCCAGATCAAGGCATAGACATTTCGAGAAACCCTCAACCATAATTGAACCAACCAAAATGAAGAATAGTCATAAACTAAACCAACCCAAATTATAAACATCGATACTGACTGTGAAGACTACATAGGTTAATACCATAACTGCCTCCAACTGAGGCATAGTATTGTACGTGGTTGCAAGAATCTAGTACCTACATCTGTACACCAATTGGGCCCATATAAGCTTAGAAGGTATACCTACACATAATATAGAGCAGACAGATCATCACAGAATCCCTAAAAACAATCACAAAATTCCATAGAGCCATCACAGAGCCTAACTCTCCACATCATCAGAACAAGGTCAGTTGTTTATGGGTGTAAGGGTCTAGTGTCTAAGCTTGAACGTCCTCTGATCCCCCATAAGCCCAAGAGGTACACATACGCACAATCAGGATATGAATAGGTATGTGGATCCAAGAGTAATCAATCACACACCTCGCCCCAACAATCACATAAAATCTGGGTCCTCGACCCTGTGCCGGCACGTGGCATCTGATCCAAAATATATATGCAGAATAGTGGTACGTATCCCCGCGGGAGAAAGAATCCCTCTTACATAAGCAAGTGTGTCTCCACTCAGAATATCAATCACGGGGCCTTGCCCCTAAATGTAATCAACGAGGTCCACACCCATAATCGATCGTGTCTCAGACCCGAGACAATTGGTGTGTCATATCTCTCTCTGAACAAATAGAAGTGACTTAAACTCAGAATGTAGCAGATGGGAGCCCCCAAAATTTAGTCGACGCTCGGTCCTCATAATCTGCATCCGTCGCCTGGTAGCTCAATCGCGGCCACTGGGTCTTGGACCATGAGGAATATTACCTAGGACTTAAATTATCGAACCTGGCCATCAGACATAGCCATAGATGCTCAGCGGCAACGAGGAGCATCAATTGGGCCTCATTTTGAGGTCAACTATTGGCTATAGACTTAGGGTGGCGTAATGGTTATTTTACGGGAGTTGTTTTGATATTTTGAGAGTTTTGATATTTTGAGAATGGGACCCATTTTTCTCATTTTAGTTGCAATGGACGTATCTCTTTCTGTTTCTTGAGATATTATAGTAAAAATGACCGTAATGGTATTATTATTTATGTTTTGATAGTTGATTAGTATTTGGAAGTGGTCGAGTAGGGTAAAGCTCATGCGGACTGATCCAGAGTTAGTGGAGTCACCTTCCAGGTAGGATAAGCTTTTCTTACCTCTAGACTAAGTTGAAATAAATGTATAATAGGAGCCTGTTGCAGCTGGAAGTTCTGAGTACGATATGTATGTATGTTGCTAAGGCCAGAACTATCATTTGGATTATGTATTACTTGTATCTATTATGTTAGCTGTCATTGATGTTATGTGGGATGTAAATGTGTCTGGTAAGTCTTGTAAAGGGAAGATAGAGCGAGACTAAGGTAAGTTAAGCATTGATGCTATCTGTGTCATATATTTGTCTATCTAAGGCTAATTTGACCTGTTGGGTCAACTGATACTAATACCTGCGATATATTTGATATGATTCTAGTTGGTTGCTACTCATGCTATGATTATGTCCAGCTTAAGGCTTTCCTTCCCCTAGACTGAGTTGAAAAATATGATATATGTTTGTATATAGTTGGGTCTTCCTAAATATAGCCAACACTTGATGCTTTGGGCATGTGATCACTGTTTTGGGCATTATAATAAGCTTTATCTGTTATACCAGCTAGGTTTTAGCATTCTCAAGTTATAAATGCGCTTGTTGAGAGTTAAATGTAAACTTATGCCACGTGATTGGTACATATACTTAGCTTATTGCTTGTTTATCTATGTGAGTAGCATGGTGCTATCAATATGTATACTGTGAGGGGTTAGTTGCCGACTGTATTTCCTTCTACTTAGTTAGACTCTATTGTTATGAATTTTATTGATACCTGTTGTTCTGGATACCTATTATGCTTAGTGGTTGGATTGCCTATGATTATTCTAGATACTTATGGTTGTTTTGGATTGTGACTCCCGGGTTAGCAGCTAAACATGATCTTGTACTACTTCTATGGCTGCATATGCCTATTTGATTACTTGTATACCTATTAAGTTGTCTAATACTGGGGACATGTTGCATTCTGAGAAATTGGTTGCTAGTTGTACTCCATATTATGCATTGTAGATCTCCTGTTATGATGTTACTGATATACTAGACCCTTAGTTACTTGGTGACTGGATTGCCTTCTTTTTGTCCTTGGGACTTGTTATATTTGTCAGTAGGCCCGTCTATTATTTCCCTGGTTACTTGTATGCTTATCAGTTGGGTTGCTATTATGGTTTTCGATACTTAGGATCCATCTAGTTATGTGCTCTCTATGGGCCTTAGCCTAGGATTAAGCTATTTCTGCCCTAGATTTGCTTTACTTAGAGCCTGCATGACTACATATACCCCTGTACGACTTGTATGGCATATTGGATCGGTGAATCGTTCCGTCACGACACATCTCTAGATTCGGTGACTTGTTCTATCACGACACATCTCTGGATTGGGACTCGTCCCACTATGATACTTCTTAGGATAAGGTGTCACGGACCAACACAATAAACATACATCTCGGGATTGGATGACTAGTTTCGTATGATACATCTCTTGACTAGGTGACTTGTTCCATCACATTACATCTCTGTATTGGAGGATCTGTCCCACCATAATATATATACGTGTACATACATGGATCGGGTATCACAGTTCAACACGACACTCTGGACTAGGTGTTACATTCTAACACAAGACTAAAAGATCGAATGCCACGAGCCGGCATGGTATACATTGTTCTTACTCGTTTCCTACTGATACAACTATCCACCCCTGATTGTGTGTGAGTGTACCTTTTAGGCTTGTGGGGGCCAAGTTGGAATACAAGTATAGATAGTAGGCCCTTACACCCACATGTAGAACTATACCTTGACCGTGAGATAGTTGTGATATGGTTTTGCTTGGGATTAATCAGTTGGTTTCATCGTACACTGCCTGATTCTACTCAGTCGGTCCCTCTTGTTTCTACTTGGTTGGTTCTTCTAGTTCGGCCGGGTTCTCTTGATGCCATAGACTTAGTTAGCACTTGAACTCTAGGTTCTATTAATCGATATTATCACACGTTGGTTGGGTTTGTTCTATTGGAGTTCCGTGATTCTCTAGATATGTTTATCCTTGGAGTTGGGTTCAGATAACTAGCACTGCAGTATTTTGTTGTATTTGTTCTTGCCGTAGTTGTTGTATTTCACTCAGCCAGCTGATGATACCTACTGTGTGCCTTTCACAGGTACTCACCCTTATATTTTTACATCCATCCATGGTGTAGGTCCAGGTACAGGTCGCAAGCATCGCACTAGGAGCTTTGAAGCTACTATAAGAAACTTTTGGTGAGCATCAATAGCTTTGGGACATTCTACGGTCTCCTTCTGATCATTGGGCCGTCTTTTGTATCAAGACACTAGCTTGTGTATATTCAGTTTGATTTGTGTATGAAGAAGCTTATTCTGGCTATGTATATTTTATTGAGTCTATAGTAGCTCTGTACAGATGACTTTCAAATTCTGGGTAGATTATGATTAGCTTACTTATATGTTGTTGGTATTGTTATGATTAATGATTCAAGACAGGTATCGTAGGTATTATTTAGGGTTGGCTTGCCTATAGGCAGGATCTACCAGGCATAATCATGACCCCGAAGGTCAGGTCGTGACAAAAGAAATACATACACATCAAAATAAAAAACCTTTAACATACTGGTGACTACGTCAGAAGTCTCTTCAACCATTTGCCTTACATGGACGACATAGAACTAGTCAGCACATTCACCACTCCCTTCGAGCTTATCCACTTTGCACCCCTTTGCCTTGAGTCCTAACACCACATCCACTTCTACAATTATTGGCATGATGATAGGATTTTCCATACTTAAAGCATGCACTAGAGCCAACCAAACATCCCCTTTTGTGAAACTTCCTACACTTCTTACAAGTGGGATAAGTTTGAGCACCTGAACCACCTCCTTGAGCTTTAGGAATTTCCCCCTTATCCTTGATGAATCTTTGAAGAAGAGTGTTGGTTAAACCTTGACCAATGTACTTTTGCCCACCTGGGCCCTTCCACCTCCACCATTTTTGGACCTTTGGTTGGAGCAGCCCCACAATCAATTCGATCCTTCCTGACTTCCCTAGATCTCTCTCTCATCTTCTCATCCTCAATTTTCTCTACACATTTCATGAGCCTAAATATGTTCATCTCCTTGAATGGCATAGCAATTTTTCACTCCTTGTACACCAAGCATGAGAAGCTAGAGATAAATTTGCTCACCCACACCCTCGGATAGGTAACCATGAAAGGTACATATTTAGACAATTTAGTGAATTTAAGGTCATACTCCCTTAAACTCATTATTCCTTAGAGGAGATTGATGAACTCTTGGATCTTGACCTCCCTCAACTCCGATGGAAAAAACTAGTCTAGGAAGGCACCCTTAAATTCTTCCCATGAAATAGGCCCCACACTATTTCCCCTTTTTCGTAACCCATTGGTCATACCACACCTTGGTGATGCCCTTAAGTTGATAGGACATAAGCTCAACCTTCTCATTTGGGACACCCCCATGATTGCCATAATTTTATAAGCTTCATCAATAAATTCTTAAGGGTCTTGATCCACCTTAGAGCCATGGAATCTGGGTGTTTTCATTATCATTAAATCACAGATCCTTATAGCCACAATAGGCCCTTGAGTAGGAGGAGCAACACCTTGATTGGATCGGTTGTCCATGCTTGGGCCAACATGGTGATGACATTACAAAACTCCACATGTATAACCACTTCCTCATGGGGAACTTGAGGGACTGGAGGAGCTTGGCCCTAATTTGGATTGACTTCTCTTGGATCAGGAACCCTTCTTAGAGGCATTGTCTAAAAAGTGCAATTAGCAATTCATTAGATGTAGGAAGCCTTTGGACAACTCAAAGGAACAACATAAATCATGAAAGAAGGGAAAGCTCATAAAATGCCTTGTTGTCTCCTATTAATAGATATGGCATGCTTCATATCCATGAACAATACTCTATGTGATGTGGTATGTTGGACTCCCTAGGACACTTCAAACCTCGAGCTCTAATACCAAATTTTTTATGACCTAAGCTTAGCCCTTGGTGTGACACGATAAATGAGAATCTCGATAGAACCTCAAATAAACCTCTTAGTATTCATTCTAGAGTTCATAGGTAATGAATAAAATCATAAAGTGGAAACTAAGGAAAATGGGACTAAGGTGTATAACGTAAGACATTAACAATAGTTGCATAGAAACATACATCTATACATATGTGTCCAACAATACCTCTAATCATAGACTAGGCAGGAGTTAAGACATGTTCCTAACTCATCTTCAAATAAAAATACAAGATAAAAAGTCATTGAGTCTTAAACATAGATAAAGCTAGATAGAAATAGGTTTCTCCCCAAATCATGAAGATTTACCGGTAAATCTTCAATAGCAAGCCAAATCAACCACAAAGGGAAGGATGATAGTTGCACATCCCTACATTGTGAGATAATATAGCCATAGAGTATGTGTTATATGTAGGCATTTAATGCAATAAGCAAATAAAGTTATATCAAATTGAAGAGTGAGTCATAACTGGAGATGGATGACTAATGCAACAAAATCATTTGTAGAATAATGTAAAACATCTTAGGAAATCATATATAGGTGGGAAGAGACCATAACCAACAATATGACGATGAAAGTTAAAACATGGGATTCAATGTAACTCCTACATTGAGAAAGAGAGATAACTTTGCTAAGGTAGACTGCGTGATGACACAGTCATTCATTCATTCATTCATTCATTGACATTAGGTCTATATGTGGATCGATTAGCCTAGCCTATAAGGCAAGCAATGGTGGCACACAGTTATAGACTAGGAGTTTCTACTAGGGATCCCTTAGGTTGAGTCTCAGCCCAAGCCTCATTCGATGCTATGTCCTATGGAACAGTAATAATACAATAAAGTAATCACTCATAATTTTAAGTTCAATAACATCAATGAAATTCAGAGGATATCTCATGAAACTTAGGGATTCAAAATATGAGAATTGTCATTATCATATGAAGAATCCGTCGTTTAGGTGAGGGAATCTTTTACCAATCATTCATTAGCCATAAAAGGCCTTTCATAATCAAATTTATATCTTTAATAAATCTTTAATTGAAAAGCTTATCAGTCAAGTCATGTTTTATTGGAATATATGATAAATTTGGTGGGTTCTATTCCAAATTGTCTTGAAATCATGCAATACAAGAAAACATGCTTAATCACAATGAAATTCAATCAATTTACATAGTAAGCAAATCAACCCATCATAAAATCTCAAAATCCTAGATAGCTTGACATAGGAATACCATGTAGACCATCAACTCTTGCAGTTAAATATTAGTTTGTAATAAAATAAGTCATATAGCAGTGAATAAATCATAATACATGCATCTAAAGCAAAACCATAAATTTACATAAATAAGATTAGGAGATTTAGATGAAAAATACTTGGGCTCCATGGGTGGAAGTAAAAGTGTCAATATAGGCTATGCCCAGTGGGCCGAATTGGCTTAACCCATGATTTAGCAGGGTTGGACGAAGATTTTTGGAGCTCATTTAAAAAATGAGCTTTTTAGCCTTGCTCGAATAACTTTGCTGATTTATGGGGCTTTTGCAGTATTGGTTGAGCCAGCTCGTCGGCTGAACTAAAAACTAATTAAGAATAAAAAAATAGAGTATTAAACATAAGAGTTCAAACTCAAAGTTCATTTAAGAATTTTAAATATTAAAATTTAGTACAAATTAGATTTTTATAATACGTAGTTGTAATGCCCTGGGCGGGTATTCTTGGCGTGGTCGGCACTTGAAGAACCATCAATGATTTTCCAAAGAGAACCACTTGGCCTCATCGTCACATCAACTCGACAGCAGAAGAATAATGCAGAAAGTAAGGTATCATATGTACGAAGATAAATAAGTGCATAACTCTACTATATCATAGCTTGTAATAAAGATAAGTTTAGATACAAAATACTCATTAAATACTCGATTCCAATATCTATGAAGCCTCTATTGAACTGTTTAGAATGGTGCCATGGCAGGCCATGGACACTTCAATCAAAAGTAAATAAAGTACCTAACAATAATAAGAAGATAACGGGTCTTCTACGGAATATAAGGAGGGCTCACCAACTCTGAAAGTATATTGAACTGGACCTCTAGGATGCACCGGCTGAAGTCCTCTATCACTTATATCTGTGTCACGACCCGAAATTCAGGCATAATGGCACTCACCTAACCTACCAAGACAAGTTAGCCTAACACTTACTAATCCAAACATAACAATAATTGCGGAAGATGAATAGACTAATACAACAGTTAATCATATGAA
>JAABOM020000101.1:6259967-6274007 GCA_011800125.2 Solanum clarkiae
TTTAATCAATATTTTCAAAACTTAGTCATGTCTTTCAAATTTAGCCAAGTCTTTCAAAATTAGTCCATTCTTAGATTGGTCAACTTTTTCTCAAGTTAAATCATTTTTAAAGTTAGTCAAATTTTATAATCGCCGGATAACCGTATTTAGCGGCCATTTTAAGTGCGTAAAACCTTCTCAAAGTGAAAATGTGAACCCCAACTCTTTCTTTGGATTTAGAAAGGATTTTTCTGTTAAATCTTTTTTTAAAAATATTTATTGGTTTCCTAATTATTCTTAAAATTAGGTGGCGACTCTATTTTTCTTTTAAATTTTGAGAATTGGTTTCACTTAAATTAATTGAGTTGAAATCGATTTTTGATTTTCGAATTTTTCTTTTTTCCAAAACAAAAGTTATTTTTCGGCACAACAGATAGTCCAAATTCTCTTGATGATCATTGAAGATTGATTGGTGAGTTCTCATATTCCAAGAGCAACCCTATCAAGTTCATTTTTATACCTTTTCATCTGTGTTGCTATTTGAGACTATTCCCATTCCATATTGATGGTGAGCTAGGAATATATCCTAAAGCCACGTCCAGGACTAGTTTAGTAGAGGCATGTTAGATACGAGAGTCTATGTTATCTTTTATTTCATGCTAAAGATGCTTTGTTTCTCTTGAGACTACTGATTGATGCTTGAATATAATGTCTTATGTATACTTAATGATATGCTAAGATGACTTTGTTGAGATCCTTTGGGTTATGATCGTCGTGTCATGCCTGGGACCTATCTTGGATCATGACACTTTAGATCATCTAAAATAACAATTTCTGAAGATTTTTGGCCCATTCGACGAGTCGCTGAATTGAACCTCAACTCGTTAAGTTGTCCTGTTCGAATATACTTTAGTAAAATAGTCATAACATTTTACTTAAAACTCATATTGAGGCAAATTAGGTAGAGTTTGAAAGAAGACTTAATGACCTTTATTTTAATAGGTCATGCGCCACCTAATTCTATGTATGTTAAAAGATATGATCATTTAAAGTTAACCCTTATCTGAACTCATGCGAAAACTTAGCCAATAGAAACGCTTTGAACTTGGATCACTTAACTTTTATAAATCTGACATTAGGTAAGGAATCTTTCAACTCGACTTTGTGCTAGAGAATTTTTGTGACCTTAAGGGTCTGTTTGGAAAGCCACCTGGTAATTAGAATTGGTGTAATTAATAAGTAGTAATTTTCACCCTACTAATTACACAATCTAGTAATTACTCTGTCATGTTTCTCATCACAATGTAACTATAGTCTAATTACAAGTATACTATTTGGTTGCACGAGTATAATTACAATTGGATAGTGTCATTACATCTTGTCAATTATACCAAATTACCTACAAACCAAGTAATCATCTATTCAACCAAAAAGGTTAGAAAATTTAATTACACAAAATCATACCAAATCCAATTAGCAGGATGTCCTTCCAAAGAGGCTCTAATTCATGTTCGAATCTATTCTTAACTAAAGAATAATGGACCTTAACACCTATGTGAAATTTAGAATCACTAGGTACAATCTTATACACATATGAAGAATAGTTTGGGTCTTAGCTTAAAATTTTTTAAGGTGTTACATTTACAGATTATACATAAATACTTTTTATACAAATATTTTCTTATTTACATACCAAGCTTTAATTATTATGAGTTAATTTCCAAAATAATCACCCAAGTTTTTAAAATTGCCTTCAAATATCACTTGTGTTTCATTTAGGATCAAAATATCGTTAAACTATCACTACTTTCCTCAAAAATACTTATCGCTTCAAAAAGTCTCCTTCTCTCCTAATTGGCATGTTATGTCATTAACCCTCTTTTTTTAAAAATAATAATGATAATGGACTTATGTTATATATTAAGAAAATATTGCAATTTAAAGAAAATTGAAACTGAACCATGATATACAAATCACTTCATGAACATTAACTTACATTATTTAATCATATTATTGTCTAACTAATCAATAATATTAAAGGTCAATTAACGATTAAAAAAATTGTATTTTGAAATTCATACTTACAATATCTTCTTTTTTTAAAAAAAAAATAGAAAGTGAATAATATATGCTTTAGAAAATAATTTTTTTGACCTTTATTAATGAAGATAATAATCTTGTATAATATGTATATTATTGAATTAAAATAAACAATCCAACTAGTTATTACTTGTGTATCGTGAATTCGGGATGAGATAAGAATGTATACATTAACGTTTGATTGCATGATAAGATGAAATGTAATATAATAATCATAAGAGAATAAAAATAAAGAACTAAATGAAAAATAAAAGTTAAAGAATAAATTTCTCCGTTTTAGCAATTCTAACTTTTTGCTATGTCAACCTTACGGATAAACTAGTATTGGACAATCTTTTTGAGGTATTTAATATTTTTTGAGAAAAATAATAATAGTTGAGTGATATTATTGTCTTTATAAAATAAAAGTGATTTGTTTAGGCAATCGTCAAAATATGAATGATTATTTAGGAAAATTCAATAAGCATGCAGATTCTTTCTTAATAAATAATTAATTTTCTTAAATAATAAAGAACAGAACTATAATTTTGCTTAAATGAATTAAAAAATAGCCTTTTTTTAAAAAGAAAAAGGCTTTAACGACTCTATATATTTTTTTTATTTTTTATTTTTTTTTTGTAAAAAAAAGGCTTTAATGACCTGCCATACTAATTCGGAGAGGAGGTGGTTTTTGAAGTATTAAGTGGAGAAAAACAGTGATGTTTGAAGGAAAATATATAGTGGTAGTTATGCGATATTTTGATCCCAAATAAAATAAAATAAAATAGTATTAAAATATAATTTTCAACACTTGGATAATCATTTAGGAAATCAACTCAATAAATTACCTAAGAAATTCACTTTTTTTTTTTAAAAGTTATGTTTTTTAAAAGATATATTTTTGGAGAACTTTTCTCCTTGGCACCGAACA
The DNA here is from genome assembly GCA_011800125.2 of Solanum clarkiae. NCBI lineage: Eukaryota > Viridiplantae > Streptophyta > Magnoliopsida > Solanales > Solanaceae > Solanum > Solanum clarkiae. The sequence goes on from JAABOM020000101.1 coordinate 6,262,957, forward strand.
CACCTAAGAGATCATTTGGTATGAGGTATAGGTTATAATAATCTCGAGATAAAATGTAAAATTATTTTATTTCATGTTTGGTTGGAGATATAATGTAATCCTTCAACTATTTATCTCATCATTTTTGGTTGAACTGTTTATCCCATAATTTTTTCTTAGTAATGAGATAAATTATCATATATATATAACAGAATAATTTATCTCAAACTTATTCCAAAATTAATTACCCTAAAAAAATATATTGTGAATCGAATGAACCTAATCGTCTGAACTTGAGTGGGACGTACAATTGAAAGGCAGTGGTTACGTTTCACCGTCAAATGAAAGTTGTCCCACCACCGTCCTAAAATATCACTACTCGTTGTCTTGCAGTGATATTTACTAAGGTGCAAGATCACCGACGCTCTTCGCCCAAAAAACCTCACTACGTACTCCTTTTTGTTTCTTTTAACTTTCTTTTTTAATTAAATTAATTTATCGATAAATCGAAAATATTAATTATATTATCATCAAGTAAGTATATAAAATATTACTCTCTCAGTTTTAAAAATAATGTCTTGATTTGATTTGGCATAAAGTTTAAATAAAATAAATAAAATATTTTAATTTTATGATCATAAATTAAAGTTATGTTAATATATCAAAAGATTATTTAATCTTGGTCTAAAACATGCGATGTGAAAAGTTAAAATATAAATTTTGTCAAAATTTGCACGTACAAAAAATTGCCAATTTCAAGGAGTATTTGACATGACTGTTTTACCACGTATTAAATTTTAAAAAATAATTTAAAGAATAAGTAATTAATGTTAATGGTAAAATAGGAAAAAGTTAATCTTTTCTTAATATATTAAAAATGACAAATAGGTCACATGAACCCATGCACGTTCCCTTCTACTTATATCTCTCTTCCCTCAGCTCCACTCTTCAATGCTCTCACCTGTCTCCTAACCACAGCATTCAATTGTCATTTCTCTCTCCCCATTCCTCCCCTTCCATTTATTGATCCCTTCTCCTATTAATTAATTACTACTACATCAGTATTATCAACCAAAATTTTTCATTAGCCAAAACTAAACTAGGTCGATTCTCTTAAATCACGTCATTATGAGTAATTTATTTTGTGGAGTGATTCTTGTACTTTTATGTATAAGTCGTTGTCCTTTGATGATTTGTCGGGCGGAGGAGGATTTTTTGCAATCAGAATGTTTACAAGTGCCAGCATCGGAGTTTGTGGGTTCGGTTAAGTCCACAATTGACACTGTACGGCAAGTCACTTCTATAGTGTCTAAATTCGCTAGCTTCTTTGGCGATTTTCGACTTTCTAACGCCATTTCTGATTGTCTTGATCTGCTGGATCTCTCAGCAGATGAACTTACTTGGACTCTCACTGCTTCCAAGAATCCCAAAGGTATCTACACTGCTTTAGTTACCATTAACTTTTGATGAGTTATGCACTTTAGGAAAAGCTTAACGCATCTATACTCGCTTTAAAACTTTAATTTACAATAGGTGTCTTGTTCCTGCTTTACACTTTATTGGACTACTAAAACTTTATTACTGTAATACTTTTGAGTTGGGGCTTGAAACTTCCCCAGGAATATGATTTTTTAGCTCCAATCCTTTGTATTATGCTCTTCTTACTTTTTTCCGCTTAATTTATGCTATAAGGGGCCATTAGGTAGATTATATAAGAATAATGCTTGCATTAGTAATGCTTGATGACTACTTATTATGCATTATTTGGATTTGTGTATTAAAAATAAGATGTATAAATTTATTTACAAAGATATCCTTCACTATTATGGTGGAAAGGAAGTAAAAAAAATTAAGAGATATTTATATGGTTTAGGATGAATAAGAAGTCGTCCAAATCAAACCAAATTTGAATAGGAAAAGCTGAAGAAACAGGCCTGTGGGCTCACCTTACGTGCGCTACCAATTGATTTTTCAGCTTTGTTCATCCATGGGCACGAATTTTGCATGATTTTACTATTTCGCATGGCTGCTTGGCTCACTTAGCCTAGTCGCGATGTGAGCACGTGGACTTACTGACTGTTGCCAATTCAACCCTTTTTGGCTCGTCTCTGTGCTTATCCTACATATATAAAACACGTAAGCTTGAACGTCTCAATAACACATAAACCACATACCCAAGATATGAGGCTATATATGTATTAAAAATAGAGAATTTTGAGCAAAATATTTTCCTGTCAAGGAGTAATCCAAACACGAACAATTTGCAATCATGACAAACTAAACGAAAATAATAAGTTATTGCATATCAATTGTACTAGTCAAAAATCAATTTCAAAATTTTCATTCAATAATAGGGACAGTTAAAGAAAATCAATATTGTCTTGAGATTCAGCATGTTTAAAATAGTTGAATCATGTTTGAAGTCATTGAATTGTTCATAGAGAAAATTCATTTTAAAATCATTACTTTGAAACTAAGTTTAAACAGTCTCAATGGTAGGGTAAATCATGGACATATAGTACATAGTTCATTATATAGAATATAATGATAGAAAATTGTGAAGACTCGATGTGTTTGTCCCAGATATACATAAAGTCTTGTTAAAATCTCTTTGTATTAAAAGTGTGCTTAAAAAGAAACGTAATTTGATCCTTGCTAACTATGTTCTTGGCGTACTAAATTGCTTGCTCTTGCTACAAATATCCTAAGAAATCCTTCTATATTATGATCTTGAACCGAACTCCTAGAATCTATTTACTAGTACGAGGATTTTACGTGTTAAATTGAGGTAAAATTGATATTATATTCGAGGGGATTCAGTATATAGGTTTTCTAGAAAAGCCTCAGAGTTCTCCTTTTTGAATACTTAGATGAATTGTCATTTTTCCTCAGTAATTTGACAAAACACAGATAATTTTCTGTATGGAGCTTCAAATATAGACAAATGATTTGAATTGTTAGAACTCAAAAATCAATTTCTCCTTATTTGGAATTGGTATCTAATCTCACACATACAAATTTTCATAGTTTGGGTCGAATTGAAACTCATTTTGAAAAAAGAAACCACAACAAAACACTTCTTGAGTTCCAAAATAGTACTCCCTCCATTACTGTTGTCTCTTTTGCATATTTGTACTCTCCTAAGTGTTTATTTTACTAAATTATTGTTACTTATTGTACATGAAAAATTCCAAATTGACTATTAATTACTCTTAAGTAATTTGAGAAAATGTTACTTAATAATGATAGGGGTAAAATAAAATAATGATTCCTCTTATAATTTTCCTAAGGTGTCCAAGTAACAGAGAAAATCGTGTTTAGTTATTGTCTAATTAACTTGTTGCAAAATTTTACCAATTTTCCGGCGAAAGAAAATGTATGTATACTTCTCAAAATCTTTTACATCTTTTATCGTCAAAAGAGTAATTGGATATTTACTCCTAACATTTACATGATTTTCAAATTTGTTGGGGGCAGCTTTATCTTCAATTTAATGTCATGTCCCATGATAATCAAAGAATCTGATCTAGGATGCTCTTGCAAAAGAAAATGTCGGGAGTGGTCTAGAATCGTTTGGAACTTTTATATAAGAGAATGCAGAATAAAGAAATATCAAATGAATTGAATAATTATCTAACTTAATATAACGTTTATATACTGTATAGTAAGCGACTTTTATGATGAGGAATATATCAATTCTAAATCGTAACGTTAACGAACATATCAAGTTCTTTTTTGTAATATTTCTTTATTTTTGAAACATAGACATTATTCTAGAGTTCTTTTTCTCTTTGTTTCATATCTAGTTTCTTCTGTATTTGTGGCTTGATATTTTTCTGACAAGAGTCTTTCCAAAGTAACCTCTCTATCTCTATGAGGTAATGGTAAGATATGAGTATATTTTATTCTCACCAGACCCCATTTGTAAAATTTCACTGAATATGTTGTTGCTGATGTAGACATCATTCTAGACAACATTTTATATATGTAACATTGGTGGTATGATTGGATAGGGAAAAACAACAGCACAGGTAATCTAAGCGCAGATTTGAAGAATTATTTAAGTGGAGCATTAATTAATCAAGACACATGCATGGAAGGATTTGATGGCACAAACGGTATTGTCAAGAATTTGGTTTCGGGAAGTCTCAACCAAGTCACTTCATTAGTCCGTGACATTCTTCTTATGGTCCGACCTGTCCCTAAGAATGCCCCCGAGGCCAATGGCGGACGGGGGAAGCCGTGGCAGTGGTCCCGAGAAAGGAAATTAACGTCAAATAAAAGAGACAACAACTCCTTCCCTTCGTGGCTTAAACAAGAAGATCGAAAGCTGTTGCAAGCATCAGCTCCAACTAAGGGGGTAGTTGCGGATGTTGTGGTAGCTCTTGATGGAACTGGTAATTTTACACGTATTAAAGATGCCATATCAGCAGCACCACAATTAAGTACAAAAAGATTTGTGATATATATCAAGAAGGGAATTTATCACGAGTATGTGGAGATTAGCAAGAAGAAATGGAACATAATGATGATTGGTGATGGAATAGATGTTACTGTTATTTCTGGAAATAGAAGTTTTATTGACGGATGGACCACTTATAGATCTGCAACCTTCGGTAAGTTTTCAATTTTAATTTATTGTCATATCCTATTCCTGTGGAGTACATAATATTTTCAAACATGCCCCCACTTCTATTTAATAAAGCATTAAATAATGATAGGCCGCATAATAAGATTACAAAAATACCACTATTTATTCTTCTTTTAAAAGATGGCCCATAAGGTATGTCTGCAAATACAGATCAGTCAATTCATTGATTGATTATTAATTACTCTCCTGTTTCCAAAAAATATAGCATATGTTTTGGTAATTTCTTAATTTGAATTTTCGTATGATATATTAATATCATATGATTGTTACGTATATTTTTATGAGTTTAAATTATATACATATTTAGTATACAAGATTTTTTATACCATCAGGTAATTTTAAAGATAATTACTTCCTCTGTTTCATATTAACTAAATTTTTAAGATAATGCACACACATTAATAAATATATTTTAAGACAAAATTTTAATCAAAATTTTCACTACTACCCTTTTGTTTATTCTTAACTCATTAACTAAAAAAGATTTAAAATATGACTAGTAAATTAATAATGATAGTAGAAATTAAGGATGCCTCTTAGAATTTCAACATCCGTTTTTTTCAACAAGCATACATTAATTTTTTGATTTTACGTAAATTTTAAATTGCTCTATTTTTCTACTAATTGTTTGAACATGGAACCAAAATTTCAAATGAAAATTTCAATATAACATGTACTCCTCAAAATTTAATAATAAAAAAAATTCTACTTTAAAACTTTCAAAAATTTAGAAGGAACCAAAATTCTAATATGTTGAAACTAAAAAAAAAATGAATTTTATAGAAATATAAACAGTCCTTATGGAAAATATAGACTCATAAAGATAATTAAATATGAATCATAAATGACTATGTAGAGAGTGTAGTTTAATTTTTTTAAAAAAGTTTAATTTTATTAAATGCAAGGATAATATTGGAACAAGTTTTAAACATCTATCTTTAAATTTGAACAAGTCAAATAATTTGAACACTAAAAAAAACTCTAAAAATTCAATTATAATGAGACAGAGGGAGTACTATAATTTTCTCAAGTAATATTTATACCTTTTGAAAAGAATATAATTTAAAACATTAAGGTAGTTTGAATCTTAATTCTATTATAAATTCCTTCCTAAGTTTGAGATTTTTTTCTTTCTTGTCTTTTCTTTTTCTTTTTCTTTTTATTCCTTTCATTTTTCTTAAATTATTCTGTTCATCTTTCATTTTATTTTTTTAAAAAAACTTAATTTATGACATTTGTATTTATAATAATAATAATTCTTCTAAAATATATAATAAAAAAGAAGGTTTGAAAGAGATGGAAGATGTGGAAGGTTGTTCAAGAGATTTTTCGTCTTCTATGAAAAATATAATAATAGAAAAAATGAAATGAATGCTTCAAAACATACTTAATTTTGTTAAAAAAAAATATAAATCCTAGAATCAATAAACAAAATTAAAAAATATATAAAAAATGTTAGCTTTGATTGTAGATATAAAAATACAATTCTTATGTATTAAAAAAAGAATGTATAAAAGACTATATAGTGAAGAAGAAAGAAATGAATATATATATATATATATGCATGCTTGTAGAACAATTAAGAAAGAAGACAGATTATAGTGGGAGAAGTCAATAAAAAAAAACAAACTAAACTATTAGCCAAGAAGGAAGAGAGAGGATGAAACAGAGAGAAGTAGAAATAAAAAGAGAAAAAATAATAATTGTATTTTATTTTTTAAAAAATATAAGTAAATAAATAAATATTATAAAGAAATATTTCATAGTAGGTCAATACTACGTGATGATGTAAAAATTAGGTACACTGATAGTGCATCAAAATTAAACTCTATTTTTATATCTATAAATGTTTTAGTTTAAAAATAAGAAATTTTAAAAATTTATATTATTTTTAATATTTTACATAAAATTAAAATAAATTCATACAATACTACCTTTCAATAATCCGGTTATATTCATATCCGTTGGCTGTTCATAGAATATAATTTGGCCCTACTAGCCATATTGATCAGACTGCAAGATGTTCAGATCAACAGGAAAAAGATAACGATTTTTTTATTTAAACAAAAATGAGAAAGAAATTTTTTTTGAGAAAGATCTATTCCTATTATTTGTCTTAATTTGTGTGATACTTCTTTATGTTTTTGACATTTAAATATATATTTTTTATCAAAAAATATTTTGTATTTATGAGTTTTTGTGATTTATAATATTTTTTTACTTTGTTTCAAGTACATATAAATTTTATTTCAAAAGATTTAAAGATTTCATGTTCATATTTAGTTATTTACAATTAAAATTAAATTATTTAATTACTAAAATTCAAATTATATCACATAGATTGAGATAAAATATAGTCCTTCCACTTGCCTTCCTGCATTCCTATCTAAACTAAAATTAAATTATATATTCTCTCTGTTCTATATTAGTTGAATTTATGAAGCAATATATATATCTTAAAGAAAATATTTAATGATATAATTAATCCATAATTTTTATTATTGTTCTTTGTGAAATCATAAATATAAATTTGTTAGTAGTGTAATTTATCTGCTACAAAATATAAAACTTCAATAAATATTTGAGTAAATATGAAAAAAATTTCAACATCATTTTAATCTTTTGAATAATTCAATCATTTTAAACAATGAAAAGACTGTCAAAAATTCACTTTATATGAAATAGGAGGAGTATAAAATGAGAGATTAATAGAAGTCACTAGCCAGACTATATTGTGTTTGGTTTACTTTTTAGATACCTATATAATAATGTATGTATAAGTTATAAGGAAATATAGATATTTTTTCATTATTTTATACAAAATATAACTAATGTATATTTGATTAATATATGAATAGTAATCCTTGCATAGCTAAAATATGAATAAAATAATTTGATAACTAATTTTATACATTACTAATACATGTTATCAGCTGGAGGGCCCCATAAGGAATAAACACGCACGACCTAGCTATAAGACAAATGCAAAGTTCGAAAATGATCTGATTCATCACGCTAATTACATTGTCGGTGATCCTGTATCATATGTTAATGTGCATGCAATACATCCAGAGGCAGAGCTCTTTTAAGTCTAGGAGTTCAACTGAATTTTTTTAGTTGAAAATTATACATCAAGTAAAAAACAAAAACCTATGTGTACAAATTGTTGACTTCTTAATGATAAAATCATAATAATAACAATATATATGTAGGTATGCATTTAATGGGTTTTCATATACATATATATATATATATATATATATATTAAAAAGTATTGTTTAAAATTTTGACTCTGCCACTGAATACAGCTGTGAAAGGTCAAGGATTCATTGCACGGGACATAACATTTGAGAACACGGCAGGACCTGAAAAACACCAAGCAGTTGCATTTCGATCTGACTCTGATTTGTCCGTCTTGTTTAGATGCGCGGTGAGGGGCTATCAGGACACTCTGTACGCCCACTCCATGCGACAATTCTACAGAGAATGTACTATAACTGGCACAGTTGATTTCATTTTCGGTGATGGCACAGCCATCTTCCAAAACTGTCAAATATTAGCGCGAAAGGGATTGCCACAACAAAAGAACACTATTACAGCCCAGGGTCGAAAGGAAATTGCTGAGACAACAGGATTCACCATCCAATTCTCCAACATATCTGGTGAACCAGATCTAATAGCTTCTCTCAACTCTACGTTTACATATCTTGGTAGGCCTTGGAAGACATATTCGCGAACTGTGATCATGCAATCTTACATGAGTAATGTTATTAGGCCTCAGGGTTGGTTAGAGTGGAATGGTAATATGTCACTTGACACATTGTACTATGCTGAGTATCAGAATTATGGTCCTGGTGCTGGTTTAGGGGGTAGAGTCAATTGGCCTGGTTATCATCTTCTTAATGATTCATCACAGGCAAATAATTTTACAGTAGCTCAATTCCTCTTGGGAAACTCATGGCTGCCTCCTACGGGAGTTAAGTATACTGCAGGTCTAACGGTTTGATTTGAGTTAGCTTGTCCTGTGGACAAAGTTACCAAATATCAAAATATGTCTTTTTTGTGTTGCCACCAGCTATTTCTCTGCTGATAATTATATTTTGTTCTCTTTTGGTTGCCTTTTGGGTGAATTGGACGTGGATCTGTAATCATGATAATTATATTTGCAGTGATGATTTCTTTATATTTACTCATCATGTATTATCTTTATCCATTTTATTAGCACATTTCTATACTTCTATATGTTTATTGCATGCTCAATTAAGATCTTCGGACACTTTACATGAACTTTATTATGAGAATTAATAACTTTTAAATTTAATGCAGAGTTTCCATCTGAAATGATTGATTCGTATGTTGCATGTCTGAACTGGAGGAGTTTGAGCTAGCACCACCCCTGCTGGATGACTCGAAGAACTGCTAGGAACTGTCCAGTAGCTGACTACACCTCTTGTGTGACTATAAATGCAGTTGGGGGAGTTGGTACCTCTGATTGCAGTGGAGTTGTGTCAGTCAATCTCTGCTCGATAGGCTTCAGAGGCTGCTCCTTATTTGGTACTGATGGTGCAACCCTACCCTAACTCTAGGTCCATCTTCCATGTGCCATATATGTGAAATATGAATGAAGTAGAATTCTCAGAAATTGGAGGACCATTGACGACATTGCAAAACAAGAACCTACAATGCAGGAAGTTTCCTAAACATCCCAATGTCTGCGATCGGCATAACTCTAGTATCGACTCTGAGCTATCCTTCGGTTATCCTAAATAATTCAGACCCTAGCTAAGGCATTTTCCAGTAAATTTGTACTGTTCAAACTTGGCTCTGTAGGCTCAAACCACCCAACTACAGTACGACATCGTCGGCCATATAATGTCTTTAACGTGGCCATATTAATGTTGGTGTTGTAGTTGTTATTATAGACGATCTCAGCTATTGGTAGAAATTAATCCCACTGACCCCCAAACTCTAACACACAAGCTTGTAATATATTCTCCAGAACCTATATATTGTGCTCGTACTAGCTATTAGGTTGGGATGAAATGTGACGCTTAGGACAACTCGGGTGCCCAATGCTAGCTAAAATGCCCTCCAAAAGCTTGAGATAGACTCTAACCCTCTGTCATATATAATAGACAATGACAACCCAAGCAACCGGACTATTCTCTGAATGTAAATATGAGTTAACCGCTCAACATTGAAGGTAGAACGAAATGAAAGAAAGTGTGTAGATTTAGTGAGCCGATCCACTATAACCCATATACTGTCACAACCTTTGGAAGTATGAGGGAACCCCATAAAAAATTCCATAGTCACAGGTTCCCACTTCCACTCAGGAGTGGCAATTGCTGAAGTATCCCACCTGATTGCTGGTGCTCTGACTTTACTTATTGGGAACTGAGGCAACAAGATGCATACTCAGCAATATCTCTCTTCATACCATCCCACAAGTAATGTTGTTTCAGATCTGGGTACATCTTAACTGTACCTGGGTGAATAGAATATCGAGAAAAATGTTCCTTGTGTAGAATAAATAATATCGAATCCCCCACTCTAAGAATGCATAATCAGCCATCAAATCTGAGTACCCATGGAAATTGACCATTATCGGTTCCATACATCGATGTACTATTCGATATGCTTTATGAAGAAAATATGATGGATATTCACCCTTTTAAATGTTGCTTCATTGTTTTAAAAAGGCCCGTAGATCCTTCCTTATTTTAAAATTCTGCATTGCTTTATGTGTATACTTAGGAATGCTTAAGATATTTAAGATTACTTGGATATGGTGCCTTCGGGTATCTCATTCATATGGTGATAACTAGGCCCCTAGGTTGGGTTGTTACATATTAATTGCTTGATTATTGAATATATGAATTGTGTGGGCTCCTTACTTACTCTTATTCTTATTTGAAAGTGATGATTATGTTGAGATGAAATATTGATTGAGTACCATTATTGATGAAATGCCGAGGGAAAATAGTTGTAGATAGAAATGGTAAAAATGCCAAATGGAGATGATTTAGCTAGAAATGACAAAAATGCCAAAGGTAAATTGTTCTAGCAAAGAGTAACAAAATGTTAAAGGAAAATGGTTTCGATAGATATATGGTCCATCCGAGGCTCCCATAGGTTCCTAACTAAGTAGGTTAGTGGATATACATCATAGAACAGGCATGTATCATAATTAATTGACATAGTATTACTTGCTTTTCAGGGCATCACATTTCATTCCTTTCATTGATTTTATTGTGAGCATTTGTACCAAGTGTGATATGATGGTGAACTCTATTCATCTAAATTATTATAACCTATTAGTTAAGATGTTGTGTATTAGAACTATGAATATGTGAGTGTGTATATATATATATATATATATATATATATATATATATATATACATATATTTTGGATGGTG
>JAABOM020000101.1:6283106-6297478 GCA_011800125.2 Solanum clarkiae
GGGGGGGGGGGGGGGGGGGGGGGGGGGGGGGGGGGGGAATTGGGTGAGTTGGAATAGAAACAGGTGAAAAAAATAAAATTTTCAAAAATAAATTTTTAATTTTATTTTATTTAAAAAAAATTCTGGGAGGGGGATCCTAATATGGATGGGATAATAAAAATCACTTTGAAATTGAATAAGAGTTTTGGAAAATGTTTTTCTTAACTTTTGGAAGGAAGTAATTTTCCTTAAATTTGAGGAAAATAAGTTGATTAATAAACATTTAAGCCCACCAAACATGAGAAAATGAAAAAAAAAAATTCCGGAAAATATTTTCCTCCATACCAAACACACCCTTAGTCAATCTAATTTGCTCAAATTATATTTAGTCAATCTAATTTGCTCAAATTACTACCATACCTCAAGAGCCATATTTTGTGATGCAACTCAGCATATCCTTGGCATGGTTACAGTGCAATAACTTTATCTATAAGGGGTCGTTTGGTGGAGGTATAAGTTATAATAATCCCGGGATAAAATGTAGGATTATTTTATCCCATGTTTGGTTGGAGATATAAAGTAATCCTTGGACTATTTATCCAACCATTTTTGCCTTAGTGATGGGATAAGTTATCCCATATATATGGTGGGCTAACTTATCCTAGGCTAACTTATCCCAGGATAATTAATCCTGGGATAACATGTTGCCAACCAAACGATCCCTTAGTGTTTTCTCTGGCAGGGATTAGTGGCTATAAGTTCAATGCATTGTAGTAAATTTTATGGTATTTCTATTTAATTTTTCACGGACTAGATTTCATCATCGTATTTGGAAATATTTCTTTTACTCAGTCTCTTATGTTCATTTCCAACTTAATTTACAGTAATGCATCTTAATATTTCTTTCCTGATCATTATAATTTGTTAAACATGGATCCTAGGTATGAACCTTCCAATGATTCGTATCATTATGACCTAGAAGGTAAAGGTGTGATGTGTTCAGCTGTTGATATTCTTCCCACTGAGTTTGCTAAAGAGGTAATCTCAACATGAAGCACTTCCAACTAGAGTTGTCAATTTGGCTTTATATCTGAGTTTTTGATATATGTAGCTATCCTTTTCTTTGATCTAATAGGCATCCCAACATTTTGGAGATATTTTGTCCCACTTTACTGGAAGCTTAGCTTCCTTTAGAAATCTTGAGGAGTTACCTGCACACTTAAAGAGAGCTTGCATAGCCCATCGTGGAGGTCTTACTCAGTTATATGAATACATACCTCGAATGCGGAAATCTGATCTAGAGTAAGTCATCCATGCTAACAATATTCTTTGCTATTGTGATTTTATCTCCACCTTTTTAGAAACCATTGGATAATTCAGGTGTTGAATTGTTGTAGGCAGTATTCATCAATTAGTTATTTTCTTGTCGATAGGTCAAATCCTCAACTAAAGTGAAGCAACTAAAAAATCCCTTGTATATATGATAGATGACTGTGTCTCTTATGTTACCATAATCCATTACCAACTTGTGAATCCTTGCACAACATGAAATTTTATTTAGCTTTATATGTGCTTTTCAATTTGCTTTGATGTCCATAGTTTTTAAAGCATGTAACATAACATACCTGTTAAAATTATATTTCTGGAGCTGATATGAAGTAGCTGGTATATTCTAATATGAATTAATGATGTGCTGTTATGTTTTGATTGGCAGTGACCCTTCAGTAGTCCTTTCTAAATCCAGCGCTAACGGGAGGAAATACACTGTATTGGTAAATTCTGATGTATTTTTTCTTTTATTATTGTCATTAATTGAACATATGGATATGCAATTTCATATTAGTTGTTGATCTGATATGGAAAGGGGTTTGAAGAATAACTAAGAAAATGTGTGATCTCAAAACATAAAAAGTTTTTCAGAGTGAACAGGCAACCACTGTCCAAAACTGGTCTTTATTTATGTAGTTGGTTAGATAGTTTGGCCAAACTTCCAGAATTTGCTTATTTTGTAAAGTACCTTTTGGCAAAGTGGAGTTTTAGAGGAAGAACTTTCAGATAGTTGCAGTCTGCATTTGACCAAATCATTTAAAAAGTCGTGTTTTGTAAGTATAATGCAGAAGCAGTTTTCTTTTGGCCAATTTTTTCAGAAGTGCTTTGGAGCATCAATGGCAAAAAGACATGTAAAGATCCACTTTACAATTAGTATTATTAAATAGATAAGTGATTTAAAAACTTATTATGAAAAACCTTGATTAAGATTTTAACTTTATTTAGTTTTAACTTTTATGATTTAAAAATAAATCAAAAAATCGAGAGGAGCATGTTTATGAGACTTTGGTCCTAGATGTATTGTCGACACTGTATGAGGTTATATTTTGTCAATATTTTTTGTTCTAGTTTTGGTAATTGAACTTTTAATAGGATTATTTGTATCCTAAGTTTTTTTTTAAAAGCTTTTGGTTCTACTTAATGAACATTTTTTTCCTAGTAGCTTGGTAAAATAGGCAATTTGATATGGTCTTTGGCATTTGTGTCTTTTAACAGGTTCTGGATTTACTTCGTTAATTAGGAACTGCAAATAGTTGTTTCTAGTCACTGCTGAGTTAAGAATGAAATATGTATATTTCTTTATTTCTTTGATGATGTTATCTTCTTAGCTTGTACTTCATTACCTGAAATTTACAGGTATCTCTAAGTGGTCATTTGTTTGATAAATTCCTCATAAATGAGGCGTTGGATATTATTGAAGCAGCAGGTGGCTCCTTCCACTTGGTGAAGTGCCAAGTTGGTCAAATCACAAGTGCTTTGTCATACTCAGAATTGGAGGTTATTTTATTCCTAACCTTATTCTACCTTGAAAGAGAAGGAATATTATTATATTAAACATATAAAATGCAATTCTTTATTAGAAGAATGTTTAGATCAAAGAGAGTCAAAAGGAATATCATTGCCTAACATTAGAAAATTCGTGGAATCTACAAACTTATTTGAAGGTGTTCGTCGTCCATGTAAATATTTTCCTCCAATCTCTTTGAAGATCCTAGAGAGCTATTCATTGTAAAACAACGCAATCATACACCACTAAAAAAGCCGGGGCAGCTGTGCATATGCTGGAGGGATACTCATATGCTTACATCATGCTCTAGCCAAATGCACCAAACACAAATAAGCAACAAACATTGCAGTCTTCACGTTTTTAGCACTCCAAAACATAATGGTTGTCACTATACTTATCTCACGAGATGTCATTCCCATCATTTTATCGGTGCTGCTGTTTCACTTCCTAGTGCTCTGCCTTTATCATACTTCTATCTCATGCTATAATTGTTCTATTTGTTGGAGAAGTGTTCTCACAAGTGAATACAACTAAGCTAAATAAATACTTCTCTTTGATCATACAAAATTTGTTAATTTCTTGTAATTTTCATGATTATGTAACCCACAGGCGTGTTTTGCTTTTCATAAACTGAAGTATTTTGAAGGAATAAAGCTCCTTAGCTTTGGCATAAGAGAGTTCAATTTTCTGATATCTCGTCTCTTTTTTCGAGATAGTTTGGAAGAAACAAAGCAAAATTTTTCTCCTGAGAAGTACACAGACCTTTTGATAGACTGTCAAGCTACCCAAACGAAGACGAAAAACACCAATTACTTTCTGGTGTCACTTTTAAACTTTCAGCTTCCTGTTGGTAAATCCTAAAGCTACAGTTTCCATTGTATTGCTCGATTTTTCAATGTCAAAGTAAAACTTCAAGTTGGGATTTTCATGCTGTTCTTGGTTTAAGTGGAGATTAAGGTGCTTGTTTCTTTGGTGATGCATATTCACCTCCACATGATGTAAAACTTAATAATTCTTATTTCCCTATTGCTTTCATTATTTTGGACAGGTTGGAGCTGAAGATAAAACAGTTCTAGATAAAATAGTTGATTCTTTAACTTCCCTTGCTAATTCAAGCAATTCTTTGGGATCTCAAGGCAAGGAAAACAACATATCTTTAAAGATTGGGGAATTCCAAGAAACAATCATGGATGAGAAATATGATGCAAAGAAGGTCTTGATTTTAGGTGCTGGTCGGGTGTGCAGACCAGCTGTAGAACTTTTAGCATCCATTGGTAATATTTCATCTAGGCAATGGCTGAAATCGTCTATAACTGCCGATTTTGATGAGCAAAATTGTGTCCAAGTGATTGTTGGTTCTTTGTACTTGAAGGATGCAGAGGAGGTATGCCTGCATATCAATTTTCATGTGACTTCATTGATCACTCTTATTTAAAAAGGAACTTCATGATTTCATTTGTGTACATTGGGTGTTTGATGGTGTCTTTCACTAACAAACCTACATAGAAGTCTCTGTCTTCATTTTCCTAATATTATACTTTTAGAGATTAAGATTTGTTTCTTCTTATGTTTTCTCCTTTTTCTATGTCATGATTCCCGTCTTCGCTGATTCTCCTCTCCATTTTCTTTGTTCATCAGCTTTTGCTTCTACTGTGTAATATTTTCCCTGGTTACATAACTGTGGTTTGTCTGTTCTTTTCTTGTCTGCATTGGGATGTTGGTACATCATGAAGTGACAGTTTGTATTTGTTGTTTATTTTGTTATCAATTATCCATTATATTGTCGATTTTTTGCTCATCTTGAGTATAGACAATATAATTACATTTACTGTTTGCATGTTAAGCTTTGAGCTCTATGTTTTCACTTAATAGACCTCTATGCTTTATTTTTTTTCCGTTAATAATCATGTTTCAGTAGTACAGGTTACTAAAGGTATTCCAAATGCAAAAGCAATTCAGCTTGACATTACAAATCACGAGTCTCTTTCTAGTTGCATCGCACAGGTATTGTCTTTTATTTGCCTATTGTGGTGAAATATTCTTCTCTTTGAAAAAAATGTCCTTTGAGGCAATAAGTGTTAGTCGTAAGGATCTTTTATGTTTTGTGAAGCTTTCCCAAATACTAAACATAGTGTTGGAAGTACTAGGTGATTGCAGAAAGCTTCTCATTGGTCTCTTTGAATTTATATATGTTGTAATAAGTGGCTCTGTCTCATGATGTAATTTTTGTCATCAAGCAGGTTGATGTTGTCATCAGCTTACTGCCTCCTAGTTGCCATGGCATTATAGCAAAAGCATGCATTGAGGTATTTGTTTTCCCATCTTCTCCTTTCGTTTTTATGGTATCATGTCCTTGTAATTACAGACTCCTATCGTCTATGCATAGTAAAAGAGGTCCCTGATGAATGGTAAAGCTTAGAAATGTTAACTGCCTCTAGAACAGTTTGATTTCTAGCATAGATAAAGCATAAATCAGTTCTTTAACTTTCATTAGAAGTCTCCAAAGTCCTTTAAAAGATGCCGGAGGATGGTGAGCAATAATGTAATAAACCTTTCAGACTTGAACCACATAAAAAGAACTCCCTTAGATTATGTACTGATACAAACGAATCTTGAATAAGTCTAGGAGTCATAATCCAATGGACTGTACCATGGGCCAGGAAATCAGTCTTTACATGTTTTTCTGAGGAAAAAATCTCAACATTTATAAGCAAAAATATCTATCGAGCTCTCCTGAACTCCTGCTTTACTCCTAATTAAGTGCAACTTAAAATCTCTTGATGCAGCTGAAGAAACATCTTGTCACAGCTAGCTACATTGATGATTCTATGTCAAAGCTAGACCAAGATGCAAAATCTGCTGGAATTACTATTCTAGGTGAAATGGGCTTGGACCCAGGAATAGGTAACCTTCACCTGAGAAGATTAAATGTTCTAATGTTCCTTTTTTATTGTGATAAAGTTGTTCTCAGTTAAATGTTCTCCAACATATAAGTAACTTGAATAAGAGCGTTATTGAATTTGCTGAAACATCTTAATGGTATGATATTTCCTTTGAATGTGATTGTTGCATAACCTATGGTGATAGATAGTACTGCATTTCCAAGTTCGAGAAAATAAAAACAGTCCCTTATTTTGAGGTAGGTGCATACTAGTCCCATAAAGTACTCCTGAATAGCTATGTTTCCTTATGTTTGCCAAAAGTGAGCACTTTTGGTCTCCATCAAAAGTTTGACTTTCTGGTTAGATTTTACAGGAACTAAAAAAAGAAAGATTTACCAAGAACACAGGAAAGCCCCATCAAACTCCAGAAACTACAACACCAAAAAATTTACCAGGCACCAGAAATAGAAAAAAATTCAGAACCTGCACCTCAATAAATTGCACATATCATAAATAGACAAAAATAGCAGAAACTGCAAAAATGCACCTCCAAATGTGAGTTCCCATTATATCCTTTTTTTTTTCACAGTTCCTGCTGCTAGAGTTTGTCAGTATTTGTCAAAGGGCAAAATTGCTTACTTTGGACAAATTTAAGGGACCAAATCTGCTTAAGAATATATTCAAGGGACTAGTTTGAACCTAAATCCAAACATAAGGGGCCATTTTCATTGTTTTCCCTGCAAGTTACCTTCTATCACTTTGTTCAAGTTACATTCATCAAAAAAATGTGATTGGCCATGTCAATCCTTTTAGAATTGCTATTTGAATTATTTAACGTGACAATTTTAGTGTAATCTATTTTTGAGAGTGTTTCTATTACAAAAGTTTGTTGGCCAGTTTACTTAGGCCTATTTTGCTGGGTCCGGGATGTTATTAACTTATTATTGAGTTCATTTTGGTTGCTTGATGTTTTATGTACGAAAGCTATTTATGTTCTTTAAAAGTCAATCAGTAAATGATACTGATGAATTGGGGAAAATGTGGCAATAATGGGTATTTAAGTACCCTAAGCAGTTTGATCTCATTAGAATATAGAATGTATAATAGATCAGCTATAGAGCGACATGCTTGCCTCTTCAGCCATCCTTGGTAGAAGTTGAAAGGAAGGCTGACTTCATCAGTCAATTGCGATGATAAATATGAGAGGAAATATTGTACTGAATAGAGTTGGGACCAAAACCTGCTTTTGCTACCCACCAAATTATTGAGCCCGTGAAGAACCTAAATAGTCCAAGATAGAGTCCTTCAATTGAATAAGGACGAATGCATTATGAAGCTGTAATAGATGATATCATAGGCATAAAAAAAATTTCCACTCTACAAAAATTTAAGAACTCAAGCATGTAATCCATGTTTAGATGTTGAACTGGCTTTTCCAACAATTCTAAAAACACAAAAGAGTGAGATGAGGGTAAATCCTTATACATGAAGTAAGGTTCGAGGGCAACTTTTATCAGCCATTTCATTTTTAAAATGCTTTAATGATTTTTGAAATAGAAAGAATATTCTGAATAATGGAAAACAGTATTAAAAAGAAGCATCCAAAGAAAAATATTAAGTTGACAATCATAAAAAGTTTTTAGCAATATTCATCTTCATACATTTAAACTCTTGTTAAAAAAGAGTGTAGTAAATTCAATTGATTTAAATTTAGTTGAAGCAGTAAAAGTAGTTGTAACTGGAGATGTTAGATATATTTAAGAGTCATGGGATTATCAATCAATGAAACAACACGAGTTAGGAAGGGAATGCTCAGATGTATCATTGATATTGTTGGGATAAATGTTATAGCTTTTAGCTGAATTACAAGTGCCTGATGAGGAATAAAATTGTTGCTTTAAATTTGTGTTACTCGTCTAAATCTTTCTTAGGAGAAAGCTTAAATATCTTGGGTCCATCATTCAGAGTAATAGTGATATTGATGATGAGGTCACACATCACACTGGGGCAACATGAATTAAATGGTTTTTTGTTTTTGGAAATTGTGTGATAAGAAGATACTGGCAAAACTAGTGGTTAGACCATCTTTGCTATATGGAGCAGAGTGCTGGCCACTCAAGAATTCACATGTTCAAAAGATGCAGATTGCTAGATGAGGATGTTGAGATGGATGTGTGGATATACTAGGTGTAATAAGATCAGGAATGAGGTTATTCGAGAGAAGGTAGGGGTGACTTCTATGACAGACAAGATGAGAGTAATAAGACTGAGATGGTTTGAGCATGTGCAGAGGTGTGTCAATGTTGCTTTTAGGAGATGCGAGAGGTTGGATTTAGAGGTTATGTGGAGGGATAGAGGTAGGCCAAAATATTATTGGAAGAGGTGATTAGATAAGATATGACGCAACTTCATATCACCGAGGACATGATCTTATATAAGAGGGAATGGAGGTTGCGTATTAGGGTTGGAGGTTAATAGGCTAGTGGGGGTAGGATGTTGTCTTTCCTTGTGATATAGTAGGTTAGAAGGATTAGTCGTGTCTTTATATATTGTTTTGTTATTGCCCATCAGTGAGTTTGCTATTTTTAGTTTTGTTGGGTATAATTGTTATTGCTTCTCATTTTAGTCACTATTCTGTATCTCTTATCTCTCTTCTTTTGAGGTTGATATATTTGAGTCGAGGGTCTCTCGGAAACAACCTCTCTATCCCTAAGAGGTAATAGTAAGGTCTGCGTACACTCTACCCTCTCTAGAACCACATGTGGAATTTCACTGGATATGTTGTTGTTGTCGTCGTCTAAATCTTTCTTGGGAAGACAAGTATGCTTTTACCAATCAAATGTTAAATAGTGGCACCTATTTTATGTTGTAGATCATATGATGGCGATGAAAATAATCAACCAAGCCCATGCAGCAAAGGGAAAGATCAGGTCATTCGTTTCTTACTGTGGTGGTCTTCCCTCTCCAGCTGCTGCTAACAACCCATTAGCTTATAAGTTCAGGTATGACTACTAATTCAATTGCATGTTGATTCAATAAGGTCACCTTGTCAATATGGAGAAGCTCAATTGTGGTTGCCTCTTGATATGGGCATATTTGCAAAAAACTGTGGGGTATTTCCTCTTCTTTCTTAATTGGCACTTCTTGCGAATAAAAAGCACAAGTGGCTGCTCCAAACTTCCTTAGCGTTTCCATTTTCTTTAGTGATTAAGCTGTCTCAACTGACTTTTGAACTAGAGAGTAACCTCTGTTTTTTCTCAACGTAAGACTCTGTACACATAAAGTGGATAATTATTTGTTTTTACTCACTTGATCTATTATCCTCTTTAACCTTCTGAAGGTAAAATATTCACGTGGATGTTTACAGCATTCCACTCTGTGGAAGTTAGTTTTTTTTAGACATAATCTCTGTCTTATCTTTTACTTGTTAGTATTCTCCCTACTTTGTTGATTTTATATCTCAATCATTCTACTCATGATAATTATTCTTATGTTGAAACGATATCTAGTTGGAGTCCAGCCGGAGCTATACGAGCTGGGTGGAATCCAGCAACCTACAGATATCAAGGGGAAATTATCCATGTCGAAGGTCAGATGTCTAGCATAAGAACTGTTGTGATATCTATGCCATGACGAATTATGTTGTACTTAAGAGTCTAAAACAACTTCAGAACCTACTTCTACTTGCCTTTGTAATATGCAGATGATAAGTTCCTCTGTATCCTTATATTTCTTTGGTCTCTTGCAGCCAAAATTGAATAGCTATTCATCTCCCATGATACTCCATGCTAGCTTTCCAAAATTCCTACTGCTATATCCCAAAGTTACCTCCAACCATTCATGGGCCACTAACATAGGTGGTGGTTGTCATTTATGTGCTTTTGCTTTACTAAAAATATTTTAAATGCAGGTCAGAAGCTTTATGATTCAGCTTCAAAGCTTCGCCTTCCTGATTTTCCAGCCTTTGCATTAGAGTGTCTCCCGAATCGCAACTCGTTAGTGTATGGAGACTTGTATGGTATAGCAGAAGAAGCATCGACCATCTTCCGAGGAACACTACGCTATGAAGGCATGTTACATTTACTGGCTTCATACAAAACTCTTGGTTAAAGAGACTTAATTCTGAACAAGAACTTAGATATCACTAACATCTATAGAATGCATTAGAGGGGGAAAAAACAGAACGTTCAATAGAAGTTGAAACACCACCCTTTCTCAAATTGTCAATCCGCTTTATGGCTTTGGCAAGTCAACTATTCTTGTGAATTGTGTGACTACCTCGTCTAAAAGCTTTTATTTATTTACTTAGGTCTGTAACATGCCACTCACATGGGAGAACCTAGTTCTTTTTCTTAGTCAAGACTCAAGCATGTGGAATTATTTTTGTAAATGGCAACCTTGTCTAAAAGTTGGATGTTATTTGAGTTAGGATGGTTTTATTTATTTGTTTTCATTCTTAAAAAATATTAACTTTGAGTACAACTTTTCTAAATAGTTCCAATCTGAACTTGGTATCATGTTCAGAGTTTAACTGGTTTATGTTACTTCTAAATATTATGTTGAAATGACAAAAGTTATTTTCCATTAACTCCAAACTGGTGAGATGAATTGCTCAAGAATGCTAAGTGTGTAAATCATTGGGATTGTGGTAGTATTAGACTTGATTGCTTTCTTGTAATCAAATTTTTGGTCGACATCTTATGATTGATAATTTCCGCAGGTTTTAGTCAAATAATGGGGACGCTTTTCAAGATTGGATTCTTCTGTACAGAATCAACCTTGAATCTTAAAGATGGGCCCAGACCCACACACAGAGCCTTTTTGCTTGGACTTCTCGGAAACAATGGGACGATTTTGCCTGAATCAGTAATTGATGAAAAATACGTCACAGATAGGATCTTAGCTCTTGGCCTTTGCAAAGACGAGGACACTGCAGTCAAGACAGCAAAAACAATAATGTAAGTTGAAACGAGTATTTAAGGTCAATCAGTTCTTGAAGCGTTGAATGGTATGTTCTTTGAAGCAAATATATTGGTTTAAAATGTGAAGTATTGTTTTTTTTCCAATTAGAAACATGTTTTGGTTGAATGATAAGGGGTTTACTTAATATCCAAATAGATTTTTGGGATTTCAAGAGCCTACAGAAATACCATCATCCTGCAAATCTCGGTTTGAAGTTACGTGTTTGCGTATGGAAGAGAAATTAGCATACTCCAAAACAGAGCAGGTAGTTCTCATAATAACTTTTCATGTCAACTAATTACATGTTGGATTACAACTGATATCACTTGTGTCAGGACATGGTGCTTTTACACCATGAACTGGTAGTAAATTACCCCGACGACCATGCTGAAACCCATAGATCCACACTCTTGGCATTGGGGAGGACGGAGAATGGGACAACCACCATGGCCATGGCTCTTACAGTGGGGATTCCAGCAGCAACTGGAGCTCTGGTATTCTTCTGTTTAATTTTTGCCTAATCATCAGAAAATGCTGTGTTATGGATGAAATCATAGTTTATCCTCTTTTGCCAATTGCAGCTATTACTTGCAGACAAGATTAAGGCAAATGGTGTATTTAGGCCATTTGATCCAGAAGTCTATGAGCCAGGTAGTTCAGCATCATTGGTTTCTAACTTTTGTCTAGGGAGAAAAAAATGTTTTCCATCAATGCATTGCTTGCATAGAAATGGATAATCCACTTTCACCACACCACTAAGGGGATCCTTGGCATAACTATAGTAAAGTTGTTGTCATGTGACTAGGAGTTACTGGTTTTAGCTTTGGAAACAGCCTCTTGCATATAATAAATTTTTGTGGTATGGCTCTCCTGCCGATCCCGAGCATACTAGGAACTGAGCTTACCAAGCTGCCTTTTTTTTTAGGTTGAGATTGTTATGATACAAAATGATTCTACTGAAAATGCCTTGTTGTGAAAAAAAAAAGACATGACTTAATTAGGCTTAGAAATGGATTATTGTCAAATATGATTTTACTTAAGGAAATAGTTTTATCAGTGTAGGACAACTACTCACTGTACATGATTTTGGAAGAAGAAATTTCTTCCTAAGATAATGTGGATTAAAATTAAGGAAATTTTCAAATATGAAGGTAGTCTTCCTTGAAGGGACGTGATTTGCTGATAGGAAAACATTTTAACTACTATCGGAAGTAGTGCTTTTCTTCTTGGTTTTTAGATCAGATGAATTTGTTTTAACTACTATCGGAAGTAGTGCTTTTCTTCTTGGTTTTTAGATCAGATGAATAGTATAAATTTTATATCAAGCAAATATTATACTTTTATTTCTTCTTTTGTTTTTGCCAAAATAACAGAAGAAAAATTTGAAAAGCTCTTGTTTGAAGTAATTTTTATGCTGTATTCTCTGTGGAAAAGGAAGTACAACTATTTATTGTCACTTGCCTTTAAATAAGCAAACAAATGAGCTCTCTATGTGCATAACTTTACTTCATTGTTTCTTGTTATATCAGTTGTTAACATCCATATGATGGATAAATGTACTTGTGCCTGTGTGTGTCATTTATCAGCTCCGGTTGTGATTGTAAAAGCTATTGGTGACATAATATTTCATGTTCTGTAAATTTACAGCACTGGATATTTTGGAAGCATATGGTTTCAAGTTGGTGGAGAAGATTAACTAATGATGGCTTTTTAATTTATACAAGTTGGTTCTGGTGTTCACCAATTTGATATAAAAAAAATTTCTGAAGGGCTTATTCATATTAGTGTAAAGCGTTCTGATTATAGCAAGAAAATAAAGGTGTGTATTATATAAGAATTTCTATGTTAGATACAAATAATAATAATGTCCGACCAATTACTCAGAGATATTGTACGATGTAAGTTTAGTAGTTGTTCATAATTGGCGATGGTCTCGGAATTTTTACGCAATGTTCGAAAAATAAAATGTAATTTTTATAGTAGACTGCACTCACCAAAAGTAAAGGAGCCACCAATTGTCTCAGGGAAAAAGGGATAAATACGGTTTTCGTTTAGAAGTTCTAAGGTCCCAACTTCCGACCGCACCAAAATCACAGAGTCACTGACCTAGTGTTAATATCCCCAGGACCTTTTGCGAAAAAACAGCAAAGGATAAATAACTGGTTGGAAATAGTTGAAGTACCTAGATTTTGATATCTTTAATTAGCTATCTACTTTGCATTTCACGTGATCATAAGTAATCTGATTAAGTTTATAAGTCTTTATATCAAAATTAATAAAATAATTTAAAGTTATTAAGTTCTTTCGTATAGAAAATTTAACATTATCAATTTATTTTAAGAACTTCTATTAATGTAATATCGCCAAAGCCCTAGTTATCTTCAATAATATTTTTAGATTATGACATCATTTCTCCCTAGCTTGAATATTAAATTACTATAATACCTTCAACATAAAATTCAATTTAACTTTTTTTATATTTTATTTTATATTATATTTATTTAATTATATTATACTAGATAATGACCCGTGCTTCGCGTGGGATGAACTATCCGATTAACTCACATTGAATTTGTTGTGTAGTTGATAAAATTACTAAAAAGTTTATCTCTTTTGGTTTAAGGTAATAGTGTATGATCATTTGATTAAATCAATCTTTATTAAATAGAAATTTCTTACGGATTCTACCATAAATTATTACTATAAATAAATGACCTATTAGATGTTGCAAAACTATGTTGCCAATTAAATTTTCTTTTACACCCTTAATAAATGAAAATATTTCTACCTTTACTCACCTGAAAATGAAAGATGAAACATCCGATCTAATATCTTTTCTTTTAGAACTTAAAAAATATATATTGTACATGGTAGAACAGTCTGGAACATAGACTTTCTAATAATGGCTACAATCAGGGGCAGATCTATGTATAAGAATGGGGGGTGCTGCGGCACCCGATGACCTTGATTAAAATTTCGTATTTATATATGTATATTCATAATAAATCATGATATATTTAACTTGCCACCTGGTAAAATAAGGGCAGCTGGCAAAGGTACCTACATTAAACTCTTGTGTCAAAGGTTCAAACCCCATATCCAGCTTTATTTTTAAAGTTCAGCAAACCCTTTCCTTTTTTGTCTTTTTCATTAGTGTGTGCAGAGACTTTAAATATATATCTTTTTTAACTCTATTAGTTCTCCTTCCTAAGTTACTAACACTTATTAATCCAATTAATTATTCTTTTACCAATTAATTATTTTTTTTATTTTTACTTATTTCTGTATTTATTTTCTCTTTTACTAATTATTAATCTCTCATTGATACAAGTATTGTATGTGCACTCTATATTAACTATTGATCAGTATTAAATATTGAACGCACATAAATATTATTAAAAATACATTTTAATAATATTAATATTTTGAAAAATGAACTTTAAAAATAGTAGATATTATTATGTTAAAACTTTTGAATTTAAAGGTTCTTTCGATCTTTTAAACACGTTTGCCCTAAGTAAAGATAATTGCATTTAAGCTGCAATTTTTCTTATTTTTTTCTTCTCAACCATATACTATTAAATGATTATACAAGTTCACATTTTAACATAATAAATCTCTTATTTCTCAAAGTTTTAGAGACCAAATTCTCTTATTTCTTTTTTAAAAAATGAAGTAGTTATGTACATATCTTATCAAAATATCTAAAAAAG
>JAABOM020000101.1:6297578-6320863 GCA_011800125.2 Solanum clarkiae
ACATATATCTCAAGAAATATTTAACTATTTTTAATTGATATTTTAATAATTATTTCTTAATTATTAATTTAAAATTTCTGATTAATATTTTAAAAATTAATAATTTATCGAATATGTCCAGTTTAAATTTTAAAAATTAATATAAAAGATTTATATCTTTAATTCTTTACTAATTACAAAGATTTAATCTTTAAATTCCTATTTGATTTTCTAAAACGACAACTCATCCCTGTGCCTTAGTTTTAACATAGCTACTTCAACTGCTCCTGCACCCACCTTCCCCCACATAATTTAAACCTACCGTGACCTATAGTTCTAAACCTTCCCCGTACCAGCCCGCCCCGTTGCCACCCCAAATTAGGTAAAACTGAACTTGTTTTTGTTATATTTAAGCTATTGAATCCCCATGACATGAAGGAAGATTCTAGTTTATTTTATATTCTAGGGTAGGGTATTTTGTTGTTTCCAAGTGTGCTATCGGTCTCACAATTTCCATTTTACATCAGATCGGGTCGTCCTCTTTTTATGTATGTATCTCCTTCATCTTCACTCTTCTGCTCAGTGCTTTTGGTTCTTTGTTTAATCAAACTTATTACTTTATTGCATCTTCGGATGTATATATATGTTTTGTATTTGAGCTTTGAATTTTGCGGGTTGATTCTTTAGGAGGATTTGTAATTTTGAAGCCCTTATATTTTGGGGCCTAAAGCCACTGCTTTAGCCCTTGATCATGCTATATGGTTGTAACTGCTGAGTTCAATAGTTGACCTGGGCGGATTTACCTTAGGCCAAGCTGTGTCATCCAACACTGTTTGGTCAATCTTCTTTGAAATACACATTCAAATAATGTGTGAAAACAACAATAATAATAGTAGATAAACGAAAAGCTGTCATTGCTAGACAACTAGTACATCTTAGTCAAATGGTCTAGTGCTCCATATTCCTTTTTCAGGTTTCCAGATCGAACCCCGTCCACCATTTTTTGAAACTTTTAAGCTCCTCTCTAAAAATGAAGGTAGAAGGTATCAAACTCTTGACATTTTTATAAAAATTACCAGCGAAACCTTTGATTCTGAAATTCTATTGGTGTCTTACGGTTTTAAAAAAAGAAATATTTAGTAGTCCTCAATGAGGTTAGTATGAATACACCTCAAAAAATGAGGATTTTTTAGGTGAGTTGTTGACATAAATTTTAATTATGTTTTATTAATATAGTCGAAATTTTGTTTTCTAAAAATGATATTGTTTTTGTGATGTGTCTGTTTCACCTTTAAAATTTCAACACCGCTTACAAAAAGTCCTGCTTCTGTCCTTGTCAACAGTAACACATGCAGGTTCACCACACTGAACTGTGTAGTATCAAATTCATAACCATCTTTTACATTGTTGTCCTGAAGTTACCATCAGATTGACTAAGTTCTATGGGATGGGCACTTAATAGCCTCAAAACTTGGTTGTGCTGAGTTACAGACATATGCACCTTATAATAAATATCTGTGAGTGCTTGTGCTATTATGATTGTTCTAATTCTCTGTGATTGCCCATTGAATTAGAAGGTCATAGCACATGAGCAATCTTGGATTTTGTGAATCACATTTGGCCATTACTAGGATGATAAGGACCTACTTTGTACTGCTAAATAGATAAAGGTTCACATAAGTTGCTCTTGAAAACTGAATGTTTAAGTGTAACTGTTTGGAGTTTTGGGAAGACACCAAGTGTGAGGTTAGTGCTATGTCTGCATTGGAAAAGGATTTTGCTCGGAGTTGAGACAAGTATCTTTCTAAGGCTAAGATTAGATTGTCTTAGATAATCTAATTGTCTCGCCACACCCTTTGATGGTTATCCTTTTATTCCTTTTGTACCATTTTATGTGGTACCCTTTGACTTCGCACGGTGTTTAAGAAAAAAATGATGACTTTTGAAACTTGTGGTCTAAAACAATCCTTAGATATTTGTAGTGGTTGAGATTCATTTCATGAAGAGTATAAGTGAAATTTTAAAGTTAAACTGTTTCTAATTATAGTAATGTGACATTCTTTCTGGGATGGACTAAAATAAAAAGGTGCCACATGGGACAGAAGGAGTAATTTTTATTTCAAGAACTCAATTACTAAAACAATATCGACATTTGTAACGTATCTTAACTTTGTGAGACGAGGGTCTTTTATGATACAAGGCTCTTTCGGAAAGAACCTCTCTATTTCTCTGAAGTAGTGGTAAGGTCTGCATACATTTTACTCTCCCCAGATTCCACTGGGTATGTTGTTGTTGTATAGAATAGAATAGGGAAAAAGAGCTAGTGAAATTAATTGAAATAAAGCAACCAAGGATGTGATTTAGTGGTAAATGGAGTGGATTAAGAATGATTAGGGCTTATGCTCATCCAAGTCGAGACAAAAATACTAGGTGATTTTTTTCCATCTGTCCTAGCCTTGATAAACTGAGTTACCTGATACTTATTGTTGGTGGGTTGGTCTTTCATTGAATTAGTTGAGGTGTGCGTAAGCTAGCCTTGACACTGTGGTCATTAAAAAATAGAGAATTGAAATAAAGATGATGACAACAAAAATGAAGTTCTAACACCAATATATTTGGTTCTTAAACCAAACACCAAAATATATAGTTTTGAAACTAATCTTTGTTCGGAACTTGGATCTAAAAGAAAGGGACCAATATGCATGAAGTCTAAGAGCCTGTTTGGATTGCCTTAGTTCAAGTGCTTTTAAACCAAAATAGCTTAAGAATTTTGTAGTGCTTAGGTAAGACTAGGAAAAAGTGCTTTTAAACATTTGTTTTTAAGCCCAAATAACAAAAATAAGTCAAAGCCACAAGTTAGGATTTCTAGCTTTTGACTTATAAGCCATAATTCATAAGTCCATCCGAACAAGCTCTAAGAAAGTTCAATAGCACTATACAATCAAATATGGGTAAAGAGTGAAGAATAAGATAAGATATAAGATAAGACTTCGTATTTATTGGAGAAGATATTGCATAATACAATATAAACTTCAACTAAGTTCTTCTCAGAAAAACTTCTAGAAAGTACCTATATAGGAGGCAAGGAGCACTTTACTAAAATGTACCTTACATCATACTTACTATTAAACATATTCCTTTTTGCTCTTGTTCTATTTGTGACGTCATATAATTCCTTCCTATATTCTAAACAATGTAATTGTTTGACATATTTAGAAAACTTACCCCGCCACTTTGCACCATGCTATTAGAACTTTGTGCAACAGGAAAGTGTTAGAACTATTTTTCTTGTTTCTACATGAAGCATTCGCTTAATTAATTAGTTATCCATGGAAAAGGTTGGATGATACATATAGTTGTTCTTAAGAGGTGTAATTATGAGTGTAGTTGTGAATTGACTTTAGGTTTCTTGAAAACATGATGTAGATTGATGTTAAGAAGAAAGACTTTTAACAATTCATTGGCTATTGTAGACAAGAACTTCCATATAAGAATGTGGCTTTTCATTACAAGCCACCAATGATTAATTCTAAAGTTCGAAATGTTATTAAAAGTATTTAGAGGGCTACAACCTTCCCAGACGGCTAAATGCCCAAAATAAATTTAAATAAATATGTTATTTTCATATTATTGCTAAAATAGTACTTATTTAAATAAATAAAGACATCTAATTTGAGGTTCCCACTTTTATACCATTTAAAATAGATAGATATAGATATGGAATATTAAACAATACTTATTTCAAAGAAGGGTTACTCAAGTTATTTAGAAGGATATTTAAGTCTTTCAACTTCTTAGAGTTGGAACCAATTTGGGATTTCAACTTTTGTAATAATAATAATATAATTGTAATTCATAAGATATGAGAATTACTTGTCTATTACTCAAATAGAACAATGATATAAATATGCATAAAGGAAAAAAATGATGACTTGTGAATGATAATTGTAATTCATAAAGATATCTGTCTATTAGTCAGAGAGAATAATGATATAA
This sequence comes from Solanum clarkiae, assembly GCA_011800125.2. NCBI lineage: Eukaryota > Viridiplantae > Streptophyta > Magnoliopsida > Solanales > Solanaceae > Solanum > Solanum clarkiae. The sequence continues at coordinate 6,301,554 of JAABOM020000101.1, forward strand.
ATACATGGAGAGGGTAAGCTATCTATGGTAAGTAAATATTTAAATCCCTAACTATCAGCTATATTATCTATTAAATTTCTAACAATCAACTATATTTTCTATATACATTATTATATAGATTCTGTCTAAGTTGTTGTTGTTGTTGTCTAAGTTGCTCGGACTCGGGTGCAGGTGTCCGACACGGGTGCGGGTGTCCGACACGGGTGTGGATCCGCATGTCTCGGATTCTTCATGATATAATTTTTAAGACCCCACTTATGGGATTCCGCTGGGTATGTTGTTGTTGGGGATATGGGTCTAGATACGGATACAGGTGTGGGGACTCAGCAATTTTTTTTTTAAAAAATATAACTATAAAAAAGACTCCTAAATTAATTGATTAAAATTAAATGTGAAAAAGGACTCCTAAATATAAAAGGAGTAGTTTAAATAATTTATAATTTAATAATTGTAATTTAATAATTATAGTATTTATTCTCATTCGTAAAAGGAGTACTTTATAATTTATAATTAAATAATTATAATATTTGTTCTTATTCTTAAACTCTAATGATGTGCAATATTTATCACAATTTTACCAATAAAAGTAGCTATTTGTCATTAAATACAAGTAACGTGGCTGGCAGCTAGTAAATTATAATAGTATATAGCTAGTAAACTGGAAAAGGACTAAATTAAAATATAAGTAAATGTTCTCTCCAATCTCTTCCATCTTATTCCCCAGCGAGTTTTCCATATAAATTTCCTCCAGTATAATACAACTTAATATTCACAACACACAAAGTCTAGTAGTCTACCATGGCATCACCTATATCGGTTTCTCTGTTCTAAAATAGAAATCGCAGGCCTACAACAACCAACATGAATAAGAAGATTTACCGGAAAAAAGCATCAAAGAACTCATATGGAGTAGTATAAATTACTATATAGTTGCTGTATTGAAAGTAGGTTGTTTTCGATCTACTCAACTCTTTACTTTGAGATGTCTAAATTTCAATTTTCCCCAATTTATTGGTCAACACACCTGATCTTGTTTGATCGGGTCTAACACAAATCCCACTCCCGAACTTGTGTCAGTGTCATGTCGACATGGGTGCGGCACCAAAATTGCCGAGTCCGAGCAACTTAGGATTCTGTAGCACTATCCTTCAAGCTAGAACACATATATTGATCATGCATAACTTGTTACAAAGATAATCAACTCGAGTTCCGTGCAATGCTTTTGTAAACAAATCATGTAGTTCCCCTATATTTACTTAGTCGGTGCAAATCAAGTTCTCCTGAATCTTCTCACGAATAAATGACTATCAACCTCGATATGTTTACTTCTTTCATGATACACTGGATTTGAGGCAATAGGAAGAGCAACTTGATTATCATACCAAAGTTTTGCTGGGGCATATGATGATTCAATTCAATTTCAAATAACAGATAATGTATCCACATAATATCACATGTAGACTATGACATAGCTCTGTACTCAAATTCTGCATTGGATCGAGATACAACACTTTGCTTCTTACTCCTCCATGATACTAGGTTCCCTCCAACAAAAAACGTGACAACCTATAGTAGATCTTCTATCAATTTTGGATCCAGTCCAATCAACATTTGCAAAACACTGCACGCGAGTATGACCGTGATTTGTATACAATATGCCAAGTCTAGGAGCTCCTTTCAAGTAACATAGGATCTGTTCCAAAGCTTTCCAATGTTTAACCATAGGTGCCGACATGAATTTGCTAACTATACTTACCGCAAAAGCAATATCCGGACGAGTCACAATAAGGTAGTTTAACTTCCCAACCAACCTTCTATATCTCTGAGGATCATCAAAAGGATCACCATCATCTTTCATAAGATGCACATTGGGAAGTATGGAGTACTTTAGGGTTTGGCTGCTAACTTTTCTAATATTGCAAGCAGGTCAAGAATATACTTCCTCTTTGACAAAAAAATCTCTTCTTGCTTTTATTTACCGCTACTCTCAAAAAGTATTTCAACAGGCTCAAGTTCTTTGTATGAAATCTAGTATGCAGGAAAGATTTGAGGGAAGAGATCCCACATATTCACTTCATATACAACAAGGAGGATAGTGCCAAATGTTGATTGCAGGTAAAAGACTGATTGATCACATTTGCTCATTTCATCCAAAATCTTGAACAACCTCATCGAATTTGCCAAACCAAACTCGAGGACTTTGTTTCAATACATACAAGACTTCTTCAAATGACATGTTTTTCCATACTTCCCCTGAGCATTGAAACTGGGTGGTTGCTCCATATGCACTTCTTCTCAAAGATCACCATGAAGGAATGTATTATTGATATCTAACTGATGTAAAGGCCAGTTCTCGGAAGCAGCTAGAGAAATGAACAAGTGGGCAAAAGTGAGTTTGGCAATCGGAGAAAATGTGTCTGAATAATCTATATGTCTAAGCATACCTTTTAGCTACAAGTCTAGCTTTAAGTTTGCTACAGACCATTTGGATTAACTTTAATTATGAAGACCCATTTACATCCTACTGATTTTTTTTTTCCTTTGGGTAAATCCACGAAATCCCATGTGGTGTTTTCCTTTAAGGCATGCATTTCATCAAGCATTGCATCAGACCATCCAAAATGATTCAAGGCCTCATTCGTGGTTTTGGGTATAGAGATGGAGTCTAGAGAAGCAGTAAAAGATCTATACGTAGAGGATAAGTGGTTATAGGAAACAAAATTAGTAGTGGAATATGAGGATTTGCAACTACTTGTACCTTTGTGAAGAGTGATAAGGAGTTCAAGATCTTATGGAGGATCTGACTGAGGAGGATCTGATGACAAAGGAACTAGTGCAAGACATGTATCATCAGCCTCTTGCCTTCTCGAGTAAATTGGCGGTCTTGCCACCTCAGATTAAAAAAAAGGTTTCTGGAACAACAGTCGATTGGTCCTCAATAGACGAACTGAGAGATGGAGGGATAACATTTGATTCTTTTGTCAAAACACGGGTGACCTGATAGCCTAACCACTCATCTTCCTTCCCTTGACTTGTAGAAACAGGGGGTGCATAAAAAAACGATGTAGTCTTTGAAAATACCACATCATTTGATATTAAATATTTGCAAAGTTCGGTAGAATAAATGACCGATCATTGTGGGTATAATGGTAGAGGCTTGGGACCACAACAACAACAACAACATACCCAGTGGAATCCCACAAGTGGGGTCTGGGTAGGGTAGAATATACGCAGATCTTACCACTATCTCATAGAAGTAGAGAGACTGTTTCCTGGGAACTCTCGTCTCAAAAACCCATAACTTGGGACCAAGTTATTATTATTTCTTTTTCTGCTTTTATGTTAAGATAGCCCTCTTGAAGACGAGAATAGCCCAGAAAAAGACACTTCAATGTCTTGGGATCCAACTTGGTAACAAATGGTCGAACATAGCATATGCTTCCAAATACTTTAGGATCAACTAGAAATAGTGATATGTTTGAAAAAAATAACACTGTAAGGTACATTACCAGCAAGCACAGTAGATGGCATGCGATTAATTAGAAAACAAACCGTAGAGACCACATCTGCCAAAATTGTTTAAGAACCTTCATTTGAAACAAAAGTGTTTGAGCTGTCTCAAGTAGGTGTCTACTCTTCCTCTCAACAACTTCATTTTAAGAAGGTTGTATCGACACATGAACATGATGGAGAATACCGTATTGTCTCAAATGTGACTGTAACAATTCTGACATATAATCTTTAGCTGTCACTCCTTAGATTACGTATCAAAAGCATTGAATTGTGTTTTGGCTTCAGCACAGAAGGCGCAAAAGTGAGTAAACTCTTTAGAGCGACTCTTCATAAAATAAATCCAGGCCATCCGAGAAAAATCATCCACAAAACTAATAAAAATACTTATGCCTGATTTTGGAAATGGTGCGACACGATCCCCAAACATCAAAATGAACTAACTCAAAAGCTGACTCAATCCGCTTATTGACCCTTGGACATAATGAGCTGTGATGATGTTTTGCAAATCGACACGACTTACATTCCAATGAGGAAATATTCTAAAATTGAGGACAGAGCTTCTTGAATAGAGGTAGAGAAAGATGTCGCAGTTGACAATGTACTTCAAGTGGAGACAGAACACTAGAGCAGGCAACAAACCGAGGCTCCCATTCATCAAGGATGTAGAGATCATCAAATACATGTCCTTTACCAATAACCTGATTCGTCTTAAGATCACGAAACAAACAATGATCGAGAAAGAATGAAATATAACAATTAAGGTCTCAGGTAACTTTGCTAATTGAAATTAAATTAAAGGCCAACTTTGATAGACTTAATACAAATGACAGAGTAATAGAAGAGGTTGGTCTAACTGTCCCATATCCAACACTGTTACAAGTTGATCCTTCCGCTATAGTTACAGGCGAGGGTGCTTTGCGTGCTTGAAAGCTAGAATAAATTATTATGATTACCTGTCATGTGATTTGTGGCACCTGAATCAATCACCCATTTATTTGAAGAGGTGATAAGACATGCTCTATTTGATTCAACAAAGGAATTAACTGAAGTAGATTCTTTCGAGAATTTCTGGTATTGAGAGAATTTAGCCAACTCCACCAAAATTAGGACTGTTTTGTCAGATAATGGGCGACAAGCACCGGCAACTTTAGGCCTTTGAATTCTCTGATTACATTCGGTCATTTTCCCAACAAAAATACTCACTATACCAAAATGCATTGATGGAAAAACCAAGAAGTCTAACCAGATTATATCCTAAAAAGAGACAATATCCAAGACAGACAGTAACCTCTTTTGGATCAATAAGCAATGCAACAGTTCTTCCCCACACCAATTCCACTCAAGTATAGCTATCCAACAAATTAGAGACCCAAAAATAACTCCGGATAAATCAGGAAATTATCAAATATAGGCCAAGTAAAAGTTTTGACTGAATAGCAAAACTTGATGCTTCAACAAAATTCCAATGCTGGTAAAAATAGCAAGGCATGACTGAATTTGAAACGTCAAATACTAACCGCAGTCACTAGAAAAAAGATGTCAAAATACTACCAGATGTTGTCAGACACACAGAGACCTCAGATTATTCTTGAGAAAAGGCAACTCTCTCAAATAGTAGTCTTCTTAACAAACCACCACCAAATTCTTGCTGGAAATGTCACTACAACATTGGAACAACAAGCAGATCAAAGTTTTGATGCAATACCTGCAAAATTGTGATGCAGCACCACTACTGCAGTCTTGCCAGAAAGGGTGATGATGGAGCATGAGCCTCACACGAATGACTTCCACCGTCGAGATCTAGGGGTTTAAGATCCTGAGAAATAGCTTCTTCCTAAGTGGATGGTGACAGAAATTTTTAGAAATCTCAATCACTTCCGTTGAAGCCACAGTGGATTCCGGCGAAGTTATTGTGACTTCCGGCAATGACAAAGTACCAACACAGATATTGGCTCTAATACCATGTAATTCATAAGATATGAGAATTACTTGTCTATTACTCAAAGAGAACAATGATATAAATACATGGAGAGGATAAGCTATCTATGACAACTAAATATTCAAATCCCTAATAATCAGTTATATTATCTGTATACATTATTATACCGATCCTGTAACAATAATATAGATAGATAGATATGGGTATAGGTTAAATTCTGAAAGTATTAATTTGCATGACTAGTTTGTTTAGTTTATTGCACTGGTTGGCCGAGTAAAACCAGTAATGATGAGACAGCCCTTACTTTTCTTGTTTAAGACTATCTATATAAGTATTTTCAGTTGCTCTAATGGATCTTTTGGTTACCTAAATGCAGATGAGGATAGCAGTAGAAGGGTGTATGCACGGGGACTTGGATAATGTCTATGCCACCTTATTGCATTTGCAGGAAGTTCAGAATATAAAGATTGATCTACTTTTATGCTGTGGTGACTTTCAAGTAGATACACTTATTCCTTGTTAGCTTTTGATGCACTTAATTTTTGATTTTCCTGAACGAGTTAATACTAGATTGAGCGTTGGCTCATTTTTGGTTACATATTGCGCTGTGGTTCCCCATGTCATAAAAAAATAATGATTACACTTTGATTTGGTGTTCTGAATATTCTATATTTAATTATTTTTGAAATTATTGTCCATTCATTGGAAAATTAGGCTCTGACTCCTTCCCTATGTTCACCTCCTGTGATTTTCTTCCTCTTCTTTCTTCCTCTTTCAAAGTCTCTAACCTTCTGTGGAAATCTTGGCCTTCAGAATGGGGGACAATAGAGTATACTTCAATGTAGGTTTTAAGTCCTGTGATGTTACAAGATGGTTCTCTGGAAACACAATATGGTACGCGTGAATTGAGAGAAACCGGAAGATGATGGGAATAACTACTATGAGCAGCAAATGCTTGGAATGGGTAAGTTTCATTCTCAATGAGGCATCAACGATACAACGAGCCAAGGAGATGGAGACTCATTGAACAAGATGTGGAGCTTTTTTGCAACAGAAAACAAAATTGTTACGGAAGATTTTCAAGTATTATATCTATTAATAATGGGGGAAGGTCTGGATTAATAGTCCCTGAGCCAGCAATAAATATAGGGTTGGGATTCCATCATTGGTTATGCTTAATTTCACAGTTATATTGAAGACAAACATAAACAAGAATAAAATTTCAGATAGCAGGGAGATTTCTCATATTAACTGATGAAACAAGTAACTAGACAAATTGTCTTTGGCCTTTGAATCTGTCGAGCTGGCTGAAATTTTGCAACAATTGAATTGCCAACACTTAAATCCTTGACTTGACTGGTACGAATTGAGATATTTTATTTGTGCAAACAGGCTGTTAGGAATGAGAAGGATCTGGAAAGCTTAAATGTGCCACCTAAATACCGGAGCATGAACTCTTTCTGGAAGTATTACGCAGGAGAGAAAGTAGCGCCATTTCCAACTATATTTATTGGAGGAAACCATGAAGCATCCAATTACCTTTGGGAACTGTGAGTTGGTGCCCATATATGATAACTGCACTCAGTATTGCATGAGATTGTTACCCATAATTGATTATACATTTCTGTACCTCATCCCTTAATCTGGAACTGCCAAAGCATCTTCATCAGTGTTTTCTCTTTTATAACTTTTTTGTGCTAGGTCTTATTAGTGAAGCTGTTCAATCTTGAAATTAAAATAGCTGGTCAACTTTATTATAGTCATCTGATGTAGGTGAAATTATCACGTTACTAGTGAGAGATATTCTGCAATGAGCTATTCAAATTTTATTGTTCTTGACATTCAAGTGTCTATTCCCTGTCAAGTGCTTACAATGGTGACTTGGGGGAAATTTAAGAAAGATATCTTGAAAGAATCAGGAATGAGTTAATGGTCTCCGTATGAATAGCTTGTGTTTGTGCTGTGTGGTGATTGTTTGTTTTAGTTGAACCTGTTTACTTCCTTAATCTTTAGTCTCTTGACTCATGAATTGCTTTCATATATTTATTTGCATATTTTTCACTTTCAAATAAATGTTAAAATTAAGGACATGCAGCTTACCCAGTAGAATAGTTGAGGTGCATTCATGTTGGTCGAGACACCACCTTTATGGATATATAACTTACTACAACAACAATTATGCTTTAATCACAAAGTAGTTTGGGTTGGCTGTACATATGCTCAATATCCATTCTTCCTCAATAATTTTATTGCACTAGAGATTCTCCTTATTTTCTATTGACGTACAAATTTCAAATATATCTAGAAAGATATCTAGAAAATGTTGGAACTAATGTAAGTAAACTAACACAACTAAGTGTTAATCCCACATACTCCCTTTGTCCCAACTTATGTGATGCACTTCCCTTTTTGCTCTATCCTAAAAAGAATGGTACCTTTTTATATTTAGAAACAATGTAACTTTAAACTTTCTGTGTATGCATAAATGAGATGATTTATAGTTACACATATATCTATGGCTTGTTTTAGACCTTAAGTTTCCAAAGTCTTTCCATATTTTAACTTTATGTCCGATGGAAGTAGTAGTAGGTATCACCTAGGGATCTTTTACTTTTATTGCATTATGTTTTTCACTATGTTATTCGCCTGAGTTCTAAGAAGTTTTAGGCCTTTCTGGACAACTTTCCCACTTGTGTTTTCAGTCTATCTTGTTTTAAAATGACCATAGTGTCACACCTGTCGACTGGTTCTTGAAGGTGTATGTAGAACTAATCAAATCATCTTAGGCACATTTTCTTGAATTATCCTCCATGTATGGTTTTTGTTCCTTCTGTCTTATGTATTGTTTTTTAAATGACCTCACGTCCATCATAACTTCTAACTTCTGGCATTTCTACAACACTCCTCATAGAAATATGCAGGAATTTAGAAGTCTAGTGTTCACTCCCATATAATGTTGCTTCACCGACCTTATAAACTTCTTACTTTATTAATTGAAAGAACTTTTTTCTGGAACTAGGCTTTGAGGAGTTGCAACTTATAGAAAAGAAAGAAAAAGATATTGAGGATTTTATTTTCTCACAATTTATTGTCTAGTTTACGTGAGGGATGAATTTTGCAATCTGAAAGGTTGTCCGGTATGACCAGCCATGTGGTATTTCTCCCATAGCATAATCATTGGCATTTCTTAAAATTTATTTGTTGGATGCAATCTGGATTGTTTTCTCTTCTTGCAAACTTGAGCAAAAGGAGATTCTTTTAATGTTCATAGGTGCTTTTTCAGTTATAGTTGATAAAGGCATGATAAGATGGATTAGTGAATGAGACATAACATGAAACGTATGATACATCCCTTCTAATATGCTACATTCCTCAACTTACCTACCTAATAGAATGGTTGTTTGTGCTTCCAGGTACTATGGGGGATGGGCAGCACCTCAGATATACTTCCTTGGATTTGCTGGAGTAATCAAGTTTGGCAACATTCGTATTGGTGGCCTTTCTGGAATTTATAAATCACACCATTACAATATGGGTATGTTAGTCCTAGCAAATACTACCTGGATTTGTGTATTTACATTTTTATTGTTGATATGTTAGCGAAAGCAAACTTGTGGGTATTGTCAAATGCAAGTTGTACTGGTTGGCTAATTCACTGTACTTAGCTCCTCCAGATTTGTTTTAGAGTATAAGTTCTAAGAATTTGAAATTGAATTTAATGACTGCTATATGTGATAATTGCCTGATATTGGGCAGGGCACTATGAGAAGCTGCCTTATAGTGAACGGGATATTCGATCGATATATCATGTTCGCGAGTATGATGTCCATAAACTCTTGCAAATTGAGGAACCAGTTGATATCTTTCTTTCACATGACTGGCCTGTGGGCATCACTGACGGTGGAGACTTAAAAGCTCTTCTTCGTCAAAAGCCTTTCTTTGAGCAAGAGGTAATATTGAGCGGGTTCACTTTTTCCATGGCTGATTATACCTTGTTAGATAAAGTCCAATACACAAATCTGCTTATCCTATTGGAAAATACCACACAACAATTACTATACCTCAGTCCTAAACAAGTTGGAGTAGGCTATTTGAATCTCCATTTCTTCATAAGCTCATATTATATCATCGTATTAAGTAAAATAAAAGTGAAAAATAAGTAAAATATATATAGATCAATTAAACTAGCGCTGGTGTATGTTCAGAACCCATGCTTGTTGGATGTTCCACATATATTTACAAGAATTTGACGGTCCATTAATAATGGATGATGATCCTGTCTGGCCTCTTCCATATTCCATCTCTATGTCCCTTCCATTACACCTTGTAAAACTTGGTTGTGTGAAATCCAGCATCCCACATTCTCCTATTCTTGAAATAACATCGCTTTTCTCCCTTCTGTGTAGTCTGCCTCCTTTCTTTTCGTTAGTATCCACTGTTGCATTAAAATACCACTAATACATCAAGGATCTACATTCAAGTTTCTACCTCTCAAGGTATCCTGCAGTGGTAGTCTCTGAATTTTTTCTGTCTTGGCATATGCCAGAGTCATCCAAAAAGGCTCATCAGCTCTCTTGAAACTCATTTTATGTGATGTCACTGGATCCCCCCTTCTTACTCATTCTGTGAGATTTGTGGTGCAAAGGCATTAATAGGCTCTTCATCATCATTGGAATTGCACTCTTCATCCTCCATATCATAAATGTGAATCTCCTCGGCTGTCTTATGAGTTATATTCACTAGAATCCTTTCTAATTGTTTGGGTTCTCAGGGGTGTTTTGTGTAGGGCTCCTTCAGTAGGCATGCTGATGGTGTGCTTGTTCTTCCTTCCATATTTCTTATGGCTAGATTCAGTCTTTTGACTCTCTTGCATAATTATTTATTGGCTGTGTCTCATTGGGATCCTTAAAAACAACCGTCTGCTACATAATCTGTGCTGGGGCTTCAGAAATGAACCCTGAAGTCAGTTTGGTGGACTTCCCTGCTCATGCTATTTTTAGTGCTGTTGCTAAAAATTGAAGGTAGAAGGTATCAAACTCTCAACATTTTTATATAAGTTACCAGCGAAACCTTTGATCCTAAAATTCTATTGGTGTCTAACGCTAAAAAAAAAAGAATTATTTAGTAATCCTCAATGAGGTCAGTATGAAGACACCTCAAAAAATGAGGATTTTTTAGGTGAGTTGTTGAAATATATTTGAATTATGTTTTATTAATATAATCGAAATTTTGTTTTCTAAAAATGATATTGTTTTTATGATGCATCTGTACACCACTTACAAAATGTCCTGCATCTTTCCTTGTCAACAGTAACACATGCAGGTTCACCACACTGAACTGTGTCGTATCAAATTCATAACCTTTTACATTGTTGTCCTGAAGTTCCCATCAGATTGACTTAGTTCTATGGGATGGGCACTTGATAGCCTCAAAACTTGGTTGTGCTGAGTTACAGACATATGCACCTTATAACAAATATCTGCGAGTGCTTCTGCTATTCTATATCTCTGTGATTGCCCATTGAATTAGAAGGTCATAGCACATGAGCAATCTTGGATTGTGAATCACATTTGGCCATTACTAGGATGATAAGTACCACTTTGTACTGCTAAATAGATAAAGGTTCACATAAGTTGCTCTTAAAAACTGAATGTTTAAGTGTAACTGTTTGGAGTTTTGGGAAGACACCAAGTGTGAGGTTGTGCTATGTCTACGTTGGAAAAGGATTTGCTCGGAGTTGGGCCAAGTATCTTTCCATGGCTAAGATTAGATTGTCTTAGCTAATCTAATTATCTCGCCACACCCTTTGATGATTATCCTTTTGTTCCCCCCGTCCCTTTTTATGTGGCACCCTTTGACTTGGCATGGTGTTCAAGAAAAAAAATATGATGACTTTTGAAACTTGTGGTCTAAAACAATCCTTAGATATTTATGGTGGTTGAGATTCATTTCATGAAGGGTAAGAGTGGAATTTTAAAGTTAAACTGTTTCTAGTTATAGTAAGATGACATTCTTTCTGGGAAGGACTAAAAAAGAAAATGTGCCACATAAAATGGGAGAGAGGGAGTAATTTTTTTTCAAGAACTCAATTACTAAAACAATATCAACATTCGTAACGTATCTTAACTTTGTAAGATAAGGGTCTTCCGGAAATAACCTCTCATCTCTATGAGGTAGTGGAAAGTTCTGCATATATTTTACCCTCCCCAGACCCCACTTGTGGTATTCCATTGGGTATGTTGTTGTTCTTGTTGCTGCTGCTAGGTGGATCTGTTTTCTCTATGCTTGGTGTTTTTTTCCTGTTGGCAATCTTGGCGGTCCCTTAGCTGAGGTGTCTTCTCTGTCAGATTCATCAATCTGGATTAACTGTTGGAAGGAGTTTTAAAAGGAACTGGAGGTCCAATTACCACAACTATAGAAGATTGCACTTGCCCAACCTGTTTTCCTGCTGAGAGTGTAGTCCTTGAAGTGTGATCACCATCACGTAGTTGTTCTCCAGAATCTTTTGAATCTCCTCATTGGCCTTGTCTACTTCTGCTGATTTATCTTATTAGAGCTAGGCTTGGCACCCATTTCTTCTTCTTTATTTCCATGTTAGCTATCAGCTCCTTTTGAATTCTCAATTCTTAATAGCAGGACGATTCAGTTGTACAAGATAAGTAACTATGTAGTGCATTTTATCATGTGCAAGTTTTTCAGCTTCCTACTAAAGTCTTGCATAGTGGGCAGGTTATAGGGTAGTCGGTTTTTGATGTGCCTTTGTTGAGGTGTACAGCAAGACTAGGAGCACTACTATTTCGCTTTGTAGTTGGCGCTCCCTTGGCTGCCTGAACAGCCAACACTTTAGTTGGTTGGAGTAAGTACTTTACCATTATAGCAACCTCAGTGTCTTACTTGTTTTCTTCCCCTTCACATTTAATTTGACAACTCCTTGGTCTAATATTGTTATCCTTTGAGTTCCTGTGAAGTTTAGTTCTCTACAGTAAGAACATATCTACATATCTGTTATGTTCACAGAAATTGTGTTTGTCATTTTTGTAGTTTGTATCTTTTTGAAACCATAAGTAACACACATGTGTTTGTAGATTTCTTTAATTTCTTTGTCCTCGTGTCATATTCGTCTACTGAAATGTAGTAATATATTCGTTTCGTTTTTTCGGCCCCTTTGTGCTCTGATAATTTAAGATATGTACTCTTTTAGATTCAAGAAGGAACTCTGGGAAGCAAACCTGCTGCAGAATTACTGGGAAAGTTGAGGCCTCCCTATTGGTTTTCTGCACATCTACACTGCAAATTTGCTGCTTTAGTTCAGCATGAGAAGGATGGTCGTTCCACAAAGTTTCTTGCCCTTGATAAGTGCCTCCCAGGAAGAAAGTTTTTGCAGGTATTTCTTTGCACCTTGTTGTTTACTGAGTCAAGACCTTCTTTATAGTTTGTACATAAAGTTAAGGCTGAACACATACACAACACTTGAACTTGTCGGAATTTTTCATTTAGAAACCTAAGCTAAGCTTATAACCTATTGATATTACATCTAATATCAAAATGTGCCTATCAAACACTCATTGATGATGTGGCTAGTTCTGTGTTTATCACCTGAACTTGAGTGCGTGATTGCCGGAAAAATAGAGTTTTGCTGGAAAATTGACTTCTGGCCATTTTTTCCAACGTTTCTTGTACGTTTCATGAGGAGAAGAAATACACCAGCAAGTGATTTTTATGAGAACGGCTCTAGAACAATAATGCATGCTTTTAAATTTCTTTGTTCTTCAGATTCAAGTCAAATCGCATCTTCCATAGTGCTGGCCATCAGACTCCTTCCTCTTATGCTATTCTTTTACCCCAAAATCCTTCACTCAAATTTGAACACTGAGTTGTATAACCTCACAAATTTGGAATCTCTTGGACTTCACCAGAAAATATTGTCAGGCGAGATCTAAATTTTTGTTTTTCCTCAATATCATTCTGCCAAATCTAGGAATGCCTTCATGACCCAACTCTGATTTTCTTTCCTTTTTTCATGGGAACTTTTTTGATGCTTTAAATCTTTCTGCTTCTTGGAAAATAGCCTCATCGGAAAGGAGATTTACAGAAGTCTTTTCAGGTCAACTCAGTTTTATTTTGGCCTTTTGTTATCTTTGCTGACATGTCATTTTATCAGTGGTTTTACTTTCGAAGTCGCATCAAGTGATTTTCACACACTTCAAGTTGTTTAGACTTGTGAATTACGTGATCAATAGACACAATTTGACTTGAGTTGAAGTGTTCAATAGGTATAAATCTTAGTGAAAAATTTTAAATAAAAAGAAGGGGAAAAGTTGAAGGGACCGCATATGTATCCGGCCTAAATTAATGTTGTGTGATTCACTGGATTTTATAGGTTATTGAAATTGAGTCCGGACCAGGACCTCATGAATTAAGTGATCAATAGACACAATTTGACTCGAGTTGAAGTGTTCAATAGGTATAAATCTTAGTGAAAAAGTTTAAGTAAAAAGAAGGGGAAAAGATGAAGGGGCCGCATATGTATCTGGCCTAAATTAATGTTGTGTGACTCACTGGATTTTATAGGTTATTGAAATTGAGTCCGGACCAGGACCTCATGAACTTCAACTTGATGAAGAATGGTTGGCTATCACAAGAAAGTATAATGCTGTCTTGCCCTTGACAATCAGGAATGCAAACTATAAGTACGTACATTTCATAGTTTTTTTTAAAAAAAATCATGTTTTGGCAAGCTCATAACTCCCTCCATTTTGATTGTAGTAATGTGCATCTTGACATAGAACAGTGCCGCCAGTTCGTAAGAAATAATCTGCGGACAAGAGGATCTAAGCCATTTGAATTTGTTCAAACTGCACCATGCTATAGTCCTTCTCAACCTGTCGCTGACGGTGTCTTCCATGGTGATGATCTGTACACTAGGACATTATCCATGCACTTACTTTCTTTTGTGTCATAAGATGTTCGTTGGAGTCAATTGAGTCTGTTATAATCATCTAGAATAAAAACTGAGTTTGTTCTGAACTACTCAACAAGTGTGATTGAAATTTGTCCAGTAAAAGCTCACTGTTATCTCTGTGAATACTATTTAACATAGTACCAGTTCTTTTTCTTATTTAGTAGTATATTGCAAGATACTCTATAGCAGTATGGATGATGATTCTCTCTCCTTTTTGTTTCCTTCACAGATTTCTATAAAAATCCTCAGACAGAAGCTCTTCTACAGTTTCTGGAACTTGAGTATCTTCTCAATAAAATGCCAGAATCAAGGGACCCTGTGGCAAGTCCTGCATCATTAGTTTCAGGATGTAAGCGTTCTTCCTCTATTGTTTGTAAACTTATATAGCCTTGTGATTTATGATCCATTCTCTATGTTCAACTGACACTGGTGGAGCCTGTATGTACTACACTCTTTGTTTATTGTGACAATGAGAAGAAAACCGGAAGTTCTAACAATAGAAGTATGTGGTTGTCTACATTTTTCTTCTGATAAAATGATTCTCATATGATATTGAACATTTTTACTTTTCTACCTGAAAAACATTTCTCTGATATAGAGCCACCTGAGATACAATTTAGTAGGTAATATAATTGACTATCGCAAAGGATTTAAATAGCTAGTGCAAGAATGGACTGATACTAGAACTTAAGCTCTTGTTAGTTTAGGAATATTCCATGTACATCAAGAATTGACAAGCAGAATTCTTGTATGTAATCCCTTTTGAAGAGTAATAGGTTCTACCCTGAGTTCCTGTCACGACCCGAAATCCGGGTGTGATGACACTCACCTAACCTACCAAAGCGAGTCAGCCCAAACCATAACAACCCAACGGAATAATAAAAGTGGAAGATAAAGCAATCTAATATAATGGGAAAGCGTAAGGAAGCCACAACTACCAACAATCCCAGAACTGGTGTCACATGTACAAGCCTCTAATAATAAGAATGCCCAACTGAAATTACAAGTCTCAAACGTCTAGTCCTCAAATGGAAAAAAACATAAATAGAATCTGCGAAGGCCTACTGAAGAAACAAGCAACTACTTCGCAAGTCATCCAGAAGCTCGATCCTTAAACGAAGAATATCTAGCGAGAGGGATCAGGCTCACAACCTACAAAAATGTAGCAAGGGGTGAGCACCAAACACAAGGTACTCAGCAAATGGAAACTAACCTAAAATAAACCAATGAAGAACACAAGTACTCCTGTCCTCCCAACCACATACCATCGAACTATACACTTGCATCAGGAAAATCTCAGCACAATACAATATACAAAACACATAAATATGTATATACACATCACACAACATCAATCCCAAAATATCCGGTTGATAGACAAAGTCAAATGGTATACTAGATATTCCATATCATAAACAGTCTCAGATAATTCATAATTCTCATGCAATACATATAATAATACCACAAAAGAATGATGTGAGATGGAGTGGATGCCATGAGATGTAAATAATGCGATGCAATGTCAAATAATCATGATGCATGTTTGTCTAATGATGCACATCTGCTGACTGTGTCAGAACGGAACCCATGGGGGCCATGCAAGGACCATGTTTCTGTCAACATTGCCGGCAATGACCTCGGCCAAGGCTCACCCATCCGAAAGCAACCTCAGACCTATCATCAGTCGACATATTACCTCGGCTCGCGGGAAGAAACTTTGGCTAGTCATCGACCGGTAGATACGTCGGCTACCAACCCACATGTTACATTGCATATCTCTCGACCGTAGCCATCACAAGTATCAATGCACAAATAATAGTGAATGCATTATACATTATCTCAATCTCATTATAGTTTCAATATCATCATGGTCTCAATATCATCACAGTTTCAATATCATTTACATCTAAATATAGGTACCATCTCAATACCAATATCAAATAATTTACAAGATCATATGGATCACAAATCCACAATTAACTCACAAGTCAAGATTTCACAACATGAGCAGTTTCTCAAATCGAAATCTCATGATCAAAGCCTATGATGATACAGTGGTACCCCAAAACTCTCAATTCCACACAATAGGAGCATACAAGGTTCAATCATACTTAACAAAAGATTAGAGGTCCACTTGACTTAGAAAAAAGTCTCGAATCAACTCAAATCCACAGTTTTTCCCCTTCCACGATAATCCAAATCACTACAATCTATTCAAATATAGTATCATAATCACATAATGAATCTAATGACACTAAACCAATCATTTTGAGTGAAAATGGTAAAAAAATTCCATGCTAGAAAAAGTGCCCAGAATCTGAAAATTAATACATGAAACGTTCCCCAAGTAATAAGAATTCCAACGGTGAAAACTGTTTTGAAAACAGAGTTAAAATTGAGGTCAAAATCATCAATTTAGCATTAAGAATCAATATCCAAAAAATCTCCATTTTCTACTATTTGAAACCCCAAATTCTAAGTTAAAAACACAATTTAATAAATGGAAATTAAAGAAATAAATTAGAAATTAGTTACACAATAGATTTTCCTTGAAAAACCTTGAAGATTTGCTTAAAAACGAAGCTTGGAGTGTTGAAAATGGTGGAAAATAACCAAACTCGTCTTTTAAAAATAACACACTATTCAGGCACTTTTTGTACTCCGCAAACGCGGAGCATACCAAGACCTAACCCTTCGGGAACGTGGAGGCTCCACGTCAGTCAACTCCGCAAACACGGATGTGGGGTCCACAAACTCGAGATTCGTTTGGAACCCCGTGAATACGAACCAAACATGGAACCCTACTAGAGATGGTGTTTCAGCCTCAATGGAACCGTCAGAATTTGATTTCTAGGTCTCTAAAACCTGAAACCCGAAAAAAGCTAGTTAAGGACTCAAATACCCAAACTACCCTCGAAAACTCTAATAATTATAACGAGATCAGTTTTAGTGTTAGTTTCACCATCCGGAACCACTGGAACTGTCGGAATTTCGATTTGAGCTTCCGAACTCCGAATGTTGACCAAAGTCAAACTATGATCCCAAAACAAAACAAAAAAAAACAACATTACCCCAGTGCCTCAAAGGCTCCCGCCCATTGCGGGGTAAGGGAGGGTCGGATGTACGCAGCCTGACCCCTATATTTAAAAACATAGGGCGACTGTTTCCGGATGACCCATAATGAGCGTCAAAAGTTGCATTGACTAACTACTACTTTACAATTGAAAGAAGCGCAGACAGTTTAAAGAGCCATTTTGCTTTATTCCATCATACCCCAAAGCCAAAAAATAGTGAATCTTTGGCTCCATTCGAGATTGATGGAAAATAAACTATGATCCAAAATCAACTAAAAATGCAACTTTGGATCTAAAATCTCCGTTTCAACACCAAATTCAGTTTCGTAAGTTTCCTAGACCAGATTCGGTATTCCGAAGCTGATGGAATCGACAGAATTGCATTCCAACACTTGAAACTCAAGATGACCGTAAGACTCGAAATTTCCAACTTTAAGCCTTTAAAAACTCTTTCTTTAGCAGAATTCCAACTTTTTACAAGGTTTTCAAAATTTGACTTTTAGACTCGACCAAAAATAACCCAAGGCAACTTTTGGGGAAGGGCAAAATGGTAATTTTGTCGAGAATGCCAAATATGACCTTTGAGGTCATTACAGTTCCTTTACTTTTTACAACTTCTATGACTATTTAGGTGAGTCATAGTTTATTACCTTCCATAAATTGGTTGATTTTAAAATTGTATTACCTTTGGCTGCCCGAGACCTGCGATTACGTATTTTTCTGTGAAAACTGTGTATATTACCGTGAATTCACTCACATTTGCTATGCAATTTCATCAAGTATGGTTGACATTTTTCTAGTATAGAGATATAGTAGAGTCAACTTTTTAGTCTCCTATTTTTAGTTTTGATGTATATTTTATATTCTAGAAGAGCTGCATGGTTTTTCTTGATAACAGTAATCTTCAATAACTTGGCTCAACTTTTACCAATTGTTGATGTATTTTTTCAGGTACTGTTGATTACGATAGTGAAGATATACCCATAGATGATATAGATGATGTGGATGATGCAGAGGATTTCAAAGAGGTTGATGTGGAAGATGCTTAAGAAGGATCAATCTTAAGCTCAGATCTTGGTACTTATATTTTGTTGGTTCCTTATAACAGTCGTGATTAATTTCTGTCTGTTAGTAAATTTATGTAAAAGGTTGTTCCCAAAGAATTGCCGCTATAAAGAGTAAATGAAAGGAGAGAAGTACTAAAAATACCCTCGAACTTGGCACAAATTATTCGTCCCTAAACTATTGATAGGCTTAAAAGCACCCCTCAGCTTCATGTTTTTGTAACTTATTAAATTTGGATTTGAAATTTTGTAGAGCTTCATTTGCTGCCATATTTTTACAATCCCAAAATCTTCTTATGAGATTGTCATCCGACCATGAAATTTTTAACGTTGCTGGAAGACTACATTGACAAAAAATGATCATAAACAAAACAGGAAAAGAAAGAGAATCAAGCAATTAAAAATGAGAATGAAAAAAAGATAGATATTGCTTTGAGGTCACCATCAATGGAAGAAAGGTAAAATGAGAAGAAGAAGGGTATTCTAGTAGGTGGTAATTAAAAATTGAAGGGGAATTTTTTTTCTTTTTTTTCTTTTTTAAAAAAAGGGAAATTAAGGCTGATGTGGTCTTTTTTTAACCTTTCACGCACTTTAAATAAATTGGACTCACTTGTTATGCCATGTGGTGTGGGAGGGGTATATCTAAGCTTAATTTGCCAAGTCGAGGGGTGTTTTTAAGCCTATCAATAGTTTAGTGACGAAACTAATAATTCGTGCCAAGTTCAAGGGTGTTTTTGGTACTTCTCTCTAAATGAAAG
>JAABOM020000101.1:6330093-6352467 GCA_011800125.2 Solanum clarkiae
TATATATGTAAACTTTTAAAATCCAAAATGAGAAACAATCATCCAACAAGTTAGACAAAAACCCAATATCCAAAATAAAACATCCATAAAAGCAATAATAAAACAAATTTTCTAGTGAAAAACATAAAGAGAATAAAGTATCCAAAAACATCAATAAGGTCAGGGGGTCAAAAATATCAAACACATGGTACTCAAGCATTGGCATCTATCTGGTCCTGGGGATCCTATGGTCCACTCTCCTCCTAGGTGGTCCGAGCTGCAGCTGTAACTGAACTCCCAGCTTCTCATGCTATTTGTTGCTCCCAGTCTCTCTGTATAGCCGCCATAACACGTGACTCCTGCACCACCACCTCTGTAATCTACTTCGGTAGTGCTATAACCTCATCATCAGTCCTGGGCCACTTCTGCCTCTCTGCTGGGTCATCGCTCTCAAAGGGACTCCTCCTGTGGGCATGTGAGTGGTCATCGAATAAATCAAATACATCATCATCCATCGATTCCACCTCTGGGACTAGTATTGGGGCTGCTAACATCCTCAGCAAGTCGGCCTTGAACTTGTCCAACTCCTCTGAAATAGCAATCACGTCAGCAAGCTAGGCATCCTCACGTCTCTTTTGGACCCGATCCTCGAAGGCATCTACTTTGGCATCCACTACTCTAATTCTCTGATCTATCATTTCGTGAATGAATGTCATGGCCCTTTCCTCTGAGTCTTGTTGTTTGACGGACCCATGGTCTGATCTGGCCAGCTACCCTACTCACCTGGAGCTCCATCTTTTCTACCCTACGTACCAACGCCTAAAAAGAAAATCAGACATAAGAGAAAAGTCTACAGAGTCAACCTGTGTAGTACAAGGTGCTGGTATAGGTGTACTAGAGGATGGCATCATCTCGGCCTCAACAACTGGAGGCGGCTCAGAAGAAGCTAGAGCAGAACTAGTGGTGGCTGGAGTCGGCTCCTGGATCTACGACTCTAGAAGAAATGGATCTAGAATGGGAGGGGAGGCTGCTCGTTATAGGGCCACCGGGTTTTCATCAGCCTTAATCAGGATGGGATCCATTGTGCACAGGGCTTCTAAATGTGGATCCAAGTGAAGGGAGACACTTATCTCTACCTCACTACATAATTTGTGTATCAGGATGAGAAAACACAACGAGGTCTTAGTATGAATCACAAATTCGTGGATCTTCTCAGCCATAACTCAGGCCCAATCAATCTCGTAGCCAGCTAGGATGCTGGCTAATAGTACAGCTCGCTCCAAGGTAATCACATTATCCATGAAAGTCAGCCTGATGCGCCACCAGATAATAGACCACCAAAATTTAGCCCGGAATAAGAGGTGGGATTTTATGATCTGATCAGCGTGTTTTGTGATTCACGTAGGCTCAAAATTCTCCTCGAATATTTAGTTAGCTATCCACCAGTGTAGCTCAATTTTCACCCCAACATCCTTCTCGTTCATCGCTTTCCTCATCTTTGCAATTTTATTATCATATTCTATGGTGGAACGAGGTACCATGTATCTCAGCCCAAACTAAACCCGTATAATAGTCTCCTCTGAAATGGCAACAACCCGACCCCTGACCAAAACTTCTGGTAACCTAGGCTGCTAAATAGCCTTCTTGTTCATGGGAAGATCTCGGAAAATAGTGGCATAATAGGCTACATAGAACTCCCAAACTAAATAAGGGGCACACTTGCCAAACTGCTGTGAAGTCCACCGTAGTCCACGTCTATTAATCTCAGAATCTAAATCAGGCACCCTGTCCAACCCAGAGTCATTCAACCTCGACTCCTCGTTGAACTATTAACAGGTTTTCCCTGATCCTTTAGCTCCAAGCCTTTGTCATATATGGCCTTCATTCCTGGGATGCCCCATCTTGGGTCATCTGGAGGCTAGGAATCTGTTTCTTCCCGCTCAACCGGTGATGCCTCCTCTGATTCTATCTCGATGTGAGTGGGAGTCATCTACGGAGAGCTACTACTGGACCCCTCACCATTGCCCTCCTCCTCAGACTAGGAGGGACTATCAACCTCTACCGGGACCTGTGTAGTGTGGGCTCGAGTTTGAGGCACATTTTCCTCGGGGTCAATTCGTACTCTGTGGACTTCTACAGATCCCCAGATTGTTCAGTTTTGGAGGCCTCATCCACTAATCATCTTCCCAGGGCTTTGATTGTCTCTTTTCTACCCTTTGGAGCCATGGGACCTAAAAATTTACATAGCACATCCATGATGAGCACCACATTCATACATAGTCCAATTACAGACAAATAAAGAAAAACAAAAAGAAACAAGAACCAAAAACTAAGAAAATAAAACATAGGAAAGGTGTCATGGAACCATATATAGATTTGCAGGTATGAGGCATGGGTATTACTCGTAGGATGACCTACGAGTTGTAAAATAGTGTCGTAGTACTAAGGTGCTTGAAAAGTAACATTCTGATCATAGATACGAGGCTCAAGTACAACTCATAGGTTGACCTATAAGTTGTCTCCTTGGCTCCTAGTAGGAAATAGAATACAACTCAGAACAAGGCTTGTCCGATGAGTCCCTCACTATAATTCATTGTAGGCACTACGAGTAAAAAAGTGGGTCTCATATGGTAAGTATTAAGGAACTATAGGTGACTGTTGCCTCCTACGAGGGGCCACTACAACTCGTAGAATGACCTACGACTCGTAGTGGGTCCTCATAGCAGAAAACAGAAGGTACCTGCGGTGCCTATATCCTTCCCACAAGAACCAAGGATCATTCAAGATAAAGTTAAATAGCATTGATGCAAAACACTATCATAATAACTCAAACATACAAGGAATCCCATCATCCGAACATGTCAACCGCAGATAAGAGTTAGCCCACAAAGATAAAACAATCCCCAAATTACATCCGAAATTTACCCAATGATACTAATCCCCAAACTCGCAATTATTACCACCAACTAACAATAAAAGGAGTTCAAAAGAATTCAAGACAAATATAGACAAGGGCATCATGAACAATAATATTACAAGAGTAAGAACTATTAACCCCAAACTTCTATTCCGCATGATTTCAACAATTGATCAACTACAATAATGCATTATTCTCACATGATCAATATATCAATCATCCTAACTAGCCAACAAGAACAATTATGCCATTCAAAATAATGCTAAGGGGTTAAACTTGACCAAACCCTAATTCCCATGCTTACACAATCATTTTTCATTGGATATACTCACTATGATTGCAAAATTCACATTCATTCAACAATATTCAAAGATCATACCATGAGTGTGCCAAATTTAACCAAGAAAACTTACCAAATGAGCAAATGAAGATCAACTAGATGCAACAAGATAAATGGGAGGAGTTGAAATCCCAGTGATGCTTTACCGGAAAAACTCGCTGGATTCCGGTGGGGATTGACAGAAATAGTAGAGAAAGGAGTTGGGAAAATTTTTGGAGGGGAGAAAAAATGTTCAAGAGAGGGAAATAAGGGGTCAGATCATAACAAACCAGGTCAACTTTAAGAATTCTACAGATGGGGTCTATGAGACCCCAACTACGAGTCGTAGTGCTTCCTACGATTCATAGATTATGGTCTCTTAGTAGACCTCAACACTTAGAGAAATTGGAATTCATACTTGGGTACTATGAACCCCACTTACGAGTCATAGGGGATTCTATGTATCGTAAGGTTGGCTCATAGTGTGTGTGCCAACTTTCAATCCTTACTGCTCCCTTCTGCAAGGTATTACTTACGAGTTTCCATGTGAACTATAACTAATAGGCCTGCTCATAGAGGCTGCTCCAATTGAAATATTCTTCAAATCTTCAGTTCTTTATTTATCTACTAACCAAACCTCAAAATATTCCAATTTTCAAAATAATATAACTAATACAGTGTGCTAAAACATCAAAACAAGCACCAAACCACTGCCTAACAATTCAAATATCCAAATTAAACTTAAAAACAAGACAAAAACATATAAGATACTTGGGTTGTCTCCCAAAAAGCGTCTTGTTTAAGGTCGTGACTTGATTTTGTCATCATCCATCATCAAAAGTCTTCAATGGCCCAAACCTCACTCTTGAACTCATCCAGATGTTTTATTGACTAGCAGATGTGAAACATAACTTCTGCATCATTGACCACGAACCAAAGTTGACCTAAATCCATATCCACCAAGGCTCTCCCGGTGGCCAAAAATGGTCTTCCCAATATAATGGGTACCTCAAAATTAACCTCACAGTCAAGGATCGCGAAGTACGCGGGAAGATAAATTTATCAACTTTTTCAAGCACATCAAGAAGTATCCCTTCCGGCTTATTTATGGTTTTATCTACCATGAGCAAGTGCATTATTGTTGGAGTAAGAGTGTCAAGGCCAAGATTTATGAGCACGGCAAGAGGAATTAGATTGATACTTGCTCCTAAGTAACAGAATGCTCTTGTGAATTCCACATCACCAATGGTACAAGGAATAGAGAATGCACTGGGATCCTCTCGCTTTTGGGCAAGGCATTTCGTCATAATGGCACTATATTGTTGGAGCTCTTGTGAAAGCTCTTGGCTCAATATGCGCTTATTTGTCACCAAATCCTTCATATACTTGGCATATCCGGGCATCTTTTCCAAAGCTTCTAGAAAGGGAATGATGATGGATAATTGCTTTAACACCATGCGAAGTGTTTGAATTTGTCATCCTCTACCTTTTTCTTAAGCCTTTAAGGGAAGGAGGGAGGAGGTCTTGGAATAATCTTAACTTTTCTTGCTTTTTCACTTCTTCTCTTTGCATCCCAACACTCTCCAAATCTTCTCCCTCAACCAAAACTTCGCCATCAATACCCTTCTCACAAGCTTCATCCTCAACTACCGGCATAGGGGGATCTATGGTGCTTTTACCACTCTTAGTCATGACCGCCATACAATGATCATCATTCTTTGGATTTTGAACTGTATTTCTTGGTAAGGTGCTCTTTTGGCGTTGGTTCAATTGCGAAGAAACTTGCCCAAATTGTTGTTCTAATTGTTTAATAGCCATTAATTGAGACTCTATCTTTTGGTTTATGCTGGAAATGTCCGATTTCATTCTTTTCAAGGTCTCATCTTGGTGGTCAGCTCTTTTCAACAACTTGTCAAACATCTCTTCAATCCTTGAAGTATTTATCCTGGCATCACGGTTATGGGACGGCACATAAGGACCACTTCTATAACTACCTCTTCTACCCCATTCGGCATCCAGCACTCTCTTCTTTTCATAATAACCACCTCGGTTGTCTCTATATGCACCTTGACAGTTGTAGTTCCAACCTTGATTCCCGAAACCTTGCCTCTAATAGTCCGAATTTGACCCTTGGGGGTTGTTTTGGAAACCAGCTGCTTGGGTATTCACAAAGTAAGCATCTTCATCAAAGAATGGTTCATCATACATTGGATCCTTAGGAGGTTGGTGAGTCACCGCTTGAACACTCGCTTGATTTTTCTTTAAAACCAAGTCCATGCTTGTGTAAAGTTGAGCAAGTTGTTGTATAATCTCCTCATTGACTTTAGCTTGCTCATTATTGGTATTGAACGCACAAGAAGTCCTCATAGCACCTCTTTCTCTTTGACCCATGCTCTATTGGTTTTCACCATTTGCTCCATCCTTTCGGCGATCAATGGAAAAGTTTGATCAAGAAACATGCCTCCCATAATTGTGTCAGCACAAGCTTGACTATTCTTGTCAAGTGCCCGATAGAAAAACTCAACCAAGGCATCATCAACAATCTTGTGGTCAAGAACCATTGGCAAATATTTGGTGAAGTTGTCCTATGTAATACTAATAGAGTCATCGGGCAATTGCTCAAAGTTGTTTATTTAGTCTTCGAGCTTAAGATTATTTGACCTTGGAAAATATCTTTTTATAAAAACTCTCTAAAGCTCTGCCCAACTTGTTATCATACCTTGAGGAAGCTCAATCTGCACTACTATTTAGTGAAAATAGGAACACCTGCAAACCAACTGCATTAAAAAAAAGATTTTGTATCCCCATGACACTTTTCCAAACAAAGACGATATTATGGAGATGACGATGGGGATCCTCTGAAGGTAATCCTGTTAACAAACCATGGTTTTGGAGCATTTGAATTAATCCACTCGACACCGAGAACTTAGCATCTGCCAGTAATAGTGGCAACGCTATAGCACCAGTAACGTTCATGGTCAATGGGTTCAGTAATATTGATTCCAACCATAAGTGTTTTCATTGAAATCTTTAAGTTGTGGCCTATTAACTCTTGGTAGTGGATTCTCTTCTCTTCTGATATCAACATTATTCACATTCATTTCTTCCTCAACCACAATATCTTCATTCACATGAGCCATTCGTCTAGTGATTTGATGGATCTCCAAGTTGATCGAAGCTAAGGGATTGCCCTGGCTATTTGTATTGGGCATATAACCTAGTATACCCTGCAAATAAAACTAAATAACAAAAACAAAAATAAAAGTAAAATACAAGAGAATCTCGATATTAACACTTGAACTAACTAATAGTGAAATCACGTCAAGAACCTAGTCGTACTCCCTGGCAACGGCGCCATAATTTTTTATGTTCACACTCCAATAACAAAGCTATCACAGTAAGCAATAAACCTAATCAAAGGTTAGGGTTCAAATCCACAAGGAATACAGGTATTGACTATATATTTTCACTATCAATCATTTCAAGCATTGATTACTAAAGTCTCTAAGATGGGGGAGGGGTTTTTGTGATTCAAGAACAAAACTAAAAATAAACACTACACTAATTATGCAGGAAGACAATCAAATTGAGTGAAAACTTAGAAATTGTATTCCTCATGATACGTTGACTCATTATCCTAGACAATATAACCCTAATTGGGAATTCGCATGTAAGATGGTAACTTAGGTTCTTCCAGCCCTCTTGTGAAGGTGAAGGTCAAATTTCACCATGGCGCTTGGTCGAAAACTATGGTGTGCCAACTAATTGTTATCCATTGTCCCATTCAACCTCCCCTTGGTCAGGTTAGGGTGACCAACAAGTCATAATCAGGGTCTCATAGTCAGCACTTGACATTTTAGACTTGATTATTACGACCCACTATTACGAGTCGTTGCTTGGGCTACGACTCATATACTCCTCTCGTAGTCTAGGCCTTCAGTTCTTGGTCCAAAATTTCATATCATGTTTCCTGGCTACGATCCCACCTATACGAGTCGTAGTAAGGCCTATGACTCATAGAGTGGCCTTGTAAGGCTGACTTCCACTTAGTAGATTCTTAATTTTGCTCACTGTTTCTTGCTACGAGAGCACCTTACTACTTGTAGCTGGGGCTACGACTCATAGGATGGCTTGTTGTCTTGTACTTTAGAAAAATCAGCTATTTTCTCCCAAAATTATGCCAACCTATCTTTTCTACAATAACAACATAAAAATAAATAAAAACCATAAAAAGTCGCATTAAGAACTTGTAAAATCCCTTATTTTAGGCACCAAATGTGTTGTGTTTTGACAGAACATCACCTTTTGGGAGGAACACCAGGAAACTCATCGGGAAATATATCAAGAAACTCATTGACCACTGGAACTGACTCAATAGGAAGGACATTGGATCCAACATCCCTAACCCTCACAAGATGATAAAGGCAACCTTTAGAAATCAACTTTTGGGCTTTAAGATAAGAAATGAATCTATCTTTGACCACCACATCACGACTTTCCCACTCAAGGACGGGCTCGTTAGGAAATTGGAATTGTACCTTATGGTTTCTACAATCAGTGGAAGCATAATATGCATGTAACCAATTTATCCCAAGAATGATATCAAAATCCACCATATCTAATGCAACAAAATCATAAGGCAAGACATTATGCAATATGAACATGAGACAATTTCTATAGACTTTTTTATCAACAATGGACTCACCAGGGGGGTAGATACTTCATACAGTTCACTTAACAATTCGGGACTCACATGAAGCTTTTTGCCAACAAAAGGAGTAATGAAAGAAAAAGTGGAACCCAAATCTATCATTGCATACACATCAAAATAAAACACCTTTAACATACCGGTGACGACATCGAGCACCTCATCCACTCCTTGACATCCTTGAAGAGCATAGAATCTATTTTTGCCTTGGAGCACCCCCTTGTGTGCCTCCTTTTGACCTTGTACCCCCATTAGCACCTTGGCATTGTGGACGACTATCTCTACCTTTTTGTTGAGCATAAAGACAATCAATAAACTTATGACCCATTTCACCACAACCAGAACAAGCATTAGAATTTTGCAAACATGGGCCACCATGGTTTCTCCCGCACGTTTGGCACTTAGGATGAGTCATCCCACTATATTTGGAATCTTGAATTATCATTAGCAAATCTCTATTAGGAGTATTGGAAGACCCTTGGTCTTGGAACTTGTGGCCTTGAGAAAACCAGCCATCCTTGGAACCTTGGAAACCACCTTCAAAACGAGCCCTATTGGACTCACCACTTCTTATTTTTCTAAGCTTTTCCCCCTCTAGTTGCTTGGCATAAGTCATGAGCCGAGACAAATCCATATCATTCACTAGCATGACGGTACGAGACTCCTTATTAACCAAGTCAGACACTCCCGACATAAATTTGTTCATTCTAGCTCTAGGATCGCCACCAAATATGGAGCATACTTGGAAAGCTTGTTGAACTTGAGGGCATACTCCCTAAAACTCATGAAACCATAATAAAGGTTCATAAACTCTATCATCTTAGCCTCTTTTAGCTCGATGAGGAAGAACTGGTTGAGGAATGTGGCTTTGAACTCCTTCCAAGGAATAGCATCATCATCTCTCCTCTTCAATTTCAATTGGGTGAACCAAATTTGGGCCCACCTTTGAGTTTATAGGCCACTAACTCCATTTTCTCTTCTGAATTGGCCTCATAATAGATAGTACCTTATACACCTCATTGATAAACTCTTGGGAATCCTCTTCTGGATTGGATTCATAGAACTTTAGTGGGTTCATTCTTGTGAAATCCCTCAACCTTGAGGCCGGAGTGAGAGCATGAGGGGCTTGGGCCCCTTGGTTCATTTGGTTGGTCATAACACAGGCCAACATTGTTATAGCATCTTGGAACGCTTCTTGGGCTACCCCTCCCCTTTGAAGAGCTTAAGGACCAGGAGGGGCCGGTTGCTTCTCGGGAGTACGGGCTCTCCTTAGTCCTCCCCTTGGAATTGGCATGATCTAGAAGGAAAAAAGAGCATTCATTAGGGTAAAAGTCTTATAGTTACACCTAAAGTACGATATAGACCATGAAGAAGTGAAACATTTCTGAAAACACCTCATAGCCTCCTATTGAAAGTTGTGGTGCGCTTCACAACCATGAATAAGACTCTAATTAATGCGGTGTGTTGGATTTCTGAGTACCATTAACAACCTAGTGCTCTAATACCAAGTTTGTCACGACCCAAGCCTAGGGCCTACACGTGACACAGTTAATGGGAACCCGAAGGGACCCCAAACAAGCCTCTAGCATATCAATTACACACCATTGGTCGCAGAAGCAAAATAAGTAACAACAAGAGAGATAATAAAAGTGAAGCAGGACTAAGAGAAGTCTTTGATAATCATAAAAGCGTATAAGAGTCAAGCTCATAGTATAAGTACATCATAATGTCCAGTAACACCTCTAACTTAGAATGGAGCGGGGGACAAGACACTTTTCAGGTTCACCCTCACAATAAAAAGTGTTCAACATAATGAAGTCTTAAAATAACAAGAGTAATATGGATAGTTTCCTTGCACTTGAGGGCTCTCTAATACTTATCTATGAAGTATCGAACTAGCCACGTGGAGGATGATCAAACGGAGCTCCAGTCCCAACATGGTATTATCATGTAGGCATAGATTATGCATTAGTACATTTAAATTTAATAAGTATGTGGGATACAATGCAACAGGACATAAGCCAATGTAGTCAAAATACATAATCATAAACAGTGGAGATATATAATATCAATATGGCATGCATGGTCAATGCTCATAATGAAATATGCTTGTAAATCATTAATCTTGTACAATATATATATCATACATATGTGGGAAGTGACCTCAACTGACATAGACCAAGCAGCTACAACTTGGATTCCGATGCCGGACAACCCCTCGATTTAGGTAACCAGGCATGATGCCCCCCGGCGAAGTGTGGTCTACTTGCCAAGGCAAACCAAACATGATAATATGAACTAGATGGATCCACTAGTATAGCAAGGATAATATTCATAATCCTATGGTGGCACATAGTTTAGAGACTAAAGACATTATATAAGGATCCCTTTAATCGAGCCCCCATCTTATGCCTCAAACGGTACTAAGTCAAATCCCATGGAATACTTGAAATAAGTATACATTAATCATAACAAGAATAGCTTGTAATAACATGACTTGAGTATCTCACAAACATGTTTGACCTCTAATAGTGAGCTTAACTTGAACATGAGAGTAGATAATAATAATACATGAACCCTTGCTTTAACATGAATGGCTCAGAAGAGGTAAAATTCTTGAAATAGGACTTAACTTGATACTTCTAAAATTATAGATATTTTTAATGAATTAAATACATGCTTGAAAGCCCTTTATCATCAAATAGTCACTTGACTTGTAAATCATATAATGGATTATCAATAACTTGAGAATTCTTGTCATGTCATTTTATCAAACACGTGGTGGATTCATGATACTTATTCAAAATCATGCAAATCAAGAGTGAAATGAGATGCGTAAACTCAATACAAATCGACCCACCAAAATGTAGTAAAACCCTCATGTAGGGTACCTTGAAAGGCATTACAAAAACTCATGATAGTTCATGATTTCATAGCTCAAAACATGCATAATATCAATGAAAAAATCAATTCATGAAATAATCTTGGAAATAGATGGTCAAGCATAGTCAATCAATGCTTCATAAAAATCCCAACATAATATTAATATATATATATATATATATATATTCATAATCCATAATAAGAGACACACATAGGTAATACAATTTGAAAACATGCAATTTTCATAAAAAGGAAGCTTGGGTTCCATGGGTGAAAGGACCCAATGGATGAAATCCACATACTTTAAACCTTGAATTCTTTGAGGTGAACTTAAAATACTCTTAGAGCTTGAAATGAGTCCTTGAGTCCCAAATTGAGCTTGAATTTCTTAGATTTGAATGAGAGAATTTGATAGAGTCTTAGAGGGGTCTAAGAGAAGGTTTTGTGAGTTATAGAGTTGAAAAAAAAATTTAAGTATGGGTGATTTCACTTTTAAGTGGGCATGGAGCTATGACTCCAATACCCTTGGAAGAAACAGAAAAACCAAGGAAAATAATATACTAGTCTGCGCCCCTGGCACGTCGCGGTCCAGACGGGGACTTGGGATTACAAAGTGGCGCGCCCCATGGGTGTCACGCCCTGGGCGCAGATAGCCACTAGAAATCAAAAATTTCACTACGGGTCTTCTAAAATCCGAGTTACACCCATTTCCCATTCAAGTTTTTCCCCTGATCGAGAATATGAAGTCAAATTTTTGAAATCACATACGGATTTTGTGATATGAAAAAATTATGATTATGGGGCATTTCAAAGCACATGTGGGGCGTTTCATTTTACTTCTTTGATCCATTTCTTTTTTTATTTTTTTACTTAATACTACGACAATTAGACATACTATAATAGGATGTCCAATTTTTCCAAAGTGATAACACAAGTCTTCACTTTTAGTTGTTTCTTATGATATCTTAGGCATGTAGTTACACTATCAGTTCTGCTGTTGAAAATATTAAATTTTAGATGATTTAGTCTATCGACTAACTCTTTCAAGATTCATTTTCATCCTTTATATATTGATACTTATTTTCTAGACAATGAAGTATTCATCCCTACTTCTTTTTAAATTTGATCAACTTTTAGTTGGTAATCACTTATTATTGATTTCTATTTTCAGTTATAACAAATTTTAAGACTTCAGACTTAAGAGTATAGTTGAACAACATGTCTCATCATAAAATAGTTTTTTTTCATTTGTGACGTTGCTTGTTTCAAGATCTAGGTGAATTCATATTTTAGATAAGTAAAAGCATTAATGAACTAATTCCTATTAGTGATCAAGTCAAATAAGTCATCAATTAAAGAAAGCATTAAGGAGATGAATCTTTTGTTTGACAAAAAAAGATAAAGTTATAATTATAGTTACATTTATGTTAATAAATTATTCTTCTTTATTAGAGATTGAGTCTCTTATTTTCATCAATGTAGTTTCATCAACTTAATCATTGTCTAATTCTTCATCTAAGTTGGCCCTCAGACGACCATCTTAGGCATTAAGGATCCCTTCTTTTTGGTGCCCTGATTATGTTCTTTCGAGTTTACTTCCTTTTCTATTCTCTCATTTTTCAATTTGATTTACATTAGAGGGAAGTCTTTGATCATGTGATCTTTCTTCTTATTTGAAATATCTCACTTATTTAAAATATCACTCTTAATCTGCTCGAAAAAAAATTCTTTTTCTTGATACCTTTTTTTTTTTACCCCTTTAATTTATTCAAAACTTTTTGGTGTTTTTGGTAATAAAAATTTTATAATCAGTAAGACGACAACCATCACTATCACATACTTTTAGAGCTAGCGATTTTTCTATATTGCCTTCATCCTTATTGAAGTTTCCATACTTATCTCCTAAATTTTTAATTTCCTACCAATTATACTAGAGACATAGTTGTTATATATTTTTCTTTTTGAATGGAAGGCACCTTGGTGTCCCAAAATTTTAATAGAGTTCTTAAGACTTTATCTATCAAATCCTTAGTGGTGAAGGCTTTTTCTAGAGATATCGGTTCATTAATAATTGAGGTAGTTTGGTGATCATGTCTTGCATTGATTCACCATTCTTAATTTTGAAGGCTTCATATTCTGTAGACAACATAGCGGCTATGGACCTTTTCACTTCACTTTTTACTTCATGAGCATTAATTAAATAATGCATCCTAAATTTGATTTTTCATATTACAACTAAAGATTCAGTTGTACTTGTTTGGTCCTAATCCACACATAAATATGTTCTTAGCCTTGGAATTCGTCTTGAGAGAAATGATATTTTTTGGCATAAATCCATTCCTTATATTCTTATCATTGTTGCCCTTATCATGCTATCCTCGTTGAAATCTTAGATCCATTAGTAACGATATCCCATAACAGTAATGATCTTCTAAGTTATTTCTGTGATAATGCCTTCTTTTCATTGTGTAGAACATTTTCATAGAGATCCCAAGCCATTTATGACGTACTGACACTAACAGTTTGGTTGCATAGCCATTTTGAATTTTGTGAAGATTTTTGTGTTTTAAAACTTGAAAATTTAACTTCAGTTAGAACATAGTTACATGGCCTTATAATGAAATTTTGACAGTTTTATCAACTCTAGAATATTAACTTTGATCTAGAAAAACCTTTCACTTGATTTTTAAGGTTTCTAAACTAATCTTGATGTACTTCATAAATTTTTGCTAAAATGGCCTGTGGAAATATGATTCATATTCAATTGAAATGACCTCCATTAAAAATTTTAACTGCATTGTTAAGTCTATAATTCTAAATTTATGGGGTGGCATGTTTTATCTACGTGCACATGATTTCAAACGAATTTCAAATATTCCATTAGAGATTTTAAACTTGGTTAAAAATAATAGGTGAAATGAATCAGATAGTTCATACTAATGGCCTTAGTGTTTGTGGGCCCTAGGGATCATGCTCACTAGATCTTATCATTTTGGCATATGCAATCGCGCCTCTAGTCGCATTCGTGAGGACCTATCATCAAGGCCTCTATATTCATGGTGGACTCTATTTGGGTGTGTTGCGATCGGGGGATATGGACTTTGTGAACGCGATGCATAATGTTGGTCTTTTAAATATGACCAGTCCCACAATAGCATGGACCCCAGCTCAATTTTTTTGTGATTTCTCAAGTTTCAAACCTCTATTTGAGGTGATTTCAGAACCTAAATGTCTGTATTGCTCGTGGTTACATGATGTATATTTTGGAGGTTTGTGAGGGGTACTATTTAGAGGTAATTTTAGCTTTGAATGGCTACTAGCTTTTATTTTTCTTAGTTTTAATGGTGTGAATTATGTATGTTTAATTTTGGGCTATTTTGAGCTTCGAATTGCATCCTATTTAGGATACAAGTTTGGGGAGCTAATTTGAATCCTTTTGTGATTTAATTCTGAGTTTTTCAATGTGGATCCCATATTCATGATTTGGATTCCAATTTTTGTTTGTCTTTATTTTGTAAGTTTTTCTATCCAAATAACTATATTGATATTGTAGTTCTATTTTTGATAGTGTAGCAGTATTTAGTCATTCAGAAGGAAAGACTTTTACTTTCTAATTTAGAAAGCATGCGGTTTGCATTTAGGTGGGCTAAGGTTTCCCATTCCTTAGAGTGAGCTTGATTATGTAAATGTATGTTGATTTGAATGAATTTAGGATTGGTAGCATATTGATCATGTTAAATTTATTAGAATTCATATTTTAGGCTATTTTGAGTACCTTGAGTATTACTAGTATATTAATTTTTACTATTGATCATCCTTAACTTATGGTGTGTATAATATTTGATATTTGTGCTTGATTATAGGATGTTTATCCTTAGTATAGGCTCAGGCTAGTTTTTATCAAGACTTGTATATTTTGGAGCTGATATGTATTAGTTTTTTTCAACATTATATTAGATAGCTTAGCTCCCTGTACACTGATATAGATGACTTAGGTTTGATAGAGATGAGCCTTAACTAGGTAGTAATCGAACTTCGATGGCCTTTCATCCATAATCCCAAAATCCTAATAGCCCTAGTGTTTAAAATTGCATTTTTTGGCCCGTTCAACAATTTGATTGGATTCGCTTTGAACTTGGAGCGATTTTGGATTTTCAAAGAAAGTGGATTGTAACCTACAGTGATCTTATGATTGTAGCTTTACTTTGATTTATCTATATCTCTATCGAATTACTATTGGAGATTTTATTCAGAGTTCGAGGTTCAGGCTCTGTACTTCTTGATTCTGATGAGTCAATATACAAAGCCCAAAATCCATTGCTATTACTACTATTGAGGAGGCTTCATCCATGGTTCAAGGTTCGGTCTCTGTGCCATCCTTTGTAAAGCCCGATTCTATTGATATTACTACTACTAAGGAGGCTTTATTGATGGTTCGAGGTCCGAATCTATGCCATTTCTTGCAAAGCTCAAAATTCTTGATACTTTCAAGAGATTCTATTTGGTCTAACCACGCTTCATCACTCTTAGTATAGTTATTTGTACACTTATTGGGCTTATGGGGGTCCATTCACATTCTTACGATTGTGCCTCCTAAGCTTATGGGGACTCAATTAGGTTTTAGTTAGTTGTCTTAGTTCTTGCTTTTTCTTTTTACACTCATATGATTTCCGTTAGTACTTTTTGTTCTTGGCCTCTATCAGTGTTAGATTCTAGCACTTTAAATTACTTTACTTTTTCTGCTCAGATGCCCTATGGTACCTACTAGGTACCTATTATTTTGGTATAATTACTGCACTTTATATCTATTTTCGTGTGATAGGTTCGAGCACCAGTCACCATCTTTGATATTCGATCTTATAACAGCCTGTTTTGGAAGGGGGGATGAACACATGACATCTTATGTCGTTGTTTTTTTTTTTTTTCTGTATTCTATATATTTTGTGGCTTGTAGGTTGTTGTCTGAGATTAGTTTATTTGTATGTGTATATTTTTAATCTACTGTTGGGACTTGTACTCTTTATTAATGGTTCTATACTTTATTATATGTATATATTTCAACTTGGATAATTAGTACTTTTTTTTTGTACTATATGTTTTTATTTTTTTAAAAAATTAGGGTCATGAAGAAGATGTATATTTTGGCTTTAATAAATTATGGGAAAACTAAAAAAAAAACTTTTAGAAAAATCTAAAGTTACAACAATACATATATTTTGAAAATAGAAAAAAATTCTGCACATACTTATATT
Source organism: Solanum clarkiae (assembly GCA_011800125.2). NCBI lineage: Eukaryota > Viridiplantae > Streptophyta > Magnoliopsida > Solanales > Solanaceae > Solanum > Solanum clarkiae. The sequence continues at coordinate 6,346,152 of JAABOM020000101.1, forward strand.
TTATTTATATAAAAAAATTAACCTTTTAAGGATCAAAGTGCTTCATCAATACCAATTTAGTTTTTTTTAATTTTTTTATTTAATGAATCTGAATAGTTTTCATTATTTTTACTATAACATTAATAAAATAAAAATATACTCTTTGAATAAATTAAAAACTTACATTTTCATTAACTTTATATTCAAAAAAATTATTTTTTTTTTAGATTTTTCTTCATAATTTATCTAAGCCAAGACAATATACATGCTTCATGATCCAAAAAGAAAACAAAAAGAAATCTACAATAAATAGAAAAACTATAAGTTTAATTTTAAATTTATAAAGATTTTTTCATGTAATATATCTAAGTCAAACAAAAAATCTTTCTTCATGACCCCAAGCCAAAACAAAAAGAAAAAACTACTTTAAAAAAAAATTGTGGATCTTGAAGAGGTATTTTATCTTGATTTGAATAAATTATGAAAAATCTAACAGAGATGGAGTTTTTGTTTCATTCCATATAAAAGAAAATAACACGTAATAAATTTTTTTAAAAAATAAAAGGGATTATTAGTTTTAAGGGGATAAGTTAACCAAAAAACATGAAGGGAAGGGTATTTTTAGATCAAAAGATTAGTGGAATGGTATTTGTAGACCAAAAAACGGATGAAGGATATTTATAGACATTTTCCTGTATAATTCGAAGGTATTTTGGCCCTTTTCGTATCTTTTAACCTATTATTTCAAATTTAACTGGTCAAATAAAGGTTATAGTCCGTAAATACTAATAACACTAATAAAGCTCAACTCAAAATCAAATAAATATTAATACTAACCAAGAAAATTTATTCAACGCTAAGAATGATAATAGTGTTGAATATTTATTCTTTCGTTTTACATCGGTCTAGACAATCAAAATACATAACATAATTTTCAATTTTCTTTTTTTAGTGTTTAGTTAGATAATTAATATTTATTAGTTCAAATTATGACCATTTTCATTATGACATATTTATTTGTAATATTTATTTTATCTAATTTTATTATTGCTTTTTGTTAGAATATTATGATATCATCACTTATATTATATTTTTGTGTTATTTTCTTAAAAAACACCTTAGATAGTTATCTTTTAGTAGGATTACAGAAATTTATAAAGCACAAATTAATCATATTTTTGTATGAATACACCGTGGAAGAAACCCAAAAACTCAAAAAAGATTGAGGTTGAAAACTCAAGTTTTATTAATTTATTTTGATTTATAAATTTAAAACTTCAATAAAAATAATTTTGTTTGGTATTTGAAAATTCAAACCAAACTTAGTCCGTGGACACCCGTATCCATTAATATCACCTTGATATAACTTCCTTTGCTCTAAGAAACGGTTGAGAAAAGAAAAGAGCTCGAATCAGGCATAATTATAATAATACTTCCTCCGTCCAATGTTACTTGGTCCCTGTTGACTAGGCACAGGGATTAAAAAATAATAAATGATGGTATAATTTTACTTACCCTTTAAATATAATAAATACGATATCTTAAAAAATATAATAGAGAAATGAATATACTTAATGACAAGGGTAAATTAGGAACTAAGTATAAAATTATCTCTTAATTTCATAAAGAAGACAAGTATTATTGAACATTCTAAAATAGTATAAAAAATAAGTAAAAACGGACGGAGGGAATAGTATTATATTAGTAAGAGAAGACAATATTGTTTGTATCAGAGAAATGAGAATATGACCTTCCTGGTCTCAAAAGTTTCTTTTTGAATTTTTTTTTTTTTAAAAAAAAGAGCAAAGAAAACATGACATTTATTCCTTATAATAATACATATGATAAATTCAAAATTAATTTGTAGAGTGTCAAGGTAACTAAGGTAGGTAGGTGCATTTCTTGAGCATAAAACTTGAGTAGAGGAAACCTAAGAAGGGAGTCAACCAGCATTCATACTTCATTCCTTTCTTTGAACATTCTTTCTTTCAACTAATCTTTTCTATTGCTCCAAAGTTGAGATCCCTTTCTCCTAAATACGTACAATCTCTTCAACTCCAAACATATATATAAATCCCTCCCACAATCAATAGAATTAATGCATGAGCGCCATATATCTTCTCTACTACACTATACAATGAATTATTTTCAGAAGGTTTTTTTGTTGTGGATTTTGTTGGTAATTAGATTGGAAAAATGTTTCATTGCGGAGGGTCTAGGCGTGAATTGGGGGACGCGGGCGAGTCATCCACTTCCACCGGATATCGTGGTGAAGCTTTTGAAAGACAACGGATTCAACAAAGTGAAATTGTTCGAAGCGGATCCAGGAGTGCTCAAGGCGTTGGGCAGATCAGGTGTTCAAGTTATGGTTGGGATACCTAATGACATGTTGGCACCATTGTCCGCTAGTGTTCGTGCAGCTGAGCAGTGGGTGCAACAGAATGTTTCCTCCTTTATTTCCAAGAATGGCGTTGATATCAGGTTTGTTATTTTGCTTACCATAAATCCAGATTTATTTGGTTGGTTTTTCCATCTCCAGCCGGCTAGAATTTTCACTAACACGTCCAAAAGATGAGAAGGAAAGGAAGATGCGACACATTTTCTGATAGGGTAGTCTAGACTTGAAACTTAATACGGCCAAATAGTTATATTTTACATAATTACACATATAATATCGGATATGTGATCTGGAGAGGAGGAGAGAGGCGAGCGAGATCGAGTGAGGAAGCAGAGAGGCGAACTGTATATGCATAGTTATCAAATTATATGTGTATATCTAACAATAATTATATATGTATATATATTTGTATATCTAGCAAGCGAGATTGAGAGGAGGGAGGAGAGAGGCGAGTGAGACGAGCGAGGGAGGATAAAGGTGAACGAGAATGGAGAGAGATGAATTGTATATGTATATTTGTTAAATTGGCTATGTATATTTGTAAAAATAATTGTATATATGCGATTGATATACATTTATAATTGATTGTAGAGAGAGGAGAGAGGCGAGAGAGAAAGAGAGAAGAGAGAAAATAGTACAAAATCTTTTCTATAGTTATAAATTATAATTTTTTTAAGTTATAATTGTATAATGTAAATACATATCATATGTTAGTCTAATTATGTTATTTTTTCTGTTAAGTATGCCTAACTACCTATTTATTTGCTTGAAAATGAAGCGTTGTCATTGTGGACACAATTCTCCCTCTCTAGCATTCTAGCATTCTTCGCAATCTTCTTTCTTAAATATTAAAAAAAAGAAGAAGAAGAAATTAAATAGATTGTGTTCTTCAAGCATAAAGATAGATGACTTGCAAACAGAAGAAGAGAATACATATGTTCTTCTATATATATCTTCAATAATATTATTTCAGCAGAACGTACGTGAGCTTACTTATAAATTAAGGTTGGAGTATGGAATTAATTGATCTGTTCAAGGTGATGTCCTGTTAGGTGATGATGCGTGTCTTTCTTTCTGACATGTGGATATATAGGATGTCATCAAATTAACTCACTCTACCTTCAAAATAATATGGATATATCATATATACGTAAACTGGAAAATCTTTTTTTTTTTTCTTTTTAACTGGTTATGAGATGATTTATAAAATTCATGTGTCCTATTGCCATAAGATTTGAGCAATATATAGTGAAAAATATTTTGTGTAATTAAATATAATCAAAGGCACTATATTATTTATTTCTCTCTATGTAATTAAATATAATCAAATGCACTATATTATTTATTTCTCATTATCCCTATTTATATAATATTTTCATTTTTATGAGTCAGTAACAAAAGTATGGAACACTTTTTTATTTGATAAATATTTAATAACACTATCAATATTTTACTTATGTTAAATTATATTTATTTGGTAAAAATCCACAAAAAAGTAATTTTTTTATGCAAAATTCATTTATTTTAAGTATGATTTGGAATATTGTTAAAAAAAAATTATATTTTTGAATTTCATGCTCAATCAAATTACATTAAATAAATTAGGATAACAGAATACCTATTTATCAAAAATATCAATAAAAATAAGAATTTAAGCAGTGTGTATCGACTAGGTAAAAATATATAGAGTTATATGATTAAGTCAACTAAAAAGGTACTACACATAATTTTACTATATAGTATTTTATTTGTCCATTTTTACTTGTTTCTTATTGACATAACACATAGATTAGTAAATAATAGGTATAACTTTATTAAAATACCATTTGAATATAATAAATACAATAACTTAAAAAATATAATAGGGAAATAGTATAATTAATGATAAGAGTAAATTAGGAATCAAGTGTAAAATTATTTCTTGATTTCATAAATTATACAAGTATTATTGGACATCCCAAAATGGATAAGTAAAGATAGACGGAGTGAGTAGTACTTATTAATTACTTTCTTCGTTCCATTTTAATTGTCATGATAAGATTTGATACAATCCTTATGAAAAAGTTAATTAGAAGGATTGTTTGACTAATACTCCTTTTATTCACTTTTAGTTGTCAAAATTTTAGCTTGGCAAAAAAAATTATTGATAAAATAAATTTATCATTTTATCCCTATTACTTGTTAGAACCCCATATATATTTACTCATAAAAACATTAACTCAAAGACAATAAATTAACATAATAAGAAAAGAAAAATTGTCCTATCTTTATTTGTCTAAAATGAGAAGGAAAAGTGAAAACTAAAGGTCAACAGAAAAAGTATACTCTTTATAAATAATTAAATTTTAAGCAGATATGGGATTGTTTACTTTAATTCTTTGAGGATTAAGCAGTTACGAAATTGTTTACTTTCTTTCTGACGAAATTGTTTACGGGTCAGATATGTTGCGGTGGGAAATGAACCTTTTCTGAAAGCCTACAAAGACATGTTCCTCAACACAACATATCCGGCCCTCCAAAATGTGCAAGCAGCTCTTATCAAAGCAGGCCTAGGTCGACAAGTGAAGGTCACGGTTCCGATTAATGCTGATGTGTATCAGTCAGACAGTGGAGTCCCCTCGGGCGGAAATTTTAGACCAGACATTCATGGTCTGATGATGAACATCGTCAAGTTCCTAAGTGACAACCGGGGTCCTCTCACCATTAACATCTACCCCTTCCTTAGCCTCTATGCAGATCCTCATTTCCCAATTGATTTCGCCTTCTTCTCGGGAACTTCATCGCCTGTTGTCGATGGTTCCGTCTCATACACTAATGTTTTCGAAGCTAACTATGATACTCTGGTTTGGGCTCTCGAGAAAAATGGTTTCGGCTCATTGCCTATAATCGTAGGAGAGATCGGTTGGCCCACCGATGGCGATTCCAATGCCAACATTGAGTATGCTAGGAAATTCAATCAAGGTCTACTAGACCGAATCAGTCGGGGCATAGGTACCCCAAAGCGACCCACACCGCCAGACATTTACCTTTTTGGGCTTGTGGATGAAGACGCCAAGAGCATCGAACCGGGTAATTTCGAGCGACATTGGGGCATTTTTTACTATGATGGAGCCATCAAGTACCAACTCAATTTAGGTAACAACCGAAGCTTGACAGCGGCGAAAGGCGTTCGGTACTTAGCGAGGAAATGGTGTGTGATGGCCCCAGATGCTAATGTTATGGACCCCAACTTGCCAGACAGCATCAACTATGCTTGTAGCTATGCAGATTGCACTAGCCTTGGATATGGTTCTTCCTGCGGTGGACTGGACGTTAAGGCCAATGCTTCCTATGCCTTTAATATGTACTATCAAACTATGAATCAACAAAAGGGGTCGTGCGAAAGGTTTCACAATTTGTCGGTTATTACAACAATTGATCCATCTCCTTCGTCTTCTAATTTTGGACGCACCTCCTCTAATTGTCCATTTGAGATCATGATTGATGTGGGAAGGCACGAGACGAAGGTAAATCCAGGAACGTCCTCAGCTACAAAGATTAAACTTTTTTCTCTTGCTTTATTTGTGCTAGGATTCATGTTGCACTATTAATACATGCTTCACTGCCTTAGCACTAAAAGCTACATGTACGTAATGTGATCTCTTGTTCATTTCTAAACGCAATAATATCTCCAGTTGACGTAATTCATCGTCACATTTATATAGGAGTATTATTTACTTACCATCTACAACACTAACACCAAATAATACTTTGCTCTAAAATTTGGTGTTTTCGAGTTTCAACCCAACATCTAATTCTACGTCATCTTAGTGTTATTTATCACATTAATTCATTTTTTAAAATATTTTAATATTATTTTATTATATATAAAAACTTTTACTTAAATATTATATAAATTGTATGTTTTAATTAAATCTCTTGTATATTTTATTATTTTTT
>JAABOM020000101.1:6352567-6374752 GCA_011800125.2 Solanum clarkiae
AAGCATACCCTCACTTACTTTTCAACAAAGAAACAAGATATTTTGTATAAAAAAAATTTAAAAAAAAATCGTACTATTATCTATTTGCTAAAAAACTAAAATTATAAAATAATTAAAAATTTTCACCTATAAATAAATAAAAGATTATTGTATTTGTCTATTAATCTTTCTCCACATGGTGAAATACACATTTCTAAATATGTACAATGATATTTTTATTAATTTTATAGTATATACACATTTCTAAATTATAAAATAATTAAAAAAATTTCACCTATAAATTAATAAAAATATCATTATACTTGTCTATTAATCTTTCTCCACATGGTAAAATATTATGCACATTTCTACTAAATATCTAGGTCTGGTACTTTCCCCTCACAAGTATATATAGGACCTCATTTCATCTTCTTGTAGGGAAAAGTGTTGTCTCAACATTGCTTAGTGGTTCTTTCAATTTCAAGTAAGTTTTCCATTACTCTCTTTGTTCTTATCTGATATTTATTTGAAGTCTGGCTTGTTCATATTTATTGACCTTATTGTGATAAATTTTATGTGTTGTATGTGGTTGATGTGATTCCATTGTGATTTTTCATGCTTTTAAGGATGTCATTACTTTTAATGTTTCTTAGCAACTGGTGATAACTTTTGAGTGATTGTAGAAACATTTGGAAGTCTACAGAATATTAGAAATGTTTTATGTATCGTATGCACTTTTCGTTAGGCTTGAAAGTCCAAAATTTCCTTTATTAAGGAGAAAAACTTTTAAATGATCTAAGCAACTAAAAGAGATTTGAAATGGGGAAAATCATTTTGAACAAGTAACCTATCAGGATTTTTTTTCATGTAAATGTCAACGATAACAAATTTTTATTCATTTTGAGATCAAGCACACTTGGAAAACATATTGAAGCAAATGCAAAACACATCTTAATTAATAACCTAATATCTCAGAATGAATAAAGATTTGTTATCGTTAACATTTACTTAAGAATGAATGAAAAAAATCTTGATAGGTTACTTGTTCAAAATGGTCTTCCCTCATTTGAAGTCTTTTGTAGTTGCTTAGATCAGTTAAAAGTTTTTCTCCTTAATAAAGGAAATCTTGGACTTTCAAGCCCAATGAAAAGTGCATACGACACATAAAGCATTTCTAATGTTTTGTGGACTTTCAAATGTTTCTACAATCACTCAAAAACATCACCAGTTACTAAGAAACATTAAAAGTAATGACATCCTTAAAAGCATGAAAAATCACAATAGAAGCAAATCAACCACATACAATATATAAAATTTATCATAATAAGGTCACCAAATATAAACAAGCTAGACTTCAAATAAATATCAGGTAAGAAACAAGAGAGTAATGAAAAACTTACATGAAATTGAAAGAATCACTAAGCAATGTTGAGACAATACTTTTTTCTGCAAGAAGATGAAATGAGGACCTATTTATAGTTGTCAGGGGAAAGTATCAGACCTAGATATTTAGTAGAAATGTGTATAATATTTCATCATGTGGAGAAAGATTAATAGACAAGTACAATGATATTTTTATTTATGTATAGGTGACAATTTTTAATTATTTTATAGTTAAGAAATGTGTATAATATTTCACCATGTAAAGAAAGACCAATAGACAAGTACAATGACATTTTTATTTATTTATTATAGGTGAAATTTTTTAATTATCTTATATTTTTTTTTTGGCAAAGAGACAATAGTACAAAATATTTTTTTTTAATTTTTTATATAAAATATCTTGTTTCTTTGTTTAAAAGTAAGTGAAGGGCATGCTTTGACAATTTTACCCTTATTATATATGATAGAAAATGTGTGTGTGTGTGTGTGTGTGTATGTATGTGTGTGTGTGTACTATCCTAATTTTACAATTTACATGATTTAAAATAATTGATCGGGACGATAGAATAAAATCACAGCTGAAATAGTTGGAAAAATATCTTATTAATGGTAATATTATAAAATTATAGTCAAAGCAGTTAAAGAAATATAATCAAGTAGCTGAAGCAAATACGTCAATAAGAAGCTATCAAAAAAAAAGATTTCATTAAAAAGTCCACGAAATATTTTTATAGGTCCTATATGATTAAAAGAGTAAAAGTAGATAGCTCAAACAACTAAATCGGAGGAGAGTTTCCTGCTTTAGCGAATTCTGATTGATTTGGTATTAAAGGATTGATCGGGGCGATATAGTAAAATCACAGTTAAAAACAGTCTTATTAGTAGTAATATTGTAAAATTATAGTTGAAGCAGCTAAAGAAATATAATCAAACAGCTGAAGTAGACGCATCAATAAACAACTATCATAAAAAGATTTAATTAAAAAGTCTAGGAAATATTTTTATAGGCCCTATACGATAAAGGAGCAAAAGCAGGCAACTCAAGCAGACAAGACGACAAGGCGTTGTCTACTTTGGAAGGTTGTGATTGGTGGAACCACTGATTGGTGTAGTTAAAGAAATATAATTAAGCAACTAAAGCATACATGTCAATAAACATCTATCATAACAGGATTTACTTAAAAAGTCCACGAAATAAATTTTATAGGTCCTACATGATAAAGAGTAGATGCAGACATCTCAAATAGGGAGATCGGCGGAGAGCTGCCTACTTTGGTGAATTCTGATTGGCTTGGTAGTAAAGGATTGATTGAGACGATATAGTAAAATCACAGTTAAAAAAGGGTCTTATTAGGGGTAATATTGTAAAATTATAGGAGAAGCAGCTAAAGAAATATAATCAAACAATTGAACTAGATGCGTCAATAAACAGCTATCATAAAAAATTAACTAAAAAGTCCACAAAATATTTTTATAAACCCTATATGATAAAGGAGCAGAAGTAGACAGCTCAAGCAGACAGGATGACAAGGAGCTACCTGCTTTGGAAGGTTGTGATTGGAACCGCTGATTGGTGTAGTTAAAGAAATATAATCGAGTAGCTAAAGCAAACGCGTCAATAAGCAGCTATCATAAAAAAAATTTAGCTAAAAAGTCCACAAAATAATTTTATAGGTCCTATGTAATAAACGAGTAGAAGCAGACAGCTCAAACAGACAGATCGGCGGAGAGCTGTCTACTTTGACGAACTCTGATTTGTTTAGTAGCAAAGGATTGATCAGGACGATGGTAAAATCACAATTTAAAAAGGGTCTTATTAGGGTATATTGTAAAATTATAGTTAAAACAGCTAAAGAAATATAATCAAGCAGCTGAAGTAGACGCATCAATAAGCAGCTATCATAAAAAGATTTAATTAAAAAGTCCAAAAAATATTTTTATAGGCCTTATACGATAAAGGAGCAGAAGCAGGCCGCTCAAGCAATAGAACAACGAAGAGTTGCCTGCTTTGGAAGATTGTGATTGGCGGACCACTTATTGGTGCAGTTAAAGAAATATAATCAAGCATCTGAAGCAGATGCGTTAATAAGAAGCTATCATAAAAAAATTTAATTAAAAAGTCTATAAAACATTTTTATAAGTCCTATACGATAAAGGAGCAAAAGCAAGCAACTTAAATAGGCAGATCGGTGGAGAGCGGCCTACTTTGGCGAATTCTAATTGGTTTGATAGTAAAGGATTGATCGAGGCAATATAGTAAAATCACAATTTAAAAAAAAGGTCTTATTAGGGGTAATATTGTAAAGTTATAGTCGAAGCAGCTAAAGAAATATAATCAAGCAGCTGAAGCAGATGCGTCAATAAGCAGCTATCTAAAAATATTTAATTAAATAGTCCACAAAATATTTTTATAGGCCCAATACGATAAAGGACTACAAGCAGATGAGTTGCTTGGTTTGGAAGGTTGTGATAGGAAATACTGATTGGTGCAGTTAAAGAAATATAATTAAGCAACCGAAGCAGATACGTCAATAAGTAGCTATTATAAAATAATTTTAATTAAAAAGTCCACGAAATATTTTATAGGTTCTATATGATAAAGGAGCAGAAGTAGATAGCTCAAACAGCTAGATTAGCGGAGAGTTGTCTGTTTTGGCAAATTCTGATTGGTGAGGCGGTAAAGGATTGATCGAGGCGTTATGTTAAAATCATAGTTAAAAAAAGGTCTTATTAGGGTAATATTGTAAATTATTGTAGAAGCAGCTAAAGAAATATAATCAAACAGCTGAAGTAGACGCGTCAATAAGCAGCTATCATAAAAATATTTAATTAAAAAGTCCATAAAATATTTTTATAGGCCCTATACGATAAAGGAGCAGAAGAAGTCAGTTGAAACAGATAGGACGACGAGGAGCTACCTGCTTTGGAAGGTTGTGATTAGTGGAATCACTGATTGGTGCAGTTAAAGAAATATAATCAAACAACTGAAGCAAACTCGTCAATAAACATCACAAAAAGATTTAATTAAAAAGTTCACGAAATATTTTTATAGGTCATATATGATAAAGGAGCAGAAGCAGACATCTCAAACAGGCAGATCGGCGAAGATCTGCGAATTCTTATTGAATTGGTAGTAAAGGATTGATCAGGGCGATATAGTAAAAATCACAGTTAAAAAAAGGTCTTATTAGGGGTAATATTGTAAAATTATAGTTGAAGCAGTTAAAGAAATATAATCGAGCAACTGAAGCAGACGCGTCAATAAGTTGCTATCATAAAATGATTTAATTAAAAAGTCCATGAAATATTTTGATAGGCCCTATGATAAAGGAGCAAAAGCATGCAACTCAAGCAAACAGGACGACAAGGATGGAAGGTTGTGATTGGTGGAACCACAAGCAGGCAACTCAAGCTGACTGGATGACAAGGATAGAAGGTTGTGATTGGTGGAACCACCACTTACATACATATATATAAAGAGCATTGTTTTCTCAAATTGTACAAAGAGCAACGTAAGTGGTACTTCTAGTTTGGTGTATCATTTACACGTGTATTCCACTATCCATTATGAAATACTTTCCTACTTTACTGACACATGGACTCCACCTTCTCTACTCCATTAATTTCCACTACTCTCAATATAGTTCGGAGTCCCCAAAGTTTTCCTGTATCTGTGAGTTTCTCAATTTGATTTTGTTCTTCTCTTTTTCTTCAATCCTTCATTGTCAATTTTTTGGTTTTGTTGGGTTTCTTTGCTCTTTTGAGGTAGAAACTTTCTGAATTTGTCTATCTACTTTATGGCTATGAAGTGTCATAATTTGATACATTTTCTTATTTATTTTCTTTATTTATCAAGTTTTTAGATTGTGAAAATTCTAAATTGAAGGGCATTCGAGATGATTTATGTCATCCAATTTATTGATCGATATGTTGATTGATAGGTTAATTGTTCCCAAACAAATTCTTAAAACACTGCTAATGAATGTTGATGCACTTAAGGTATTCAATAGTATGCCAGATATGTGTGTTATCTATGGCTTTGTCCAAAAATGTTCATTTGAAATGTGTATAATTTGGTTAAATATTGTTCAACTGCAGTTTGGTATTGTTAGTCCCAACTTTTGTGACTATCACTTTTAGAGAAAAAATACAAAAATGATAACTATTTGCAACAACAATGTAGATGAAAAAATGATGAGCGTTGCCTGCTTCTGAACGAAGGTGGTAGCTTCTATCCTTTTTTGCTAAAAAGTTTAGTTTTCGTGATTGTTTTTATCATCCTTACTTGTCACGCCCCGAGTTTACACCCTAGGCGTGGCCGGCACCCAGAACCATTTCTGGTCCCGAGTGAACCACTTGACTTAGTTACTTACTCTGTGGAAGACTTGGATAATCAAAAAGGCTTACTTGTAGTCAGCTGAAAGTACTAAACTATCATAGATAACTAAGATAGAGAATGTCTTATCAACAACTGAAATGAAAGCAAACTGAAATACTTGATGCACAGTCTATGGAACCTCTATCTAGAATAATCTAAACGACTATCAGGATAGGCGCCAAAGTATCCCAAACTGAATGAAATGTTAAAAGTGAAAACATAAATAGACTCCATGCCTCTGACTGAGAAGGGGCCTCACCGATAGCTGAATAGGTGTCTGAATCCTCAACAGAGTGGCTGTTGAGGGGCTCTGTCACCTGCGTCTGCATCATAAAATAATACAGGTCCTAAGAACGTTAGTACATGAAATGTACGGTATGTAGAATGCCCAAAACGGAACTCAAGGTAACGCAATATTTCTCTAAATACATAACACATATCTCAGAATGAAATAACATAATATTAATTACTCTGTATGCTGAAAATAATATGAAAACTTGTATGTAAAACATATCTTACATTAACTTGGAGAGTTTCTCTAACCGACAACCACCACTATGAGCTTCATGATCAAACAGCGTCTTGTCCATGCTGTCAGAGTTGTCTCGTACTTTGCCAGGGTAGGGGACAAAAGACTAGGGGATGGGATCTATCCCAAAAATGTGTCATCTCAATAGTAAGTGAGGAGCTGTACTTTGGTACAATCCTATCCTACTCTGGATACGTAGTTTATAAGTTCAAGTTATTACTATCACTCTCACTCATATCGGTGCTAAATACTACTCCCAAAATACTTTTATAGTGCTCAATCTTAAAGAGTAAGAATTCTCAAAATACTTCTTTAATCTTTTTGGAGTTAGCCCATCCTTGGCTTTCTTAACTTTTCTCAACTCATCTTATTCTCTTTGATTGAATTCGTATCAACATAGAGTGTCTAAAAAGCTTAACTTTATTTCATCTATCTTGTAAATATGAAAACGTAAATATTTCTTAAACTTGACATCAAAACTATGAATATACAAGCTTTTCATAACATATATATGATTCTCAGTAATACTATAATATAATATCTCTAAATCTTATTTCAATAACTTAACTTCATGCTAAAATCAGAAAAAGACATGATTATGTATCAAGAAGAGTACATGAGCAACTATTTTGATGAAATTAACTAGTACTGGAGGAAATCTTGATCTTACATTGTAACCATGATCTTGAATAGAATTTGGAAATTTTAGATATTAAAATAATAATAGAATGACTTTTGGAGGGTCTTACATACCTGAGAATACAAATTCCTGGAAGACTTGAAGAGATTCTTGAAGCCCTAGCTAGTTTTCTTGATTTTACGCTTGAGCCTCTTGGAAGGTTTTGAAAATATGAGCATGAATTCATATATTTTTTGGACTAAATTTGGATTAAAACCGACTAGTTTAGGCTTAAAGAGGGTGGGAAAAGTTGAAACTACCTTTCCTTAAAACCAAAGAAAAGTAATATGCATAATACAACATGTCTGCGTCGCGCCCGGGGCACGGACATGTGTATTTTTGCCATTTTCACAAAAATCAGCTTCCCGTCGGAAACCAAAAAAAAACTTAAGTGTGGATCCACGTCCCTAGCGCGTCACACTTTGGGCGCCGATCCTTACTGCCCGAAAATTAATTAACAAAAATTTTAATTCGACTCGGTTGCTCTAAAATCGAGTCGAGACCATTTTTCCACTCAATTTTTCACGCAAATCGCAAATCTAGTCTCGGATTTTCGAACGAAGCATGGCAACACGCGTTAAGTGCATGGTTCCTTTCTAGGGGTATTTTGGTAATTTCACCAAGTGTCACAATATCTACCCCTTGGGATCATTTGTCCTCGAATAATAATGATATGAAAAATTTATCTCAAGACAATAAGGTTACTACACTTAAACAAATATAAGTCTTCGAGACCAATTATGAAAGTTTACCTTCAAAGTCCTCATTTAGGCCAACGAACAAGTGTGAATACTTGGCCTTCATATCTTCTTATACTTCCCATGTGGCATCTTCCATGAATTGGTTTCTCCACAGCACTTTTACCGAAGCTATCTCCTTGGTCGTTAACTTGCAAACTTGTCGGTCTAATATTTGCACCGAGACTTCTTCATCGAAAAAATTATCTTTAATCCCAACACTTTCAACAGGGACAACCAGAGAGGGATTTCCCAAGCATTTCTTAAGCATCGAAATATGAAATACCGGGTGTATAACACTCAACTCTGCTGGTAACTCCAACACGTAAGCTACACTACCAACCCTTCTCAGAATCTAGTAAGGGCCAATATATCGTAGACTGAGCTTCCCCTTTTTCCCAAATCTCATAACCCCTTTCATCGATGATATCTTTAGGTACACCCAACCACCTACTTCAAATTCCAAATCTCTCCTCCTAACATCAGTGTAAGACTTTTGCTGACTTTGGACTGTCTTTAGCCTTTTATGGATAACCTTCACCTTCTCCATAGCCCAATGGACTAGATTCGCCCTATTAATCCTGCCTCACCCGCTTCAAACAAACCAATGGGTGATCTACACCTCCTCCTATAAAACGCTTCATACGGAGCCATCTGTATGCTAGCCTGAAAGTTATTATTGTATGAAAACTCAATCAAGGGTAAGTGATCATCCCAGTTACCTTTAAAGTCTATTATACATGACCTCAACATATCTTCAAGGTTTTGTATGGTCAACTCCGCTTGCCTGTCTGTCTGCGAATGGAAAGTTGTACTGAGATTCACCTTTGTACCATGACCTTTCTGAAAAGACTTCCAAAATGATGCTGTAAACTGAGCTTCTCTATATAAAATGATGGATATAGTGACCCCGTGCAACCTAACAATCTCTTTGAGATAAAGTCTGATATAGTCCTCAGTTGTATCAGTCGTCTTGACAGCTAGAAAGTGAGCTGACTTGGTCATTCTGTCTACTATAACCCATATTGAATCATGTTGTCCACGGGATTGAGGTAAGCCTGTTACGAAGTCCATGTTAATCATCTCCCACTTCTATTCTGGGATTTTAATGTTTTGGGCCACACCACAAGGCCTTTGATGTTTTATCTTAACCTGCTGGCAATTCGGGCATCTAGACACGAACTTTGCAATTTCCCTCTTCATGACACCCCACCAATAGACTTCTCGTAAATCTCTATACATCTTTGTTGCACCAGGGTGGATAGAGTATTTAGCATTGTGAGCCTCAGCTAAGATCCTATCTCTAAGGCGATCAACACTTGGCACACATAACTTACCTTGGTATTGCAGGACTCCATCTCCCCCTTTTTCAAGCACTAACACTTTTTGTTTCTGAACATCTCCCTTCAATTGAAGGAGGATAGGATCCCTGTATTGCTTTTCTTTTACCTCTACCACCAATGATGACTCTGCCCCATTTCTGATAATGGCACCACCTTCATCGAAATCTTCAATTTGCACCCCCAAATGGGCTAATCTATGTACCTCTTTAGCCAATTCTTTCTTTTAGTCTTCTATGTGAGCGGTGCTCCCTATGGTTAACCTGCTAAGACCATCAGCAACCACGTTAGCTTTATCTGAGTGGTAGAGAATTCTCATGTCATAATCTTTTAACAATTCCAACCATCTTGTCTGTCTCAGATTCAACTCCTTCTGGCTGAATACATACTGCAGGCTCTTGTGGTCCATAAGCACATCTACGTGCCCACCATAAAGATAGTGTCTCCAAATTTTTAGAGCAAACACTACAACAGCTAGCTCAAGATCATGAGTTGGGTAGTTCTTCTCATGAGTCTTAAGTTGTCTAGAGGCATATACTATCACCTTGCCTCTTTCCATCAATGCGCATCCCAACCCAACTCTGGAAGCATCACAATATACCACAAAGTTATCAACTCCTTCGAGTAAGGATTAGGCTAGGGTTATAGTCAACCTAATTTTCAACTCTTGGAAACTCTTCTCTCAAGCTTCTGACCATACGAACTTAACCTTCTTCTAAGTGAGTTTAGTCAAAGGAGCGGAGATAGAAGAAAATCCCTTTATGAAACATCTGTAGTACCTTGCCAAGCCCAAGAAACTCCTTATCTCGGTTGGAGTTGTGGGCCTTGGCCAATTCTTTACTACCTCAATCTTTTGAGAATCAACTTGAATACCTTCACCAGATACGATATGCCCCTAAAACGCCACAGATGTCAACCAAAACTCACATTTGGAAAATTTTGCATAAAGCTGCTGATCTTTAAGGGTCTGAAGGATAATTCTGAGATGGTCAGCATGCTCGTCCTGTTACAAGAATAGATCAAGATGTCATCTTTGAACACAATGATGAACATATCTAGGTACGGCCTCAAAACCCTGTTAATAAGATCCATGAACGTTGTTGGTGTATTCGTTAGTCCAAATGACATGACCAAAAACTCATAACGATCGTAGCAGATTCTGAAAGTTGACTTAGGAATGTCTCTCTCTAACTTTAAGTTGATAATACCCAGATCCGAGATCAATTTTGGAGAAACAAGTAGCTCCTTAAAGTTGGTCGAATAGGTCATCAATTCTAGGAATATGATACTTGTTCTTTATGGTGACCTTATTCAATTGATGATAATCTATGCATATTCGAAGAGAACCATCCTTCTTACACACGAAGAGAACTGGAGCACCCAAAGATGAGACGCTTGGTCTAATGAAAACCTTGTCTAAGAGATCTTTCAGCTGCAACTGCAACTTTTTTAGCTCCGAAGGACCCATACGATATGGAGGAATAGATATGTGCTGGGTATTTGGGAGGTCATGTATCCCAAAGTCTATCTCCCTATCAGGAGGGACTCCAGCAAGATCCTCAGGAAAAACTTCTAGGAGCTCATTCACAACTGGGACAGACTGGAGAGATAGTGTCTCGGCGCGAGAATCCTGAACTCTAACTAGGTGGTATATACACCCTTTGGAAATTAACTTTCTACTTTGAGATATGAGACAAATTGGCCCTTAGGAAAAACTGAGCTACCCCTCCATTCTAGGACTGGTTCATTAGGAAACAGAAATTTGACTACTCTGGTTCTGCAGTCTATGGAAGCATAACTAGCATGTAGCCAATCCATGCCTAGGATGACATCGAAATCTATCATGTCTAGCTCAACCAAATCAGCTATGATTTTCTTATGATAAACTAATACTAGGCAGCCCCTATAAATTCTTTGGGCTAAAATAGACTCTCCAATAGGAGTGGAAACACTAAAGGGCTCAAGAAGACATTCTGAACTAACCCCAAACTTCATATCTACATACGAGGTCATAAATGACAATGTCGCTCCGAGGTTAACAATGCATAGACATCATAAGTAAAGATTTTGAGCATACCGGTAATCACATCTGGAGAGTGCTCTTGCTCATGTCTGGTGGCAATGGCATATAAGCAGTTTGTGCCCTCGCCTGCTCTTAACGTAGTACCCCTCTGAATTGGCTTACCCTGCGGTGCTAAAGAAACCGATTGTGATTTATTATCTCTCATGTTCTTCCTCCCCATAGGATAATCCTTCAACAACTTCCCCATTTAACCATATTTAAACAACCATTTGTACCAAGAAGGCACTCTCCTGGATGAGATCTGTCACACTTACCGCAAACAGGATAACAATTTGATCCTTGAGCTATGTTACCCTGTGATTGGCTGCCCGAGAACCTGTGGTTTTACGATCCCTGCTCATTTCTGACCCTCGGTACAGGTGCACTAGCAAATGAAGGTGCTGGTCTGGATATCTTAGGTTGAAAGGATGAGTGGTTTCCACCTTTAGGCCCCCTCTTACCTATCTCCTGGCCTAATGTCTTGGCCCTCTTGCTCCTGAACTCTTCCCTATCCTGCATTTTCTCTTTCTCTTCCTGCTACACATAAGTCATCAAACGAGTTATATCCATATCCCTAATCAGCATAGCACTCCTTCCCTCTCTCTTAGTCATCTGAGAGAGTCCTGACACGAACAAGTCCATCCTAGTACGCATGTCTGCCACCATAGTTGGAGCATAGAGGGACAACTGAGTAAACTTGAGGCTGTACTCCCACACACTCATATTCTCTTACTTCAGATTCAGGAATTCCCTCACCATAGCCTGCCTCATCTCTCTGGTAAAGTATTGTCCTAGAAAGGCCTCCTCAAACACTACCCAACTTAGAGCTGGCGTCCCTCCAGCCCTGCTTCCTTTCCACTGATCAAACAAAAGTCTAGCCACCCCCTTGAGCTGGTAGGCAGCCAACTCAACCCATTCAGCATCATATATGTGCATGACCTGAAACACTTTCTGGAGCTCCTCAATAAAGTTCTCAGGATCCTCCTTCACATTAGACCCCATGAATTTAGGTGAGTTCATCCTCAGGAACTCACGAACCCTGGCGGTATCCGATCCGTCATTCCTACCATCTCCCTAGTGACCTCTCTAAGTAGTGACCGCCTGTGCCAATGTCTGGATGGCCTGGCGGAGCTCAGCATTGGAGATGTCTGCTTGTTGGGGCTGCTCAACCGGCACGGTTGGACCTCTAAGTCCCTCAAGAATTGGGCCAGGATGGTTTGCATTTCTCCTGGCTGGGCGCCCTTTGCACCTTACTAGTTCGTCGGCTCTGCATGGAGGCATGGTCTGAAAAACAAGGTGCGAACAAACGTGTTAGATGGGAACTAATAGAGGTAAACTCTGAAGCACAAGGGGAAATAACAAATGATAGTAATCTTCCTAATGCCCTGTAGCCTCCCTATTATAGATGTGGCGCGCTTCACACCCATAATACGGACTCTACTAGACACAATTACATAGACTCCCTAGGACTCTTGAACTTTGTGCTCTTATACCAAGTTTTTCATGCCCGGAGTTCACACCCTAGGCATGGCCCGCACCCAGAACTATTTCTGGTCCCAAGCGAACCACTTGACCAGGCTACTTACTCAGCGGAAGACTTGGATAATCAAAAAGGGCTTACATGTAGTCAGCTGAAAGTAATAAACTGTCATAGATAACTGAGATAGAGAATGTCTCATCAACAACTAAAATGAAAGCAAACTGAAATGCTTGACGCACAGTCTATAGAAGTTCTATCTTGAAGAATCTGAATGACTACCAGGACAGGCCCCAAAGTAGCCCAAACTGAATAAAATGTAAAAAAGGAAAATATAAATAGACTCCAAGCCTCTGACTAAGAAGAAGCCTCAGCGATAGCTGAATAGGTGTCTGAATCCTCAACGGAGTCGCTACTGAGGGGCTCTGTCACCTGCGTCTGCATGATAAAATGATGTAGGTCCTAAGGACATCACTACGTAGAATGTACGGTATGTAAAATAGCCAAAATGGAACTTAAGGTAATGCAATATTTCTCAAAATAGATAACACATATCTCAAAATGAAATAACATAATCATAATTACTTTGTATGCTAAAAATAACATGCTGAAAACTTGTATCTAAAACATATCTTACTTTAACTTGGGGAGTTTCTCAAACCGCCAACCACGACTATTAGCTTCATGGTGATACAGCGTCTTGTCATGCTGCCAGAGTTGTCCCGTACTTTGCTAGGGTAGGGGAAGAAAGACTAGAAAAGTGGATTCATCCCAAAAATGGGTCATCTCAGTGGCAAGTGAGGAGTTGTACCTTGGTACAATCCTATCCTATGCTGGCTAGGTAGTTTATAAGTTCAAGTTATTAGTATCACTCTCACTCATATTGGTGCTCAATACTACTCCCAAAATAACTTTTATAGTGCTCAATCTTAAAGAGTAAGAATTCTCAAAATGCTTCTTTAATCTTTGGGACTTAGCCCAACCTTGGCTTTCTTAATTTTTCTCAACTCATCTCATTCTCTTTGATTGAATTCATATCAACAGAGTGTCTAAAAAACTTAACATTATTCTCAGCTATCTTGTAAATATAAAAACTTAAGTATTTCTTAAACTTGACATCAAAACTATGAATATACAAGCTTTTCATAAAATATATATGATTCTCAGGAATATTATAGTATAATATCTGCAAATCTTGTTTCAATAACTTAACTTCATGCTAAAATCAGTAAAAAGACATGATCTTGTATTAAGAAGAATACATGAACAACCATTTTGATGAAATTAACTAGTATTGGAGGAAATCTTGATCTCACATTGTAACCATGATCTTGAATAGAATTTGGGATTTTAGATATCAAAATAATAGAATGACTTTTGGATGGCCTTACACACCTGAGAATTCAAATTCTTGGAAGACTTGAAGAGATTCTTGAGCCCTAGCTAGTTTTCTTGATTTTACGCTTGAGTCTGTTAGAAGGTTTTTAAAATATGAGCTTGAATTCGTATGTTTTGGGACTAAATTTGGATTAAAAGTGACTAGTTTAGGCTTAAGGAGGGTGAAAAAAGTCGAAATTACCCTTCCTTAAAGAAAAGAAAAGTAATCTGCGTAATACAACATGTCCGCGTCGTGCCAGGGGTGCGGATATGTGTATTTTTGCCTTTTTCGCGAAAATCAGCTTCCCGTCGAAAAACAACAAGAAAAACTTAAGTGTGGTTCCGTGTCCCTAGCGCATCACCCCTTGGGCGCGGATCCTCACTGCCTAGAAATTAATTAGTGAAAATTTTAGTTCGACTCGGTTGCTCTAAAATTGAGTTGAGACCATTTTCTCACTTAATTTTTCACGCTGATTGCAAATTTGATCTTGAATTTGCGAACGGAACATGGGAAAATGCGTTATGCACATGGTTCCTTTCTAGGATTATTTTGTTAATTTCGCCGTGTGTCACACTATTGATTTTAGATGCTCTTTTCAATGGGTGCAGCGTGTGAAGAATCGTAGTCTTTTTTGAAACTTTTTGGAGGAGACTCATTCTGAAATTGAAACTGAGTCAAATGATCAGATTTTTTTTTGCATAATCGCAAGAAAAGTATATTACTTGCTCAAGTTTCTCTCCCTTTTTCACCTCTTCCAGTTTTATTTTACTATATTTTGGTTAGCTTAAGGACTTTTTTTTTTGTTTTTCTCACTTTCAAAGTGTATAATTTTCTTATTGATGGATATGTGCTGGTAATTTATAGCTTGAGAGACGCAAAGATTTTGCTAGGGTTCTTTTAGTTTTACTTATATAAATGCGAGATAGTAATTTACAAAAATGCATACACACTTCAATCATCCTAAAAGTGTTAACTAATTACCTGAACAAGTTTGTAATTTCTTTTAAACACAAAAACTATAATGTTGATAATAGGGATAATTGAAAGGATATATTAAGTACCATGTATTCTAACGTAAAAGGTCACAACTGCTTCATTATTACAAAGTATTCAATTCTGTTTGTTTAGGCTAAAAATTCACCCATTCACCTATAACAATGATTGTTACCTTCCCTATCTTGCTGCATATGTAGTACTCCCTCCGATTTAATTTGTTTATACTACTTTAGTTTGCCTTGAAGTTTAAGAAAATATATAAAAAAAAATTCAATTTTGTGGTCTTAAACTAAAGATACATCAATCCTTTCCTATCTCGCTACTTATGTAGTACTTCCTTTAATTTAATTTGTTTTTCCTACTTTGATTTTCCTCGAAGTTTAAGAAAATATAAAAGTATTTTCGATTTTGTAGTCTTAAACTAAAAATATGTTAAATGTGCTAAAAAGAAAAGTAGAAAAAATAAATTAAACGAGAGGGAATAGTTCTTTTTATAAGTATTACTTATGTAATAACAACTGTTATGATACTCTTTTGAAGGTAAAAACTCTTGAATTAGAGCAGCGAGATAGGAAAGGGTAAAGTTTCAATTGCAGAAAAATAAATGAAGAAAAAAAGGGTAAAATTTATTGCTTAAGTAAGGTGACTTATATTCTTAAATTGCTTTTCAAGAGAAGCTTATAAAAAAAATTCAATAAATTAAAAGTTGAGTAAGATCGATTGGTGGGGTTCCATGTTATTTGTGCTTTGTGGCATACCCCTCAAGTTTACACATTAGACTCATGTTCCTAGAATAAAAAGACACAATTTAACTTCATGTAGAATATGGTGCTTCAAATTACCTTGTACATTATACTTTGTATCCTAATAGATTACTTCATGAAAGGCTTATAAGTCTTTTCATCCTCAAAAGTATCCATAACATACTTGAGGTTCCAAATGTATGACTGTAGATGAACAAGTGAGAGCTTGCATCCAATTTAGAATGTTTTTTTAGTTTTCAAATTCTCAATTCAATTGTTTAACTAATTATATCAGAAAACAACAATTAAAAAATCATTTTAATCATTTTGGCCCTGTGTTTTTGTGGTGGGACGAAAGCAGCACCAACTTTGTGTACATTTGGACTTTGTGGGCTTATTTGATTGGATATTAGACATGTATACATACTTTTTTATGTAACAAACCAGGTGTATTCCACTTTGTGTTATAGGATATGATTTGTATCTTGGATCTCTGCTAAAAAATAAAAGGCATAGATTTCACTGTCTTTCTTCTCATTCCTTTTTTCATGTAAGTTTTTCAAATTAGGTACTTTAACTTGTAAGATTCTCAAAAATGAAATAGTGCTATTCTTCTGTCATAGAATGTAGATCCAAAATGTGTTATTGCAGTTAAAGTTGTAGCCCATAATCTTTCATTTATCTTAAGGAGTGATATTTGACTAATATCTTGGATCTGTTGATGATGATAATGATATCATCTTCGAAAGAATTTGTCATCAAGTATTATTATGTTATGAATGAAAATAATTTTGTGAATGTGAGAAATGAAGAATATGATATGCAATTGTTTTAATGTGAATACGTTGAAAGCAAGGTTTTTACAAAAACTTATGATATTCTTTGAAACCTACTATATTTTTGTATTTTATAAAATTATACTTAAACTTATATGCTATTATTTCATGCATAAATTGGTTGTGTCATGTGAGTTGTCATTTGTAGATGTCAAATCAAATTCTCTATCGCATGAGATGATATTATTTTTTTCTTTTATTATAGTGTAGAATCCACATAAATGACAAATGTTTAGATTGCACAATACAGGTGCACAGGAGGTGATACAATCTCTTTAAGTTTTTCCAGCTTGAGGAACAAAAAATTTTTTACTGACAGGTTTGCCTAATCTCTTCCTTCTTCCTTCCCAGATCAAGTGTGTTTCTTCAAAAATATTATATACGCATGCCTTTTTACAGAGTGTTGAAAATAAATTGTAGCGTCATATTTGGAGGAACAATAGAGGGATTCTCAATCTCAAGCTCCTCAATTTATTTTTTGAGTATGAGATAGATGTGCTCTTTTGTTCTTGGGCCAAGCCTGGCAATCCCATTCCAAATAAGGTACTCTTTCCAACAACTTTTTTGGATAGGGCATTCCATTCATCACCAATACAGTAAGATTCAAACCATTCTCTTTTCTTTGATGACTTGATTTTTTTTCTTTTTTTTTTAAATTTTGTATTTTTTTAAATCTTAGTTAAATAAATAAATATATCAAATTCTTATGTCAATCTATGCCTTGAGTTCTTCATCCACTACAATATGTCAAAGAATATGAGCAAGGCAACTACAAGCTATTGATCCAAACCAGAATTGAGGAAAGGGTACGCTCATTTTTCAGCAAGAACATTCTAAAGTTGACGAGTATCATATTTTTTGTTTCTCTACCATTCAAACTATAAAAATGGTATTCCTTCTTTTTATTTAATTACAATTATTCACTCTAAATGAACAAATTGAATCAAGCTCCTCTAAGTGATTGTTATTTTCTTATGGAGATCGTCTATCTTTGAAAACACCATGATGTAAACTTGCTCAACTTTTAACATGTATTGTTGTCTATTTCATTTATGACATTTTTTAAATATAACATAACAATTGTATATTGGATATCCATCCACAATACTAATATGTTCTACAAAGTTTACTGTGCGACAACTTAAAGCTTCACAACTTCTACTATGACAGAGACACAAAAAGGCTTATGATAGATGTAGTTGGTCAGAAGGAAACGATTTACCAAATATAATAATACAGTTCAACACAGGATTATCTGTTCTAGTGTTTTTTCTTTCTTTTCGATGTGTAATATGCTTATGTGAAGGTATTTTTGATGCAAAAACTATAAACTTGTTCAACAAACGTTTGCATCAAAATAGTTATAAATTTTTATAGTTGTTTTTGTACATTTGCATCAATATAATTGTTGTTTATAGTTGTATGCGTATCTTTAATGCATCTATCACGTAAACTGTCAGGCTTTAAACCGTAAAATATTGGGTCCGTGCTCAAGCATGGGTCGTTCCCCTCTAGTGTATATATGCACACACATATATACATATATATATATATACATATATGAATGTGTGTATATATATATGTGTGTGTGGATGTCACTATTTCTTTCATCTATATTATAATCTAAAACATTATGATAAATCAATATAACATTATGGTCATATAAAAGATATTTAAAATAATACTTAGTATTAATATTATCTTCTATGTAGTTAAAGAAAATAATTTAATATTTCTTAAATTTAAAATGCATCAACTCTTAATGTATCTTCATTACTATTCACATTTTAAGGAAAAAAAAACATTTCAATTAACCAATATACAAATATAAAATACATTAAGACGAACATCCTAAAAATTAGATACATTAGATCTAAAATATTAATATAGCGAAAGAAAATACATTTAAAATTATAAAAAAAAAAATTTTGCAATATCAAAACAAAATTTATTTTTATATACAATATAATAAAAATTATACTTGAAACATAATAATTTAAAAATTATACTTGAAACATAATAATTAAATTTTATAAAAATTATTGAAAGCACCATATGATAAGAAAAATATTTTTTTAAAAACTATACTAAAATTTCACTTGCAACATGATAAGAAAATATTTTTATATAACGTAATATTATAAGAAGAATGCTTATATCCTTGCTGCTTGATAAGACAAATACATTTAAATGATATATTGAAGTATTATACTTACTATATATTAAGAATAATACTTTAAATAATGTATTGAACGTATTCTTGCTACATCATAAGAAAAATACTTTTTAGAAAATGTAATTGAAATATTTAACATATTACAAAAAAAATTACCTTTAAAAGCTATAAAAGTACCCCTGAAACATGATATAAAATTATTTCTACAAAATGTAGTAAAAGTAATTTAGCAATATAATAAGCAAATACAAAACATAGTAAAAGTAACTTAGCAATATAATAAGAAAATAGTTCTACAAAATGTAATGAAAGTTTCCTTACAAATGAAATAAAAAAATATTTTAAAAACTATATTAAAAATATCCTTTAAACGTGATAAAGAAAATACTTTAATAAAATGTAATAAAGTTAACCTTCCAACATGGAAAGAAAAGTACTTTTATAAAATTTGCTTAAAGTATAATTGCATGGTGATCATAAATTTTTTCTATTAAATTTACTAAAATAGTTTAGCAAACAATAAGAGAATATTTAAAAAAAAAACTAAATTAAAAATGTCCTGACAACATCATAAGAAAAACATTTTATAATGTATAACAAAATACCTTTGAAACATAATTATCTGTTTATCTTATTTTTTCTTATATTACAACAATAAATGCATTATATATTGAACTCTTTTCTCTTTTCTCTTTTGGGACAAATATTTTTATATATGTTATTTTACATAAATATAGCTAATATAAAATATAGACAAACTTTTTATATAGACACCGATCTAGCTCCTTTATTGACAAATTATGTAATTTCTTTTATCGTGAAGTTTGGCTGATATAATTTTCTTGATGACATTGATTTTAAAATTTTATTTTAATATATAACAGAGATGTCTAAATTCTATGATATGTTTTTCATTTTGATAATTCAATCATGATATTCTAAAATAACTCGAGAATGTACTATGCTTAAGTTTGGCATAATTATATTTTGATTAACTAAATATATAAGTCATCATTAGATTACTTATAGATATTTTGTTGTATGACTAATATTTATGAAGGAAACATCTGGTGTTATCAATGTTTTCACTTTTTATTTATAAATACAATTTTTTTAATTTTATAGATTCAAAATTTTTTGCGATTACTAATTTTAAGTTGGTAATTTTGGAAGTAATAAATAATGGTAGGAGGAATGAGGAGGAGGGCGTATCGGGTAAAGCTAAGCTAAGACGAAAAGATTTTTTTTGTTTCTCCACCCACACCCATAACCAAAGGCGGTGAATAGACATTCTTTCATCTCTGTGGATCGCTCTGTTTTATTTTCCCTAAAAAAAACTCTTAACACAATTTCGCCGACCGCTCATTTTATTTCCTCTAAAAACCCTAAAACCACAATCGAACCCAAAATTGGTATTTTTCCCAAAAAGGAAGCATTTGCTTTCCAATTCAAGTTCAAATCCCGAGCATGGGGTGAAGAAGAAGAAGAAGATATACAAGGGGGCGAATTTCGTGATGGAGTGGGACAGCAACTCGGATTTCAGTGGAGAAGAAGATGAAGTGATTGAGGACGAATTAGAGGATGGGGAAAAGCTAGGGTTTATGTTGAGTGGTGGCGGTGCCGCTTTGCCTTTCCCTATTGACTCGCTTTTGCAACCAGCGCCTTGTGGTTTTGTTGTCACCGATGCTTTAGAACCTGACCATCCAATTATATATGTCAATTCTGTCTTTGAGATGGTTACAGGTTACCGTGCTGAAGAAGTCCTTGGCCGAAACTGGTAAATCTGTTTCTTGTATATTTTGGTCGCCTTTCTCTTTGATTTTCAGGATTGTTCTTATTATCTTCGGTTTTACACCTACTGAAAAAAAATACAAATACTGTACATATTGGAGTGTGCATCAGCGTTTTTTTGTGGTTGTTGCCCATTCTTGTTAGTTTTTGTTAGCTTACGTAATTCATAATATAAATTTAGTGTCTTAAGACTCAGTTTATTTGTAACTTTTTAACTCAATCAATCATGTCTTGCTTAACTGAAGGCATCAAGTTATGAAACTGATAGTTAAGGTTGGGTTTGTTTGAACAAGGATAAGATACTGGGTTAAATTGTTGGACAGGATAATAAACCAATTGAGGTGGACTGGAGTACAATATGTAGTTAATTAATTTTACTGGTCTAAGTATTAAGATGATGTTAATTTCTACTGCTTGATCTTAAAGCAAAGAAAGATAAGGAGAATTCAATGCAGATTATCATTGTTTCTTTAATAGATAAGGAATGGTCTGCTTATATATGCGTCAAAGAGATAACTACTGGTTCATCGACATTTACCAGCTATTACAGCATGCACTGGCTTGACTTTTAGTTATTTGATGGAACTCTTTTGACTTTATTGGGAAAATATCTCATCCTGCACTGTGTAAAGTTAACCTTACTAGTCGTCCATTTTAGCTTCCAAGTTTGGTCTTCCGTGGGTGATTCCATGCACTGTAAAGGAACCTATGTTCAGTTGGACACTTAGTAGTCAAGAGAGAAGATCTGGGCGTCTTATGTGGCTCACCTAGCACTTATCAGTTTATAGGGAGAGAAATAGGATAACTTTTGAAGGAGTAAAAAATTATTTTGTACACTTGAGAAGTAGTCTCTTATCCTTACTGTAGAAAATGATTTTCTGAAGTGTGAAAGAAGCTATGCTTTTTGTGTACCTACAAAATTCCTATTTGTAAAGAGGATTGGTTTATTTTTGGAGAAAATCATTTCTTTTTGTAAGTTTTTCTACTTTCTGGTTTATTTGTTTTATATATGTGTTCTTTTGGTTTCCTTCATTAGCAATTTTTGAGTCCTTCATTAATTAGTTTTTTGTTATTAAAAGGATTACAGGCAGACATTAGTCCCTTAAATCTTTTGCCACCACAGAACCCTTTGAGAAATCTTCCATTAAAGATAGGCACTATACATTCTTCAAATTTGGTGTGTGCGCGCGCACGCGTTGGAGTATATTTGCTAGTAGTGTTTCTTTTTTAAAAAAGACAAATGATGGCCAAGCCTAAACTCACATGCATTTTCAAAATTTCCAATGTCGAGCTTATGTTTAAAGTTTCCTTTGTTCTAAATCCCAATGAATTTAAGTTCTTCTAATTGCAAATTGCACACTTGAGGACATGCATTTTCAACAAAATCATAGCTCGAAACTTGGTGTATGTATATTGTTGCAATAGCCAAAAATATGATCATCCTGTAAAACACAATGGTAGAGCTACATGTTTGTAGCCTTCGAGTTGTTAGTGTTGAAAATGGTTTAACATATAATATTATTGATTTTCAATCACCTAAAATAGGTTCATATACAAATCCGGGAAGGAAATGTCATTTTGATATAAAGGATATGACAATGGTCAACGAAGTGGAAGAAGATTTATGAAGTTTCAGATGTAGCCAGTTGTTGGAGGAATAGCCTTGGTGTATGTAGGTTGGATTGATGCCTCAGAAGTAGG
>JAABOM020000101.1:6374762-6389664 GCA_011800125.2 Solanum clarkiae
AGCCCCCCCCCCCCCCCCCCAAAAAAAAAAAAAAAAAAGATAAAAACAACTAAGCAAACTACCTACCACCGAGCCTTTGTCTACCTTAAGTTTGTGTTGATCATGGGCTTCATTTTTTTGGTGCTTGTTTTTTGAGGTGGAGATGGCAAAATGGAGGTCACATGATATGTTCCTGTACATTCTAAATGAAGCTTGGGCCTCATATTTCTTCAATAGTGCAGCTAATTGTTTTGACTCGTCTAGATCTAGTTCATGGCTGAGAAGACAATGGAAATAATGTGGGTGAGGCATGAATCTTGATCTAGTCTTTCATGCTGGAAAGTTTTTGTATATTGTTTCTGGTGTTGACTCTTAGAAAAAAGTATAGTAGATGATGTTCAATCAATTTAGCATGGATCATCACACAAATAAGTCAAGCTTAAATCATTTTTCAGGAAGAGGGGGTGAGTGTTCTGGTATATTTTGGTATTTGCATCATCTTGTGAAAAACTACTAATTCTCAATGGGATATTTGATTGGTTAAGGGTATTAATATTGGATGTAAGTGAACCGTGGGAGGAAGAGGGAATTGATAAGGAAGTGAAGGTATTCTCAATGCTTTTGGACATGAGAGAAACAATGAGCAAGTGAAAGCAAGCTAATTTCAATACAGCTAGGCAATCAATTCCAAATTGTGAATCTAATAGAAAAGGAAGTTGTGCAGATAAACATGAAGATTGCCAACAGAAGATAGCGATTAGGAAGTGAACACTTTTCAATGATTCAGTCGTACATCATAAAGTTAAGTGCAGAGTTTGGTGTTGACTTCAAAGACTGCGAGGAGAAGGCAAAAGATTTATTTAAGAAGATCGATAGCAATAAACAATAGAATGGGGAAACAGAAGTGATAGCTAAAAAGAAGGGTCCAATTTAACCAAAGATACTAAAATTAGATAACAAATTTTAGAGTTGTGGGTCTAGAAGAGGGGGGGGGGATACCTTCCAATCCAAGATCAATGAATTTGAAAACTGCTTGTTGGTACATGAGGGGTTAAATTGTGGGAGAAAGAAGGCATTAGTAAGGAATATCCTTAGAATTTGGAAGGCGACATCTAAGAGACAGGTACAAAGTAACATTGTAGAGTTGGTGAAAGAAGTCGGGGGGAATAGGGTCAATTTTGTGCAACTGGAGGCAAGTGGAACTAGTGGAGGAATCATCATTTTATGTGGGATAAGAGGAACTGGGAAGGAGTGGTTAGTAGTGTTGGCATGTTCTGTGTGTCTTGCAACTTCATAGGGAAAAATAGGTTTTTGACTAGAATTTAACAAGGGGTTTATGCTGCTAATGACGAGTGGAGGGAGAAGAGACTGGGGAGATAGGGGTTTAATATAGGACCTGGGTTCAGAATAGCGACACTAACACAACTAGACATCCCTCAGAGAAGGAATACTCCACAGAATCAGTGAAGTAATGTCTGACTTATCAGAGTTCATAGAGGACATGGTGGTGATGGATTTGATCTAAATTGGGGGTGGGGTGGGGGGGGGGGGAGTATGCACAGAGCTTTACATGAGAAGGAAATAATGTCCAAATTGACTCTCACCAATGAATTTGAAGGGATTTCTAGAAAAGAGGGGATTGCTTGGAGACAAAGGTCTAGGGCTATCTGGTTGATAAAGGGAGACAAGAACACTAGATAAAACTGCTAATGCACATAGATCTAACACCATTGACAAGCTGAAAGTGGAAGCGGTGATGATAGGGGAGATAAAGAGAGAAATAGTGCCTTCTATGAGAATCCTTATGCAGAGTTTGAGGAGTGGAGACCACAACTAGTGATGATAAATTTCCCTAAGATTACTGAAAGCAAAAAAAAATATGTTGTGGAGGCTTCTTTTAAACCTGATATCTTGGAAGGCATCAATGCATGTGATGGGGACAAGGCTCTAGGTCCAGATGGTTACACAATGGAGTTTTTCAAACAATGTTGGGACAACATCAAGGTGGAACTGGTAGCAACTATACAGAACTTTCACAAAAGAAGCTATGTTGAAAAAAAGCTTCGATTCGACTTTTTTGGCCCTAAAACCCCAAAGAAGTGGGCCCAATGGAATTGACCGACTTTAGACCCATTAGCCTGATTGGGGGAATATACAAAATTATAGCTAAGATCCTGGCAGAAAGATTAAAGGTGGTGATCCATGATCTAGTGGATAGACAACAAATGGCCACCTTCATCAAAGGGATGCAAATTACGGATGCTATATTACGGATGCTATATTAATAGCAAATGAATGTATAGAATCAAGGCAGAGAAGTTGCAAACTTGGGATTGTTTGCTAACTGCATATCCAAAAAGCATATGACCATCTAAATTGGAATTACCTCATCCAGATGCTTTGGTAAAATGGGATTTGGAAGCAAATGGATTGGCTGGATTAAATATTGTATTAGCATTGTCAAGTTTTCTATACTGATCAATAGATCTCGTAATGGTTTTTTCCTTCTCAGAGAGAGTTCAGGGAGATCCTTTATCTTCGTTTTTATTCATTATTGCAATGGAAGGCATGAGCAATTTAATTAACACAACAAAAGGGAAGTAGAATAGGATTAGGGGCTTCCAAGTTGGTGACTTGAACAATATGGAAATTACACACATTCAATATGCAGAATGGTACCTTAGTATTTTGTGAGGCAGCACATGACCAAATCAAGATGTTGAGGGTGGTCTCTGCCATACTTGAAGCAGTGTTAAGAAGATAACACAGTGAATGCAATTGAATGCTAGCTAATACTTTAGGTGGAAAGGTTGGTGTTTTTCCAACTACCTATCTAGGCATGCCTCTGGGGCTAAAAGCCAATCAAAAGGGTTCTGGAATGGAGTATTGCGTAAGTGTGAGAAGAGGCTTACCAATTGGAAATGCCAATACTTACCATTAGGAGGCAGACTGACACTAGTTAATAGTGTATTTGATGCTCTTCCCTCCAATATGATGTCTGTTTTCCTATGCTAACTATTGTCTCCAAATGTATTGATGCTCTAAGGAGGAGATTCCTATGGCAAGGCAGTGAAGACAAGAAAGAGTTTCACTTAGTCAAGTGATGGTTATGGAAGCTTGCAAATGAAGATGGCATACTCTGGAAGGACGTGATTAACGGCTAAATATGTGATGGAGGACAAGTGGATGACAACACAAGTAACTAGACCATATAACTGTATAGGGAGGTACAGTAGAAATCCATGGCCAGTGATACAAGAACCAGAGTGACGGTGGGAAATGGTAGGAAGACCGCATTTCTGGAAGGCGAGTGGAATGGTAGAATAGTTTTGAGACAAGATCCTCCTGTCCTATTTTAGCTATGCCTATGGCAACAGGCAATTGTAGCTGATATATGAATCGAACAGGTTGGAACGTAGGGTTAAGTAGACATCTAAATGAATGGGAGATTGTAAACGTGACAGAATTGCGCAATTACTTAGCTGTTTACACAACTTTTGTCGAAAAAAGTGAGGTGTTGTTATGGTAGGAGGACAACAAAGGTGGCTTATTAGTCAAGTCTGCTTATAAAGCCCTCAATAAGATAGGGGGACAGGAGAAAGACTGGCTATGGAAGATGATACAGAAGCTTAAGATACCTTACAAAAAGTGAACTATTTTACTTGGTTCTTGGCAGAAGAAACTGTTCTCTCACATGAGAACCTGAATAAAAGAGGTTATCAATTGGCCTCTAGGTGTTATTGGTGTGGGGAACAAGCCAAGGCAATCAACCATCCTTTCTTACGTTGTAAATGAACAGATTAACTATGGAGAATGTTCACTAGCCTAAAGGGAGTCAGTGGGTGAAACTAAGATGTATTATAGGAGTATTTAGTAGCTGGAATAGGTATGGAAATGCCATAGAGGAGGGAGAGATGGAAGATTATCCCAGCATACATTTGGTAGTCAATCTCAAAAAGACAGGAACAATAGGAGCTTTGAAAATGTACAAAGCAGTCTCCAAGATGTCAATATGAAGTGTTTAGCTTCATTTTATTTTAGGTGTAAATATAGTTTATTAGCTCAAGTGAAAGAAAATCTTATTGTTGGTAGTAAGGACCCTAAGAAAATGTTGTCAGGCACGAATATTGAGAGTTCGACCTAACGACCCTTCTAGTCTTAGGCTTCCTTTTCCAATGGATTTCCTCTGTCGGAAACTTCCTTCTTGTTCTCCTTCTCCCTTTTCAATCCTTCTTTTCTTCCAAATCATTTGCATGGATAAAAGGATTTGCTTCAAGTTGGGGGGGGGGGGGTTCTATGATCTTACTGAAACCAGATCTACTACAGATTTTTGGTACGACTGGGTGGAGAGTGCAAGGTTTTATATGAGAAGAACGAAGCTTAGCCAGGGGTGCACTCCTATAGTTACGTAGTAGGCTCATAGAAGCTTCAACCATTAAAGGGAAGTCATTTAAGACTTGGAATTGTAAAGATGAAACTACCAACATTTATTGTACCTTAAAGTTCAATAAATATGGGAAGTTTGCCATTTCAGTAAATGGCAAGGCTAGAACGTTCCTGTGGGCTTTTGAGGAGCGGGAGAAAAATGAGAACTCTTTTAACGAAGGATAGGGTGGACTTGTCTTAAAGATAGACAAATTTATTAATCAAAAGACAGGATTACAAGAGTTTATTACAGAGCAAGGAGGTTCCACTTCTATGGGACTCGAGGGAAAGGATAGCTACAAAGAAATATTACAAAGAAAGAAATAGAGTGGTGGAGAACAGAGCGCGACTTTGGCGGCTTTCTTTGAAGGTGAAAAAGGACCTCCCAGTAGGCGTTTGTAGGAAGATTCCAAGGGTGCGAGGATTTACCTGCTAGAAATGATGTTATAAGCTTGGTGCGAAACAAGCATGGATGGGCATCCACAATCGGCTAATCTATGGCATGAACGGAACCCAATTCCTATTTGAGTTTCATCGAGATGAGATGCAGAGCACTCACTCATGGAGACTAGAGTCGGGAAAAATCACCTCCTGCTTGTAAAATGGTGGACACTAAGGGTAGGAGCTTTTTCGGTTGAAACTAACTTCGAATAGTTTTGGGTTCGTATCCTAGGTCTACCACTGTAGGTTTGGAATGACAAAGTGATTATACAAATTGGAGATCTATGTGGAGGATGGCGGGAGACGAAGGAAGAGACTCAACTGAAAAACCATCTCCAATGGGCTTGAGTCCGAGTGCGAGGATAGAGACAAGTCCCTTCCTCTGTGGAGATTAGTAATGGCGAACTCATATTTACATTGCCTCTGTGGGCTGAAGCTCCGACCAGGTATAAGAGGAAGAAAGAGTAGAGCCCAACAATTGAGACGGCATTACAAGGAGAGAGAAAGGAAAGGCTGTAGAAAACCCTAATCTGCACATAATGGAGACAAATGTAGGGATGGCAATGTGGCGAGGCAAGGCGGGTTGAGTTCAACCTGCAAACTTTTTAACCTGCCCCTCCTCGCTCCGCCCTGCATGATGATTTTTTTTTCATTTTCAACTCACCCTGCCCTACATAGACCCGCCCCGCTGAAATTTTTGAGTTTTTTTGTTTTTAATTGAATTTTTTGTTTTTAATTGAATTTAATATGAAAAATAAAAAGTCATGATCTTTTTTAATTTCTTCACTGATTAATTATTTTTAGTTGATATTTCACAATTGTTTCTTAATCTTTAATTGAAAACCTCTAATTAACATTTCAACAACTAACGATTTACCGGACATGTTTAGTTTAAATTTTAGGGAAAAAATTAAAGTCAATATTTAATATAAAAAGTTTATATCTTTGCTTTTTACTAATTACAAAATTAAATTTTCGTCGTATTCCTATGTGGTTCTTTAAACTTGCCCTGCATTATTAGTTTAAAATAGTTACTTCAAAACCCCCACCCACAATAACTTTAAACGTGCCCTGCCCCGCATAGCTCTAAACTCGCCCCATTGCCATCCCTAGACAAATGAGAATAGGGAAAAGAAATTTCAAAAGCTTATCCCGCGGTTCTTAACAAGGACTTTGGCACTTCTACTAGTGGGAGCCACACGTCCCATGTGTCAACACATATGCATGGAATGGACCCACACAATAACAGTTATCCTGAAGGGTAGCAATTCTATGGGAATTGTGGTGGGCCTTTTAAGGCCCAAATCTTTGATAGCCTAAATTTCATTAAAGGGATATGTGTTGAGCCCATTTTAACATTCCCCCGATAAATCAAGAGAACACTCCTTTTTCTCCCAATTCTCTTGGCAAAACAGAGTTGGAGTCTGTTATGAGAATGGAGAGGGAGAAAACACATGGAAGCCAGAATTCAAGTGAAGAGCAGATGAAAATTAACATGCAAAGTAAAGGAACAAGAGAAGAAAACAACTTTTCCCTCTCTATGGAAGATGTGCATGATAGTAGTGAGGAGACTCAAGAAGAACAAAGGAAGATGTCAGCGGGACATTTCACAGTATATGAGGAGCCAGTACCTATTTGGATGGAAGAAACATTGTAGAAAGAGGAAATCGAGGACAAGGTTACTATCTGGGTTTAAACCAACGTTCTAAAATTCAACAAGATGTTTGGGTGGTGCCTTCGAAGGATGTGATAAAATACCCATTGATCTATTTATGAAGGTAGATTAAAAAGGGGGCTATTAGATCAAAAGGTGGTGAACCACCTTGATGCTTAGATGAAGATAAAAATCATATCTTGGAATGTGAAGGGGTTGAATTGGAGGGATAAAAGGGGTATGGTTTCTGAGTGTTGTTTATGCTGATTGTAACAGAGTGATCAGAAGGGAACTATGGGAGGAGCTAACAACAATTAATGATCTTTGTGATGGGCCATGGATCGCATGTGGCGACTTCAATGTCACTAGGTATCCAGTTGAGAGAACTGATGAGAGAACTGACAATCATATTCTATCCGCGGAAATGTTAGAGTTCACTGATTGTATTAAGGAGATGGAATTATTTGATCCTCCTTTATGTGGAGGATCTTTTACTTGGAGCCCCCGCGGGGGGGTGGGGGGGTCCAAACAACAGCTTCAAGAATAGACAGGTTCCTATATTCTAGTCAACCACAGATCAGACAGAGCGCTCTCCTTAGAGTAGGTTCTGATCACAACCCTCTAGTTTTGCATTGTGGAGAATGGGCTCCAAGGAAAACCTATATTAAGTTTGAATGATGGGGGATGGGAGTGGAGGATTTCAAAGAGAGTCGAGGAATGGTGGACACATTTTTCAGTCATGGGTACAACTTCTTATACACTGGCCACAAAGCTGAAGATGTTGAAAGGAAAACTAAAGGAACAGGGGCTTGAAAACAGGGGCAATCGGAAACACAGGAAGGGAACCTTGAAGAAATCCAGGAACAAAGACCATTGAATGAGGATGAGATACTTCACAAAATCAATCTCACAAATGATTTTGCAGAAGTGTCTAGGATGAGGAAGTAGCATGGAGACAGAGGTCAAGGGTACATGGTTGAAACAGGGAGATAAGAATTCCAAATACTTCCACAAAGTTGCCACAACTCACAGGAGATATCATACAGCTGAAAAGCTAGAAGTGGAAGGAGTTCCTATCACTGAACCTGAGGAGATTAAGCAGATGATTAGTAAGCTATTATCCAAAGCTTTATAAGAAACCAGAGCAATGGAGACCATGTTTCAATTTGCAGGGATATGAAGGAGTGAATGAAGAAGAAAAGGTTTGGCTACAGAGACAGTTCGAGGAAGAGGAAGTTTTGGAAGCACTCAAGTTGTGTGCCAGTCACAAGGCCCCAGGCCCTGATTGTTTCCCTATGAGTTTCTACCAGAGCTTCTGGGAAATCCTCAAGGTAGATATCATGAATATAATGCATCAGTTTCATGATCAAAATGTTTTTGAAGAGAGTCTGAACTTAGATATGAATCAAAACCGCATTGCAACCTATGTTGCCCTCCCTAAGAAAGTGGGATCTGTTGAATTAAGGGACTTCAGACCTATAAGTTTGATAAGTGGAATCTACAAAATCATTGCAGAACTAAACATCAAATGGCCTTCATCAAAGGAAGACAGATCATTGATGCAGCTTTGATAGCAAGTGAATTAAAGGAGAAGACCTAGGTACTGTGTAAACTGGACATATAGAAGGCATATGACCATGTGAACTGGGAATTTCTGCTTAGAATTCTAGAGCAGATGGGTTTTGGGGAAAAATGGTTGATGTGGATTGGTTTCTGTATAAAAACTGTTAGGTTCTCCATTTTAGTAAATGGAGAACATGCTTTTTTTTCCATTTGAAAGAGGACTTAGGCAGGGAGATCCACTAACCCCCCCTTCCTGTTCATATTAGCTATGGAGGATTTCAATAGCACGATGAAAGTGGCTATTCAAAATCAGTGGATAAGAGGATTCACGCTTGGAAATCTTCCAGGGGAGAGATGCAGATATGCTATCTGTTATATGCAGATGACACAATCATATTCTGTGAAGCAAAGGCAGATCAGATTACATTCAGAGAGATGACCTTGGTGATTTTTGAGGCAGATTCTGGCTATCAGTCAACTTGAGGAAGAGCTGCATATTTCCTATTAAGGAGATTCGTCAATTACAAAGTGTGGCAAATATTTGAGGTGTAGAGTGGAGCAGCTTCCAAAAACCTATTTAGGTATCGTTGGGACACAAACACAAAGAGGAAGAAATATGGGATGGCATCATTGAGGAGACTGAAAAGAAATTGGCTAATTGGAAAGCCCAATACATCTCACTGGGAGGGAGAGTTACTTTGATGAACTCTGATTTGGGCGCTTTGCCTACTTTATGTAATGTCACTCTTTCCCATCCCCGCTAAGGTGGAGGAAAGACTTGACAAGGTAAGGAGACTTTTTGTGGTTGGAAACACAGGGAAAAGGGCTTACGTTTGGTTAAATGGCAGGTTGAAGTTGTACAGCTTCACAAGCAGTCTGGTAGACTTGGTAATAGAAATCTGAGATTACAAAATACTTGCCTCCTCTCAAAGTGGCTATGGAGGTTTACCAATGAAACACAAGCTCTGTGGAGAGAGGTGATAGTAAACAAATGTGGTATGGATGGAAATTGGTGTTCCAACCTAGTGAATAGCACCTATGGATAGTGTGGAGAACCATCAAGAATTTGTGACCCAATCTAAACAGAAACATTAATTACAAAGTGGGAAATGGAACCAAAACTTCATTCTGGAAGGAGATCTGGATTGGTAATGAGTCACTGATGGTTTTGTTTCCAGACCTGTTTTCCCTGACTACTAATCCAGAAGAGAGTGTGGCTGATGTTTGGTCCCAACAGAGATGGAGCATTGTGTTTAGAAGATCCCTTAATGATTGGGAGATTAGGAGAGGCACTGCTTTATTACAAATATTGGATGGGTTTACTCTCTCAAAAAAAATATTGGATGGGTTTACAGGGACAACAGTGGAGGAAGACTCTATCAGATAAAAACATAGCAGAGATGGGATACTATCAGTTAGCAGATCATATACCAAGGAAGGGAAAGAGCTACAAGGTTGCAAGAATGGTCCCTGGAATCAGATATGGAGGACCAAGGGGAAGCGTTTCTCCTGGAAGGTGGCAAGGAAAGCTTGTTCTACTCGTGAAAGATTAAAGAAGAGAGGCTTTAACAGTGTTTCGTGGTGCTCTCTATGCAATGAAGCCGAGGAAACTAATACCATGCCAGAACACACACAGTAGCTTTGGATAGCCGTTGGTGATTTGTTTCATTGTAGTTGTGCTCACATTAAGAAAGGAATATGGGATCTAATGTGCTCACATTAAGAAAGGAATATGGGATCAAAATTAGATGGTTGAAAGGGGAAAAATGGAGAAGGTGCTACTAGGGTGTTTTGTGATAGAAGGATGCCTACTAAAGTGAAAGATAAGTTTTCTAATTCAATTATAAGACAGTCATTGTTAAATGAAGTCAATGTTGAGCTGCTGAAATTCAGTACATCACAAGAGTGTCATCAATATTCGGATGCTAAATGGAAACCATATAAGCAGACGGTGTAAGTAGAACAATGGGACAAAATTAGAGAAAAGGTCACTTGAGATGGTTTGATCATCAGTTAGAATTCATTCAGACTTGGCAAAAAATAGGGCATAATAGAAGAAAAAGATCTGTATGGAGCAATAACAATTAGTTGGGAATATGTTAGTATAGTTTGAGATAATTATGTCTTCTGTTAGAGATTTTGTTTTATCTGATGCATTCTTTTTTGTTAGACATATAGTTCTCCTAGTTTTTTTGGTTAGAAAAGTTGAATAACACTTTGACATGATAGTGAATTCCTTTTAAATTTGTCTTCCTTTAGTCCTGATAATTAGGATCAAGTACGTTATTGTTGGTCTATGAAATGATAGGTGAATGAATGTCGGGTCAGGGTCACTGCTGATCTAGAGAAATCTGAAGAAGGTTATCATCAGAAACTACCAGTGGTATATATGTAAAATCATCTTCTATTCCCAGGTTTTCATTTTGTAAAAACCAAAATTATCTGTTGAATCTTGCTTCATATATTTTCTCAGGAACCTGAGCTGGTAGAAGCTTTACTCATCCCTATGGTTATCATTCCCCAATTGAGTTTCTTCTGTGAGGAAAGTTTGTAAATGGGCTTTCTTGTGTATTTGGATGATATGTGTTTTCTCCTATGTTGCTCGGACTCTTCAAAAGTTTCAGTGAGTGCGTGTTGGATTCTCCAGAAGTAGTGAATTTCGGAGGATCCGACATGGGTGCGGCATTGAAACTAAAGAGTTCGCACAACTTAGGTTTTCTGCATCTGTAAAAATAGGACTGCAAAAATACCACTGCCTGCTATCTTCCAGACACCACCCCCAGTCACCTCATGAAGTAAAAGAAAAGAAAAGAAAGGGAGTTGTCATAATGAAACAGGGGAAGGAACATATTTTAGTATCCCAAATGAAAGGAGAGAAAAATGTTGGGAAGAGGTGTGCGTTGGAAATCAGAAGGATTATTTGATTTAGAATCACTTGCATAGTGCTATCAGTGTGCTATAGAAACAGCTTTATGTGTCATGATTCAGACTCTGAAATGTGGATGGCACATATAGTGATTCTTCCTAAAATTTCGAACAGCTATTTCTACTGTTGGTATTTTGTGGTCTCTTCATAGTTGTGGAAAGAGACTTGTTTTCTGCCTGCTTTATCCTTCATAACCACTTCAAACACTGATTCTTACACTTCTTTTTTTTTTTTGGCCAGTCGCTTCTTGCAGTGTAGAGGCCCATATGCCAAACGAAGACATCCTCTTGTGGACTCAACTATAGTAGCAGAAATTAGAAGATGCATTGATCAAGGGATTGAATTTCAAGGAGAACTGTTAAATTTTAGGAAAGATGGATCTCCCTTGATGAATAGACTGCGTATGACTCCAATATATGGGGATGATGATGCGATAACTCATATTATTGGTATTCAGTTCTTTAAGGAAGTAAATATTGATTTGGGTCCACTTCCAGGATCCTTGGTGAAGGAGCCCACAAGACTATTGGATAGGTACCATTCTAGTCTTTCTTCTTGTGGACCAGTCTCAGAAGGAAACCGTACCATCAATCGTGGGGTTTGTGGTATACTGCAGTTGAGTGATGAGGTCCTAGCGCTCAAAATTCTCTCACGGTTGACTCCAAGAGATATTGCATCTGTTGGCTCTGTTTCTAGAAGACTTTATGAGCTAACAAAAAATGAAGATCTTTGGCGTATGGTCTGTCAAAATGCATGGGGTAGTGAAACAACCCGTGTGTTAGAAGCAGTGCCAGGTGCTAAGAGATTGGGTTGGGGTAGATTGGCTAGAGAATTAACTACTCTAGAAGCAGCAGCTTGGAGGAAGCTAACAGTTGGAGGTGCTGTTGAACCTTCACGTTGCAACTTCAGTGCATGTGCAGTAGGGAACCGTGTTGTACTCTTTGGTGGAGAGGGGGTAAACATGCAACCAATGAATGATACTTTTGTATTAGACTTGAATTCCAGCAATCCAGAGTGGAAATATGTCAAAGTCAGTTCTCCTCCTCCTGGACGTTGGGGGCACACACTCTCTTGTGTGAATGGATCTCATCTTGTTGTGTTTGGCGGATGTGGAAGGCAGGGTCTCTTGAATGATGTCTTTGTGTTGGATTTGGATGCCAAACAACCAACATGGCGTGAAATCTCTAGCTTGGCGCCTCCGCTTCCAAGATCTTGGCACAGCTCCTGTACCTTGGATGGAACCAAGTTGATAGTCTCTGGTGGTTGTGCAGATTCTGGTGTACTCCTCAGTGATACTTTCCTGCTTGATCTCTCTATGGAGAAGCCCGTGTGGCGTGAGATACCTGTGACGTGGACCCCACCTTCTCGTTTGGGCCACACGCTGTCTGTTTATGGAGGCAAGAAAATACTTATGTTTGGGGGTCTTGCCAAGAGTGGTCCTCTGCGTTTTCGATCAAGTGATGTGTTTACAATGGATCTCAGTGAGGAAGAACCCTGCTGGAGATGTGTTACTGGAAGTGGAATGCCTGGTGCAGGAAATCCTGGAGGTGTTGCTCCTCCCCCAAGGCTTGATCATGTTGCAGTAAGTCTCCCTGGAGGCAGAGTTTTGGTCTTTGGTGGGTCCGTTGCTGGTCTCCACTCAGCATCACAGCTCTACATTTTGGATCCAACAGAAGAGAAGCCGACGTGGAGGATATTGAATGTGCCTGGTCGGCCCCCAAGATTTGCTTGGGGACATAGTACCTGTATTGTTGGTGGAACTAGAGCAATAGTCCTCGGAGGTCAAACTGGGGAAGAATGGATGCTTGGTGAGCTGCATGAACTCTCTTTAGCAAGCTCTGTTATATGAATAAAAAGAAAGGTAATAATCAAGAGAAGGTGTTGTACTGAGTTCACAATGAAAATTTTGCCTCAAGAATAAAGGGAGTGCTGAGCAAAACTAAACTATTGTGGTGCGGTCGCATTGCACCGAATGCACAGTTGATTAGGAGAGTACCGTTGAGTTGGTGTCTATCTTGTTTATTCTTGTGTGGGTCATAGGCCATGCTGAGCAGATGGTCTGAATTGGCTTAATTTTGCAAGGTTTGCATGGAATGACTTCGCTTGATGCACTTGAATTATTCACCTGTTGAAAGCTAGGTGTAGCTTGATAGATCAGTAGGCTATTCTGTATTCTTAGGTAGGTTTGTATTGTGTATGGATATGTGTGTGTTGTTCAAGTCCTGTAATTTGAACCCTTTTGGGCGAACATGCAAAAATAGAAAAAGTAAAGGAAAAAAGGTAAAGATTCGCAGTACCAGATCCATGGGAATTTGTATTAGATATAAATTAAGCCCCCGCTATGTTTAATTACAGTTTAGACGTTGACATGTTTGTTATCCGTTTGACCATTTCAGACTCAAGCAGCTGAACGGCTTACCAAATGTTTTTTGGTTCTTTAGCAAATGTTTTTTGGTTCTTTCACATACAAGTGGAGTATCTGTCGATTGTATTCTTATGACGCAATGTGGCAATGTTCTGGAACTTGTTCTCAGATTTGTATTTCTATTCGTGTAATTTTTCTTTGTTTTGTTGAAAAAGAAACTTGCATGAATTCCACTAATATAATAGATCTCAAATCACATTATAGAGGTACTCTTGCATAATATTAAAGGTTTTGATTGACTAGTATTATTCTTCCGATGCGGAAGAGCAAGACATACAATATCGTCTTGGCCTATTCTAGCATTTTGTAGTGTCATATGTTTATGTTTAAGCTTTGTGGTAATTGAGAAGAAAACTATACTGTGTTATTAAAAACTGAGTTTGTACTCCAAAAGGAAAAGATATTTCTAAGTAGTAATTCTTTTACTTTCATACTCCCATTTTGTAACTACTTTCGTGATGCTGTAAGAGTATGTATGTACTTGATGGTATTAAGAAGAAAGAAGCAATGTTTAAGTAAAATTGTTTGATATCGTGAAGTATATATATATATATATATATATATATATATATATATATAAGAAAGTAGTGTTTCAGTGAAAAAATTACTCATCTACTCCTTGATACTATGAGAGTATATACATATTGATGGTATGAAGGACGAACAAGTAATAACAACAATAACAACATATTCAGTGAAATTTTACAAGTGGGGTTTGGAAAGGGTAGAATGTATGCAGATCTTACCACTACTTCATAGAAGTAGAGAAGCTGTTTCTTGGGAACCCTCATCTCAAAACTCATAAGTAGAAAGAACTAGATATGACATAAAGGAAAGGGAAGGGAACAGAAAAAGCGACTAATAATGAATAGCACATGGCAATATGTAAATATAATAAAACTAACACATATACGACAGATAATGAGAAAACATGATAAAAAAAACACGTCCTTCACCTAATCCTACTATACCCCAAGGTCATGCATCCACCTAACCTTACCAATTAGCCTGCTACTCTAATTTACGACCTCCACTTCTTTCTATCTAAGGTCATGTCCTCAGTGAGATCAAGTTCTGCCATATCATGTCTGATCACATCTTCCCAGTACTTTTTCGGTCTACCTCTACCCCCCCATGTAGCTCCCAAATCAACCTCTCGCACCTCCTAACAGGAGCATCGGTACTCCTTCTCTGCACATGTCCAAACCATCGCATCTCGGTTTCCTTATCTTTTCGGCCACCAGGGCCACCTCTAGCTTCTTCCGAATGGTCTCATTCCTAACCTTGTCACTCCTTGTGTGACCACGCATTCATCTCAGCATCCTCATCTCTGCGACATGCATCTTCTGAACATGTGCATTTTTAATTGGCCGACACTCCACCACATACAGCAACGCTGGTCTAACCATCACTCTGTAAAACTTACCTTTGAGTTTAGGTGGTATCTTCTTGTCACACAATACTCTAGAGGCAAGCCTCCATTTAGTCC
>JAABOM020000101.1:6398198-6413232 GCA_011800125.2 Solanum clarkiae
ATAATATATGAATCAGATCTCAAGAATGGCTAACGAAGTCACTGATTTTGATAGAGAATCGGAGCCTGGGGTGTTGCCGAGTTGTGAATCTGATTGTGGGATCTATGGTATTATTGGTGGCTGGTTTTGGGTGGTTTTTGCTGTATTTTTGTGGGTTTGAAAGGGGAGAAGAGGGAGATGGAAGGTTGTTGGGGGAAGATGAAGGATTTTTTTGGGGGAAGAAGAAAAATGGGTCGTTTGATTTTTTCTGGTAGGTAAGAATTAGGTGGGACCCATGAGACACGTGGGTCCCATCTTAAAAAAGAAAAGAAAAGTAAAAGTAAAAAGTAAAAAGTAAAAAGTAAAAAGGAGGGGACACGTGGGGTCGGGAATATATGAATTTGAATTTTAAAATACACGATAAATTAAATCAGATCAATTAACATATAGAATCTAAGTTACATAACATCAAAAATCAAATAATAATAAGGAAATATTAAAAATACCTGTTTTAAACTAAAATAGGATATAGACCGGACAAAATTGAATGTCAACATTAAATATTATAAATATAATATCATAGTAAAATTGTTAAAATATTTTAAATAATTTTAAAAATATTTGAACAAAACAGCCATCTGTGATGTTATAATCATTTATATAAAGATTGAGAATAAGAAGAAATGAAAAATAAATATATTATAAAATAAAATATTGTCTTAGAAAAAGTTATAATAATAAAAATAAAAAAAGTTAAAATAATCAAAATAAAAAATAAATTAAAAGAAAAGAAATTAAAAAGTAACCTCTATGTAATTACATACAATTCAACCCCCCCCCCCTCTTGAATTGGAAAGTGTAATTACACCAAATTACTTGCTAACCAAGTAATTATATGTCCAACTAAATAGGTTAAACAATGTAATTATACCCAATTTCACTAAATCTAACTATTAGGGTGTCCTTTCAAACAAGCTCTTAGTCATAAATCTCTTGACGTAAATAATTAAAATAAATATTAAATATAATAGAAATAGTAATAAATAATAAGTGGAAAATATGAAAAGACAATTTTTGTCGATTGCAAGGATTTTTTAATAAAGAATAAAAAGTTTAAATAATATTTCCAAGATTGTTTATGTTTTTAATATAATATAAAATTTAAGAATTATTTTAGTTTATAAATTTTAATTTTTTTTTTCTGAGGAAGTA
This sequence comes from Solanum clarkiae, assembly GCA_011800125.2. Taxonomy (NCBI): domain Eukaryota; kingdom Viridiplantae; phylum Streptophyta; class Magnoliopsida; order Solanales; family Solanaceae; genus Solanum; species Solanum clarkiae. The sequence goes on from JAABOM020000101.1 coordinate 6,399,390, forward strand.
AAAAGGTTTGAGTTGGCATGAGGTTCACGTTTTTTAATTAGAAACCCTTTTGCCACTTCCATTTAATTTTCACCAGAATTTAGTTTAGGTAGATAAAGGCAGAGTGAGTTGTGGTGCTGATTTAGAAATCAAAAATGGAATCTTTACTTATTGGGTCGTTTCATAGACCATCAATTCCAGTTGTAGCAGAGTTCTCTCCACTCAAAACCAGTATGTGAACTTCCGAAACCTATATCTTTTTTTGTTCTGCTAATTTGTTTAAATATGTCTTCTTGCCTGTTCCATGTGTGTTCTTGAATTTGTGGGAACTTTTTTGAAGTACTCTTATTTGCATGATTTAGTTTGCTTGTGTGTTCGATCTTGAGTTCATTTCTAAGCGCTGGAGTCTAGCACTTGAAGTTCTTAGTTTCACATTGACTGTTCAAAAATCTTATGCCGTTTAGTTTACTCTTGATGATTTTGTCGGGTTGATCTGTAACTTGATCGAAGAGTGTAAAACTTGAATCTCTTTCTAGGGTCAACAGCTAATTGATTTGTCTATGTATCCATTGTCATTTCTTTTAAGGACCTGCTGTTTGTGGCTTCTTAAATGGCAGGAATTTTTTAGTGTTGCAGCTTTAGATGCTATGATTTTCTTGTAATGTGAACAAACATGTTCAAGCCCCTGGGCTTTGGTCTAGTGGTAAGAGTGTAGAGCATGATGCATGGATTAGGCGCTCATCATGGGTGTGAACCCTACAACAAACATGAGCCTGGTTGTTAAGTGGAGAAGGCAAAAGCATAGAGTGGCGGACCCATTATCTCCGAGTTTTAGACTGTGCACCATTGGCTCTAGGATAAACAGTGGAATTTCACAAGTGGGGTTTGGGGAGGGTAGAATGTATGCAGACCTTACCAATACCTCACAGAGGCTATTTCCTGGGAATCCTCGTCACAAAAACCCATAAGCAGAATAAACTAGATATGGAAAACAGGAAAGGAAGAGAAAGAGAAACTGAACAGAAAGAGCGACTAATAACAAAAAGCACACGATAGCAAGTAAATACGAGGCAATTAACATATATAATGCAGATAAAGACAACACCGGACAACTCTAACTACCCTACTATACCCCACGACCAGACATCAACCTACTAACTTATTAGTTTGCTACTCTAATTCGCGACCTCCACTCCTTCCTATCTAAGGTCATGTCCTCGGGGAGATCAAGTTTCACCATATCTTGTCTGATCACCTCCCCCTAATACTTCTTCAGTCTACCTTTACCCCTCCGTGCAACTCTCAAATCTAGCCTCTCGCACCTCCTAACAGAAGCATCGGTACACCTTCTCTGCACATGTCCAAACCATCTCAATCTCACTTCTCTCATCTTATCAGCCACAGGGGCCACCTCTAGCTTCTCCCAAATGGTCTCATTCCTAATCTTATCACTCCTGGTGTGACCACACATCCATCTCAACATCCTCATCTTTGCGACCTGCGTCTTTTTAACATGTGCATTTTTATTGGCCAACACTCCACCCCATACAGCAAAGATGGTCTAACCACCATTCTGTAAAACTTATCTTTGTCTTGGTTATTTTGAAGAGTCCCACATTGGATGAAAAAGGGATGGGTGGTCTCCATATATGGTCTTGGGCAATCCTCTCCTTGTGAGCTAACAGTCCCAAGATCTATTTCTTTACCATTTGTATAAAAACAAAAGTATTTTGATACATCTTTAATCTCGATTTGGTTTCTATATACAGGAGACACAACTCTGGAAGTAACTTAGTTTCACAGTAAACGTTAACAGTTCTATCCTATTTGGTTTTCTTGGTGAATCCTTGTGATCCAAAACATTATATTTTCTGTTAGTACATTAATCCTCATATTCTTTATTCTTATGTCCCACTGCAGAAGTTCTGGCATTTCTCTTATAAAGTTCCTGCCTTACTTGATTGTTTGCATATTTTCACTAGTAAATAGCGTGCTAAAGATTTTCCAATGTGAAACTTTTTGCTGCTGAACCTAGCTGTGTGTTCATTATAAAATTTTGGTTTTCCGACTTAGTTCCTGTTTGAGAACAATTTTGATGCTCATCATCTGTTAGCTCCCTCTGTCTGGGTATATGCAGTGAATACTAGAAAAGTTTGCTTTCTTGATCATGTTTTTGGTGCTGTTTGAAATTCAAGAGATCGCGTTACAGATTCTGAAATTATGGATGACCAAAGCAGTGGTGGGGAGGAGCAGAAGCTCCGGCAGAAATGTTGATATATGGTGTTTCTTTTTGACAGGACCAAGCAATAATGATAATGGTTGTTCAAATGATACTGCAAAAAGGACTTGTGCTTTTAGATGGTGCAATGTGCTTTTGTATATTAAATTCCAGTATACACTGTTTGCTTACCATTTGAAGAAGCTATAATCTGTAAAGTAGGAAAATTGTTGTAATTTAGATGTGGTACCAATTGGAAATTAGATTTGATTTTCTTCATAACCTGAATTATGTTTAAATGCCTTTGACATCATAGGTTCACATCAAATAGTACGGGTTTTGAAGTGTAAAGCATGGAAGAGACCAGAAAAGCACTTTTCCACTTCTTTCAAGTTGCAGAAGCAGTACATCACACAAGATCATGTTGGAGAAAGTGATCTAAGCAGTATTGCTGCTGATAAAAAACTTAAAGAGAGGTTTTTGGTGCATGCATCATCTGAACGCCCTCTTGAATCTCAACCTTCTAAGAGTCCTTGGGACTCGGTGCATGATGCCGTAGATGCTTTCTACAGGTTCTCGCGGCCCCATACCATAATAGGAACAGTTAGGTCCACAACTCCTATATTGAGCAACATAACATGCATATGGCTTATTTGTTTCCATGTTATATGAGATGTCATAGGATTTGGTTCTGATCCACCATCCTTTGTGTTTATTTATGTCATCATAATTCTTATCAAATTTTAGTTTGTGTAGCTTGTAATGCCTTACCAAGAAATGAGTATATTATTAATGCATCTTTAAACTTTGACTGTTTTGAATTTAGTTAGATATAGCTAGAGGAATAGGTTTTTGATCTAGAGGGTGCCAAAAGATGTTAATTTCATAGAATCAACCTGGCGGATAAAGCTTAGAAATTTCATATACTATTACGTGAACAACATCTTCAGCTTACCAGGGACATGACCTTGGATAGGAGGGTACAGAGGATACGGATAAGGGTAGAAGGTTAGTATTTAGTTAAGTGTTATCTTATTACTAGCCTATTCTTGTATTCGGTTTGGTGGTAGTATAGAGCACCGTGTCAATTGTAGTATTAGCCTATTCTTGTAGTCATTGGCTTTTGGTATTTGATAAATCTGGGTTTACTGTGTTTAGGTGATCGCACCTTGTTGCTATTACAGTTCCTTGCATATATGCTCCACACAACTTTGATATTACTTGTCATGTTTCTCCCCTCTGTCATTTTTTCCCCATTTAGTTACTGCTTTGATTTGCTTGAGCCGAGGGTCTTTAGGAAATAGCCTCTCTACCTCGAAGCGGTAGCGGTAAGGCCTGTGTATACTCTATACTCTCCAAGCCCCACATTGTTGGGAATACACTGGGTATGTTGTTATATGCATGAAAAATTATTTATTTGTTTTTGAATTTTGATAGATTGAAAGAACAAGAACAGTGGACTTACTTTACTTTTCTTTAAGCAGGCATTGAGCATAATTTCAGTTTCTCTCCTTGCTGTTGAGAAGTTCTCTGATTTTTCTCCATTATTTTTCACTGGGGTGTTAGAGGTGGGTAAGGCCATTCTTAGATTCAGCATGAGATGTGATCTGGGATGACAGCAATTTTGGTTATCGCTATACTGTTGCAGGCCATTGTTGCTGCCCTATTCATGAACATTTACATAGTTGGTTTAAACCAGTTGTCTGATATCGAAATAGACAAGGTACTTTTCTATTTATTTTACATGAATCTGATTTCTGAATGCAGAACTATGCATGCTTCACTTTATCTATGTGAAGGCCTTGTCGAGGACTCATATTACATGTTTTTGTTCTGTCATTTTATCTTTGGGTCTAGAGAAGGAGCAGACATGGCTGGGGTGAGGTTCCGCTGACTGTCTTATGGTCGGGCTAGGTGGGTGACTCTGTGTGTTTGAGAGAGAGAAAAGTTTGGCGTGGGTGGGTGGGGGGCTATTTACAAGATAGAGATAGAGATAGAGATAGATAGATAGAGAGAGAGAGAGAGAGAGAGAGCTCTGCAAGCTGCACCCACTCTGTACATGGTAAATCCTGGATTCGTCTTTGGGAGCTGAGGGACATATTAAAAGCCATTTAGAACTCACTGAGTACTGGTCTTTTACTCAATGTCTGTGAAGATATTTGAGTAACTAGCTTGTGAACCAGTACATATACACTACTGACACTCTATAAGCTGAAGGAGTATCTAGATTCATTGACCTCTGATGTGGTGGGTGGAGGCTAGGTTTAGTCTTTTTGATTGTATGCTTCTTGCACACAGGGGTAAGCAAATCCTCTTTCGTGTTTTCCACCAGCCTCTAATCCCTAGGTTGCAGATTAAAGATGAAGCTGGGTGATGAGGTAACTTATGTGGGAAAACAACTAAGGTCTACCCCTCTATCACCTGTATCTCAAAATTCTCTCTCCCAATATATCCATCATCAATCATTTATATTGGAAAATAAGTTGATGCAAATTATCTGATAAAAGTCTTACAGAAATTTTGCCCTTAATGATTAGGGAATTGACCAACTCATTGTAATCCTGATGTACTACAAAATCTTTCTTGATCTGTCTGGGAAATGGAACTATTGCAATTAGTGTTCTTCTCTCAGAGGAAAAGTTCTTGGTAGTATATTAAGTTTTTCTTACTTTGTTGATAAAATACTTTTCAGCAGTTTTTTCTACTTGGGCATCTGAAATTTTGAGAAGTTTCTTTTCAGGTAAACAAGCCATATCTTCCATTGGCATCAGGAGAATACTCTATGCAGACTGGAGTGATTGTTGTGTCGTCTTTTGTCGTTTTGGTAATATAGAAATCTTCCCTTAAGCACTAAAATCTTCGTATCAAGCTGCAAATGCATTCTGTATCTTATATTGCAGTTGTTCATATATTTGGTTAACATTTATCTTCAAGATTCCCCAGCATATAATCTTCATCGAGATGGAAGAAAAGTTAGAAGTAGAGAGGATGTAGGGGTTAGTAAATATTGTAATCCCTTTTGTCCCTCGGACTTGTTGGGGTCTGGGTACAGGATTTTTTTCAAAGCAGAGTCTGATTTTAAATATCCTGCCTGACATGATGGTCAAAAGTGTGTTTTGGGCATGAAAGCTTCAGGTTTTGTTCTGTTGGTTATACTTTTACCTGCACTCTCTTACATACTTTACTGTTTAGATTACTTAAAAGCAGCATCCTCCATATGAAGTTCCTGAGAAGTTAAGACACAGAGTACTTTGTTGACATACTTCTTTTCCACCCTTTATAAGCAGTTTCAAACTTGGAAGAACTTGGGGTTGCTATTGCCCTCGCCCCTCGGAGATTTCACTGTTATCCCCCCAACAAATTAGGGTTGCTGTTCTCATCTTGTGTTGTCTTTTTCTGTTACAAAGTTGTAAATCTGAGTGATATAGTTTGTGAGTCTAAAGGGAGAAGGGTTCTATATATGAATCTTGAAGCTCATTCAAGTATGTGCAATTTGCACTAGAAGGCTTGGTACCATCCTTAGTCATCGAGACCAAAATATTGGTTGCTCAATTCTTGAGTGGTTATCCTTCACTGACTGATGTTCTGTTACTTCTCTACATTCATCATATATAATTGAAGGAATCATGGCATAGCATGAGAACTTCCAATTTCCATTTTCAAAAGGATAAGAATTCCATCCATGGATATTCATTTGCTCATTTCATGACTACAGAAATAACTCTTCTCCTCCTTTCAGAGTTTTTGGCTTGGATGGATCGTTGGTTCCTGGCCCTTATTTTGGGCCCTTTTCATCAGTTTTGTACTGGGAACTGCCTATTCAATAAATGTGAGTTGATTTCATTTTCGCGACTAATTGTTGATTATCAAGATTAAGAATTTATCTATTCTCTTAAAATAGAATAATCACTGCTGTTCTCTACAGAGTAGCTTGACATCATAAATTCTTTTTGTTATATAAAAGGAAATGGAAATATTCTTGCAGTGTTTTGTTCTTTTTTTTTTCCCTCGACATTATTGTAGCAGGTAAGTTAAGAATATAAAAAAACTTGCAATCATAGTCATTAAAAATTCAGTCATTTATAAGGCACTAGAATATTCCATGTTGATGTCGAAAGTTCTTTGCGCAGGGGCAAAAGATTTATTATGCCTCAATCATGTTGACATCTGGTTGCAAAATAGATGATTGTATTAGTTTGTAGTTTTATACTTAATATGCAGGAACTGGGTTCCCTTAACACCATATTACTGCATGGTTCTGTTGTATTATCCTACTAATGGGGGGTAAACAACACTGCAGGAATGCTGGGTATTGTTAACCTAAGTTGCTCGGACTTTGGTGCAAGTGTCAGATACGGGGGCGAATCTAGAGGCCGGATCTTTCATGATCTAATTTTAAGATTCGGGGATATGGGTCCATATATGGATACGGGTGCGGTGATTTGCCTAAAAATAATTAAAATATCTAAAAATAGAGTGATAAAACCTAAATTATGAGATATTATGTGGAGGACTCGAGGAGAATCCTGGAAGGAGATCAAAGGAAAATGAGTGACATAGAAATGTCTATATAAAAGGAAAAAAGTATTCCATTTTCTTTAATTTCACCTTAGCTTTTGTATTGATTACCAAAATTATTCAAACTCTCCAAACTTTCCCCATCGATTTTGGTCAAGGTACCCGAAACTAGTTGACCAAATTGGAGACGGATCCCACACCCACACCCACACCCATGTTGTGTCGACACGGGTGCGGCACCAAAAGTGAAGAGTCTGAGCAACTTAATTGTTAACCTCCTTTTTTGCACGAAAGCTATCTCGTAATACAGTACCTTTCACAAGTCTTCCTATCATGATTCACTTATTATCTTATTGACCCACTGAACTGAAGTTTAATGGTTCTCCCTTTGAATTTGATTAGCTTCTAATGAGTCAAAGAGTTTGTGTTCTTAGGAGAGGTTAACTTGGGGTTCTAGCATCAAGGCAAAATCAGTTTTCCACTTGTTCTTTGTCTCTTGAGTTTTCGCTTAGTTTTGTGGTTGACTTATCTTCCTTATAAATTTTTGAAGGGTCAATCTCATAGCCTTGAAGTTTCATTTGGTAGTAGTAATTTGATCCTCAAATTTTGACTGGTATAACTGATAAAGTTAAAAGTCTGATAAAGTTCTTCAACTGTTAATGATTCTTTAGCAAGACTTTTCTCGAGAATCGAGATGGGTTATACATAGAGAGAGTTCTCCTTCTATCTAGAAGCAAGAAAGTTCGACTACAAGGAGATGTTGTCTGCCCCAGCTTTGTCTCTGTCGCTGGATGGGGGTTGCAGAAGGCTAAAGGGTGATCTTTAACCAAGGTTTAGGTTATGGACGGGGCACATCTCAGGGAGAAAAACTTCCCTTGCTTTGTGCTTGGTGGGAAGATTGAAAAAAGGGTGGCTTCCCCAGATTCGGTAGCTTTTTGGGCTGCAGAGGTTTGGGCTGTAAAGCCATGGATTGAAGACTTCCATGGGAGAGCGCAGGTTCATGTTCATGTTTCCCAACGAGGATATAGTGATGGTGTTGCAAAGAAGTATGAGTGTGGAGTGGTGGTTGTCACTCGCTTACCTCTTCATCTATGGTGCAATGAGCTTTTCAGAAACATTGGGGATGTCTACGGTGCTTTTTTTTGAAGCGAAGAGCAGTCTTACAGATGTTTCGATGGTCAGGATCTGGGTAAGGAAAAGGGGGAATGTGCCTGTTTCAATGGTGGTAGAAAGGGGGCAGGGGTGGGGTGGTGGGAAGGGGGAAATCTTTGGGGTCGGGTTATCACCAAAATTTTTTCCTGAAATTGTGAAAGGGGATTTGGGTAAGGGATAGAAGAGGAGACAAGGAGGAGATAGGGAGAAAGAAGGGGGAGGAAGCTCTTTTGTTAAGATTGCAGGTCTGAGGCGCCGGTTCCATGGTTGGTAGGTCAATAACGACTACTCCAGGGGACTTCGTCGGGCATTTTGAATCGGGATAAGGTAGGATTTCTTAGAGGGGAAGGAAAAGTCGGTTATGCCCCTGCATTAATCAATTAATATGGAGAAAGAATTGGAAAGACCCAAACTGCCCGTTCCTTTAAAAGGAATCGATTTTCTAGAGATCCTCGACGTGGCTTCTCCCCCATGAGAAACCCAGCTCACAAGACCTCAAAAATTTCTAGCTAAGGCTCTTGCGAGTCGAAAAATTGAGAGGGCCCCGTACGATGAAGAGAGATATGCAGGCGGAGAGAGAAACCCTGCGACCTGAAGTTGCCATGGGAGGCGATCTCAATCGCCAGAATTATGTTGCTGGAAAGTCAATTTCCGACAAGTTTGGGGCTAATGAGGCTCTAAATCAGGGTAGTTTGGATTTTGGGGGTTTGAGTCTTGTTTCCAAGGGGAATTGTGGTCTGTCCAAATAAAATTGCCTCTCTGGCAGTCGTTTTTCTTCTACTGTCCGGGAAGGTGGGACCCAATTTCCGTTGGGGTTGAAAGAGAAGTCCCATTTTAGATTTCCAATTTCCTGCTGTGATTTTGTGGTTGAATCCTCTCAAGCTGGTTGTTTGGGGTCGGATAAGTCTTGTTCGGACACAAGCATTGAAAAACGATGTGAAGGGGGGAAATATGATTGTGGCAGATTCTCAACAGGAAGTTAATCCATTTTGGGGTGGATTGATTGGTGAGACAGTTTTCTAAATGAGTGGAAGAGAGGTAGCTTAATTTTGGGAAATTTTCAAGGGGTACCTTTTGAAGTTATGGAAGGGCAGGTCATTGATCTCTTGATTAGTATTGGTACAGAGGCTAGAGGGGAAGCAAAGTTGAGGATAAAGAGATGTCGAAGAAAAAAAGTTGCCCACAAAGTAGCATACTATGGTGGTGGTGGGTATGCTTTTGGCATACGGGAGGAGAAATAAGGGCATGCATAAGGAACATTAGGGGGTCTAGTGGAGTTATCGTATTTTGTTATTTGGATTATAGTTGTTTTATGGATTTTGAAATCATTAGTTGGAATGTGGGGGAGGGGGATAAATGATCCCAATAATTGTATGAGCAGGTTTAGGTAATTAAGGCCAATGTTATTTGTATTCAAGAGTCAAAATACAGACTTTGATGGATGAGAATTGTAATGAGTATATGGCGAGGGAGGTGGGTAAAATATAGTTATATCCTTGTACATGGGAACACAGTAGGAATTTTAGTTCTATGGGATGATAGGAAGTTGGAGGATATGGAGGTTTTTAAGGGGCAGTTCATGATTGGGGTATGATTTAGAAACATTGTGAATGGAGTGGAATGAGGTTTTGGGGGTGTGTGTGGCCCTATAGGGGAAGGGTCTAAATTGCTTTTTGGGGAGAAGAAGGGGCATGTATGGAGGGTAGGAAATTCCTTGGATGTTGGGGAAGGGGGTTTAATACCATAAGATTCTCGGAGGAAATGTTAGGGTGTAGGGTAATGTCCAAGGCTATAGATTAGTTCTTAGAGTTTGTAGATATTCATCTCCTTATTGATTTAATTCCTAGTATAGGGCCTCTTGTCAAAGGGAATTGTCTGCCTAGCTAGTTAGGGGGGCAATGGTGATGGGACTTTTTGGGATTTAAGGTTTCAGAGAAATTTGTAGGATTGGGAGGTGAATGAGCTTGAGAGATTGCTAGCTTTGTTTCACAAGCAATATGAGCCAATCAATCGACCCGATACTTTGAGTTAGAAGTTGAGAAATAACAAAGTGCTCTTTGTCAAGTCTTTCTATGAGATACTTCTGGCTAGGGCAAAGAATGATATGATTCGGTCTCTTGTTTCGACGAAAGCCTCAACGCTCACATTCTTCAGGAACGTTTTTTACTATTTACCTTCGCCGGAAGCAAACTACCTAAGGTTCTGAGGAAGGTGTGCTTCTTCACATGGTTGGCGACTAGAGGGTGATATTGCCGACGGAGAATCTTAGAAAAAAGATGCTTGTTTGCATAAGCTGGTGTTTCCTATGTAAGGAGGCAGGCGTGGACGTGGATCTGATTTTGTTACATTGGAAATTATCCACGAGGTTATGGTGGGATAGTTTTAGTTGGCTTGGTGTGTCTTGGGTTATGCCAAATTCCATAAAAGAGTTGATGTTCAGCTGGAAGAGTGGAGCTAGGAGAAGAAGGCACAAGGTTTGGAGTGTTACTCTTCTTGCTTTTTTGTGGGTCACTTGAAAGAGAGGAATAGTAGAGCTTTTGAAGGGGTGGAGATGAGCTTTGCTCAGTTGAGAAATAGTCGAAGTAGTCTCTGATCTCTTTATGTTCTTTTGGTGCACCCATGTAGTTCTTGTTTGTATGGAAGTTGGGTGTCTTTTGGAGAGAACCATATTTTATAGGTCTCTCCTTTTCTGGTTTACCTCAATTATATGGCCACAATGGCGTTGCTATTATCAATGGAATCTTTTTCTTGACTAAAGAAAAAGATTCTTCAGCAGGTAAATTTGAAGCCAGATGGCTTGTTGTGTTCTTTTAAGCTTTCAGAAAATGATCAACTATGTTCCCTATCTAAGAAATGGTAACTATGTCCTGCCCCTGATTGTGTTGGAAAAAGTACATCTGTATTATCTTGTTTGTAGTTTAATTCCTTAATCAGAGGGTTGCATTTTCTCTGTGGTTAGCTTGTTGAGACTGAACACGTGACATGTCATGTCCATCTTAATTTCACGTCCATTACTAATGTTATGAGCTCATTTGATGATATAAATAACTCTGTCACCAGGCATCTCTTACCTTTTTTCTCAATTTTTTTTAAGAGTCTTTGTCTTTACCAGTTGAAAGAATGTCTTCAACTTAATACTCCCCTTGTCCCATTTTATATAACAGTACTTGACTATAAACAGTAGTTTGACTTGTCTATTATATTAGTAGTAGTGGCAGTGGCTATAAAAGTAGTGTTTGAAGGTTAGTCTGATATAGAACTTTAAAATTTGAAAAGTGTAAGTAATCTTAAAAATTGTAGGGTTGTTGAAGAAGTGGAGAGACATCAACCCATTTGGGATGTCGTAAAGTTGGCAGTGTTTATAATTTTGGATGAAGGGAGTAAAATGTTGCAGCTTGATTTCTCATGCAACAATTTTATAGAGGATTATTGTAGATTCTTCTATGGTTCAACCACCATTTTAGCTTCAAAAAAGTGTTGGACATCCTCCTTCAAATCCAAGTTTCTCCCTCATAGTTGTGATTTGTACTATGATATCAGATCTGTGTTTTTTGTTGCTTGTTTCATTAGTTGTGGCTTTATTGTTACAATTTGATAAAAAGGACACAATAATAAGGAAGAACACTGCCATGAATAACTATGCGCTCTGGCTGACTGGAAACCATACTACTGTAATTTTATTTAATTCCAGTGAATTTCATCATCTCCACATGTAATTATAATTGCTCTCAAGAGTGCGTGACAGTAAGTGGTGAGAATAAATGTGATATGTGAGAAATGAAACTTGGGAGAGGTGGCAAACTAGATGCTGTCTGGAGAGTTTCCTAACTTGAATAATTTCACTTCTATGAAATTACTGGCTGTAAGATCAGTAAAACATGTATGATATCATAGGAAAGGTTTCTAATTGGTGTTTTCAAAATGCCTCTACATTTTCAGCTGCCTTTTTTGAGATGGAAGAGATTTGCTGTGGTTGCTGCAATGTGCATCTTTGCTGTACGAGCGGTGATAGTTCAGATAGCTTTTTATTTGCATATTCAGGTCTATGCTATTTCTACAATTCATGCTTTTTTTTTCTGTTGCCCAAAGAGAATGTATAGAATAAAGTATTTACTGTGCCATATGAAGACCTAAATTTCAAATAGTATGGATGTCAGAACAAGCATGATGTAATGGATAAGGACCAAAAACCTTGTATCTGTTATTTGATGTTTAGACTTCATTTATAAGGAAAAAAATGAGGGAGCATGGGTGGGGTGGGGTGGGGTGAAGAAACAAATGAAGTGATTTGCCAGGTCATCTAGAAATATCTATTTGCTTGTGCATTCTTCCTAATCATCGCATTTAAAACTGTCCAAGGTTAACAAATACATATTTGTTTGTCAGTCTGTTGTAAATATATATTCCTGTTGAATGAAAAAGAGATCAAATATCTGTTAAGTTGTGGATTACCTGAATCACCTTTCTGTTTGGTGCTCCTCTCATTTCCTGACACAAGTATTTCACTTTTCAGACTTATGTATTCAGAAGACCAGCTGTCCTTTCTAGACCTTTGGTATTTGCAACAGCATTTATGAGTTTTTTCTCAGTTGTTATAGCGTTATTCAAGGTAAATATATGCTCTCTAAACCTGATTACCTAAAAGATCATTTTTGTTTTAATCTTTATGAGGAAAAAACACTTATTTTTGTGAGCCATAAGAAGATATTATTGCAAAGGGGAGGCCTAGGTGTGGGACGCATACATAAGAAAGAAACTGGCATTGTGGGAAGATTCCAAAACCATGGAGAGTTCCCTTGGGAAGACTCTAGATTCCTATGGACTGTCTAAAAACTTTCTTGGAAGGCCTTTTAGAATATTGTATGTAAAGACTTGTAGAGAGAGGAACCTACTTGTAAATATGGAAGGACTTGTGTAACAATTATTATTCTCTCTCTCTCTCTCTCTCTCTCTCTCTCTCTCTCTCTCTCTCTCACGTCAAGTGAATGATATAAGTTCTCTGTAATACCAAGTTCCCGTTGGCAATGTTCTTGTGTTCTTTCTACAATTCTCTTAGCGTTTCCTAGTGTATTAGGCTGACTAAGCTAGGCAAGATCACGAGAAAGTTTTGCAAGAGCGTGAGCGAGTTGTCAAATGCCAGTCTAAGTCGATGAAAAACATGTTAAAAAATGTACTAACAAGACAAACCCATTTCAAACTAGTAGATATTTTTGATGAGGATCTTTTTCAGCCATTGTGTCCTATTTTTAGCTACGTCCACATTGGTCCAAAAAATTGTTTGGTCTTTTGAGACCACTTCCTTCTGTGATTTTAGGTCTACCTCATCACTTTTTGACACCTTTTACTGTGATTTTAGGTCTACCTCATCACTTTTTGACACCTTCGCTCACTCTAGTTACACCCGTATAAACTGGTGCATCAGTATATCAATGCAAAACATGATCAAACCATCTCAAGTGACCCAATCAAAGAAAAAGGGAAGAAGAGAACTGGTAAATACTAGAATGAGTGACTCCCAATACCTTAAATAATCGGGAGCTTGTAAACTCCACTATCATATCATAGGTTAGATTCAACTTCAGCACAACACTGATTTACCTTGGGGTGTCAAATGAGCGGGTTGGATTGAAATTGGAGATATTAAAATGAGTTCAAATAGAAATCAGGCTGGGCATGACTCACCCAAAGTTACTTAGGGTTCAAATGGGCTAAAAATTGGGTTGGGTCATCGCCCACCCCAATTCGATTCGCTTAATCTTAATAAAACATATTGTTATTTACCTTTTATAACCACAATTTGAATATTAACTCAAGAAAATAAAAAAAAAACAAGTTACAAATAGATAGATAAATCCTAGAAAATATAAAATGGGTAGTAACTCATACCTTCAGTATGGGAACATGTAGAGAAAAATAAAGAACACAAATAATTTACGATGTAGAGAAAAATAAAGAACACAAATAATTTACGAGGTT
>JAABOM020000101.1:6419252-6431022 GCA_011800125.2 Solanum clarkiae
GGCTAAAAGCTCTCTCAACTGTATTGTGAGAGGTATGGCATTACTTCAATATATACAGAAGCTTGGGCTCTATACAAAATGATTCTAAAAATCCCTATAATTAAGGAATCCCTATAATTAAGGAATCCCTATAATTAAAGAATCCCTATAATTAAGGATTCTAACATACATTACACTAATGCAATTAAAGAGCTAAACGGGTTGAAATTGGAGATCAAATTGGCTTAGTTGAAGAATCTTTTAAAATGGCTTAAAGCTTGAATGAGTTGAGATTCACCCAATTCAAATTATCTTGAGCCCAACCCATAAAATTTTTGGTGGCTCATCTATATTTGGGCTCATTTTGACACCCCTAGTTGTTCCTATATTCTCTACCCAACTTTATCTGTTTGGGTAAAATTGATAATCTACCTCCTCTGGAAAAGTAAGCTGAACTCATGTTCTGATTTCCTTTTTTTTTTGGTTGGGGGGACGGGGGCTCAAGTTATTATTTAAAACTGGCAGAATCTCGACCTTGGATTGAATTTTGAAATTAATTAAATCATGGGAGTGGTCATTTAAAGACAATTTGTATTTCATTGCTGTTACATATTCACACATTATCACCATTAGTCAGCCAGTCGCAGTGTAATACTTGAAAAGTGGCTAGAACACTGCATTGATGACATGCATACCTCAAATACTTTCTGGTTCTTTCAAGATTCTTTCTTTTGCCCAATGAGAGCTGCTGTCATCACAAAAGAACTAATTTCTCTCATGATGCTGGACTAATGTTGTGTTACCCAAAAGAGATCATAAATGAAAACTGAATATTTGATCTTACTTAAACTCAAAGTAAGGCAACATTGTAAAAACCATTATAAAGTTTAGAAAACTAAATTTCTCTCTAGCCTCATAGCCTGAAATGTGATCATTTGTAGATATTTGCAATAAATCCAAGCTATAGAAAGTCATCCAACTTACATGATACTGTAGGACATACCTGATATTGTTGGTGACAAGATCTTTGGAATTCAATCTTTTACTGTTCGCTTGGGTCAAGAGAGGGTAAGTATGAAGTCAGTCTGGCAAATGATTTGAGGCATTTGTTCACTCTAATTCTGTTGTCTTTATACTTCACTATACTTGTTCACTTTTGGCAGGTCTTTTGGATTTGTATTGCACTACTTGAAATGGCTTATCTTGTTGCCATCGTTGTGGGTGTAGCATCTTCCAACACCTGGAGCAAATATTTTACTGTAATCCACCTTGAACTCTTATAATTGTTTCATAGAGAGATTGTTAATTATCCAAAAAAAAAAAAAAGAGCTTACATAAACAGATTGCTAAAGATGTGCTGTGACTGAAACAGTAACGACTAGATATAGTTTAAAGATGTCATCTCTTCTCTTGGAAACAGGCTCTCAGCCTCTCCGCCTCCAAGAATTAGGGGTAAAGTCTGGGTACACTCTACCCTCCTCAGACCCAATATGGGAGGGGATTACACTAGGTATGCTGTTGTTGTTGTTGGTTCTCTGCCCTGCATGGTGGTATTTCTTCTGGCTTATATAACACGAGAAGTCCATAGAAGAGTAAACACAGCCAAACTAGACGTCCTCTTGCTCATCTTTCTGCATTGTTGTTTCAATATCAAGAAGTTTCAGCTTTTGGATTTTTATCTTTCAGACAAAGCGAAGGAAGAATGTAATATTAGTTTGGTTGAAAAGGAAAATATCTTTCATCCTTTGCACATTAATCAATTATCAGCATTGGCTGAAGTCTGTTATCTCATTTTTACTTGGAAAAACAAACATGGGACATAAGTGGCAAATAATGACATCCTTGCCAGATCCTCCCAACAGAAATATAGCCAAATTTCGTTCCTTCTGTTATAAAATCATTCCCATCAATATTGCCTTTACCGATATCCTGTAGTGGGCATCTCCCCTTTTTGTTCTCCATCTTTCTGGAGTTGTGGGTTGTAAATTGAAGCAGCACTGTGGACTGTATTATCAAGGAGAGTTAAAAGAGGTAAACCTTTTCTTTCTCTGTCATTGTTTTTCCTCAATTTCTCCATCTTAATTCCACTCTGTGTCCTACTTTCCTTGTTTGTTCTTACCCTGAGTCTTAACTCTTTAACATCTTCCAGAAGTTGTGGTCTCAATAAGGCAGCGTATTGGGGCCTCAGTACATTTATCTTTTTTATCTGAGATATCTGGCTACAAATTTTCACCAAATATAAGTTAATCAAAATAGGAAAGTTACGAAATGTTTCCAAGATATTGTTACTGAAGCAACAGTTGGTAACCTGCGTATGATTATTGTGTAATAGGTTGGTGTTATGTTCAACATTTGAGCTTGCAAATGACCTGCACTGACATGTGTACTTATTTTTTTGCATTTGTCAGGTTCTGGGTCATTCTGCTTTGGCTCTTTTACTTTGGACTCGAGCCAAATCAGTTGACTTAAGTAAAAAAGCAGCAATAACATCCTTTTACATGTTCATATGGAAGGTAAGATTTCTCCCAGCTTTCTGGAAAATGCAACAGTCATGGAAAATGCAACAAAGTCCTGCAAATTGCATGTCAGCTCGAAACTGTGGCATATTCATTAAGCAAGGCAGTAAAATCTTTTCTAGCTTTATTGTTGCATATGCCATATCTTTGGCTTTAAAACTAGTTTACCTTTGATTTCCCTGCACTTGCTTGAGTATAATGGAAGTACAAAATGCTAGCTCTCATAGGAACATGCTTATATTCATCTGACAATTACAAAGTCGTTTGCACTTATTTAGTCTCTCAACTAGGTGTTCAGCATGACCTCTGTGTCCTATGATTGAACTTCATATTTGTTCTTCATTTTTGATATAATTCTATATTCTTGTTAAGTATTTTATCTTAAATTGTAACTCTATATTATGTCATGCTGAGTTTTATTATATGCTGTAAATTGGAAATGCTTTGGGTTTAATAACAAGTGTCATTAGTGTAGCCTGCTGTCAAACATCAACTTGCTGAGCCTTTCATCTGACATAATACCCACACTTGTTTTTTGGACTAATTTTAGGCAACATGAGGTGGGGAGAATTTTAGAGCATCAGATATTGAGCCCCCTTAGTTCTTAAATCTCAAGAACAAGCCTAGCCAATAAGTTCTTTCCCAAGACTTGACTTAGATTTGCCTCTGCAGCACATGTTGCTTTTATAAACTTAAAAGTGGAGTAATATGTATAGAGGGGTGAAGGTCACGATTCGTAGTGTCAAAGTAATTATCGTCATGCGTATCAGAAAATGATGCAAACTGTAGCATCAATAATGCATGTTTTGCACTACAATTGTGAAGGTTAAGCTTGAACCTGCTGTTAAAAGTATTGTACAACATGCACCTTAATTTCTTTAATTAAGCTTGAACCTTGCTTATTCAGTTCATCTTTTTAGGACTACTTTCCATCCATTTAACTTATTAAATTTTTGGTTGGCAGCTTTTCTATGCAGAGTATTTGCTCATACCATTAGTGAGGTGAACAACAAAGAGCATGAATAATGCAGGCCTCTCACCTTTCTGATGAATGGAAGTGTGGTAAATTATCTGGCAGCTTGCCTATTCTCCTAGATTTTGAAAATTATTCTAATTCTGGTAAATGTTATATTTCTTGCTTGTTAATATTGTGGTTGTTTCTCATACTCTTTGCATCTTGGTGTTGTGGGTAGTTGCAAGTATTTTATAGGATTGTTGTTTTATTGATTTTTTTTTTGTATTTTATAGGATTTTAGGATTGGTTAGTTGTTTATTCTTTATCATTTATAGTTTGTTGAAGTTCTTAGTGTAGTTTAGTGGCGTTGGGGTTTGATGGTGGATTAGGGTCATGTTGTCGGTTGGGGTCAGAGGCTAGGGGTAGTATCGGTAAGAGGGGAACGGGCTTACTTAGGTTGAGAGTAAGGACGTGGAACATCGGATCTTTTATAGGGAAGTCCATAGAGCTAATGAAGAGTGTTAAGAGGAGACAAATTAATATAGCGTGTGTACAAGAGACTAGATGGGTAGTACCAAAGCTCAGGATGACGGGTTTAAATTATGGTATTCGGATGGCTCTAGGGATAGAAATGAGTAGGTATCCTAGTAGATGACGACATTAGGGAGTATGTGGTCGGGAGGATTAATGATAGGATGGCACTAAGTGGGCCCGGATGAGGAAGTCAAAAAACTCTTTTGGGAAGTTTTGAATGAGGTTATGAGAGGTATACCAGACACAAAAAATATCTTCATTCGGGGAGATTTTAATGGGCATATCGGCGCTACTTCTAGTGGTTTTGACGATGTCCATGGAGGCTTTGGTTTTGGAGAGAGGAATGGAGATGGGATGTATCTCTTGGACCTTGCTAAAGCCTTTGAGTTGGTTATTGCTAACTCATGTTTCCCAAAGAGAGTAAAATCACTTGGTTATCTTCCGTGGTACGGTAGTTGAGACACAAATTGATTACTTACTCCAGTAGCCTTTGTAGGAATTGCAAGGTAATTTCGAGTGAAAATATTTTCACTCAATATAGGCTTCTAGTGATGGACTTAGAGATTAAGAGAGGTAAGAGGAAGAAGGTTATTTATGCCCAACAGAGAGGAGTGGCCGGACTCATGCCCTTTCTCGGAAAATGGGAGAAAAGTTGAGTAATTTGAGGGCTTGGAATAGTAGCAGAGATGTGAACACTATGTGGGATACCATGGGTGGCTACATTAGAAAAGTAGCCATCGAGGTACGAGGGGTTTTGAGAGGGACCTTTGGTGGACACCAAGGTGATTGGTGGTGGAGTGGAGAAGTTCACAACAAAGTGAAAACTAAGAAGATTGCCTACATGAAGTGGTTGGAATGTAGGGATGAGGATGAAAAACGAATGCTTAAGCATATCTATAAGACGATGAACACAAAAGCAAAGACGACAGTGACGAGTGCTAAGACAACAACGTTTGGGCGCTTGTATGTTGAGCTAGGTGAAAAAGGTAGGGACAGGAGATTTTATAGGCTTGCGAAGGAGAGGGAGATTAAAATGCTCGCAACTCGGACCAAGTGAAGTGCATTAACGATAAGGAGGGTGAGGAGTTGGTGGATGAGACTTCATTTAAGCTAAGGTGACAAGCTTACTTTCATAAACTCTTAAACAAAAAGAGGGACAGAGATATTGAGTTGGGTGATTAGGCACACTTCGATAGTCATCGAGATTTTAGTTCTTGCAGGGGTTTCAGAGCTGAGGAAGTTAGACTTGCTATTAGTAGGATGAACAGAGGGAGAGCGATCGAACCCGATGAGATTCAGGTGGATTTTTGGAAGAGCATGGTTAAGGATGGTATTGAGTGGTTGACTAGGTTGTTTAATGCTATTATGAAGATTGCTAAGATGCCCGATGAATGGAGGAGTAGTACAATGGTTCTATTGTATAAGAGCAAGGGCGATATTCAAAATGGTAACAATTACAAGGGTATTAAGTTGTTAAGCTACGCTATGAAGGTATAGGAGAGAGTGATGGAGATGAGGGTGAGAAAAAGAATGTCCATTTAAGAGTCAGTTGGGATTTATGTCGGGATAGTCGACTATCGAATCAATTCATCTTGTTTGGAGATTAGTCGAGAAATACAGGGAGAGAAAAGGGACCTTTATATGGTGTCATCGATCTTGAGAAGGCCTATGACAAAGTTCCAAGGGATGTGCTATGGAGAAGTCTAGAGGCGAAAGGTGTTCCAATGGTGTATATTAGGGGTGATAAAGGACATCTATGACGGAGCGAAAACTCGTGTAAGAACGGTGAGAGGAGACTCAGAGTGTTTTCCTGTTGAGATGGGAATTCATTAAGGATCTGTACCGAGGCCTTTTCTTTTTGCCTTATTAATGAATGAGATGATATGGTCTATCCAGGAGGAGGTGCCATGGTGTATGCTATGTAGTAGTACTGATTGATGAGACTTGAACTAAAGCTAATGATAGATTAGAAGTTTGGAGAAATACTTTGGAATTCGAAGAGTACAAGTTGAGTAGGACCAAAACAAAATACTTGGTCAGTGTTGCAAGAGAGGAAGAAGACATTGAAGTGATGCTTGCCGCTCAACCTATTCTAAAGAGAGAACTTTAAGTATCTTGAATCCATCATCCAGAGTAGTGGAGATATTGACGATGATGATACATCGGATTGGGGCAACATGGACGAAATAGAGGCTTGTCTCTGGAGTATTGTGTGATAACAAGATACCACATAAACCTAAAGGCAAGTTCTACAAAATGGTGGTTAGACCGTCTCTGCTATATAGAGTGGAATGTTGGGTCAATTAAAAACTCACATGTTCAGAAGATGCAGGTCCTGGAGACGAAGATGTTGAGATGGATGTATGGACATGTCAGGAGTGATAAGATTAGGAATGAGACCATCCGAGAGAAGTTAGAGGTAGCCCCTCTGGCTGACAAGATGAGAGGGAAGCGAACTGCGATAGTTTGGTCATGCGCAGAGAAGAGGTATCGATGCTCTTGTTAGGAGGTGCGAGATGTTGGGTTTATGGGTTACATAGACGGGTAGAGGTAAATCGAAGAAGTATTGGGGGGAGGTGATCAGACAAAGATATGGTGAAACTTCATCTCACCGAGGACATGACCTTAGATAGAAAGGAGTGGAGATCGCTTATTAGGGTAAAAGGCTAATGGGCTAGTAGGGTAGGTTGATGCATGACCTTGTGATATAGTAGGTTAGTAGGAGTAGTCGTGTCTTTATATCCCGTGTTGTCATTATTCATCTTATATTTGTTACTTTTATCGTATGTACATACTACCATTTGTTTTTTAGTCGTTTTCCTTTTTTCTTCTTTTCTTTCTGCTTATGAGGCTTGTTTTTTTAGACGAGAGTTTTCTGGAAATAACCCCTCTATCTCTGAGGTAGTAGTAAGGTCTGCGTACATTTTACCCTCCCTAGACCCCACTTGTGGGATTCCATTGGGTATGTTGTTGTTGTTGTTGTTGTATTCTAATTTTGGTAAATGTAAATTTGGTAAGATCTTATTAGGGGTGTGCATCGGTCGGTTCCGTTTGATTTTATGTATTGTTGGTTCGGTCTATCGATTTATCAGTTTTTAAATATGTTAAGTCAATAACAAATCAATAAGATATTTGTTTATCGATTTTTGATTTATTGGTTTTCGATCCTTAATGGTTCGATTTTCGGGTTACCCAATGAGAAAATGCTCATAAAATAAATATATGATTTCTTTACCAATTTGGCGTGATACAATGAGATAAAGTAAAATAATTAAATTAATTGAGCAACTAAACTTAACAATATGTAATATTTGACCCTATATTCTAATTTACTTTTCGACATAAGGTTTATACATTGAAAATCAAGCAAATACAGGATTTATGAGTATTGATATAATGTCAAGTGATGTTAAATTATTAATGTTTAATATTTATGAAGGGAAAAGTAATAAATTATTTTAGTCTTAATGAGTTATCAGTTTACTCAATAACCGAATACTAAAAATCAAAATCGAATCGATAATTGGATACTTTTTTTTTGTAAAATTATTAAAAACTCGTTAACCTAATAAGCCAATAACAATAAATTAACAACATTCTTTTTAGTTCAATTTATCGATTGGTTTGATTTTTGCACACACCCGTAGATCTTGCAACTAATTGTGTTGAAGTGTAGTACATTGTAATGGTCCTAAAGGTCATTTTTGGAACTTCTTGAGAAGTTATCATTTTATCCCTCTTGATAGTTGTCCCAAGTCTTATTTATCAGTTGTGATAGGTGGTTTTTGAAAATTCTGTGAAAAGTTGAGACTTGGTTCAAGAGTTAAGTTTTAAAGAGTTAAGTTGCTTAATTTTGAATTTTGAGGTATTTTAGAGTTTCGAGTCTGGGAATGAAAATTCATTGATTCTATTAGCCATGGAATGTGAAAATTGATTTAGGAGAGTTGTTGAAATTAAATTTGGTGTTGTTTTGTGCATTTGAGGTTTTAAGTTGAAAATTAAACGAAATTTTATGAAGGTTTGATTTTGGTAAATGTTTTGAGTTCAGATGTTCAGATTGGATTTCTGATGGTTCCGTTGGATTTTGGAGGTGATTCTACTTGTAGAACGAGCTTTAGTATAATTTTTGGGTGTTCCGATTGTGTTTTGGTATTTCAATGGCTTAAGTTTAGTTTCATTGCAACTAATTGAATTTTGGGTCAAGTATCCTCTGATTCATTTTTCGTTGATTTCATTAAGTCTAGGATGTTGATTTTAGTAAACATGCATATTTTGGTTTGTGTTCATGAAATTTCAAACGAATTCCAAGGGTTGTTTTCATGTTTCTGAATGTGGTTGAAATTGTTGCTGGTTGCAAGTGCATCAGCCTTGCTAAAGCGAGCTTTGATCGCTGAAGTAAACAGTATTCGCTAAAGTGAATGGTCACGAAAGCGACCAATGCTTTATAAAAACGAAGTCTGCTTTTTTTTTCTTTGCCAAGTGTCACTTTTGCGACCTCTTGGTCACTTTAGCGACATCGGAGGCTTAGATTTTGGGACTTACTTTGGGAATTAGCTCATTTTCACCATTTTTTAACCCTTGGAGCTTCGGGAGATTTGAGAAAGAATTTTTCGAGAAAATTTATTGGGTAAGTGATTTTTAATCTAAAATCTTTAATTTTCATCAATTATTTTATGATTTCAACTTTAAATTCTTGATTTGAATTTTGATGCTACTCTATTTTTATCGGATTTTTGACCACAAGCTCCTTTTACTAGTAGAATATGCATTTCTTATAAATTTTCAATTTTACCCTTTTCGAATCTTAAGCAATTTTTGGATGATTTTACCCTCGGTTTAGAAACTTGCAAATTGGGTATTGTTGGACTCTTTTTGATGAGTGATTTACATTGTTGATAGTTTGGAGGTCTATCCGGAGTTGATATTTGAGGAATTTCTCCTATTTGGAGTGTTCAGGTGGGGTTTTGACATTTGAGGTAGGTTGGCTACCCTTCTTCGTGACTTAAGGTTGGGTGATTGACTATTCTTATATTGTAGAACATGAGATGAGATTGTATCATATGTGGCTTATTGTGGATTATATTGTATTGTTTGTGTGGGGGCTTTACTTGTTATCTTGGTATTTTGAATTGGTTGTGTTGGGCACTTGTGATAATATATCATACTTGTGAAATGAAATGCATGGGATGGGTTATGAACATATCATGCTTGTGAAATAAAATTTTTTGGGATGAGTCATGCTTATATCATACATTGGAGATGAAGTGCTTTTGATAAGAACTGTGAGTCGTGGCATATTTTTTGAGAAATGATTTGAGATGAACTTGTAATTCGTAAAATGCAAGGGAGGGGTTGAGTTGTGAATTATGACATATTTGAGAAATGAAATACTTTGAGTCGATGGAACACTTTTATGAATCGTAAATTGTGGCATATTTGATGAGAAATGAATAAGGATTTTCAAATAGTGGTTTATCTTGAAGAACTATTTCTCATTATGTGTAAAAAAGGGTGTGTGTCATGTATTGTTGAGTTTTGAGAATTTTGATATTTTATCTACATGTTTATTGCCTCTATACTTGTGTGTTGACATGCATACATTTTCATAAATCATATCATGAAATATGAGAAGTTGAGAATCGTGGAATCACCTTTTTGTAAGAAAATGACACCTTTAAAACTCTTGATCAGATTTAGGTGGCAAGGAGGATGAGATACTAATATCACGAGTCCTTGACCATGAGTTAGGTGGCAAAGTAGCTGATACATTGTGATTGAGGTATATGGTCTATGATGCCCTCATGGGTCCTACTTGGTTGCTCAGCTCAGCAAGTGTATATGACAGGCTGTGCAACCGTCTGAATTCCACCAAGCACAATCCATGCATTACATTCATCCCATCTCATTGCATTGCATGTCATTGAGCTTTGATTATTGACTTATGTGATGTTGGTGTATGTCTAGCCTTATGTGTTTACTTTATTTGCACTGTCCTATATATAAGTTGGTTGCATCGATGTTGGACTAATTTTCCTGTGTGCAGGTGGAAGCATTCCTAGTTTATTGTGAAGTTTAATCAATTTCTCATGCCGAGTCGATTAAACTTACTGGATACATGTGAATTGTACTCACCCCTACTTCTACATCCCTTTTGGATGCAGATTTTTGCAAAGGTTATCCTTGCGACATCTAGTTATTCTAGCAGAGATCCTATATCAGATTTGGTGGTGGGGACTCAGGGCCTTCAGATTCTATCAGTTCTATCTTTATTCGTAGTGTTTACTTTTATTCGGAGCATTACTAGTTCCATCTTTATTTGTAGTCTTTACTTTTATTCAAAGACTGAGTTTTATATATTGTTCAGATGTTGTATTTGATGCTCTTTATACTTATAATTTCAGGTTTTGGAATATTTCTTGTGTATTTTCTTACCTTTCATTTGTGACTTGGTTTTCCTTTGAGAGTCTTCTATGTGATTTTACCTTTTGGCTTACACATCAGGTTGAATTGGGATGTGTGTTATCATGATCTTGATTATGTAGTCGCGACATATATTTGCTTAATATTAGAATCAAGGCAATATTCTGAATTTATCTAAAATTATTGTACCATATCTAGAATGGTTTGCTTGCATTTTCATTATTGAAAGTGCTTTAAGTTACTCCCTTTATCTAAAGTTGTGTGGCTTTTTTTTTCTTTTTGGTGTGTGTGTGTTTTAAGTAACCCTTTCAATCAAGTAAGTCAAGCTAAGCAAATTGCGGAGCTTTCTTTCTTTTCTAAAAATAGCTGCACCAGGAAGATGCTTTGAATGTTGCCCCTTGTTGTATAATTAGAAATAAATTGGGCATATTAAGTGATGAGTTAAGAGTTGAGATCAGCTTATGCTTCTACATTATGAATATTGTGTGTTCAGTTGGCCAAATATTTTATGCCTTTGAGTAGGAATTTATATGGATCAGGTTGATTTGGTCTCAATTTATGTTAAAACCACACCAATTTAAGCACTTTTTTTTAAACACTAAATCAAGTCAAATAAAATAATTAGCTAGATTTTTTTTTGGGAGTTAATTTGATTTGCAATTTGATCTAATTTTTGGTTTGATTATGTTTGTTGTCCTTGCCTTTGAGGTATATAATTCGAATGTTCTATACAATATTATGCTATACAACAATTAGGGTTGTTCATGATTATGGTTAAACAACCAAATCGAATCGTAATTCAAACCAAATCAATTAAAAAATCTGAAATTTGATTTGATTTGATTTTTAAATTTTGAAAATTGATACACTCAATTTTTATCCTTCACATTATAAATCAGTCATCAAGATTTTAATTTTTAACAATTTTGAAATAACTAGCTTTTGAATACATATATACATATATATAAATACAGTGCGTGGGGGCACGCAATTCTTCTCTTTACTTCTCGTTATTTCTCTTTTAACGAAACCCTTTCCCCATTCCCTTTACCGTTTCTTCTTCTTCTACCAAAGCAGTAGACCCAACGACCCCCAACAAACCGACAAACGCATCGTATTAGCAAAAGATCATGTATAAATTTAGAAGTTTGATCAAAATAAGCCTTCAAAGCAGTCAACTCCTTTCAAGAACATATTCAAAATCCGAGAAACAGATTCCATTGCAAATGCAATCAAAACCCTACATAGAAAAACAGTCCCCTTTTTGCTGTACTAAAATGATTATGACCTTAGGACGTCAAGGCAAAGTGAGAGAAGCACGGCAGCTGTTCGACGAAATGCCTCAAAGAGATGTTGTTTCTTATGT
>JAABOM020000101.1:6444385-6461536 GCA_011800125.2 Solanum clarkiae
GAGAAGTTAGAGCTATGCGAAGATATAGCTAGGATGCTTGTTCCGGATATGGCTGGAGGGGGAGAATTGAAGAAGTCCAGCCCCATAGATGATTCAACAAAAGCAGCTGTCAACAATTATTGAATTGAAGAAGTCCAACAAAATAATTCAACAAAAGCAGCTGCCAACAATGGTTGAAAATTATATCCCCCTTGTAATGGAACCAATGATATCTATGGGGGTATAATTTCCCCTATAAAAGGAGCTGCTGATCTCATTCATTAAACACACCAAAAACACCAAAACACCAAGAAAAGAGTGAAGAAAAGTGTGAGTTTGAGAGTTGTTTTATAATCTATTCTTGTGAGTAATAGAAGAAATTTTTCTCTCAAATTCGTGTTTACCAATGCCTAATTGTTTCCTAGCTACAACAATTTTTCATACTTGTAATATTGATAATTTCTCATCTTTTTATTTTTTATTTTTATTTTCTTTGTCAAAATTCTTTGTTTTTAAACATAATATTTCAAGAATAACATATATTGGCACAAAAAGTTATTTAGTCTACTATGACCTTAAATATCACACAATTTAATATTTAAATAAAGAATATAAGATGAAAAAAAATATATTAAAATTTATGAAGAATATCTTGTTCTTATCAAATTAGAATAATTTCTTAAAAAATTTATTAACTTAAATATGATATAACGTTGACCTTTAAAAATTAAATAGGACACGTATCACTCATGGCTTAAATGCAGGAAAAGCGCGAGAAGAGGAGCCAAATCCTGCAAAAGTGATTTGAGGTGCAGTGTACCAGGAACCAAATAATGCCTATGTTTTGAAACAACCTCTTTCATCACACGGTTTGTACCCTTTTCTGTTTATAAATATATAATTATAGCAGATAATATATCCATTTTTTAAAAATTTAAAAAAGTATATCATTTAAATAGCGTGATAGTATTGTAAAGAAGTATTATTTACACTAAAAACTCCTTAAAGAATTGCACGCACTTTACTACTCCATGCATGTGCTTCTCTCCCCACTAAGCAAGCAATTCTGATGCATGAATACGATTGAACACCACTTCATGGCTTATTAGAATAGTTTTTAGTATTACGGCTACTCTTACTTTTTGACAGAATAAAGAAAACGATGATTAATTTAATTACTAGAATTTTTTTTTTCTAAAAATAATATCTAGATTATTATTATTTCAGAAGGGAGATGAAATAATTTTTTTTTTTAAATTTACAATTTTTGTTTGGGGGATACGGTGAGAGAAAGTGGTGAGGTGGGGTAAGAAAAATATTTATTATTTTATTTATAATTTTTTTAAATAATAATTTATTTTTTGTCAAGGTGGAATGTTTTATCCACGTAGAGTATGATGTGATATTTTTTAAAAATAAAAGAGAGAGTGTAGCATACGATAAGAATAGAATAATACTTTAGGTGTAAAACTCAAAAAAGTGGTACACCTACTTATCTCTAAAAAATTCTTATTACATCCTCCCGACACATTCCAAAAATTTTCTTAGATATTATATTAATTTGAAAAAAAAATTCTATCCCACCTCACCTACCCTTCGCTCCCAATTTTTTTTCTTATTGTTTCTTAAATATATACGTATGTTCTTGGGAAAGTATTTTCTCCTTGTGGAAATTTGTTTATACTAAAATTTTCATTTCAATTATAGGTATGCAAGTGGATAGAAATATTTTTTTAAACATATATGTCTTATATATTTAACACAACACGAGAAAAATGTAAAAAAAAAAAAAAAAAAAAAATTGGTGGGTTAGAATTTTTCTTTTTTAAAAAATAAAAATAATATCTAATTCTTTTATGGGAAGTAGTGAGTAGTACCAGGGGGTGCGGTGGGGCAGCAAAGGTTGAAATAATTTGTTCTTAAAAGAAAGTTATAAAAGAAAATTTTCTTTAAAGTTTTTTTCTAAAAGAATACTTAAAAAAGAACTATAAAAAGATTTATCTGTAACAAAAATAAAACACAGGGGTGGGGTGGGAGTTACCAGGGGAGGAGGAAAAATTTATTTAATTATTTAGCTAGTGATACTTTAATTTTTATATTTTTAATAATTATTAATAATTTATTTAATTTTTATAAAGTAGAATAATTTATTCATGTAAAATGTTATGTAACAAAGTTTTTTCTGACCAAAAGAGATAAAACATTACATAGCTCCTGAAATATGTTTGTCAAACTAATAAGTGATAGTTTAAATATGAAATTCACATTCTCAATGATTTAAGTGTAAAATTCAAAAATAAGGGTCAAATTCAATGTACTATAGCTCTCGCTACACACGGGAAAATTTCTAAAAGTTGGCAAGTTAATCAACGATAATGTGGCGGGTAGGGGTGAACAAAACCAAACCAAAAATCGAACTAAATCGCAAATCAAGTCAATCCGAGAAAAAAAAATCGACTAGTGGTTTGATTTAACTTGGTTTGGTATTGAGGAAAAAAACTCGACTATATTTGGATTGGTTTGATTTTGATTTTAAAAAATCAACCCGAGGCCAAACCAACCCGACATCATATATATATATAAAATTTATCCTCTTCATATATTATTTTTAATTTGACTTGGAATAATTAATTATCTAGGTATATCATATTTAGAAAATATTTGTCATTTCTAGTAACTGGACAATGCATTAAAAGTGAATTATATATGTAACATGCATATTACATAGATGTATCATGTATTATACTATGTATAAAAATGAATTTACATGCAATATAAATGTATTGTAAATGTCTTAAAATATATTATCCTTATTTTGATAAAAAAATCTAAATTATATAAAGTGAATTATACATGTAATAAGATTAGTTTATATGGCTATAAATGGTAAATAATTTTTAAATATGGTATATTTAGATAAGTTTTCTATATTAGTAATTCTAAAGCTCAAATCAATTCCAAATACTTGCAAAAACAAAAAAAAATTAATCCAACACTAAGAATGACAATAATAATGAATATTTGTCTTTAGTTTTAGATTGGGTTAGATAATTAAAATACATAAACTAATTTTAATTTTTCTTTAATGTTTGCTCATGTAATTAATACGTCTTATTACGCTTATTTTAACAGAAGTCTTATTACAATTATTTTAGCATGACTTAATACTTTAAAGTTATTATATTTTCATTATGATTTATTTTAGTATGATTTGATACTTTAAAATTATAATTATCTTCATTATTACTTATTTATTTGTAATATTTTGTTATGCGATCTCATTATTATTTTTATTGAATAATTTTTTTGTGTCTTCACTAATATCATATTTTGTATTTTTCTTACAAAAATCTTAGATATTTGTAGTTTAGTAGGATTAAAGAAATATTTGCATCATAAGTTAATTATATGTTTTTATAAATACTTTATCAAAAAATTAAAAAAACTCAAAAACACGAGAATTTTAAAAAAAAATCTAAAAATTCGAGAAATTTGAAAAAAAACCAAAAAAATTCAAGATTGAAAAACATGAGTTTTATTAGTTGGTTTAGTTTTTATATTTAAAAATTTAATACAAATAATTTGATTTAATATTTAAGAAATCCAAATCAATTCAATCCATGAACATCCTCAGTGGCGGGTCAAACCCTTCCTGATTTTAGCCTATGTAAAATTATTAGGCCAATTTCCTAATTCAAGTGTAGCAATTATTTGGAAGTTTGTTTTTTCCAAAGTTGAACATGTTAAAAGCTTGTAATACTCGTCAATATTACATCAAGATGTGAAAATAATGTCCACATATTTTTTTAATATTATAGAAATAAAGTTTGACTTTGATACTGATCAATTGTCCAAGATGACGTCCCGCAACAAAATTTTGAACTTATCTACTTAAATTACACCATGAAACAACTAAAGCAAAATATAACGGAGAGAAGAAGCAGAATCACGCTCTCTCGTTTTAATTTATTTTCTTTACATTTTCTTAATTTATATAAATATAGTTTTATTTTAATTTTTCATATGATATATTTGAGTTCATGAGGTTAAAAAAACACTTTGATGTATTCTACATATTTTTAATATAAAATTATAAGATTTAAAAATATGTTTTACTCTCTATATTTTTTTTAATTGTCATAATTTTTTTTTAAAATAAAATATTCTAAGATATAATTTTTTATCATACTGATATAAAAGAAATTGTACTTAATGATACGTGTCATATAATTTTTGAATATTTAAATATTTATTTAAAAATATCAAATTAATATTATTTTATTTAATTTTAAAATTTAATTAAATTAAATTATTGAAAAGCTCAATATAACGACCAAAAGGAACCCCGAAAGCATTTTCTTAAATGTAATGTCCATTTTACTGACATACACCATTTGTCGTTCCACAGTTTTGAATAAAACCTCCGTTTTTAATTTAATATGTTGCTCACTGTGCCTTATAATAGTGTTGCTTCTTCATTTTTTTTTTAGTTTTGTCTTCACTTTGTTTCAATAAGTTAAGCATCTCTCAAGTGTAAGTTACATATATTTTTTTGTTTTATTTCGTTGAAAGGCGATTTACATATTTTTTTTTCTTAGTTTTATTCTCAACCATACTTATGAGGTCATATTAGCAGCTATTGTCTATGTACACTTATAGTTGACCTCAACATAATATAAAAGCCATTAAGCCTGCTTGACTCATTAAAAAGAAAAACCAAAGTTGTTCAACCCATGTTGTCATTCATAATGTCCAGACTGAAGGATTTATTAAATAGTTTATGAGTAATAATAGAGTAAACAAAAATCATGAAAAGTGGTATAATTGATTAATTAACAACAGGATGACGGATAAACGGTGTGATTTTCCAAATAAATAATGCTCAATGATAATGCCACATGTGTTTTCATGTGGCTGGGTACCGCGATCTTAAAATAATTTATTAACAAAAAAATATTTGATTAATTGCGTAAAATGATTGCAAAAGTCAAAATGGAACCTATAATGAATAGGCATAATAGAGACACATAACTTGGTAAGAGAAGACTTTTTGTTGATTATTTATTAGTATGAACAAGTCGAAACAATAATAGAGCGTGCTGTCCTTTCTCTCTCACACCCCCGTCCGGTGTCACTAATTATTGAGATCGTGTGTATTATACACACACACACAAATTGAAAATATAATAATTAGATGAGAAATAAATAGAATACGTATAGGGTAAAATTAGATGAATGAGGCAAGCTAACATGTGACAAGTTAAATATGAATCAGTAGAAGTTGCATTAGAGACAAATTGTTGGGTGGTCAATATTATAATGAGAGCAACATCCAGCTACGTAGATGTGATATAAGGTTTGAAACACAAATTGAATCAGCTGATTAACTTGGACATTCACCCAGAGATCCACACTAATGGTTATCCAATAATAATAACGGACAATTAACAGGCTTTAAGACGTTATAATTCCTGGATCTTGTCTATTTATATGCAACTATAAATAACACCTTATCTTTTTGTTGGAGGTCATTTATTACTTTACTAATCCTGTTGAGGCAAAAATTTAACATCTACTACTAGCAAGCGTACCAACCAGAAAAGAAATTTACATAGTTCTAATACTTGCTTTTTTTTTTTTTTTTTTTTTTTAATTTTATATATCTTTTAGATTATTTCATTATCTAGTCAATTTTCAAGTCTCTTTAAACACATGTACAAATTCAAATGTACTGTTTTAAGAGTAAGTAATTTAACGTCCACCATGGTGCTAGGACAATAATGGCATTGCTTAGACCTCTTTATTCGTTTTACTAACTTTATTTGAGTTAATTTTTCAAGCCAAACTTATTACAGTGATGGCTAAAACTAAACATTAATTAATAGGGCTAAAAAATTCTCTCTCTAAACCCTAAGCGTTTTCGATCTTAGTTCTGCCACCACTATTGGCCATGGCCGCATCGGCCAGTGGGCATCCTTCCATTGAAGAAGGACCACCATTTCCTGCTGTGACTTATGCGCCACTATTGAAACAGCCAAAGAAACCAGTGAAATCGTTCGATCAAGCCGATCACATATCTACATGGGGGCCACAAGTTATTTGGGAACAAGCAGAGGTAGATCAAATGATAATAAATGAGAACTTGAAATGTGCGGTAATAGGAAAATTCTCCTACAAATGGCCAGAGATCCGGGAACTCCAAAGACTGATCCCAAAGCACTATGAGTTGAAAGGTAAATCTAAGATTGGATTGCTGTGTAACAGACATATATTGATTAGGGCATCGTTGATGGAGGACTCTGTACATCTGTTACCAAAACCAACTTTCTACATAACACAGAGGAGTTCATCATACCCAATGAGGACGTTCAGATAGGAACCAATATTTGATCCTGAGGAAGAAACAACCACGACGGTTGCATGGATCTCCTTTCTCTCACTATCACCAAACTTTTTTGGAAGGGATGCCATTTTCTCATTAGCAAAGGCTGTGGGGAAACCAATCCAAGTCGATATAGCAATAAAGAATCAAGTAAAACCAAGTTGTGCAGGGGTAAAAGTAGAAGTAGATCTAGTACAGGTGTTCCTCGAAAGAATCAAAGTTGGGGTATGCAAAGTATCAGGGGATGTAGATCAAAAGTGGATCAAGATTAAATATGATTACATACCTAAGTATTGTACCACTTGTATGATACAAGAGCATGATGAAGAGCAATGTTACTTTCTCAATGTATAGTTGTACCCATACATGAAATCTAAAAAGGAGGAGGACAATAGTAAGAAGGATGATAAAGGAGACAAGGGAGAAATCACAGAAAACAAAAATAAGGTCGCACACATGAGGATAAGCAGGATCAATAATTTAACGAGCTAAAGAATAGGCATACAGGAAAAGTTGCAGGAAAAGAAGAAAAGATCTAGATGAAAACAATATGGAATGTGAGGGGTCTGATTTCCAAGAACTCTTTTAAGGCTCTGCAAAACGACAAATAGGAGAAGGAGGAAGGACCACTGCAAGGAAAGGTAGACCATGCAAATGAAACAGTGGAAAATGTAGATGAGGGAAAGACTGATTCTTCAAAGAAGAGTACCAAATCCAAAGAACATAATGGAACAGGAAGGGAGAAAGGCACAAATAGAAATGTTGCTTTAAATAGAGATAACACGAAAGACAAGGTGGACACCAATAGTGACAAAAATAAAAAATCTCTAACTTAAGCGTTGCAGACACAACCCTCACATGCAAGTATGGATAAGGGGAAAACGTCAGGCACAAAAATATCAGAAAATGCAGCAGTGGCTGAGGAAAAATCTTCTGGGATGAATGGGGAAGTGGGGATAAAAGGCATTATAGGGGACCTGTTTGGTAAAAATTCCTTAGGCTCAACAAGAGACAAAACAGGAGAAGAAAGTTTAGGGGAAAGTATGGAGAATCATAGGAACCAGGTGGTGTATGAAGAGGATTCTAAGAAAAATAAGAAGGTGCAAATAGAAGAAGATGAGGACATTGACAACAATATCCAACAGATTTGCACAAAAGGGGATTTATCCCCTAGACATGCTGCTAGCCTAAGAACAGTAACAAATAAGGGAAGGGCCATAATTCCTTTACAGGTTAGAACAAGAAGCAGACAAGATAAAGCCAACAATTTATAATGATAGAGAAAATGGTTTTTTGGAACATTAGGTCCATTAATACTCAAAATGTTTTTGAAAGGTTGATGGACATAAACAGAACAAATCACTACTCTTTGATAGCATTAACGGAGCCCTTTCAAGATCCATTTCAAATTCGAGAACGCAAAAGAAGACTGGATTTTTCTCATGCCTCTGCTAGCTCATCTAGGAAGATATGGTACTTTTGGAGGGAGAAGTGGGAAACAGTGATCCTTTTAGACTCTATTCAATTAGTGACAATTAAATTTTCATACAATAACAAGCCTTTTCTAATATCAATGGTGTATGCTAGTGCTCTAGAAAGACTAGAGCTATGGGAAGAATTGCAAAGTATGGCCACTAATGAGATTTCATGGATAGTAGAAGGAGATTTTAATATAATCCTCAATGAAGAAGAGAAGTTAGGGGGATTTCCATTTGAACAACAAGAAGCATTCAACTTTGCTTTATTCATTAGCAACTACTCATTAATGGGAGTTAGAGTTTACAAGGAGCACATATACTTGGTGGAATGGAAGAATTGAAGATGAGCGCATTTTCAAAAGATTGGATAGGGTATTAGTTAATAATGTATTTGTGGACCTCTTCCCTTCCTCAGAGGTTCATCATCTCATTAGGAATGGGTCTGATCATGCCCCCTACAACTGATTTGTAACACAGAAGGGAAGTTGTCATGAAACCTTTTTGGTTTTTGAACTTTTGGATCAAACACAGACAATTCAAGGATGTAGTAAGGCACTATTAGTTTGTAGATTTTGTGGGAAACCCTTTTGTGGAGGTCCAAGCAAAATTTAAAAAGGTAAGAAGACTATTGTCAGAATGAAACAAACAAATATACGAGAATATATTCAAGAATGTTACAACATTGGAGGATGTCATCAGAGCAAAGGAGGCCCAATTTGAAGTTCTGCCAAACTTAGCAATAGGGAAGTATTAAAGAAAGTGGAAGTAGAATTAAAGATATGGTTAAAGGTTGAAGACGAGTTTTGGCAACAGAAGGCAGGCATGAGATGGCTCAACAATGGGGATAGAAATATCAAATTTTTTCATTCGTATGTGAGAGGCATAAAAAGAAAGTTGCATGTGATAGAAATTGTGACAGAATAAGGTACTTTGATCAATCAGGAGGAATTAATTGGCAATGAAGTAGTGACATTCCATAGCAGGCAGTTCCGGGAAGAGGAACATACTGGTAACTATGCAATAATAAATCATCTTCCAAGATTGATAATTGAAGAGAAAATGAGAAAATGAGAAAATGGTTGAACTAGTAGATGAGTATGAGGTGCATGGAGCTATTGTTTCTCTTAATAAAAATAGTGCTAGTGGCCTTGATGACTTCATAGGACCATTCTACAAGAAATGTTAGGATATTTTTGGAAGTGACATCATCAGGTTAGTGAGAGCCTTCTTTTGTGGGTAGGAGTGGACTAAGTTTATAACTTGATCCTTATTCCTAAGAAAGAGATAGTGAAAAGTTTTGATCTTAGGCCAATCAGTCTTAGCTCTCAATACGGTCATCTCTAGAGTCATTCATGGTAGATTGGTTAGAGTATTGCCAAAGCTCATCTCATAGAATCAGGTAGGATTTGTTAAAGGAAGAAATATAGCAGAAAATATTCTCCCAGCCTAGAAAATCATTAGGGATATGAACAAAAGAAGTAAAAATGTGAATGTGGTTGTCAAGTTAGATATGGAGAAGGCCTATGATAGAGTATTCTGGATTTTTGTTACAAAGCTGCTAATAAAGTTTGAATCTCTGAATCATAATTGATAAGGTATGGAGTCTGGTCTCTAACAACTGGTATTCAATGGTTTTGAATGGGAAAACCTATGATTTTTTCAAGTCATCAGGGGATTGAAATAGGGTGATCCTTTGTCACCAACCCTGTCCATAATAACACAGAGGTCCTATCTAGAGGGCTCAACAGGTTGAACGATGATGAGGAATTTGTGGGTGTATGGACTGCCAAAAAAGGAGCCAAAAATTAATAATTTTACTTATGCAGATGATACAATTTTATTTGGTTCAGGGAAGAGAAGATCTGTTATAAAGATGATGAAGATTCTCAAATATTATAAGGAGGTGTCTAGACAAAGAGTTAATAAGAACAAGAGTTCCTTTTATCTTCATGATAACACCCCCTAGCAGTGGCAATTAGATTGAGAAGACTAATTGCAATCAGACAAGGTAACTTTCCATTTAATTACCTTGGTTGTCTAGTGTTTTATTGCAGGGGTAAACATGTCTATTTTGAGGAGATTGTACGGAAAATGGCTAGATAGATTTTGTCTTGGTATAACAAATTGATTTCCTATGGGAGAAGACAAGTTTTAATTAGCTATGTCTTGCAATCTATGTCTGTTTATTTGCTGACAGTCATGCACCCTCTAAAGAGGGTGATTGATAAAATTCATCAGCTGTTTGCCAGATTCTTATGGATAGGGGCAGGTGGGATCAAAGGTAAGCATTGGGTAGCTGGGAAGGACCTATGTTACCCAAGGGAGGAAGGTGGCATTGATTTTAGATCTCTTCATGCTGTGAACAAAGCTTTTTATTGCTAAGCTCTGGTGGACTTTTAGAACTTCCACATCTTCACTATGGGCACAGTATGTGTGGAACAAGTACTGTAAGAAACATCATCCTATGATAGCCTCAAATATGAAAGCTTCTCAGGTATGGAGAAAGATGATGAATACAAGAGAGGATATGGAACATGAGATATGGTGGCAGTTGAAATATGGAAATTCTAGTTTCTGGTTTGACAACTGGACAAAACTGAGTGCTTTATATTTTCTAGAAGACAAACTAGTGAGCAATGAAGAGATTAAAGTTAAGAACTTTATCAGAAATTGAGTATAAAAGAAGAATAAGATGAATGTCGTATTGTGAGAGGAATTGGTGGAGTACATTATAGGAATCATACCACTACCCAATGATACAAATTTGATGGATAATAGGGATGGGTATTATTTGGTTCACATAAAAAAAGTGACCAAACTGATTTTTTTTTAAAATTTTAATTTTTGATTAATCGATTTATTCAGTCGGTTTCGATTTCAAAATTTTCTATATATATATAATAGTATAATACTAAATAAGTTTATGCCTAATTCCAAAGTCCAAATGACCCATGACTTATTCACTTTACAAATTTCAACTTTTCTTTTACTGTATTAAAATGTAAAAAACTGAAAACATATTATCTAAGTTACCCTAACCTAATTCCTCAATCGTCACTTTTAATTTTCCAATTTTGCAATCGTTTTTTTCAAATTTTCATCGGCCATCGTTGAAGAGTGAACTGTGAAGAAGACTGAACATTGGCCTCAGTTAAACAATTTTTCATCGGCCATCATATTCACGAAGTGCTGCAAAGTTGCAAACTGTCTGTGAACAACTGAACATTGCTGATGAACTGAAGAACTTAAGCGGTATTTTTTAAATTTTTTTGTTTCTTTTTGGTATGAATAATGAAAGAATTAGAAGGATTTGAGGAGTGAACATGGAGAATTGGAGATTATAATTTTCTAATTCTTTTTAATTCATTTTCACAAATGGCAGAATTTGAAAGTATGGTAAGTGAAGATGGGGCTTCAAATGAAACACCTAATATTTCTTCTCCAAATGAGGTTGAAGCTCCAAAGAAAATAAAATTCATGGAACCCAGGGCTTTTTATTGGAAGCATTTTTAGAAGTTCGTTGATGAAAATGGAACTCGTAAAGCAATTGTAACTACTGTAGAAAAATTATGCGGCTGCTATGAAAGGTATTGGTACTTCGTCTATGAATAACCATTTGAATAACAAGTGTCCTAATTTTTCACATAGGTCAATTGAGTAAAAAACTAATAAATTTTCTAGCATCTTCAATAGGTGAAAAGGAAACAGTGATTAGCACTTGAAAATTTGAACAATAACAAAGTAGAAGTACTTAATTCCAAATGATAATTGTTGATGAGTTGCCATTTAGTTTTATTGGGAAGGAATGTTTCAAAAATTTCATTAAAATCACAAAGTCACAATTTCAGATTCCTTCTCGTAGAACTTTGACAAGAGATTGTTAACTACTTTATAGTGAACATAGATAACTCTTGAAGAGGACTTCCAGAGAAGCACGTCCAAAAGTTTGTTTTATGACAAGACAAAGAATCAATTATATGTGTCTAACAACCCAATTTATAGATAGAAACTGAAATTTACATAAAAGAATTATAATTTTTTGTCCTATTTCTAGTCATAGAGGTGATGATATGGTGGCTTTCATTACTAGTTGTTTGCTTGATTAGGTCTTGGCTAATGTCTTTTCTATCACAGTTGATAATGCTAGTTCCAATAGTGTTTTTGTGAAAGAAATTGTCTAAACAGTTGAGTAATTGGGGAATTAACATATTGGAGGGTCAACACCTTCATGTAAAGTGTGTGACACATATTCTCTAACTTATTGTGCAAGATGGATTAAACGAAATTGGTTAGTCATTCAAGCGAGTGAGATAAGTCATGAAATACATCAGACAATCTCCCCCTCGACTTAAAAAGTTTAAAGAATGTTGTGAACCTCAGTTGATAACATGTAAGAAATAGTTATGTTTAGATGTTCTGTGACACTCCATAACTCTATCTTCACATGTACCTATGTTCCAAGCCTTATTCTTATATGTGAGAAGTGTATTAGGGTCATAAGAGACCTCTAGTACTTAGTTGAGTTCAAAACTTTTTTATAAATTGAGTTTCTAGTGTTGAATTGTGTAGGGGTCAAATTTAAATGCTCATAACTCTTAGTACATAAAGAATTAGGTGTTCTATGACCTACCAAATGAAATCTCTTTGAATTAGCGTTCCAACGCAACTGGTTTCACCTTATTTGGAGAAAGGAATCAAAAGTTATGGCCATTTTACTGGAGACTGTCAGTTGCAGAGTTGTTCTACAAAACCTCTTTACGGGCCATAAATCGAAGAATGACTCGTCTGCATATTCATGGACAAAAGTCCTGAAAACTTAAATTTTGGTCCCAGACTTTACGAACCTATCTATGGGTTGTAGAACCTTCTATGGGCCATAAAATGGGCTCATAAAGGTGAACTTGAGACCTCGACATTGGACCAAAACTTTGCGGAAGGGTCCTTACGGGCTGTGGAACTTTTTACGGGCTGTAAATGGGCCCGTACACGGCTTTTGGTAGCTTTTTAAGAAAGGTTATTTTGGTCCTTTCCTACCCTTTCTAAACCTAGAATTGACATTTTTACACCTAAATAAAGCCCTAAACATGTCAGATTAATCTTTTATGCTAAACCACACTCTCAACGTAGAAGCAAGGTTTCAAGATAGAAAAAAGGGCTAGAGTTTGAAGACAAACTTGAGAATTATTCCAAGATACTTCATGGTTCAAAACTTCCAGGTATGTAAGGCTAACCAAAACATGGATTCTGTTCTTCCATGTCCCCAATAATCTGGATTGATAGTGATGTGAGTAAATTGAGTCTCCCATGGACATTTATTGAAGGCTTTTCTTAAAATCTAATGTATTTCTACATAATCTTATAAAAATTACTGTTTTTATTATTTAATTACTTGAATTAGATGATTTTACCTTATTACATGAACCCTAACATGATTTCTTTATTATTTTCATATATTTTACTTACATGAGCATAATTTGAGCCTAAAGAGTCTATGGGATCATTAAATGCTTTAATTCTATATTTGTTCTCCTAAATGCCAAGAGTTAGAATGATGCATGATTGGGTCCTTATGAGTTAAAAACCGAACCTAAAAATGATGTAACAAAAAAGGGTTGATAATTAATGTGATGAGTTAAGTTGATGAATGTCCAATGAGACTAGATGAATGAATTAACCATAGGGTTGATGGATTATAAGCATGTTGAGTCTTGAGAGGAGTATTGAGCACTGAATTAAGTAAGAGCACGTTAAACTCGAACTCAATAACTATGTAGTTGGCGTAGGAGAGGATTGAACCGTAAAATTGGATCTTTCCTAATGTCCCAAAATAAGGACTTGATGTTATTAATTTTGGATCTATTGATGGGATGTCCTATACCCTTGGCTGGATATTGGATGGATGTGGCAACGGTATCGCTTCATTGTATCATCACCGGCTCATAGGTGATGGTTGCTGGTTAGAGAAACTCCCAAATAGGCCTTGATAGTATTCTGAGTGGATGGGTTGTAGATGATAGATGAGTAGTCATTGTCTAAATTGCATACTTACTTTAGATTCTTGACATGATGATTGAATTTTCTATTTCTTGAGTTGAGTTATTTAAGATGATGCTATTCTTCCTTTACATGTTTCTTATTGCTATTTTACATGCTCGTACATTCCACGTATTGACTTCCATTTGGGCCTGCATCTTTTCATGATGCAGAGCAGGTACTAGCGGTCATCAATAGCTGCCTCGTTAAGGACCTATTTGCTTTCAGCTGATGGTGAGTCCTCCCTTACTTTCGGAGGATATCATATTTGTGATTCTAGCTTTGAGCTTTGGACGTATTTTATTCTACTTAGAGGTGGTCATCTGTCATTGGCGCCGTGTAGTAAGATGTTTAGAGGCTTCATAGACTAGATTGTTGATGTGATTAGATTATGTTTTGACTAGTTTCCTTCATACTAGTCTTTCTGAGTTTGATGGGTAGAGTATTTGGCCTTTGGCCTTTTATCATCGATTTGTTACTGTTTTTTATTCAATATTCTTATTCATTGATGTCTTTTGCTATTAGTTATGATTGACTTAATGTGATGAGGCCAAGTGGTTCGCTTAGGGGCTAGCAATAGTTTTTGAGTGCCGGCTACGCCGAGGGTATCCTCTCGGGACGTGACAAACTTGGTATCAGAGCACAAAGTTCAAGAGTCATAGGGAGTCTATGAAGCCGTGTCTAGTAGAGTCTTGTTTATGGGAGTGTTGTGCACCACACTTCATAAGCAGGAGGCTATAGGACATTAGGAATTGTTGCACTTTCTTGTATTCTAAGTTCGTGGGATAGAGTTTAACTCTACTAAACTACCTATCTAATTCGTGCATTACGCGCTTACAGATTTTGCCTCCTATGTGTATCGTTACCCAGAGAAATTCTTCAGCCAGCAATGCTGGGAATACCACTTTAGAAGTTACTACTCAGATGGAAACGATGGGTTGAGGTCGACCAGTCAGAGCCACTAATGTTCCACAAATATCTACTAATCCACCTGCTCCCAACATAGATGCTAACTTTAGAGGAGCTATCACCATGCTCACGCAACTGGTACTTGCTCAGAGTGGGAACCGGAGTTCACAGACTCTTAATTCTGATTCTCAAGAGCTAACAACTGCCACCAGATTGAGAGATTTTCTGAGGGTAAACCCACCAGTCTTCACAGGGTCCAAGGTTGAGAACCCTCCCCCCCCCCAGAATTTTATTGATGACATATGGAAGGTGTTGAAGGCCATGTATGTAATAGAAGTTGAGGGAGTTGAACTTGCTTCCTATCAACTCAAGGATGTGAAAAATGTCTGGTACAATCAATAGGAAGAAAGCCGAGGTGAGGATGCTGAGCCTGCCATTTAGGATGACTTTGAGGGTGCCTTTCTTGATCACTTCTTTCCATGAGAGTTGAGGGAAGTGAAGGTGGAAGAGTTTGTTAACTTGAAGCAGGAAGGGATGAATATAAACGAATATAGCCTCAAATTCATACAACTATCCGGCTATACTCCAGAGATGGTCCCCGATGTGAGGTCTAAGATTAGAAAGTTCATATCTGGCTTGGACAAGCATGTGAAAAAGGATTCCAAAGCTACATCGCTGATTTTAAACATGGACATCTATAGGCTTATGGTCTATGCACAATAACTTGAGGAGGACAAGAAGAGGGATAAGTGTAACACCCCGCATCTTACAATGCTAGTACAATGCAAATGAAATATGACATGGTTCAGTCAAATTAGCGCTAACTTTTTAAAGTGCCTGAATCTCATGTTAATGGGCTATATGTGCGTTTAGCACTTAAGAGGGTCGAGTGTATGCATGTTTTATGTCAAATTGAGGAGATTACAACCTTAAATAAAGTAAGAGAATTGAGGTGCTTATAGGACTTAGTAAGCTAGTAGGTTAGTCACCTACTTGCCCAACTCAAATTTGCTAGCTAACCAGAGATGAGGCTCGTTGTGGAATTAGCCCAAATCTGATTATAAATAAAGTACGTGTTAAGGGTGTAAATTTAGCCCATGGTTTAGCATCACACATGTACTATATTTTCAGTCCAATAAAGATATTAAAAAGGGCCCAAAGATATCACAACACACCTAACAAATTGGGCCCAAAATAAGTGAAAGGAAAGTTGGAAAATAGACAGCCCAAGCCCATCAACTTGGAGACCCATTTAGGCCCAAGTGTAAGGGCCAAGCTGGTGGATAAGCAACTTATTAATATGTGGTTTAAGATGGTCAATAATCCAAGAGTAAGGCGGCCAATATAGGCTTTTAAAAAGGTATAAAAACTCGCACACAAATTCGTTTCAACTTAGACAAGAAAAAAATCTGCCTTCTTAGTATTGGTTTGCTCTCGTTTAAAGGGGTGAAAGACAAGCTTTACAACCTCAAAAGGGTTCCTAAAGAAGCTCTAAACCTTGAGTTTGAAGGTGAGTAAATCTACTTATGCACCTAGTATGGTTTGTTTATCAAAACCAAAGGAACAAGTTAATCACGCATATGCTGGAAATTCCGGATAGATTGTATGCTAAGGATTCTTGCGCACTTTTCTTGTTAATTAAGAGGTATTTCTCTTGTTTGCTGATTTTATTATGAAGTATTACTTATTTATTTAACAAAGGTTGGTCTTACAGTAATGTAACAAGGCTAATTAACCACTTTTACAGTCTACAAAAGTGAGTCCTTATATAATATCGCAATTGTGT
The DNA here is from genome assembly GCA_011800125.2 of Solanum clarkiae. Taxonomy (NCBI): domain Eukaryota; kingdom Viridiplantae; phylum Streptophyta; class Magnoliopsida; order Solanales; family Solanaceae; genus Solanum; species Solanum clarkiae. Next base: position 6,460,953 of record JAABOM020000101.1, read on the forward strand.
GTTTAATATGAACTTGTGGGCTGTTAGATAGAAGGCTATTGCCTCACATCCTTAACGACCGATTTGTTACTATTATGATACTGATTCAAGGTTTTTTGTATGTGTAAATATTTTTGGAACAGTTTGGTTAGAGTTGGAATAGGTTTGGAAGTGTCGACGTCGAAATGTAGCGAAGGAAAGCAATATTATGCTGCCCATTTTTAGGTTGTGTAGAATTGTTGTGTGTTGTACTTTATGGGCTGTTGTAAGACGTTATGGCACTAAAACAAGCTGGAAATAATGTGTATATGAGAATATATATTAGAAAGATACGATTAGGGGTGTAAAGTTTGAAAGAATACGCTCGTGTTTATAAACACCCGCTTGCTGCCCGTGTGTTGTTTTCTTATGTGATTGGACTACCATGATGTATTTATTGGACTCCATTGCTACTTTTATCATCTACTATGTTGTAGATAAGTATTTGAAGGAAGGGAAGGTTATTTTGAGATAGTAACAAGGTCATATAACGAGGTATGTAAGGCTACTTGATTTCGTATTACTTGGCATGAAATCTAGAGTCTTCCTTGGCACATAAAGGCACT
>JAABOM020000101.1:6461636-6491419 GCA_011800125.2 Solanum clarkiae
GTTTTCAACAAAACTAGAATCTAGGTACAATTACTTCACCCTAAGCTAATTTGAATATATAAATAAAACTTGGCAAGATATATTTGTCCTAGTACGCAACTTGTTGACAACTACTAGAGTACTAGTCTACGTATTCGCAAGAAATAGAAGTTCCTCTTTTACAATGTCACTTGAAATTCAAATACTAAGATTTACATTACCTACGGGTCTTTTATATTTTATTTTGCAATAGCAAAACTAGATAAATACCTAACTTAATTTGAAAAGTCAAAATTAGATAAATCCGATCCCAAGTATTTTGTGTTTTCTGCAATAATAAATAAATAAATATCATAACACTTCAAATAGATGAAAAGCTTTCCCAACAAGTACATCCTTACCCCTTACCTACTACACTGCATTTGTAAAATCAAAAAAATATTTACACCAATTTTTAGTTTGCATGTTCTAGATCGTAATATATTCACTTACTTGGCTTTTAAAGGTTACTTTAGATTTTAAATAATTTTTGAGTACAAATACATAATTTGGACCGTAGTTAGCATCCGAATCTAATAATAAAACACTGTCTAGGACTTAAACAAATGAGGATGGATTATATTAAAAATAAGTTAGATATCATAATAATTTCTTGTCAGTGACATTTTGATTGTGATTATAATGTTAAAGAGATAAAAAGTAAGAGTTGATATTAGTATGAAGAAATAAAAGAGGTGGTCAAATAAAATAAGGGAAGGAGTTTTAGCCATTCAAGGTGAGCATCAAATTTTCATTCATGCAAGTGTACCTTTTAATGATATCCAATGGTTGTCAGATTGATGATACATACAGAGCCAATTGGAATTTCCTTTAACTCAATGGTGCTCCACCACCATAAATGGAATGTTTCAATTACAACTAAAAATTATATCAAATTATTTTGTTGGTGGGTCCCGTCTGATTAAAAGTCAAAGATTTACTTGACATCGATGACTAATCTTGTAATTAACTGGTACAAATTATGGACCCCATCAAAGTGTGTTAATTGGTATATTATCACATAAACATTATTGCATGTACTAAGTTATGGTGATCTATACTGGTGTAGCAGTGTCCTAGTGGAGGAGTATGTCCCATGTCTTATCTTTGCACTAAACTAGACACCCAAGTGGCCACAGATTCCATTCACTTAATTTTCATTCTAACCATTCACATATATATTATATTACATGAATACTATTTTTTCTTTTGGCACAGCAAAAATCAGACTTTACATATGTATAATTTGTTTTTTTATTCAATTGTTTAGGAGAAATTTTTGAAAATAATCTATCTATTTTTATAAGGTAATAGTAAAATTTATATATATTTATTCTATTGTTGTAGTAGTAGTAAACTTTGTTTTTTTAATCAAATATAATGAATGAAAGAGAGCATCATTCTTTATTCTAGTAAGCTACATGCTAGTGTAGGTACTAAATAATTACTCCTATAATTATTGAATGAGGAGAATAATTGGTGCCATAGAGAGTGGAAAATTTGTCTCCAATAATTTTAATGTGAAACAAGATTCAATCCCAAGTTTCTTATCCTTAGTTAATAACCTCTCTAATCCCTTTCTTAATTTTTATTTGTAAACCAATGGGAATACATGTTCAAGAACAATCATTAATCTTCACCCTCTTAATTCCAACATCTCTACCTTAACTAATTATAAAGCTTCATTAGCTCTGGACTAATTAAGCCAAAACTCAATTAAGTGCTCAATATAATCTATAGTTATTTTTTAGTAATCTATATGTTTTAATGGTTAAAATCACTTTCCCTCAAACTTTACTTTAAAACAAACACTTCCACCAGCTTTGACCTGTAATACTTTTACCCATTTATTTCAACTGAATATTTTAAATACCTAACCTTCGAAACTATAAACCTGTCTTTTTATTTTTAATTTTTAAAAATTTATATTATGGACTTATCTATACAATAGATTTATTTTATGTATAAATTGAAAAAAACAATTAAGCATTTATAATGTTCGAATAATACAAGAATTGAAAATAATAAGAAAATTTAATTACAACAATTTGTTCATATCAATGTTTTTAATAATTATAAATAAACTTCAACAAGTTATTTACACAATTGAGGATGAAAGAGAACCAAAAAAAAAGATTTAAATTATATTCAATGCACACAATAAGAAAACATAATTGTTGAACATGTTTATAATAAATTCCATAAAGATTCTATATTGTATGCTTTAAATAAATTACAAATTATTTGTGTATATATATATGTATAAAATTTATATAGTAAATGAGACTGAAAACGATAAATTAAGATAAAGATTGCATAAAATAAAGGAGAAGAATATCTATTGTTAAAGTTGGGAAATATGTTTGATTTTTAAAAAGAAATTTAAGGGGATAAATTTTTTACCCAATATAGAGAAGTGCGAAAATATGAAGGGCTCGTTTGGTAGAGTGTAGAAGAATAATGCTAAATAAAGTGTATTAATAAAGATTGCATTGGTAATGTAGGTATTAGTTATGCTTACATTAATTATAAATGAAATATTTTTATGTCTTATTTGGTTTGATGCACTAAAAATAACATGTTTTGTATTAAAAAAATATTTTCAAAGATATCCTCCACATTTATAGTGAAAAAGATGTAAAGACGAATTTGAGGAATAATTGTCGTTAATTATGCTAATACATACATTAAAATCATTGAGTTATTAACACTTAAAAATCTATAATATTAGTAATACATTTTGTAATACACAATAGAGTGTATAACTAATACATTAGTTATACATAAATTTTAAAAAAAAATTATTAAATAAAATACTAATAATACATAAAAATAATGCATATGTTATTTTTCTTAATCTACTCTGGCATACGACCCCTATATGATACCAACTTTGTCTAAAGTATAAATCATAGAGTTATTTATATTTAGGAAATAAAATAAACAATAAAAGTATTTAAGTCATCTAAAGAAGAAATAGGTATTATGATCTAACCTCCATTGGAAGAACAGTAAAAGTTGGAGTCACTAATGGGTTGTCATGTCACCACCAACTCTCGATGAGCGAGTGCACATACTCATAGGGTTATGCATCGATCAATTTAGTTCGATTTTAGATATTATCGAAGTTTAGTTTGGTTTTATATATTATTAATTTGATTTATTGATCTTAATTTTTAGATATGCTAAATCAATAGCAAATCATTAAGATATTTTTTTATCGATTTTCAATTTATCTATTTTTGATCCTTAATGGTTCGATTTTTGATTTACCCAATAAAAAAATACTCATAAAATAAATATATGACTTCTCTTACAATTGACACAATACGATGAGATATAGAAAAAACAATCAAATCAACTGAGCACCCATACTTAATAATATGCAATATTTTGACCTCATATTCTAGTTCACTTTTTAATAAAAGGGTTATATATTGAAACTAAGCAAATACATGACTTACGAGTATTGATTTAGTATCAAGTGATGTTAAATTATTTCTATTTAATATTTATGAAGGGATAAAGTAGGAAATTATTATAGTCTTAATGGGTTATCGATTTACCCAATAACCCTGTTACACCCGTAAAATTACAAAAATACCCCTAGATGAGAGACACCTTCTTAATGCGCTTTCTCATACTCCGTTGGCAAATTCGAGGCTGAAAATGTGATCAGCAACAAAAAATTGTGTGAAAAAATGATCTTGGTTGATTTTTAGAGCAAGCGGATCAAAAGATATTTTTTTGGACTTGAAAACGCAATTCCAGAAAGTGTGTGATGTGTCTGCGACGATTTGCACATAATGGTGATTCTACTATTTTTTACGAGGTTAGGAAATTGATTGAAACTTTTTTGAAAAAAATGTACATGTACACGACAGGTCTGTGGGTCCACCGACCAGTTCCACCAAAGTTCAAAGTTTTTAATTTTTTGAGGGGCATTCCAGATATTTTTCCACCCCTCCTAAACTTAATCCATGACTAATATAGGTCATTTTTTTTTAATCTAAAAAGGGTTCCTAAACCCATTCTGAAGTCCCTTGCGCAAAAACTAAGTAAGGACTTTAAGCAAAGAAGAGGAGAAAGAACTAGGGTTCAGAGGATTGAGGCTAACTTCTTGCGAAGTTGATTGTCAAACTTCATACCAGGTATGTAAGGCTAACCTAAAGAACTGAATTGTCCTTCCATGTGCCCCATAATTAAGATAGATTGCTAGATGAGAGTATTGGGTCTTCATACATGTTTTTGCTTAAATGTTTTCTTGTAGATTTTATACATCCTATGTATTTTTCATATGTTGATGATCATCACAAACTTGATTTACTAAATAAATGCTTTTACATGAGTTATTTCATAAACTCTACACATTACATCATAAAAGACTGCATGAATGAACCTAAGGATTGAGTCTAGGACTTTGATTTGACAATGTTGATTGTGATTGTGATGTGAGCATGATGATGGATTGATGGAACTTGATGGTCATAAGAATCTTCATAAATGAACTCTAAATATTGGTTTAGTTGATAGTCTCCTTAATAATTGGTCTACACCCCTCTTGAAAACATGATTGAGAGTTGATTGGACGGTCGATAGGTCGAAGGCTCAATCATGATAGAACTGACGGTTGGTATGAGTCTGTATTAGACTCATTAAAAGGATTGATTGGTGTTGATTGTTTATGAACATTGAGTCTTGGGAGGAGTATCAAGCACAAAATTGAGCGGGAGTAAGTCCAACTCAAACTCATTAACTACGTCGCCAAACATAAGTGAGGATTGAACCATTAAGTCAGATGTTTCCTCTTGATTAATACTCCCTGAAATAATATATAGAGGACTCATTTCCAGTCCAGAGTGGATCGATGATTGTGGCAGCATTAACAAGATTGTTGTACAATTGCTGGCTCATAAGTGATTATTATCGGATAAGAGAAACTCCTAAATAGGTTCCATACTGATAGTATGCTGATTTGATTTTATTCAAATTGGATGGGATTAGATTTTATTGACTGGTCATTGTCTACTCTTTTTTCTTGCTTTAGATAGACATTTGACATTCTGATTGAGTTTTCTTATCTCTTGATTTGAATTATCTAAGTTGATAGTATTCTACTTTGATGCATGTTTTTATTCAGTCATTTTACATACTCGTATATTCCATGTACTAGCGTCCATTTGGATTGCATCATTTTATGATGCAGAGACAGGTACTAGAGATCATCAACAGGCGCTTCATTGAAGATCCACTTCACACGGTAGCAGATTGGTGAGTCCTCCTTGACTTCAGAAGATGCACATAATTTATTTTATCTAGCTTTTAGAGTTAGACTTTAACTTTGCTTGTTTTGACTTCAGGTAGTCATGTATATGTCATTGGCACCATTGAACAGTTTGATTGAGACTTCATAGACTAGTGTGTGATTTGTTTTGATTAGATAGTTATTTGGGCTAGTTCCCTTCTTACTAGTCTTATTGAATTGACTTAATTAGTTATATATTGAGTTATCCACCTTTTATTATCTATAGTCTTTCAATGATAGGTTAAATATATTGATTGAAGGAATGTGATGAGGCCAAGTAGTTTGCTTAAGGAATAGCAGTAGTCTTTGTGTGTCACTCACGTCCAGGGTACCCTCTCGGGGCATGACAAACTTGGTATCAGAGCATAGAGTTTAAGAGTCTTAGGAGTCTATGAAGCCGTGTGCATTAGAGTCTTGTTTATAGGTGTGTTGTGTACCACACTTTATAAGAAGGATTTTATTAGACATTAGGAAAGGTTACACTTCTTTCATATTCTAATTCGTGCAATAGAATTAAAACTCTATCAAATCTCTCTTCCAATTCGTATGTTACGCATTTGTAGAATTGTGATCATGCCTCCTAGAAGAGCTGTTAGAGGAAGAGGGCGGCCTTCATAGATAGAATGTTAATCAACCTAAGCCTCGAGATCATGATGAACCCATAGGTCCAGCCATCCCTGAGCAGCCACCACAAGCCAAAATGTCAAATATGGAGCTTCGCCAGGCTATCCAAACTTTAGCCCAAGTTGTGATAGCACCTTCTATTAGACGACGAGTGGGAAGACAAGATGTATAGGATACATCCAGAGTTTGGGAGTTTCTGAGGATGAACCCTCCTGTGTTCATAGGTCTATGCCTAATAAGGATCCTAAGAACTACATTGATGAGCTCTAGAAAGTAGTGGTATGCATCGGTCGATCTGGTTCAGTTCTATACATTATTGGTTCGGTTTATTGATTTTCGATTCTTAAATATGCTAAACCAGTAACAAACCAATAAAATATTTTTATCGATTTTTGGTTTATCGATTTTAAGTTCTTAATAGTTAGGTTTTTAGTTTACCCGATAAGGATGGTAATGAGAATTTGTATTAATAAAAATAGATAGAGTACGAAAGAGTAAAGATTAAAGACTATATACTAGAATAGTAAACTAATCACTTAAGTATAATAAAAATTAAAATAGGTAAAGTACTACTATAGTGTCCTATTACTATTAAATTATTAATATTTTATATTTACAAAGGGATAAAATAGTGAATTATTATAATCTTATTGGGTTACCGGTTTACCCAATAACCCAATAGTAAAAATTGATATCGAACCGATAACTCAATAATTTTTTTCAAAACTATTAAAAACTCGATAACCTAATAACCAAATAACAATAAACCAATAATGTTTTTATTGGTTCAATTTATTAGTCGGTTCGATTTTCGCACACCCCTACCAAAAAGTGTTTCAGGTGATGCATGTGACTGATGCTAATAAAGTTGAGTTGGTTGCCTACCAACTTAGAGGGGTCACTATACTATGGTTTGACCAGTGGAAGAAGAACAGATGAGAGGGAGCCCCAGTTCTGACTTGGACAATATTCAAAAAATCTTTCTTGGGGCGCTTTTTTCTAAGAGATCTGAGAGAGGCCAAGGTAAGAGAGTTCTTGAATCTGAAACAAAGCTCCATCACTGTTCAAGAGTATAAAATTAAGTTCACCCAGCTATTTGGCTGAACAAGGGACCAAAGAAAATAGGAGGGGATCTGTACTTGTAAGTAATATAGATATTAGAAGGGTGATTACTTACGTGCAACAAGCTGATGAGGAGCGTAAGAAGGACAAGGAAGAGTACAAAAATAAAAGGGCAAAAACATCCAACCATGATGTTGGGAAGAGAGGGAATGAGAATGGTAGCATGTTTTAGTCAGGGCCAACACCATTATCTGCTAGTGCACCTGCACCCAAAAATAGACATGAATAGAGGTCTCAGAATTTTAGAGCCTAGGGATCTTGGTCACAGGCTAGTGTGGCTCAAGGTTCACAACATAAGCCACCATGTGGTAAGTGCGGCAAAATGCACTTGGGAAGATGTCGTAAGGGAAGCGATGCATGTTATAAGTATGGCCAACTGGGTCACTTTCATAAGGATTGTCAAAAGTAACTGACAAGGCTTAGTCTTTTGCCCCTGCTCCACTGGCTAGAGGAAATCAAAAGGGTGCTACTTCAGGCGCAAGCGATGCTACAAACCATTAGTGTGCCATGGGTAGTTGCCAAGATCAAGAAAACTCTCCAGATGTTGTGATAGGTATGATTCGAGTCTTTACTCTTGATTGCTATATTTGATGGATCCTGGTGCCATATTATCATTTATGTCTCTTTATGTGCCTAGTAGATTCGAGATTCTTCTTGAGCATTTACTTGAACCCTTTGGTGTTACTAGGATAGTTGGTGAGTCTATTCTAGCTGAAAGAATCTATAGAGACTATGTAGTGTCCATCCATCATAAGGATACTCTTGCTGATTTGATTGAGCTAGAGATGGTTGATTTTGATATGATCCTTGGTATGGATTGGCTTCACGCCTTCTATGCATCCATTGATTGTAGGACCCAAATTGTTAAGTTTCAATTCCCGTGTGAACTGGTCCTGGAGTGCAAAGTTAATTATGTTGCACCTAAGGGTAAGTTTATTTCCTACCTTAGGGATAGAAAATTAATCTCAAAAGGTTATATCTTCCACATCGTGCAAGTTAAGACTAATGATGTTGAGCCTCCCACTCTTAAGTCAGTTCTGATTGCAAATGAGTTTCCTGAAATATTTCTTGAGGATATGCCGGGAGTCCCTCCTTATAGGGGGATTGACTTTAGGATTGATGTTCTCCCCGACACCTGACCTATCTCTATTCCACCTCATAAAATGGCTCCTGCTGATTTGAAAGAATTGAAAGAACAAGTGAGAGATTTGCTAGAGAAGGACTTCATTAGGCCGAGTGTTTCTCCTTGAGGTGCTCGGGTCCTATTCGTGCGAAAGAAAGATGGGTCTCTAAGGATATGTATTGATTATAGACAACTACGTAAGGTCACAATAAAGAATAAATATCCTTTCCCTAGGATAGATGATCTATTTGACCAATTTCACGGTGCCTCTTGTATCTCAAAGATAGACCTCCAATCTGGTTACCATCAATTGAAGGTGAGGGAAGGTGACATCTCAAAGACAACCTTTAGTACGCGATATGACCATTTTGAGTTCTTGGTCATGTCCTTTGGATTGACTAATGCGCCAGCAGCCTTCATGGATTTGATGAATAGGGTATTCAGACAGTACCTTGATATGTTCATGATCGTATTCATCGATGACATTTTGGTGTACTCAAGAGATGAAGAGGAACATGCCAAGCACCTTAGAATTATCCTCTAGACTCTCAAAGACCATGAGTTGTATGAAAAATTTTTGAAGTATGAAAAGTCTATGGCTTTTCTAGGCTATATTGTCTCGAGCGATGGTATTCTATTACACACTCAAAAGATCAAGGCGGTTAAGAGCTGGTCCAGACCAACCTCTCAAACCGACATAAGAAGTTTCTTAGGGTTGGTAGGTTACCATAAATTCGTTGAAGGATTTTCTTCCATATCCTAACCATTGACTAGACTATCTCAGAAAAAGGTCAAGTTTCAATGGTCTGACAAATACGAGAAGAGCTTCGAAGAGCTAAAAACAAGATTGATTATTGCACTAGTTTTGACCTTGCCTGATTGGACATAGGATTTTGTGATATATCGTGATGCATCTAGAGTGGGATTAGATTCTGTGCTAATGTAGAGGGGAAAAATAATACTTGATGCTTCTAGACAGCTTAAGGTTCACGAGAGGAACCATCCAACCCATGATCATAAGTTGGCGGCGGTAGTATTTGCACATAAGATTTGGTGCTACTATTTATATGGAGTACATTTGGATGTGTTTTTTGACCCCAAGAGCCTGCAGTATGTCTTTGGTCAGAAAGAGTTCAACCTGCGACAAAGGAGATGTTTGGAGTTGCTCAAGGACTATTATATAAGTATTCTGTACCACCTAGGTAAAGCTAGCATTGTTGTTGACGCTCTTAGCAGGATGTGAATGGGTAGTACTACCCATGTAGCGGAAGGAAAGAAAGAGTTACCTAAGGAAGCGCATAGATTGGCCCAATTGAGAGTTCAACTCGAAGAGAATGATGAAGGAGGAGACAACATCCAAAATGGGTCTACTTATCTGCAGTGGTGGAGGTGAAAAAAAAAAGACCAAGATCCTGTTTACTTCAGTTGAAAGAAGTTTCCCAAAAACAGAAGGTTATGGCTTTCTCCAAAGGGGGAGTGGTGTGTTGAGGTACCAGAGTAAATTGTTGGTTCCAAATGTTGATGGTATTCAAGATAGAATTATGGTTAAAACCCACAGGTCCAGGTATTCTATTTATCCTGGCTCCACCAAAATGTACCATGATTTGAAGGAAGTCTATTAGTGGAGTGGAACGAAGAGGGATATTATTGAGTTTGTTTCTAAGTGCGTGAAGTGTCAACAGGTTAACGTTGAGCATCAAAAGTCATGTGGATTAGGTCAAAACTTTGAGATTCCTGAATAAAAATGGGAGATGATCAACATGGACTTTTATTACTAGTCTACGGAGGTCTTGAAAATAACACGACTTGATATGGGTGATTGTGGATAGAATGACTAAACCAACTCACTTTTTAGCGATTAAGACGATTAGCCAAGTCAAAACCTTAAGGCTCAAGGAGGAGGTTTAACTGCTCATGCTACTCCCACTTGCAAAAAGTGTGAGAAAACTCACAAATGAGAGTGTCTAGCCAGATCTAAGACATCATGCTAAGGATTGTAGGAGTAGAGGTGGTAGACTACATGCATAGGCTAAGACTCTTTCGGGTGCAAGTTTAGGTTCGAGTAGTGGTGGGCAATGCAATAATAAGTTCTATGCACTTCATGCTAGACAGGATGTGGAGGAGTCCCCCGATATGCTTACAAGTACATTACGAGTCTTTGACTTTATGCATATACTATACTTCAGTGCCAATTTGTCTTTTATTATTTTGTATCTTGCTATGAGATTTGATGTAAATCCCAAAGTGTTGTTAGAACCCTATTCAGTTTATATTTCTGTTAGTGATTCTGTGTTAGCTAAGAGAGTCTATAGAAATTGCTCAATTTAGGTGTTTCATAAAGTAAACCACATGTGACCTTATAGAGCTTGAAATTGATTTTAATGTGATCCTTGGTATGAATTGGCTACATGCTTTGTTGCTTCTATTGATTATAGAACCCGAGTGGTTAAGTTTCAATTCCCTAATAAGCTAGTTCTAGAATAGAAGGGGTACAAAATTTTGTATTCAAAGATCAACCCATTTCATGACTTAAAGATCAAAAAAAATATTTTCAAGATTTGCATCTATCATCTAGTTAGGATTAGGGTACAAATTTTGAAGCACCTACTACTGAGTCGGTTATTTGTTGCTTATGAATTAACTAATGTGTCCCTCAATGATCTATTTGGTATTTCTCCCAAAAGATAAATTGATTTTGGTATAGACCTTCTACCCAATACTAAACATATGTCTTTCCTCCCTATCAAATGATCCTAGTGGAACTTAAGTAATTAAAGAAGCAATTGAATGATTTATTGGATTAGAGCTACATACGGACAAGTATTTTACCATGGGATGCTCCTACGTTGTTTGTTAGAAAGAAGAATAGGTCACTCTATATGTGTATAGACTATCAATAATTAAATAAGGTTACCATTAAGAAGAAATATCCTATCCCAAGGATTGATAATTTGTTTGACGAATTTCAAAGTGCATGTTATTTTTTAAATATTATTCCCCAATTTGGTTATCACTAAATGAGGGTGAGGGAGTGTGATATTCTCAAAAAGACATTTAGAACAAAGTATGGTCATTCTGTGTTTTTTTTTATGTCTTTCATGTTGACTAATGCTCATGCTATCTTTACGGATTTGATTAATCTAATATTAAAATCGTACTTAGACATGTTTATGATCTTTATTGATGATATCTTAGTTTATTCCTAGAATGGAGAGGAACATATGGATCACTTGAGAATTGTGTTGCAAACTTTGATGGACCAACAATTATTTGTAAAATTAGCAATTGTGAGTTTTGGTTGAGAGAAGTAACATTGTTGGGTCACATTGCCTTCGATAAAGGTAATATGGGTTATGCAAAGAAGATCGAGGGGATGAAGAATTGGCCTAGGCCTTTTCTCTCTTACGGGTATCTAGAGTTTTCTAGGTTTGGTCGATTATGTTGAGAAGTTTTCATCCGTTGCATCACCTTTAATAATGTTGAATTAAAAGAATGTGAATTTTTAGTGATCATAAGAGTGTGAGAAAGGTTATCAAATATTAAATGATTGTCTTATATCGGCTTCTATTTTGACATTGTCCAAAGGTTCGAATGGGTTATGGTTTATTGTGATGGCTCACATATCGGATTGTATTGTATTTTGATGCAACATAGAAAATTTATATAGTATGCCTCCAGGAAACTCAAAATGCATGAACGAAACTATCCAACTCATAATTTTGAACTAGCGATGGTTGTATTAGTATTGAAAATTTGGTGTCTTTATGGGTGCATATTGATATACTTACAAATCATAAGAGTCTTCAAAATGTGTTTAGCCAAAGTGACTTGAATTTAAGATTGAGGAGGTGGTTTGAGCTACCAAGGGACTATGATATGAGTGTGTTGTATCACTCGAGCAAGGTCGAAAGTAGTGGTTGATACACTTAGTCGGGTGTCTATGAATATTGTGGCTCATATTGAGGATGAAAAGAAAGAATTGGTTAAGATTGTACATTGACTGACCCATTTGGTTGTTAGATTGCGTGATCCTAATGAGGGTGACATTTTTGTTCAAAATGGTTCAGCTTTTTCATTAGTAGTGGATATAAAAGCAAAGCAAGATAAGGATCCGAGTTTCGTTGATTTGAAAAGGTTGATTTTCAAAAAGAAGATTGAGGTTTTCTCTCAAGAGGGAGATGGAGTACAACATTTTCTAATATTGTTTAAGTGTGCCCAATATTGATGGTCTAAGCAAGGTAATTTTGAGTCAAGCTCATAGTTTTTGATATTTTATTCATCCGAATTCACCAAGATGTACAGAGATTTGAGAAAAGTGTATTGGTGGAATGGTATGAAGAAGGATATAACAAGATTTGTGAAAAATGTCCAAATTGTCAACAAGTGAAACTGGAACACCAAAGACCGAGAGGTTTAGCATAAGATATTGAAATTTCTACTTAGAAGTGGAAAGATATGAATATGGACTTTATTACGGGTTTGGGTCGTACACATAGGCAACATGATTTCATTTAGATAATTTTGGACTAGATGACTAAATCAATCTATTTCTAACAGTAAAGACTTCCTACTCCATCAAAAATTATGCAAAGATGTATCTCTGAAAATTGGTAAAACTTCATGGTGTCCCTTGTCCATTATTTTGGATAGTAGTACTCAATTCACTTTATATAGTTAGAAGTCATTTAAAAAAGATTTTGGTATCGAGGTTAAGTACCTCTTTCAACCCTCAAACCGATACCGAGAGAATAATTCAAACTTTAGAAGATATACTAAGGGCTTGTGTGATCTATCTCAAAGATATTGGAATGATCACCTACCCCTAATTGATTTTTCTTTTTCAATGACAATTATCACTCAAGTATTGGAATGACACCTTTTGAAGCTTTGTACAGTAGGAGATGCAGATCTCCTATAGGGTGGCTTGAATTAGCTGAAATAGCCTTATTAGGACTCGAGATGGTGTTTGAAGTTATGAAATAAGTGAGATTTATAAGAAAGAGGTTGAAAGTAGCCCAAAGTGATCAAAAATCCTACTCGGGTGTACAAAAGGAGAAACCCAAATTGAATTATGATTATTGTGTCTGCTTGAAAATATCTCTAAATAAAAGGTGTTACGTATTTTGGAAAGAAGGAAAAACTTAGTCCCCGATTTATCGATCTATATAAGATTTTAATACATAATTGTAAGGAGGCCCATGAACTCGATTTACCATCAGAGTTAGATTTGATTCATCTGATTTTTCATGTGTCAATGTTGAAAAATTTGTGTTGTTGATTCTAGTACATTGTATTTTCAGGTGATGTGAGTGTTGAAGAAAATTTTGAATTACAAGGAGGTTCTGGTTGAGATTTTGAATCGGTAAGTTAAAAGATTGAGAAATAAGGAAACCACATTCATTAAAGCAGAGAAATGAAGATATTGGAAGTGCTATATGGGAAGCAGAAGCGAACATGATGAAGCATTATTCTTCCTCTTTCCTTCCATCAGAGCTCCAGGTACTTAGTTATTCATGCTCAAATCCTCTAAATTTCTATGTTTTAATCCTTTCACATCATATCATATGCATGTATACCCATGAAATCAATTTTAATTCTGCTCATTTTCAAGTTCAAAAGTTTTCATGAAAATGATGTTTAAATTAATATCCACTCAACTATTCGAGCTATCTTTCATCTTATTTGAGAAGAATTTTCCTAAGGAGGAGATATTATGAAGGTTAGAATATGGTCAAAAAAATAAAATATTACAAAAATAACCTCGGTGAATTTTGAGTCAAGTATTTTGAAAGGAAAAAGTAAAAAAAATTCTTATCCAGAGGAGTCTGCGACAGGACAGCGTTGCGAACTTGCTCCAGGATAGGTCAAATTTTTTTCTGGCCAAAATTTGTCAGAAATGAATTTGCTAAAATGTGTTTTCATAAACCCAGTTCGCATCACATATCTAGGTACTATTTTCCATCCATTTTCAATTTTTCATTAAGGTTACCATAGATCTTTTCCTATCTACGTAGCATCAAACTATAATGTTTTAGACTGATTTTCTAAACCTATAAATATCTAATTTTTTTTCTTCTGCAGATCATCAATAATAAAAATTTCCTTTCTACAAAAGTGTCCTAATTATTCATTGAAGACTAACAAGCAAATCTCTCAAGTTTTTCATCAAATCTCAAGGTTTCTTTAATTCTCTTTTAGATTTTATACTTAGGTATGTGGATATTCATCCATGGGTCCCTTTCACCCAGAAAGCCCAAAAAAAATCCAACTTTTTCCACTAATTTCAAATATTTTATTTTCATGGATCTTCTCAATTCTTAATTATGATTTTATAATATAAGTTATTGGCTTATTTTCATATGAATTACTCTAAATCTCATGAAATTAATGATTTTTCACAACTCTATCTAGAGTTCATGATCTCATTATGGGTCTTGTTCAATTCACTTTTAATTGCATGATTTAGATTTTAATTTATTATTTTATGATTCATAGCATGAATTATTTTTAATTTCATGATTTTGATGATTTAGAAGAAATTTCTCTTTAAGGCTTTCTAGGGTTTATGATTATCAATGTGGGTTCTTTTAATTATGGTTTTAATGGACGATTTCTATTGTAACTATGCATGAATTTATCAAAATCACATGTTTTTAGTTTGATTTGAGATTGAACATACATAATTACCCTATTCTATGATGAACTATGATTATGAATGAAAGGGGACTTCACCTATATTTTATGAAAAAGCATATGTATGATTCATGAAAGTCCTAAATGAATTAATAGTGTTGGTGAAATGATTTTCTCACCTAATCATGAATTCTATGTGTGATAAAGATAATGCTCACATTGATAAATTAACAAGATTTTAATGAGCTATTCTAGATGAATAATAGTTTTTATAACTCAAAGCTACGGTAGAATTTTTTTTATTAACTATTATATTATAATTTACTATCTCGTCGTATTTAACTTAGTATCAAGAAGGCTTGAGGTAGGGTTCGGTTTGAAAGATATTAAGGTTTCTCATAAAAAAACTCTAAGCAATCGCTTGTCTAAACCAATGTGCCTTCATTAATTGTCTTATATGCGTAACTACAGGATCCACATAAAGTTCATGAATGATTGTACCATCAGGAAGTCTACCTTAGCAAAGTAGCATTTCTCTTCTCAATTAGATTTTATATTATAGCTCGCATGGTCTTATTGTCAGTTTAGGTTTATATCCCACAAAATGATTAAGTTGACTTTATGTCACGACCTGAAATTTAAAAGTAATAGAACTCACCTAACCCACCAAGGCGAGTCAGTCCAAACCCTAAACAACTCAATATAATAATAAAAATGGAAGATAGAAAGAGTCGAATAAGATATCATAGCATAAGAAATTGAAAATACAACTATCTCAGAAATGGTGTCATATATACAAACCTCTAAATACAGAATACTTAAATAAAATATAAATCTCAATGTTTAGTACCCAAATAGAACATCACATAAAGTAAAATATGAAGGTACAAGTAGCTACCTCACGAGTAAACCTGAAGCTCGACCCTGTAATAAAGGAAGCTAACAAGGAGAACTGAGCTCACAACCCACAAAAATGTAACAAGGGGCAAGCACCAAATAACAGGGTACTTAGCAAAATAGAAACCAACCTAAAGTAAAATAATGAAGAACATAAATACTCATAAACACCTAAATACATACCGCCGAACTACAAACCTGCACTCAAACAAGTCCTAGCATAATATAATATATATACCAATCACGGATTATAAATATAAACTCATCTCATAGCATCATATTATAGAATATCCAACTAAAACACAAGTCAAATAGTACAATAGACATCCAATATAATAAGCAAAACATGTAATAGTATCAAAGAAGGAACGATATAAGATGGGGTGGATGCCAAAAGATATAAATAATGCGATGTAGTGTCAAATAATCATAATGCATGTCTTCTCTACGATACACATCCGCTGACAACCTCAAATCAGAACCCATGGGGACCATGCAAGGACTATATATTCGTGAATATTGTCGGCAATGACCTCATCCAATGCTCACTCATTCAAAAATTACCTCGGACCTAATATCAACTGACATATTAACTTGAATTGCCGACAGAAACCTCGGCTAAACATCTACTAGTACAGATTTCAACCACCAATCCACATGTTACCTTACTCGTCTCTCGGCCCTAGCCATCACAAGTATCAAATGCACAAATAATAGTGAATATAATATGCATGATCGTAATTATATCACAGTATCAACATCATAATGATTCAATATTATCATAGTATCAATATCATCAATGTCTCAGTATATCACCATCACAATATCAATACATCTCAATATAGGATCCATCTCAACATCATTATCAAACAATTCACAAGATCACATACATTACGAATCCACAATTAATTCACAAGTCAAGATATCACCATGTGAACAATTACTCAAACCAAAATCTTATGATCAAAGTCTATGATGATATAATTCTAGCCCAAAGTACTCAATTCCATACATATAGGAGCATACAAGGTTCAATCATACTTAAGAAAAGGTTAGGAAGTCCACTTTCCTTAGGTAAAGTCTTGAATTAAGTCAATCCAACGCTTTCCCTATTCTATGATACTCCAAATCACCAAAAGCAATTCAAATATAGCATCACAATCACATAATGAATCTAATAACACTAAAGTCAATCAATTCGGATGAAAAGGGTAAAATAATTTTTAAAAAAATCTCAAGCCAGAAAAAGTAGCTAAAATCTGAAAATTAATGCATAGAAATGATCTCCAAATAATAAGGAATTCAATGGTGAAAACCATTTCGAAAATGGAGTTGAAATGAGGTTGGAATCATCAGTTAAATATTAATAAATATCCGAAAAATCCCCAAATTTTCTAATTAAAAACCACAATTTCTAAGTTAAAAACACGATTTAGTAAATGTAAATAGAAGAAATAGGTTAGAAAATAGCTACCCAATCGATTTGCCTTGAAAAATCTTGTAGAATCTCTTGAAAAATAAGCTTGAAGTGTCAAAAATGGTGGAAATTGAATAAAACTCATCTTTTAAAAGTCTACTGGTTCAGATCCCTCTTCTGCTCTATGAACATAGAAGCAAGGCAGGGCCATAGCTTCGTGAATGCGAAGATCCTTCTGCGAGCTCGAAAGGTTAGGCACGTGTGTGCTCATCGAATGTGGCCCTCTCCTCTGCGAACACGGAGGTCTAGGCGCGTACACTCTACAAATGCAGACCCTTATCCACAAATGTAGAGAAAAAAATTGACCTGCACTAGATACAGTTCACACCATGTCGCGACCAAAAAATTAGGTTACCACTAGAGGAAAATAACATAAAGTAAAAACCATCTCAACTTAACATAACAAATCCCAAAATCTAGAGTAATGAGTACAAGAGCATCTAACGTAACACAGAAGTGTAAATACACATGTCTCAATTGAAATACAAGGTTTTATCATAGAATCTGATATAAGTCTGAAAAGAAAAGTAAAGAAAATTCCAAAGATCCATGGAGATATGGGAAGAGGGGCAAACTTAATCTCAAATTCATTGGCCCATTTAAGATTTTGAGAAGAGTTGGTGAGGTAGCCTATGAGTTGGCTTTACCACCGAGATTGTCTTCTGTTCATCCTATTTTTAATATTTCTATGCTTTGCTAGTACATCCCTCATCCTCATATTTTTAAGCTTCTCACTCTCAATTTTCTCAACATGAATCATAAGTCAAGAAATATCCATCTCATTCACAAGCATTGGAATTTCGCACTCCATCACCATCAAGTCGGATACACCTAAAGTAAACTTGTTCAAGTGGGATCTAAGGTCGACCATCAAAGAAGGTGAATATTTAGACAATTTAGTAAATTTAAGGGAATATTCCCTCATACTCATATGGACTTGCTTGAGGTTCATGATCTCCATCACCTTGGTTCCCTTAGCTCAAGTAGGAAGAAATGATCAAGAAATGCGGCTTTGAATACCACCCAACCAATAGAACCCTTATCAACTCTCTCGGACTTATATTGAGTGAAACATACTTAAGAAACTTCCTTTACTTAGTAGGCCACCAACTCCACTTTTTCCTTAGAAGATAACTCTATTATCTCTATCACCATATAAACCTCGTTGGTTAACTCATGAGGATTTTCGTCCACCTTTGAACCATAGAACTGGGGCATGTTCATCCTTGCAAAGTCCCTCACCCTAGAATTTAGGGTAGGAGAATTAGGAGCAATGACACCTTGAGTGGCTTGAGTAGCTATGACTAGGGCCAACATAATGATAATGATCCAAAAATCTGCATTTGTTACTTAGTCGGCTAGAGGATCTTGTGGAACTTAACAAGCCGGAGGAGCTTAATCCTCATTAGCATCAAGTCCCCTTTGTAATGGTGCTTGGTGTAGAGGCGTTGTTTAAAAATTTTAATGAACAAGAATTGGAGAAAAGGAGTATTAAGACACATTTTATACAATGATATAGATCATAAAAGAAGTGAGAAATTCTTAAAGATCTCATAGCCTCCTATTCATGGATGTGATGAGCTTCACAACTATGACCAAGACTCTACCAGATACGGTATGTTTAACTCCCCAAGATGCTTCAAAAATCTTATATTCTTATACCAAGTTTGTCCTGACCCACGACAAGGGCCTAGTCGTTTACAAAAAATATGGAACCCAAAGGTCTCTCATCCGAGCCTCTTAGGATGTCATACATATACAAGGTAATTAACCATTAACACAAGTAAAGAAAGGGAAATAAGTCTTAAATTCAAGTTAAAAATAGAAGACAAAAACTTGTCCCACTAAAGGGGTTACATCATCTTTATCCAAAATATACCTCTACTTATCTAGATCTTGATAGGGACTAGAACATTCAACTTGCTTACCCTTAACTAAAGAAAGAAAATACAAGGAATCTCAACATAGCTACATAAAAGCATGATGTAAAGGGCTTAATCCCCAAGTATGGGAACTCACTAAATAGTTTTAATGTAAAATCTGAATCTAGCCATGGTAAGAAGGAGTAGAATCGTCACCCGTTCTTACATTGTGATATAATATAGGTAAAAGTATGTGTTAGTACATTGGAATGAACTAAGTCCATAGGCATGTAATGCAACAAATGATCATCCTCGGAGGAGCTCGAAATCGTAATTTTCATATATCTCAAAATCTGTGTGTGATATGAAAAATCCAACTTCATATTTTTTTATCAGGGGATAAAATTGAGTGGAAAATGGGTCTAACCCCAATTTTAGAGAAATCGTATCAAAATTTGCAATTCCAAAAAAATGCGATATTCCAGTGTGGGTCGGCGTTGGTACCGCAACGCACCTTCGTCGCGAACCAGTGTTATTTTCGCCCAATTTTGTTATTTTGGTCCAAGGCTTTTGGGTCTTGGACCTAAATCTTCCCACACGTAAAAACATCTATACTTAGCCATATTTCACCTTTATATCATACAAGATATTTCCCAATACTCTCTCCAACACTTAGACAAATATTTTACTCAAAATTCAAGTGTTAACACTCACTCCCGATCTCAAGGATTTCACTCAAGCTTCAAGCTCTCATCTCAATATTCATCAAAGAATTCTCCAAAGCTAAGGTATGTGGATTTCAACCATTGGGTCCTTTCACCTATGGTTCCTAAGCTTCCTTTTTACATATATTTCATGTCTCTAAGTGGATTTACTTATGGGTCCTATTTACTATAAATTTGACTATGAACTATGTTGGGGCTTCATGAAAGTGTAACTATTTAAGCATGTTTTGAGCTATGAATCTATGATCTATCTTGAGATTTGATGAATGGTTTTGAGGTATATGGCATGAGGGTATTACCAAGTGTTGGTGCGTTGATTTACTTCAAGTATTATTGCATGACATCACTCTTAAATTGCATGATTTTACACTAGCATTATACACCCGCTAAGTGTTTGATAAAATGTCCAGTTTTAGATTCTTGAGCTATTGATGATCTATTGTATAACCTATGACTTGAATGAATTTATGATGATGAAATGATGGTATGTATTTCTTGATTTCATGGAAAGTACCTATAGTGTTGTGAGTTGACCATACCTAGTTGAGCAGGAGTAAATTGCCTCAACCATCTTGATGGGGCATGGTTTGTCCATTAACTAATTGAGGGGTTGATACCTCAATCACTTGGGACGGGGGTGGTTTAGCCATCAAATAGTTGGGGGATTGATTCCTCAATCACTTGGGATGGAGGTGGTCATGCCATCAACCAATTGAGGGGTTGATACCTCAATCACCTCGGATGGGGGCGATAAGTTATTAACCAATTAAGGGGTTGATTCCTCAATCACTTTGGATGGAGGATGGTCATGCCCATCATCCAAATGAGGGTTGATTCCTCAATCACTTCTAAGTGGTGGTCTACCTTGGATTCCAAGTACTAAGTTTGCTTGGTCTATAAAGGTGGTCCCTTCCTACACATGCAATATGTTCTTTATAAGTATGTTTTACTTCAAGCATCATTCATGCATGTCATATTGCTATATGTTCATCTATTGCCTAAGTATGCATTTGATTATGTTACCTACCTCTTTTTGCATTGCATCCTACATACTTAGTACATTCAAACGTACTAACACATACTCTATGCCTACATAATATTACCATATAGGAACTGGAGCTCCTATTGATTCTCCTTCACGTGGCTAGATGGATTATTCAAGTTAGCTTTAGTGAGTCCTTATGGCCGTGGACAATGTGTATCTTCTTTCAAGCTCATTTTTAGACTACATTTCGTATATTTTGGAATACATATTGCCATTATTATGAGGGTGAGCTCGAAAAGTATCTTGGCCCCCACTCCCTTCCAAGCTAGAGGTATTGTTGGACAAATAATGTAATTATACTTGAGATTTGACTCATTTATGTTGTTTAAGCATTAAACTCTCTCCCTTAGTTCAAATTTCCCTTATTTGTGTTTTCTCTTGTTATTTTATCTTGCTTCCGTGACCACGAATGTGTGTATGATATGCTAAGAGGCTTGTTTAGGATTCCTTTAGGTTTCCCATTTGTTGTGTCGCGTCTAGGCCCTAGTTTGGGTCATGACATACTTGGTATCAAGCACTAAGTTGTTAATATTCCTCAGAATCCAACACACCACATCGCTTAAAGTCTTATTCATGGTTGTAAAGTGTTCCATGACTATGAATAAGAGGTTATGAGGTGTTTTAGGAAATGTTTCCCTTCTTCTTAATTTATGTCGTGCGGTAGAGTTAAGTCCCCTAAGGCTTATTTCTTATTTAAATCATTGCATTTCAGAATATGCTTCAAGCTACTCAGGATGGTGATATATCAAATGCAAAGCTTCGCAATGTTCTATGGATACTGGACAAAGCTGTGACCGCTCAACTCAACCAATATGTGGGTACCCTTGAGACCTCAAGTAGTAAGAGTGGGAAGAGAAAGGCCAAGAGAGCCCGATTTGAGGGATCTTCATCTTCTACCAATGCCCAAGTTCGGAAAGGGAAGGATCTCTTTTGCTAGTTGTAAAGAGTGTGGAAAAGGGCATCAAAGGAAGTGTTTGGTGGGTACTAAGTGTTGTTACAAATGTGGCAATGTTGAGAATAAGATAAGAGGTTGACTGGTAGACTCAAAGGAAGGGAAAATAAGGGTTCAATGTGGAGATAAAAATAGTGGGATGATTAATCCCAAATGCCATAGGTCTGGGAAGAACTATGGTGGTCCATGTTTGAGGAAGTCTAATGCTTGCTATGGTTTTGATGAGGTAGGCCACAAGGTTATTAATTGTCCACATGCTTGAAAAAGGTGTAAAGGTGGCCGACCTCAAGAACAAGGTGGTCATGTTGATTAAGAGGCTCAAGGAGTGGATGTAGCGCCCAATGTTGTTACCGGTATGTTGAAATTTCCTTTGACCTTGATGTGTATGCATTGGTTAGTCCGGGTGTCACTATCTATTTAATTATTCCTTTTGTTGTTAGTGGGCTTTATGTATGTCTCGAGTTGTTATGTGAACATTTGATGTCTACCCCATTGGCAAGTCTATTGTTTCTAAGAAGGCCCATTGGAATTGTTCCATGATTATATTGCATAGATCTTGTCTTGTTACTATGTTGAATTAGATATGGTGGATTTTGATGTCATATTTAAGGTGGATTAGTTGCATGCATATCATGTCTCTGTTATTGGTAGGACCCATAGAGTTAGATTCCAATTCCCTAGTAAGCCCGTTCTTGAGTGGGCTAGTCATGATGTGGTCAAGAGTAGATTCATTTCTTGCTTTCAATCCCATGAGTTGTCTTCTAAGGGAAGTCTCTATCATCTTATGAGGGTTAGGAATGTTGAGTCCAAAGCCCTTCCTATAGAGTTGGTTTCGGTGGATAATGAGTTCTTTGATCTCATTCCTAGTGAGCTTCCCGGTGACGTCGTGCAGCTGAAGGATGATTCACTTAGAATGTGTATTGGTTACCGGCAACTTAATAAGGTCTTTAAACTCTACCTTGATTTGTTTGTGGTGTTTTTCATCGATGATATCTTAATCTATTCCCATAGTGAGGAGGAACATGTGGGTCATTTGAGGGTAGTGCTACAAAAATTAAAGGAAGAGAAGTTGTATGCTAAGTGTGAAAATGTGAATTTTGGTTGAAAGAGGTTTCCTTTCTAGTTCATATGGTACCGGGGAATGGTATTAAGGTGGTTCCTAAGAAAACGGAGGTGATTAGAAATTAGCCTAGACCTTTGACCCGGTCGAATATTAGAAGCTTCTTGGGCTTAGCGTGTTATTACCAAAGGTTTGTGAATGAGTTCTATTCTATTGCTTCTCCCATGACTAAGTTGACTCAAAAGAAGGCTAAGTTTGTGTGGAACAATAAGTGTGAAAAGAGTTTCCAAACTTTGAAGGATAAGCTTGTGTCCATTCCTATCTTGTCACTACCGAAAGGGTTGGAAGGATTTGTTGTGTATTATGATGCCTCACAGATTGGTTTGGGTTGTGTTTTGATACAAAATGGTAAGGTGATAGCCTATGCTTCTAGACAACTCAAGGTACATGATAGGAATTATCCTACACATGATCTTAAATTAGCCATTGTGGCACTTGCTTTGAAAAATTGGCATCATTATTTGTATGGGGTGTAAGTTGATGTGTTCACCAATCATATGAGTCTCCAATATGTGTTCACCCAAAAAGATCTTAGCCTGAGACAACTACGGTGGTTATAGCTTCTTAAGGATTATGATACGAGTGTGTATTATCACCCCGGTAAGGCTAATGTTATGTTCAGTGCTTTGAGTAGGGTGTCCATAGGTAGCCTAGTTCATATTGATATGGTATCAAAGGGGTGGTTAGGGAGGTCCACCGGTTGGCTAGATTGAGGGTTAAGTTGGAAGAGGTTGACTATGGTGGTGTAGTGGTGGTTAATAGTTCTAAATCTTCATTGATTGAGGATGTAAGGGCAAAACAAGATCTTGACCCCACTTGTTGGGGTTGAAGACCTTGGTGAGAGATGGCAAGGTGGAAGTTTTCTGCCAACGGGTAGATGGTGCCCTTAAGTACCAAGGTAGGTTGTATATTCCTAGCGTGGATGACTTGAGAAAGAGGATTCTTGAAGAGGCTCATAATAGCTATCATTCTAGCATTGGTATGTCTTCTTTTGAGGCTCCATATGGTAGACGTTATAGGTCCCCGATTGGGTGAATGAGATAAGAGAAATGGCTTTGTTGGGTTCGGATCTGGTTATGAGAGCTATGGAGAAAGTAAGGTTGATTAAAGAAAGGTTGAGAATAGCCCACAGTCATCAAAATTCCTATACCTATGTGGGGAGTAGGGATCTTGAATTTAAGGGTGGTGATTGGGTCTATTTGAAGGTTTCATGCATGAAGGGTGTGGTTTGTTTTGGTAAGGAGGGAATTAAGTCTACGGTCTGTGGGTACTTATAGAGTGTTGAGGAGGATTGGTAAGGTTGTTTACGAATTAGAGTTGCCTGTGGGTATGGGTATGGTTCATCCGGCTCTTCACACATCTAAGTTGAAGGGATATATTGGTGACTCTGGTGCTATAGAACTCTTTGAGGTTGTGGGTGTCGTGGAGGATAAGTTGGCTTAGGATAAGGTCCCGGTGGAGGTATTGTATGGAAGGGTGAAAAAATTGATTAAGAAGGATGTAGCATTCATCAAGGCCTTTTGGAGGAATCATCAAGTCAAAGTGTCTCTCGGGGAAGCCGGAGCAGGCATGGAGAAGTAATATCTATACCTCTTTCATTCTTTTCAAGCTTATAATAACACGTCAAGTCCTTTCTATGATTCCAAGTCTTAAATTTCATCCCTTATACCTTTTGCATGCATTCATGTTCATGTTGACAAGTTCATGGTGATTTTGACACTTACGTTGAGATTTTTTAAAATGATATTTAAGTGCATTGTTGCATTCTTGTGTGCGCTGAAATCGTCTTGATTATTTCTCTTATATATGTTTCTTTGACATTTGGGGACGAATGTTCCCAAGGGGGAGATAATGAAATGATCCCAAAAGTGCCCGAAAATGTGCCTCGGAAGTGCCCAAAATCGTAATTTTCATATATCTCAAAATTTGTGTGTGATATCGAAAATTCAACTTCATATTTTTATCAGGGAAAAAATTGGGTGAGACATGGGTCTAACCCCAATTTTAGAGCAACCGTATCATAATTCAGAATTCCAAAAAATTTCGAAATTCCAGTGTGCGTCCGCGTTGGTACCGCAACGCACCTCTGTCGCGGACCAGTGTTATTTTTGCCCAGTTTTGTTGTTTCGGTCTAAGGCTTTTGGGTCTTGGGTCTAAGTCTTTCCACTCGTAGAAACACCTATACTTAGCCACATTCACCTTCAAATCATATAAGACATTCCCCAATACTCTCTCAAACACTTGGACAAATACTTCACTCAAAATTCAAGTTCCAAAACTCACTCTGGATCTTAAGAATTTCACTCAAGCTTTAAGTTCTCATCTCAATCTTTATCAAGGAATTCTTCAAATCTAAGGTACGTGGGTTTTAACAATTGGGTCCTTTCACCCATGGTGCCCAAGTTTTCTTTTTACATAAATTTCATGTCTCTAAGTTGATTTACTTATAGGTCCTATTTACTATGAATTTGTCTATGAACTATGTTGGGACTTTATAAAAGTGTGACTGTTTATGCATATTTTGAGCTATGAATCTATGATCTATCTTGAGATTTGATGAAGGGTTTTGAGATATATGGCATGAGGGTATTACTAAGTGTTGGTGCATTGATTTACTTCAAGTTTTCTTGCATGACTTCACTCTTAAATTGCATGAATTTACACTAGCATTACACACCTGCTAAGTGTTTGATAAAATATCCGGTTTTGAATTCTTGAGATATTAATGATCTATTATATGACCTATGACTTAAATGACTTTATGATGATGAAAGGATGCTATGTATGTGTTGATTTCATGGAAAGTACCTATAGTGTTGTAAGTTGACCATACCTAGTTGAGGAGGTGTAAATTTCCTTAACCATCTTGATGGGGAGTGGTTTGTCCATTAACCAATTGAGGGGTTGATACCTCAATCACTTGAGACGGAGGTGGTCATGTCGTCAACCAATTAGGGGGTTGATTCCTCAATCACTTGGGATGGGGTTGGTCATGGCGTCAACCAATTAAGGGGTTGATACCTCAATCACCTCGGATGGGAGTGGTAAGCCATCAACCAATTGAGAGGTTGATTCCTCAATCACTTTGAATGGGGGTGGTCATGCCCATCAACCAATTGAGGGGTTGATTCCTCAATCATTTCTAAGGGGTGGTCTACCTTGGATTTCAAGTACTAAATTTTCTTTGTCTATAAAGATGGTCCCTTCCTACACATGTAATATGTTCTTTATAAGTATGTTTTACTTCAAGCAGCATTCATGCATGCCATATTGCTATATGTTCATCTATTGCTTAATTATACATTTCGATTATGTTATTTACCTTATTGCATTGCATCCTACATACTTAGTACATTAAAACATATTAACACATACTATATACCTACATGATATTACCATGTAGGAACCGGAGCTCCAATTGATTCTCCTTCATGTGGCTAAAACGATTGTTCAAGTTAGCCTTGGTGAGTCCTCATGTCCGGGGATAATATCTATCTTCTTTCATGCTTATGTTTAGACTATATTTCATATATTTTGAAATATTTACTGCCATTATTATGAGGGTGAGCCCGGAAAGTGTTTTGGCCCCCGCTCTCTTCCAAGCTAGAGGTGTTGTTGGACAAGTAATGTAATTATGCTTGAGCTTTGACTCATTTATGTTATTTAAGCATCAAACTCTCTCCCTTAGTCCCAATTTCCCTTGTTTATGTTTTCTCTTGTTGTTTTATCTTGCTTCTGCGACCAAGGATGTGTGTACGATATGCTAAGAGTCTTGTTTGGAGTTCTTTCGGGTTCTCCATTCACCGTGTCATGTCTAAGCCATAGTTTGGGTCGTGATAGTGAATTATCAATACATATTTATATCAATATTTGGAGCATCATAAAATATTTCAAATTATTATATACATACTTATGTGAGAATAGGACCATAACCAACAATAAGACCATGCATGCTATTATATGAAATCTCAACGTTGCCTCTACACTGAAAAAAGAGGAGTCTACTTGCAAAAGTGGAACTCTATCCCACTAGGTGGATGTCATGAAAGATGATGTTATATGTGGATCCACTAGCTAGGCCTTATGGGCAATATAAACCTCTGTGGTACGTAGTTATGAGACCTAAGACTTTGTAGAAGGATTTGCTTAAGTCGATCCCCCACCTCAAATCTTATTCGGTGCTAAGTGAAATCCCATTGAATTCATAGACATAAAATACGATAGTCAACATCATACTTCACAGCTTGTAGTAATCATAATCTCATAGTTTATAACCCAACTTCTTAACTTGCATGAAATGTGGGTACAATCCTTCCACCTTGTCAATTTAGATAAAAATAGGGTCTTGATTCACTCTTCATGTGCATGATTACCACTACTTACAAAATTAGATATAGAGATGAACTAATTTTGTAGCTATGCAGCAAATTCCATTACTAATCCTACTAAGTGCCGAATCTGTGATGGATTTTTTTCAGCTACAAGAAAAATAGCAACGAATCAGCAATAAAGTTCGTAGCTAAATACAGTGTTTGTAATCATACTCATAGTCATACTTGATCGCTTGTAATCTTCTTCATAATTCATAGCTTAAAATAGGAATTTGAGACCAAACATGGGTTTAAGATCAATTAAATTTACAATCATGAAACCAACTAAAATTCAAATAAAATCATGCAATTGGAGACAAATCAAATCACAACTAATTGAACCCACAATAATTTCATAAGCCCTAAATAACATGTAGATGAAATTCTTTAAGATTCAATTAGCAATCATACAATTTACAAAATTGATGATAATATAAATGCAGTTGCATAGTGAAATCATGTGTGTATCATAAAATATGCATTTAAAAGTATAGTAATGAAATCCATAGAAATTACATTTGGAAATTTAAATAGGATTAAATTGATTTTATGCTCCATATATGGAATTGATCCAGGGGTGAAAACTCACATATCTAATTGAAGAAACTCAAAAAGTTTAGAAGAATTTGACCTTGAATTTCTTGAAGAACTCAAAACTCTAACTTGCTTCAATGGAGGATCCTTGAGAGAAGAGTTTCAGGAACTTTGGAAGAATTTGGGGGAGAAATGAGTGAGTATGTTTTGAAGAGCTTTGAGACGATTATGACTAGTTATAAGCTTAAAATGACATAATTTAGGACTTAATCGGGCAGAAAATGACCAAAAGGCCATTCATTAAAAATTGTCAGACCCAATACACGAGGCTGATCTACTGGTCATAGATCATACTAAGCCTCATGGATCAAGGATTTCATCCTAGTTACGCTTTTGAAACCTATGAAATTGGCCTCTGAAACCTATCCACGAACACCCTTCTATAGTCGTATTTCCTTTTAGGGTCATAGATAACCTTTGTAATTACTTTCTAGACTTAGAAAAATCTTACCTCTCAAGTCCCAAACCACGAGCTAAATTACGGCTCATAATATGAACTACGTTCATGAAAATCTCTCGTATGGTGACACCTCCAAACTTTAGAAACTTATTTCCAACTCTAATCTACGATCACCCTCTTACAGCTCGTAGACCTTTTTACAGATTGTGGAGTACTCTTCGTACTTTGACTCTCATACTTCAAAAAAATCTACCAACTCTAAATCTCATCCAAAATGCTTATCTATGACCCATGAATCAAACCACGAGCTGCAGATGGATTCGTACTTACCTTCCGATAATAAAATTCTTGCAACTTTTTTAGTTTTCAACTTTCTAACATACAGGGTGTTACACTTAGCCCCTACCTAGTCTAGAATATAGAGGAACTATTGAAGAAAATGTAATAGATTTATAGATTAATGTATTTTTTCTACCTCATGTTATGATCTCTTAGTCTCTATCCCTATACTTATTTATTCATTACCTATGATATGCTTGAATGAATGGTAGGAGACTTAGATGAAAGTCTCTAGAGGTTTTGATTCGTCATATTATGCCTAGGGCGTAGCTTGGATCATGACAGATTGTATCATCTTCCTTAGGGAACATAGTAATTTATTTTTTGACATCCTGCCCATCATAGTAGCAAAGGAAAACTTTGTATTTGAATTATCTAATTTGAGCCACTATATTAGAGACTTTTGTTTATAAATCGCCTTTCAATAAAACTTTATTTAATCAGCTGAGTTGTTATCTTCCTTTCTGAATCCAACATATTTATCGTATATGAATGTTTCTTATTTAGCTTTACTTATCCTCAAGTTCTCTCCCTCATTATTGAACCTTATATAAACCCCTAGATACTCCTGGTTTAGCTTTTACATTTTTCTCCTCGCATGTTTTAAAATTTATGACACCTCTTTCATTCATCTCCCTTGAATCTACCAACTTCTTAGAATTTTATTTCTCACTTCAAGATGTTGAACTAGGTAATTATACAATTTAAATGGCTTTTTACTAGTATCTCTTTTCTTCTTCATTACTATGCTCGGACGAGAATAATCTAAAAAAAAAAGATTAATCACCATCACTTGTACTGGTGACAGATTTACTACCCAATCAACATTGACAAGTGTCTTATCAATCTTGCTATAAATGTGTCCATGAGTCCAAATAAATTGCTTCCCCATTATAGGTAACTCAGATAAGTTAAGTTACAATGATTCATGCATTCTCTAAAAAAAAAAAAGAAGAAGAAGTTTATGCCCCTTGTACTTGATAGCAATGGATTAATCATTTGATGTCAAAATAGAACTAAAGCATCTCATAATTAGTCATAATTTAGTGATTTCGTTACCCAAAAGATGTGATATTGTCCATAGTGGTTTCTTTTGTGTGAATGTCACGACCCAAAAATGGGCGTGATGGCACTCGTCTTATCCCACCAAGACAAGTCAGCCTACAACCCAACTATA
>JAABOM020000101.1:6491519-6525381 GCA_011800125.2 Solanum clarkiae
TAAGTGCCTTTATGTGCTGAGGAAGGATCTATGTTTCATGTCAAATGATACAAATTCAAATAACGTTACATACCTCGTTGTCGGACCTCTTTACTATTTCAAAACAACCTTCCTTTCCTTCCAACAGTTGTATACAACATAGTAGGTGATAAAACTAGTATTAGCAGCCAATATACACACCTTAGAAGACCAATTGCATAACAAAACAACACATGGGCAGCAAACGACAATTATAAACCCTAGCGTGTTCCTTTGACCTTTCTGCTCCTTAATCGTTTTTTTCATACACATTAGCATGTACACATCATGTACATCTCATTTTAAGTCCATAAAAACCTTACAACAATCCACAAAATACAACACATCATAATTTCACGCAATCTAAAAACGGACAGCATAACGTTACTTTCCTTCGCTACCTTTCAACGTCGACAACTCCAAACCCATTCCAACTCTAACCAAACTATTCCAGCATCATTCACACACATAAACAAACCTCAAATAGTACTATAACATCACTTAATAAGTTACGAAGGATGTGAGCTAATAGCTCTACACACAACAGCCCATAATTTCCAATCAACATAACACTTAAAATAACTCGGTAAAATGCGCTTGTTAAGTGAAACCAAAATCAGGGTAGCAACTTTAGTATAATATCTATAACTCATACCGTGTCAATAACACCAAGTTACCTTCATAATACAACTTAAAAACCATAGAGAAATCACCAAAACAAAAAGAAAAAGATGCAACAACTTTCTGCACATAATCTGTCCAACAATTTCAGCAAGTGTATGCAACATCTATTTTTTGTTTTTCATGATAAAACTATACTAAACACACAACTATAAGTACTTACCTTTGTATTAAAGGTCTAGAGGCTCCTTAAGAACCTTAGAAAAGTCGTTTGGCTGCTTCACAAAGTTGAGAAACGTTGAGAGGAACTTTAGAGAGAAATTTATTTTTTTCTTGTGTTCAAGTAGAGAATGGCTTTTGGAGCAGCTTTGGAGTCCTTTATCTAGAGATATTAGGCCGACTCTCTCTTGAATTCTTGACCAGCATAATTCGCGTATTATCAAGTAGCTTACCCACCAGCTTGGCCCTCAAAGTTGGGCCTTTTTGGAGCACCAACTTAATGGACTTGGGCTGCCAAAATTTTTCAGATTTTGTTCTTTTTGGTTTGGGTCCAATTTGCTAAGTGTTTTGGATTGTCTTTGGGACCTTTTTAATACCTCTCTTGGGCTTAACATATAGTCCATTTATGATGCTAAAACATGGGCCAAAGTTATACCGTTAACACGGACTTTATTCCTAATCGAATAGGGACAATTTCGACGCCAGGTCTCGTCTCCGTTTAATTAGCAATTTAAGCCAAACAATTAGCTGACTCACCTACTTGCTTCCTAAGTCCTAAAAGTACCTCAATTATTTGACTTCATTTAAGGCCGTAATTTCCTTAATTCACCACAAAATATGTATACCCTCGATCCCCTTAAGCGCTAGACACACATATAGCCTATTAACGCGAGATTCAAGCACTTTTAAAATTTAGCGTCATTTGGTCCAAATCATGTCATCTTTCATTTGTATAGTATTAGTATTGTAAGGTGTGGGGTATTACACTTTGGACTCACGCTATGGGGATGTTATGGGATAGAGAATTAGCATGAATTACATAACAAGTAAAGTCTAAGGGACGGGTAAGTATGACTCATGCTATTGGGGTAGATAGGGACTTAGGACTTCCATCTGATCACAACAATAAGCATCAACACATAGAGGGATCTCACTCCTTCAGAGACTACGAGTGTAATAAGAGCATCCATCAACAAAAGTGACTAAGGGAAGCCTTCAATATATAAGCATAATTAGAGTCGAGCTCATACATACACATTCACATCCAACAACTCCTCTAACAAAGAGTGGAACCGGGGCCAAGACATCTCCCCGGCTCACCCTCAGAATATAAATATCCATAATTAGATAAGTATTAAATAAACAAGAAAATAAGTGGATATTATCCCCGAAATGGAGGATCGGTCAAGCTATCTTCAATATAATCGGTCCGCTAGGACCTCCGGTCCCTACATAATTAGATCATATAGGCAAAAAGTATGCGTTAGTACTTAGAATGTACTAAGTATGCGGGGTGCAATGCAACAAGGAACCTAGCAATAATTAAGCAATATGCATAATCATATTCAGCAGATATAAGCTCAATATGTTATGAATGTCCAATGCCTTAGTCAAAATATGCATGAGGAATCATCAAGTCACATAACGTATCATATCTAGATGGACGGGACCATAATCGACATGTATGACCAAGCGAGCTACTACTTGAAATTCCGATGTTCACTCCACGTCAGAATATGAGTGATCTACTTTGCCAAGGTAAACCAAACACTCACCTTACGGGAACTCCCTCATTTCGAAAAGTTCTTCATAAACACCTTACAGAAACATCACCCTTTTCAGTTAATATATGATAAGGACCTTACGAGAATACCACTCTTTTCGGTATTTAATTAACATGTGTCGTACGAGAACACCATCTATTTTGTTCATCATGCACCACAAGCTACATGGATTCATTAGCTAATTTGCAAACCTATGGTGGCAATATAGTTATGGGACAATAGTTACCTACCAAGGTCCTCTCGGTGCTAGTCATAATCCCAAGAAATACTCAAATCATACTTATAGTCATAATATGCAAAGCATCATAATATCATAATTTCGTCATAGAGTAGTTCTTCAAAAACCAAAGCTTCATAATATCGACATAGGGCTTCATATCATTCATAACTTTTACAATATTATCATATCTCATAACATGCATAATAGCCCCTTCAAATTCAAAATGTTAACAATTTACATGTCTTTCCAGAAGGGTTTCATCAACACAAGAAGCTTGGTGCACAACTTTAATCAAACATGGTGGATATATATACACTCAAGATCATGCAAAAATCAAGATATATGACACAAGAAGAGTAAATAAAGTCCTTAATTTATCCTAAAAATTTTATTTCAATTGAAATTTGGTTAGTCACCATATACGAGGATCCTCGCTAAGCATCTATGGCTGAATGTTAAAGCGCCCAACTCATAATTGGTGAATTCATAGATTCAATTCCTACTGGTTGCACGCCAATGGGACCCTCCAATAAGTCTATTAGAATTGGCTCTATATTAATGGAATCTCATCATCCATACATAATGAATTGATGTGGCATATTTATATCATAATATATGAACAGTAAGAACTAACATTCTTATTGAGACAATAACTCATAGGAAAGAAAATCGATTTATGGATGGAATCAAATAAGTAATTACAAACAAAAGTATTCGATTATTAGGGAAAAATCAATATACTTCTAATGTCGAATCGAGATCAACTAGGATAAAAATAAAGCATTAGGTCAAACTCTTCTTTGGTGTCAAGGTAATAGCTATGAATAGTCATCGACTTCCGAGAAAGAGTAGAAGAATGGTACCTATTATGGGACATACAAATCATTCAAAGTAACCCATCATAACACCAAGAAACTTAGTTAGGGATTTCTTAACCCTTATAAAAACACATAAATTTCACATGACATTTCAATACACGATATAATATACAAAGGTATAATACCATAAATTATTTCATAATATCATCATATAAAAAAGTAGATAAAACTTTCATAAATTTTCATAACTTGAAAGTATATGAGGAAGAAAAATGATTGAGCATTGTGGAGGAAAGGTCTCCACAAATCAAAACCCACATATCTTGGTGTGATTCAATGGAAGAAATCTAACTTTGGAAGTGGAGAAACCAAAACCCTAGCTTGGCCTCTTCTCTTGAAAGCCATGAAGGACTTGAGAGTATTTTGGAGGAGCTTCGGACTTAGAAATATTTTGAATGAAGGAGAATGAAGTATATTAGGGTTGTATAGGGATGAAAAGGGGTCATTTGGGAGTTAAAACAACATGGTATAGGCATATAATATTAGGAAATATCGAATTTTTCCCTTCTAAAAATTCTGCCGGGTAGGACCACGAGATGCCAATTATGGGTCGTGATCCATTCCACAGGTCGTAAGAAGGGGATCTTATCTGGTAAAAATTTGAACCCTCAAAGATTTTCTCTTAGTCTCAACCCACGACAGGACTTACGGCATGTCGACCGATGTACGAATCGTCTGGTATCTCGTACGCCCAACTTCAGAAATTAATATTTTCACCAACTTTGGCCATTATTTCACGAACACAAGTTACGACTCATGCATTGACCTATAGCCCGTAAACCCTTCCGTAAAATTCACTTATACTAAAAAAAAAATTCATAGTTCATTTCTTGGGCGCTTTCATACCTCCTAACATGTGGGGCCTTAAAGGAAGTTAAGTAATTAATGATGGTGTAGAACTTTTTTTCTTTATTACCTTTCCTTAGCATTGCAATGATTTGTTGATACTGCTCCTGAGTGAAATATGGTGGTATTTATGGTGTGGGTTGAGATGTAGAAACACTAGATGGATTTCATCCGATTATATTGAAAAGAATTGTCAAGGCTTCCGATTTGATTAGCAAAGTGATTTACTCTTTTCTTCTTACACTTGGGCCAATTTGGGGGTACCCAATCAATTTGTAGTAATTTTTTTTGGTATGACCATTATAATTGCAATATTCATATACAATTGGGGTCTTTTTTTGAGGTCTAAAGTTATTAGTTGCTAGCTGTTTACTAGAATGATTACCTCCTAAGCTTGAGAATTGACTTTCTGAGTTTATACTTCCTTTATTGTATGTAGAATGACTTCCTATCGCTACTCTTTTACCAATATCACCCCTAAAGCCTGAGCTAGAGCATCCTTTGTGACCAAAAAATGTTGCTCCCTCTAAGGATTCAGTGCCATGATTTACAGAGGATGAACTAGCCAAAGATCTCTAGCTTTCATGATTGATGATCATAGATTATCTTTTTTAAGTGTTGGAATTAGGGACATCATTATAATCTAACTTCTACATTGTACATATGTCTCATTTAAACCCATGAGAGACCTTGGGAGCCTTCGGTAGCCATGATGTTGAGCATAATTTTGTGACTCTAAACAATTGCATGAGTGCGTCAAACTCATCCAACATATTTCTCATTCTGGAAAAATGCTCAAAAACTGATAGAGTTCCTTGAGTAAGGGTAACAATCTCTCGGTGCAAAGAAAACACTTTAAATCCATTTACAATATCGAACGCCTCCTTTAGACCCAACCAAATTTTATGAGCACTTAAAGCATAGGTTATGTTACTTAACGGCTCTTAACTAAAAACATTCATAATCTATGATAGCACCACTATATTTACCTTTTCCCACAGATCATGCAAACATTCATCAAACTTATCTTTGATGTGTCTACCATCAACAAAGCCTAAAGCCTAATTTGCTCTTCCCTAATAGTCGTAGTGCCATAGAATCACTCCATAAAGCATAGTTTTCAAGACCAGTTAGTTGAAAAGATATAAGGAAGCTACATGGAGTTTGTTTGGGTGAAGATATAGAGGATAATTATGATCGATTTCAACTCTGCTAATACTTCAAGATAAAGTTGAATTTGGAGCAGTAGATCCATCTTCAACAGCCATTATTAAGTCTTCTTCTTCTATCTAATTCTCTGCACTTATGCTAAATTTTGTAGAATCTAAGTTTTCTCAATCATTGCAATCTTCTGGTCGCTTTAATGTCTGATAGAAGCTTTGATACTATGTTAATCACTATGGCTACTGATCACCATTGATGAAAGTTTAGGAATAACATTTAGAGAGAATGTTTTATTGCTTGAAACTAGGGGTGGTAATTGGACGGGTTGGGTCAAATTTGAACGGGTTATAATGGGTCAAGACATCAAACGGGTTAAGACCTAATCCAATCTAAATTTGCTTGGGTCAAAATGAGTTGGGTCAAAACGGGTTGGAGTAACGATTTATAGAGCGGGCCAAGACCCAACCCAGTTCAATTTTTATTAAGTTTTACTCATTTTATTTGTTCTTTTTAAATATTTTCGTACTTAATTAAATTATATATTTCTTTATTATGACTATATAAAACATATCAAACTGAAAAAAAATATTTTGAAAATATTTTAACAAGATCTCTCTCGAATAAATTTGGATTGCATATCAATCCAATTTTAAATGGGTTGAAATGGATTGGGTTGAGCTAATAATTTTGCCGAGTTGGGTCGGGTTAAAACTTCAACGAGTTGGATCGAATTGAATGAGTTGGGCTTAATTTTACCACCCCTACTTGAAACCTTCTGATACAGTGGGTACACGTATATATACATGTGCACTTCTTAGCTGGTGCTTAGCTGGCAATTTAACTAATTCCTTACAAACTAAACTGATTGGAACTAACTTCACACTGCGCCTAACAACCTGAACCAACTATAACTAACTTTTCACTACAGCTTGGTTCTCTGCTCAACAGCATGTTCTTCATAGAATGATAGCACAAATTTATGGATATTTTTAATAATTTGTAAAATTTACAAGTATAGATCATGTTCTTTGGAATAGTCAGATATTCTTTATGAAATTTGGGGCCAAATGTGAAAGTGAAATTTCACCAAAATTTGTCAAGAATATTTGCTAAATAATATTTGTAAATTTGGAGTCAAAT
Organism: Solanum clarkiae; assembly: GCA_011800125.2. Classification (NCBI taxonomy): domain Eukaryota; kingdom Viridiplantae; phylum Streptophyta; class Magnoliopsida; order Solanales; family Solanaceae; genus Solanum; species Solanum clarkiae. The sequence continues at coordinate 6,498,191 of JAABOM020000101.1, forward strand.
ACTAGCTTAGAAAAAAAGTTGCTAATATATTTAAATAGAGATGGCAATGGGGTGGGGCAGGGCGGAGCGAATTTAGAGCTATGCAGCATATAATAGGTTTTAAATTATATAGCGCGGGCAAATACGGGATGGGTTGAAGTAACTATTTTTAAAACTAATGCGGCGCGAGGCGGGCGAAGTGGGTTGTGGATTTAAAGAACCAAATAGAAATTGGAAGAAAATTAAATATTTGTAATTAGTAAAAATTAAAGATATAAACTCTTTAATTAAACAATAATTTTAATTTTATTTTTTTAAAATTTAAACTAGATATGTCTAGTAAATTATTGGCTGTTGAAATATTAATTAGAAGCTTTTAATTAATGATTAAGAAACAATTGTTGAAATGTCAACTAAAAATAGTTAAGTAGTTGTTGAAATGTTAATTAGTGAAAATTAAAAAAAAAATATAAATTTTATTTTTCATATTAAATTCAATTAAAAAATAAAAGAACTTAAAAATTTAAGTGGACAGGGCAGAGCGAGTTGAAAATGAAAAAATTTATCATGCGGGGCGGGGCTAGGCAGTTTAAAAAATTTATGGGTTGAGCTCAATCCGCCCCAACCCCACTCTGCCTACACCACCCCATTGCCATCCCTATATTTACTGCTTGTTTGGATGGTGATTTTTCGTGGTATGGTAAAGTATGATTATTAAGAGAATCACATTTGTTTTGATTGTTTTATTAATTATATGGTATGATATGTTTGGTCTCATGGTTCTGTAACCATGAAAATCCTCACTTTTTAAAACCACTAATTTGGTGGTATCTCATGGTTTTTTTTTTTATACAATTATATCCTCACTTAAATTTAAATAATTCTAACTTATCCTTTATTCTTTATTGAATTTTACCCTAATATATGTATTGCTTTTGTACTACTTATTTCACTTCGCATCAACTTTTGAAACTTCTCTTCCGCCTCTCATCTTTTCTTTCACATTTCAATCTATTTTTTTAGGTTCGTTTTTTTAAAAAGTTCTTACTTTTTTATTTTCTTGTGTTGTTTGTATAGAGTAGAGACATATTAGCTTGTATGTTTCCCTACTTGATTCTGTTTTTATTTTTAAAAAAAATTTATTAAAAAATATTGATAAATTTAATATTTATAATACTTAAGGATATTTTTGTAGATTTATCAATTATGATATAATACCATATAATCAAATGAAACAATAAATTATTATTAAACGATAGCAACATATACATTCTATCCAAGCATTGTATAAGTACTATACTATATCATACCATATCATATCATATAGTATCATATATTATGAAACCATGACAAATCACCATCCACACAGAGGATTAAATCTACATTTTGTTAACTGTACCAAACAGACATGTACCAGAAAAGACGGTACATATAGCTAATGGAAAGAGTCGTTTAATCTTGATGTTTATAATCATAAAACCAATCACTTTCATGTACCCAAAAAAGATGGACCATATGACAGATTATTGCACTTGGAGATTTCATGAAAATTAATTTCTTGTCACAATTCACAAAATTTATTCCTATTTCTAATTTTGGACATATCCTCATCCTCTATCAAAGTACAATATAAAGTACAAAATATTTTTAAATATTTACAATATATTTATATTATATATATAATTCACTTTAATACAAATATAAATTTAACATAATACTGTTAGTATTACTATGAATAGTAATAAATTAAAAAAAATCACTAAAATCAGTAATTATTTTTTTAAAAAAATACCCGTCTAACTACTCCCTTCGTTCCATTTTATCTAGCACCTTTTGACTTGACAAGATATTTAAGAAAACAGAAAATCGAACAATTATACAATATTTGCCTTATGTAACACGGTGGGATTATTTAGCTACTATGTTCACAGAAGCAATAACCATAGCTCTTCTCTTGCGCGCTTCCCTGCTTTTGCTCACCAATGCTTCTTCTCTTTGGAAAAGGGAAAAGCCTTTTATAAGAAGAATTTTCAAGGAATGTATGAGGGGAAGACTACAGAACTGCCTTCTTTCTTTGATCTGGAGTTGTCGGCTTGTGATGAGGGCTACTCATAGTAAGGCTTTAGTGCTCGTCTGCTTTCTGCCTGAAGCTTTCAAGCAAAGGATGCCCAAAATGAATCCCCCCTGTAATAGAAGAGTCATAGATTGGAGAGACACATTCGACTCCACGTGTCCACTGAACCAGTTCTGAACGAAGGACCAACGATGATCCTATCCTAAAAGAGAAGGAGGAGTCAGTTTTCTTTGAAGATCGAGGAATGCTAGCTATATGCTTAACATATGCAAGTCAATAGTCTATGAAAAGGCTGTCGTTTTCGTTCTTCGTTTCTATTTCTTGCTTTTTTTTCGGTATGCCAATCTTTCATTGTCTTTCTTTCCTAGTAGCTAGTTTTGAGTTCCCCTAGTTCCGCCATTCGAGGGCCAATCAATGTTCATAAGGCACTAAGCTACTGACACTTAGTTAGGCGAGAAAGAGTTTCAAATCAGGTTTTGAAAGATGATCTGTGGGATGGTTCTAGTTCATAAGTGAAGGCGCGAAGTGCTAGGCTATACAAAGCTCTGTCTAAGGCAAGCAGGTGAATCCCTTACTTCAAATAGCTTTGGGTGAGGTATGCTAAGATTCGTTAAAGCGCTTTCTATAAGCCTTTAACTTAAGGATGTTTTAATGAAGAGAAAAATTTTCGCATTTCCTGATTCTTGATAGCAGGAGAAATAAAGTCTTTTTTTAGCGATTGTAGTGGAGCTAAAGGAGATTCTTTCAATCGAGATTCACCCTAAAAAAGTACAAATAGTAGCCCTCGACCCCTCTAGGGTATAGCCTACCAGCCCGCAGATGTAGGAAGGCAGCCTGCCTGCTAACCAAACTGCATAACCAAAATTACTCCTTGTTGGTGGTTGATAGGTGTTGGTCCTATTCATACTATCAGCTCTATATTGATTAGGGCGAATGTGAGTACGAGCTGACCTAGGTTAAAAGTCTTGAATCCACTCTTACTGGTCTCATATCTGCTGCTCGAGTGAAAGTAGGAATTTGGTAGGATTAGAGATTTCACAAGAAATCCAGGAAATCGAGAATGAGCTGGGTCAACGCCAATTTTCCTTAAGAGCCTTTTTGAGGCACCTACGTCCGGGGAGCCCGTACCATTGTAGGAGACCGCATGCGCACTGTAAATGAAAACATAATGCGCCTTGAGACGAGACTAAAATGCAGCGAGATGAACAATGAGCGCTCATTGTACAGGCTATTAGCAAGAATTATATTAAGGCCGCAGCAGCAAGAAAACAACAAAAGCATGTCTTCCCAAACAAAGCAGCCTTCAGCAGGAGCTGCACTACAATGCCTCAGCTCTGGAAATAGGAAGGAACTGAGCACCCCGATGAATAAAGAAATCCTAGAACAAAAATGGAAGCCTAAGCCTTCACATCTGAAACAGAAAAAATCATCAGTTGGAGAATCCTTTTTACAGGGTAGGCATGGTGAAGGAAGAATGGAAATAGTCACCGTCTTCTTTTAGTCTAGTGGAAAGGCAAAATCTAAGGGAAACCCTTTTACCTTAAGAATTAGGAATAAGCCATTTATGCGCTGTTCCCATCTACCTTTCTTAGTGTGATTTCACGATGATCATCGGTGGATCTGGTTCTGCTTCAAGATCATTGGTCTCAGGGTAAGTAGGTGAGTGATCTGTGGAAGGGTTTGACGGTAACCGTTGGCTAAGAGCCCAAAGCCGACAAGCTATAGCTCCAGTTGGGGGCCGCATACCAAAGGAGAGAAAGTAGACGTATCTACAAAAGATAAGCTCAAGGAACAAACTTGAAGGCCTTACCTTATACCTTACCTCAATGAATTCCACTCTTTGATAAGGAAGTTAGAGCTGTGAGACCGCGCTTCACAAACTGACGCATGTGACTCACCCTTCATTAGCGAATAGAGCCTTCCCCCAGGTAAAACCTAATAAGACTCATCTTCCAAAGAATTGAATAAATGAAGAGAGTCCGTCAAGTCCTCTAGCCTAGGGTAGTCAAAATAAAAGCAGGATTCTCTCGTCTCTTATTTCCTTTTTTTTTAGTGAGATGTCACCTGTATTCCCATATTCTTGAAAAGGCCACTATGCACCTTGACTTTTAGCTTTTCGTTCTTTTTAATGCAGCTGTTTAGCTATATTCGTCTCCTTTTCTTAGTGCCCAACGTCATGATCTTCTCCTTTAAGACAAAGCATCTTGCTGTAGGGTAACTAACGATGCGGTGATATTTGTAAGGCTTCCCCCTTGTAAATATTCCCACGGAGCAGGTATAAGGCAACATGTGGGATCTACAATTGATTGCAGACTGACTTTGAGGGTCAAAGAACTCACTAACTTCCTCTTTAGAAGGCCGGACTTTCTAGCTTCTCTTGTTTCCGAATACGGTTGCTGGTTGACATCTCTTCTAATTCATCGATACGAGAAGAAAATTGTTGTGTGAATGATGCCCTGCTTGGTCCCCCTCCCCTGATATGGTGGAGGTTCCATAGTACGTCATGAGCGTCCTTGAGTTCAAGTGGAATTGGGATGACCATCTGCCATTGATTGCGTTTGGGTATATTAATAGTTATCATACAAGTATCCAAATAGCCCCTTATGAAGCTTTGTATCAGAGAAGATGTAGATCACCGATTGAGTGGTTGAAGGTTGCTGAAACTGAATTGATTGGACCTGACCTTCTCCACCAGTACATGGAGAAGGTAAAGTTTATTAGAGAAAGGTTGAAGGCCACACAAAGTTGCCAAAAATCCTATATTGATGTGAGGAGAAGGGACTTGGAATTTGCGGTAGATGATTGGGTGTACTTGAAGGTGTCGCTTATGAATGGCGTTATGAGGTTCGAAAAGAAAGGAAAGTTAAGTCCACGCTACATCGAACCTTATCAGATTGTGAAGAGGATTGGGAAGGTCACTTATAAGTTAGACTTGCCTTCCGAGCTAGACGGGATCCATCCAATATTTCACGTTTTGATACTGAAGAAGAGTTCGGGAGATCCTGCTTTGGCAATCCCTTTTGAGAGTACTGGAGCAAAAGATAGCCTATCCTATAAGGAGATTCCAGTCCAAATCCTTGATCAATAAGTTCATAAGCTAAGGAACAAGGAGATAGCCTCCGTCAAAATTCTATGGAGGAACCAATTCATTGGAGAAGCCACATGGGAAGTTGAGGAAGCGATGGAAATCAAATACCCGCAGCTATTCGTGCCAAATGATGATGATGTTGAATATAATGTCCCTATCCTTAACGAACTCAAAGTTTCCATTCTCGAGTTGATGTGTTGATTCTATTCTTGAGTCTAACATAGAGATATAGAAAGTGATGGATAGTTGAGAGTTCGAGAGTTCTCGAGTGAGGAGTGAGATGAGCTTTAAGTCTACTCATTCTTCATTCTACCTTTATTCATCATTCAAGGATGAATGATCCCAAGGGTGAGATAATGTAACATCCCACTAAATTATCAAAATGCCCCTAAAACGTAATCATGCGCATAACGCATCTTCCCAAGTTCCGATGGAAAAATCTGAGATCATATTTACAATTAATGCAAAAAATTGAATGGGGAAATGGCTCCGACCCGATTTTAGAGCAACAGGGTCAGAAAATAAATTCTTTCTAATTTTACCCGAGACAGTGTTGATACTCCCTAGAGCCGCGAAGCGCCCTTGGCGCGGATCAACACTTATGTTTTTTTTAAAAATTTTTGATGGGAAATTGAAACAAAAGAAATTTCACGAAAAAACATATGTCCATGCCCCTGGTGCGATGCGGACATGTTGTTACGATATGTAATTTTTTTTAATTACAGGAAAGGCCTTTTGGGCATTCTCCACCTTATCCTAAGTCTCAAAACGTATTTAAAGTTCTTTTATTTGTAAGAAGGGTTTCAAAACCCATTATTTTCTAGTGTAAAGAGTATATTCCTAAGAGAGAGGAAGAAGAGAGGGCTTGAAGGTTCACAGTTGAGGGTCAAGTTTTTGAAGAAGATTAAGACAATCTTCATTCCAGGTATGTAAAAAGCTACCCAAAACATGGGATTTTTCTTCTATGTACCCCATTGAGTGTATTACATTTATAGTTGAAAGTGATAAGTCTTGTCTTTAAAATTCTTGAATGCTTTACTGAGAATTATTTCTATATTACATATATTTTCTTAACTTGATGATCATTATAACTTGAATTTATAGTTTAAGTGACTTATTTGTGTGATTATATATATACTCTGCATGATTTCCTTAATAAAAACTTCAAGAATGAACTTAGGTGTGATGTCTAGAGCCATGACCATTTGGATGTGTTGTTTGCTATGGTCCGGGTCTTGAGATAAATGTGTTGATGCCTGATATTGATGAGATTAGTGTCCTTAGGGTCTAAAAGAGGTTGAATTTAATCTTAAAAGAATGATCCTACTCCTTGAGTTGATAGACGATGAGACGAGTCGAGGTTTCTTGCCCAAAGAGGCTAAGTGATGGAAAATTCTTGATTGATTGACAATTTATGAGCATATCGAGTCATGGGAGGAGTATTGAGTAACGAAATGGGTAAGAGTGAGTCCAACTCGCACTCATTAACTATGTGGCCAACATAGGAGAGGATTGGACCATGAGAGCGGATGTTTCCTCAGTAGCAAAAGAGGACTTGACAGATTTATAGATCTACCGATAGACTTGTCCTCTGCCCCGGAAAGGTATTAAATGAATGTGGCAATGACATCTCCTTGTTGTATCATCACCGACTCATAGGTGATGGTTGTTAGTTAGAGAAATTTTGAGATTGGTTCCATATGATAGTACTCTGATGTTGATGTGATGGTATGAGTCTGGATTGATGTTGATGTGATACTGTCCTACTCCTTATTCTGAGTTGAGATTGAGTAACGGATGAGCTGATGTCATTTCATATTATCTTGTCTATACTATTTACTTTTAGCCCATTTTACATACATTACATTCCACGTACTAATGCCATTTGGCGCTGCATCATTTCATGATGCAGTTTCAGTAGACAGAGGATTTTAGCCTGCGAATCGTTGAGGTTCAGAGTTCCCTGATTCCAGAGAGTGGTGCATCCTCCTCTGCATTCAGAGGATACTTCTTTCTTTCTTATTGCTTTGAGTTATTCTGATTTTGTGGTAGCCATGACCTATCATGGTACCGTCCTATACTTATAGAAATAGAGGCTTAATAGGCGTGGAGAGATGATGGGTTGATTTTGGGGTTCTTTCCCCCTTTTCTTTTTCATTAACTATCCTTATTTCTATTTTATGTGGACAGAAATGACTAGTCTTGTGGACTATGACCTTTATTTTCTAACTTTGATGCACTGATAGTTATTTATCATTTATCTAATGTCTTCTGCTAATCGATCGATTGAACAAATATAATGAGGCTAGGTGGTTTTCTTGGGCACTAGCAATAGTCTCTGAGTGCCATTTACATCTATGGTATCCTCTCGGGGCATGATAATGTCAGTATATCAAATATACTGGTGTGTAGAATGGCTCATGAAATAAGGCTCAACTCACTCATGCTCGACTCAGTACATGCAGGTTTAAAATGAATCATGCTTTTAAAATAAACATAGTAAAATAAACTCAGTTTGATATTATCATGTTCAATCAAGATTGCTTTAGAGTTTCTCTTAACCGTCATCCTATCCCATCACCTTTAGTTTGGTGTTGCACAATGAAGGTGATGTTGTTGCCATACTCGTCCTAAACTTGCCACGATAAAGGATGATCAACTCTCTTTTGGATCCATAGTAAATGTCCACTTTTGGGACAAGAGTCGTCAGAACGGGCTGTGCGACTATCCTACACTAGCAAGTAGTTCTGTGGGTTAAAGTAGATATTTACTTGCTCCCAGCTTAGTGCTCGATACTCCTTCAAAGAATAAAACATGCTCAACTCATCAATCAACTCAATCCTCAATGCTCAGTCAATCAATTAGATCTCAACCTCATTAGGTTACCTCATCTCAACTCGTCTTAGTTACTCATCAACTCAGTCAATCAATGTAGATAATCAAACTTGACTTATACTCATACAGTCATTTAGACTTATTCAAATTTATTCATCATGAAATGCAAGTAAGTTTCATGATAGTGTAAGTGATTATGTTCAATATGTTTCACAAGCTCTATGATGCTCAATTTTCTCAACTCATAAATTTAACAGCAACTCAAACCTCAACTCAACTCATGCATAAAATTTCATAGAATTATGCAATTTAGGGATTATCTAATCAAGTATAAGACTTTACCTCAATATCCTATCAATAAATATGCAATGCAAGTAAGTACTTCAACATTATCAGGAAAATTCATAATAAATGCAAGAATATCAGTATAAGGATAATAGAAATTTCCCAAAACCTTGACACTTTTTCCCAATCTTGATCCAAATAGATGAATGAGGCATGTGAACGAATGTAGTTCCACACTTTACTAAGCCTTACATACCTAGGGATAGAAAAAAACTCAAATTCCAATCGATCTTCGTGCTAGAATCAAGAATCCTTGCCCTTCTCCCTCCTCTAGTGTTCTCAAGGAACCCTTATGGTGAAGAATGGTGAATAATACACCTAGAGTTACGTTTTAAGGATTTATTCAAGCCTAAAATGACCAAGGATTTAATTACATAGGAATTAGAATGGACAAAAATACACCTTTTAAAACCTGTCACTTGAGTCTACGAGACCCTATCTATGGCATAGACTATTCTACGAGTCGTAGGCGACCTCTCATAAACTAGGGATCCTAAAATTTGAGTTACTGGAATTTGTCATGAAACCTCCTCAATGAGTCATAAACTATTCTATGAGTTATCTGCTAACTCATAATTCAAGATACTAAAAAGTATATATTTGGACCTCAATCCATGAAACAAATCTATGAGTCATGGAATACTTTATGGGTCGTATACCATCTCGTATATAGGCTTCAGACTTAGAAAATTTCACCAAGTCATCCGGGTGTTTTTACGAGACCCATTCTATGAGTTGTAGAACTATCTACAAGTTGTAATTGATCCTCGTAAACCTTCTTCTGCAGCTTTTCTCAGTCTTTACTCAGCATCCTCTTTGCATCTACTCCAGATTAGGTAAAAAGAAATTAGAGGGTGTTACATTATCTCCCCCATGGGATTATTCATCCTAGAATGATAAGAAATCTAGGGATTTAGGTCAAGGTACAAATCTCCCTATGGACTCTAACAATCAACCAACGCTCATCTCACCTAAGAAATCAATAAATCAAGAAATTCAGCAAGTAAAACAATCAAACAGTCAATACATCACATCAATCCTCACTCAGACTCTAGAACGCTATCATCTATCACACTAAGAATGGAAGAAGAACTCAAGGAATGAGAATTAAAGAATTTAGAGAGATCATTACCATCATCTCTCTCATCATCCGCAGGACGGGGGTATTTGACCTTCGTATCCTCCTCCGCCTCCCAAGTTGCTTCTTCTAAGAATTGGTTCCGCCACAATACTTTGACATATGCAATGTCTTTGGTTCTTAACTTGCGAACCTAACAATCAAGGATTTGGATAGGAATCTCCTCATAACTCAGACTGTCTTTCACTCCAATACTCTCGACAGGCACCAACCGTGGATCTTCTAAACACTTCTTAAGTATGGAAACATGGAAGACCGAGTGGATGGCCGCTATTCTGATGGTATCTCTAACTCATATGCCATATCGCCCACTCTCTTTTGATTTGATAAAGGCCAATGTACCGTGGACTCATCTTTTCTTTCTTTTTGACCTTATCACTCCTTTCATGGGCAACACTTTCAAATACACCTAATCATTGACTTCAAACTCTAAGTCTCTTCTTCTGACATCTGTGTAGGATTTCTTTCGACTCTGTGTAGTCCTCAACCTTTCACCAATGATCTTCATATTCTGCATAGCTTACTGAACCAGGTCTGGTCCAATCAACTCTGCTTTACCTACCTCAAACCATCCAATCGGTGATCTACACATCCTCCCATAAAGTGCCTCAGATGGGGCCATCTAAATGGTTGAATGGAAGCTGTTGTTGTAAGCAAACTCTATCAAAGGCAAGTGGTCATCCCAATTACCTTTGAAGTCAATGGTGCAGAATTTCATTATATCCTCTAACTTCTGAATAATATCCTCTTCTTGGCCATCCGTCTGCAGATGAAAAGCAGTGCTAAGGTGCACATTCATACCCATACCCTTCTAAAAGGATCTCCAAAACTGGGTAGTGAATTAAGTTCCTCTATCTGAGATAATAACTAGAGAGACTCCATACAGTCTAACAATCTCAAGTATGTATAGCCGAGCGTAATCCTCCATGGTGTCAATCGTATTGACTGCCAAGAAGTGTACAGATTTTGTCATCTGATCTACTATCACCCAAATTGAATCATGCAGTCTGCAGGTCCTCGGTAAGCCTGTGAAAAAGTCTATGTTAATCATCTCCCATTTTCACTCTGGAATCTCAAAGTTCTGAGTTACTACACATGGACTTTGGTGCTCAACTTTAACTTGTTGGCAATTCGGACTCTTGGAAACAAACTCAACAATGTCTCTTTTCATTCCACTCCACCAGTAGGCTTCTCTCAAGTCATGATACATCTTGGTAAGCCCTAGGTGGATGGAATATCTAGAACTGTGGGCCTCTACCATGATCCTCCCTCGAACATCATCAACATATGGAACACATAGTCTGCTTTGATACCTCAATACCCCATCTTCGCTTTTGGCAAAAGCCATCACCTTCTGCTTATGCACATCCTCCTTTAACTACAATAAGATGGGATCTTGATCTTCTTTCTCCTTTACCTCTACTACTAGAGATGATGCAGACCCATTATGCACAAGAACTCCTCCTTCGCCTGATTCATCTAACTGAACCCCCAATCGGGCCATTCTGTAAACCTCTTTGGCTAACTCTTTCTTCTCCTCCTCCACATGGGTGGTGCTTCCTATGGACAGCCTACTAAGATCATCAACAACCACATTAGCTTTACCTGGATGGTAGTGGATCCTCATGTTGTACTCTTGGAGCAACTCAAGCCATCTTCTCTGCCTCAAGTTAAGCTCTTTCTGGGTGAAGACGTATAGCAAGCTCTTGTGGTCTGTGAATACATCAACATGTGCTCTATATAGATAGTGGCACCATTTTTTGAGAGGAAACAACTACTGCTACCAACTCTAAGTCATGAGTGGGGTAATTCTTTTCATGCACCTTAAGATGTCTAGAATCATAGGAAACAACCTTCCCTCTCTACAACAATATATATCCCATAACTCTTGAAGTATCGTAGTAGATAACAAATCCATCCATCCTATCAGGTAAGGTCAACACTAGTGTGGTAGTTAATCTCATCTTTAGCTCTTGGAAACTTTTCTCACACTCATCAGACCATTGAAACTTAACCTTAGTTTGAGTTAGTCTAGTTAATGATGTGGATAGGGAAGAAAATCTATCAACAAACCTCCGGTAATAGCCAGCCAATCCCAGAAAACTCCTTATCTCGATCGGTGAGGTTGGCCTTCGCCAGGTTTTAACCGCCTTGGTCTTTTGAGTGTCCACTCTAATTCCATCTCTAGAAACCACATGACCCAAGAAACCCATATATTTGAGCCAAATCTCACACTTAGAAAATATTGCATATAACTCATTATCTCTGAGCATCTGCAATGTGATTCAGAGGTGATTGACATGCTCCTCCTTATCTCTGGAATACATTAGAATATCGTTGATGAACACTATCACGAATATGTTAGGATACCATCTGAATACTTTGTTCATCAGGTCCATAAAGGCTACAGGTGCATCTATTGACCCAAATGACATAACTAAGAATTCAAAGTGACCATATCGAGTTTGAAAAGCTATCTTCGGGATTTCATATTCTCATCGTTTCAATTAGTGATAGCCTGATCTGAGGTCTATCTTGGAGAAAATAGTGGCACCCTGAAGTTGGTCAAACAAGTCATCGATCCTCGGAATGGGATACTTATTCTTGACTGTCACCTTACTCAGCTGGCGGTAGTCAATATACGTTCTCTGGGAATCATCCTTCTTTCACACGAACAAGACCAGAGTGCCCCATGGAGAGACTTGGCCTTATGAATCCCTTTTCTAGCAAATCCCTCAATTGTTCCTTCAACTCTTTCAACTCTACAGGGACCTTCCTATAAGGTGGAACGAAAATAGGCTGGGTGTCAGGAAGTACATCAATTTATGAAGTCGGTATCCCTATCAGGAGGGACTCAGGGCAGATCCTCAAGAAATATATCAAGAAACTAGCTCACGACTGGGACAGACTCAAGAGTAGGAGTCCCAACTTCGGCAGACTTGACTCGCATGAGGTGATAGATACATCCCTTAGAGATAAGTCTTCGGGCCTTGAGGTAAGAAATAAATTTACCCTTTAGCACAACAAAATCTTTTTTCCACTCAAATGAAAGAGTCAGTCAGGAACTAAAATTTGACAATTCAGGTTCTACAATCAACAGAGGCATAATAGATATGAAGCCAATCCATACTATGGATGACATCGAATTTGACCATCTCTGACTCCATCAAATCAGCAAGAGTATCCTTATGATAGATGGATACCACACAATCTCTATAGAATCACTCTGCTCAAATAGGCTTACCAACAGGAGTAGAAATAGAAAATAGCTCATGCAAACACTCAGGAAGGATCTCAAATCTATCAGCCACATATGGCATCACAAAAGAACAAGTTGCACTCGAATCAAGTAAAGCATAGCAAGGAAAGGTAAACACTTGAAACATCCCCTTTATAATATCTGCTATAACCTCTTGGTCCTGTCGATTCCCCATTGATACAAATGGTTTGTCCCACCACCTGCCCCTGGTGTAGCACCTCTTTGGCTACCCTTCGCTGGTGGTGTTGTGGTAGAGGATTGGGCCTTATCGTCCCACATTGGACACTCCTTCTGAAAATTGACTAGATGGCCATACTTGTAGCAATTGTTCCCTCTATTTTATATTCTCCTAGATGCATCCTGCCACATTTCCCACAAGGTGCTTCCCTTTAGAGCCAAAAGTCACACTGGCTTGAGACTGTGCACCCTGTGCCCTAAAGTTTGGCTGACCTTGGGACTTGTAATTATACTATGGATCAGGGTTGGTGCACTAGCTGAAGATGGTGTATAGCTAGAGGACCTCTTCTAGAAGTATGACTTATCTCCCTTACTCTGCTTGCTCTAATAGGGCTCAGGCCCTGTCGACTTGGCCTTCTTACTCAGATGCTCCTCTCTGTCCTTCTTCTTATCCTCCTCAGTTTGCTGGGCATAAACTATCATTCAGGAAATATCCATACCTAGGATCAGCAATGTCTCATTGCGCTCCTTCTTTATATGTCTACTCAACACAGATACGAACTTTCTCATCTTAGCTCGCATATCTAGGACCATCTTTAGGCATACCTAGATAATTAGATAAATTTCAGGATGTGCTTCTAAATAGTTAGCCCATTCTATTTCTTTCACTAACTTCTCCACCTTCACCTCTCTCAACTCCTGAGGGAAGAAGTGATCGAGGAAGGCACTCTCAAACTCATCCCAAGCAGCGGGCTCAGTATCCTCACCTTAACTCTCTTCCCACTGATTGTACTAAACATTAACCACATCTTTGAGCTAATAGGTAGCAAGCTCCACTCCTTTAGTCTCGGTCGCATGCATAGTTTTCAGCATATTCCGCAGTTCATTAATGAAGTTCTCAGGGTCCTTCTCAAACTTTGACCCAATGAAGACGATTGGGTTCATCCTCATAAAGTCTCTTAATCTGGTGGCAGTCATTGGCTCTTGAGAGCTAGAACTAGGAGTCTACAAGCCTGATTCTCACTCTGGATAGCTACTAATTATGTGAGCATAGTGATAACTCCTTTGAAATTAGCCTCTATAGTGGGAGCAAATGAAGCGGTAGGTGTCACAGGAACACCATTGATTCTCGCCGGTCGACTCGGCCCCTCATTTCCATCTGAGGAGGCACCTTTAGAGTAGGGTTCTCAGCATTGTTAGTTGGAGCGTTCCTTTGGGTCATGGTTCATTTAGGACGCATGATCTGTAAGCTTGTAATGCAAGAGTTAGAAGAGAGTTTTCTAGAGTTTTAACTCTATTGCACAAACTCAAAATATAAGAAGGTGTAATAGTTCCTAATGTCCTATTGGATCCTACTTATGAAGTGTTGTGCACAACACACCCATAAACAAGACTCTACTAGACACGACTTCATAGACTCTCTCAGAATCTTAAACTCTGTGCTCTGATACCAAATTTGTCACACCCCAGGAGGATACCCTTGACATGGCCACCACTTGAAGAATCACTGTTGATTCCCTAAGAGAACCACCTGGCTTCATCGTCGAATCAACTCGATAGCAGAAGAATAATAGTCAAATCGATATACATCATCAAGACAAGCATAATTTTACTAACTCATACCCGATGAATAAGATTGGAAATACAAGATACTCAATAAAATCCTCTACTTAGAGTCTATGAAGCCTCTATTCAACAATCTATATGGTGTCATGACAGACCATGGACAACTCCAAATCAAAGAAATAAAGTACGCAATAGAAGTAAAAGATTAAGAAAAGGCTCCTCCAAAAATGCAAGAAGCGCTCACTAACTCTGGAATACACTGATCTAGAATTCAATGGTACGAGGGCTGAAGCCCTTTATAACCTGTATCTGTATCATAAAATAATGCAGGTCCAAATGGACTTCAATGTATGGAATATACTGGTATATAGAATGGCTCAAGAAAATAAGGCTTAACTCACTCATATCGACTCAACAACTCATGCTCGACTTAGTACATGTAGGTTTAAAGTAAATCATGCTTTTAAAATATAATCAGTAAAATAAACTCAGATTGAAATTATCATGCTCAATTGAGGTTGCGTAGGAGTTTCTCTTAACTGACATCCAATCTCATTACCTTTTATTTTGGTTATGCATAATAAAGGTGATGTCGTTGCCATGCCCATCCTAAACTTGACATGGTAAAGGATTATTAACTCTCTCTTGGATCCATAGTAAATGTCCACTTTTGGGACAAGAGTCGCCAGAATGAGCTGTACAACTATCTTACGCTGGCAATGTAGCTCTGTAGGTTAAAATAGATGTTTACTCGCTCTCATCTTGGTGGTCGATACTCCTCCCAAGACTAAAATATACTCAACTCATCAATCAACTCAATCCTCAATGCTCAGTCAATCAATTAGATCTCAACATCATTAGGTTACCTCATCTCAACTCGTCTCAGTTACTCATCAACTCAGTCATCAATGTAGACAATCAAACTCAACTCAGACTCATACGGTCATTTAGACTCATTTAATTTTACTCATCATGTAATGCAAGTAAGTTTCATGATAATGTAAGTGATTATGTTCAATATGCTTCACATTCTCTAAGATGCTCAATTTTCTCAACTCATCAATTCAACATCAAGTTAAACCTCAACTTAATCCATGCATAGTATTTCATAGAATTATGCAATTTAGGATTCATGCTATCAAGTATAAGACTTTACCTCAATATCATATCAATAACTATGCAATGCAAGTAACTACCTCATATATTATCAGGAGAATTCATAATAAATGCAAGAATGTCAGTATTAGGATAATAGAATTTTTCCAAAATCTTGACTCTTTTTTCCAACCTTGACTCAAATAGATGAAGGGAGAGTGTGAATTAATGTTGTTACATACTTTAGTAAGCCATACATACCTGGGGATAGAAGAAACAATCAAACTTCAATCGATCTTCGTGCTAAAATCAAGAACCCTTGCCCTTCTCCCTCTTCTAATGTTTCCAAGAAACCCTTATGATGAAGAATGGTGAATAATAAACCTAGGGTTCTGTTTTAAGGATTTATTCAAGCTTAAAATGGTCAACAATTTAATTAAATAGGAATGGAATAGACAAAAATACCCCTCTTAAAAAATGTTGCCTGAGTCTATGAGACCCTATCTATGGGTCATAGACCATTTTAGGAGTCGTAGACAACCTCTCGTAAACTAGGGGTCCTGAAATTTGAGTTACTGGAATTTTTCATGAAATATCCTCTACGAGTCGTAAACCGTTCTACGAGTCGTCTGCTAACTCGTAATTTAAGATACTGAAAAGTTGATATTTGGCCATCAATCCATGAAACAAATCTACGAGTTGTGAAATACTTTATGGGTCGTGTACCGTCTCATATATAGGACTCATACTTAGAAAATTTCACCAATTCATCTTGAGGTTTTATGAGATGTATTCTACGAGTCGTAGACCTATCTTCCATTCATAAATGGCCCTTGTAAACCTTCTTTTGCAGCTTTTCTCAGTCTTTTCTCAGCATCCTCTGTGCATCTACTCTAGAGGAGGCAAAAGGAATTGGGGGTGGGGGTGTTACAATCAAACTCCAAATCTATATTCTAAAAATAGTCTGACAAGAACAAATCAAGAGATAATGACATCATCCAAATCATCACTATCTAGGCTATGAAGCCTCTATATCTACAGTCTAGATGGTGTTCATGACATATTAATGACTACCTCAAGTTAAAATAAAACTACTATCATCAAAAATCAAGATGAACAAAAATGGTATTCTCTAAATGCAGGGAAGGACTCACCAAAGCCGATTGTGAATATGATCCTCAACGAAGCATTTGTTGATGATCTTTAGTATCTGTCTCTGCATCATGAAATGATGTAGGCCTAATAGGATGCCAATATGTGAAATGTATGAGTATGTAAAATGTACGAGTATATAAAATAGTAAAATGAAACATCTGCCAAGGTTTACTAATAAAATACATATAGCTCAAATCAGAAAGTAAGAAACTCAATTAGGATGTGATGAGTCTAAAATAAGAGTAAGGTTTAGACAGAGACCAATCACGTACAATCAAATTAGATTAGAGTATTATCAAAATCTATGTGAGAGTTTCTTTTATCCAACATCCATCACCTATGAGCCGATGAGGTAAAACAATCTCATGATATTACCACAATTGTACAATACTTTGCCAAGGTAAGGAATGACTCATCCAATTAAGGATCCACAATCAATCAATCCAGACCACCATTTTTCAGGGGTCCATCAGGAAATATCCCACTTTAACAGTTCAATCCTCCCCTATATTTGCTTATGTGGTTATTGAGTTTGAGTTGTTATTTACTCTTATTCAGTTCGATGCTCAACCCTCAGAAGACTCTATCCAATCAGTTTAATCAATCTAATCAATCAAGACTTATAAGGACTCTTATTAATTTATTAATTCCATCTTAATTAAGTTGTTTGGCCTATCAATCATCCCATCAATCCCCAATCATATTTTCTAAGAGTAGTATGGACTCACACTTATGACCACATTCAGCTAGGTTTTATCATTTGGGTTCAAATTTTGAAAATATAAGACAATTTTTAGTTTCATTCAGGCTATACTAATACTCAATCATAATCACATTCAAGGTCTTCACAATCATGCTTTTAATTTTATTTAATGCATATAGACATGCAATCATGATCAAAATATAACTATGATTTTGTGAAATAAAATATTGTAATGACCCTAAAGATTATTTTTAGTATTTTTAATAGAATTGCAATTTTGTCTTCTCAAAAGTTATCTTAAGTCATTTCAAAAACCTCGTAAAAAATTGAAATTGTCCTAAAGAAAGAGTTTTTAAAGGTTTAAGGATTGAAATTTTGAGTTTTGAGGTCATTTTGAGTTTCGAGTGTCGGGATGCAATTTCGTTGATTCCATTGGCTCTGAAATGTGAAACTTGTTCTAGGAGAACAGACGGAACTAAATTTGGACTTAAAACAAAGATTTTGGACCCGAACTTGTATTTTTAGTTGAATTCCGATCATAGTGTGACTTTGGCCAGCACTCGAAGTTCAGAAGCTCTAATACAAATTCTGATAGTTTCATCGACTTCAGAATATCATTTTCGGTAGGGTTACATATTGGGTTCATATTTATAGGATTTCGGATGAGTTTCTGGGGTCAAAAAGCATGTTATGAAAGGTGTAGGTTCAAGTTGACTGCGGTCAACATGGGTCTAACCTTTTTTTTCTTTTATTTTTATTGATGAAAAATATCCTTTTCTTCCCCATTATGACTACACTATTTTCTTCCGTTTTTAAGTTTTAAAAGCTTGAAGATGTAATTTTAAGCAAGGTCTTTAATGGATTTTCATTTGGGTAAGCTTCCTAAACATTAAGTGTTGATTTTCAATATTTAACTTATGATTTTGACTTAAAATTTGGGTTTCAACCCACCAATTTTTATGGGTTTTCAAGAACATGATTCAAACTTTAAATAGTGATTTTCCCCTCAATTTCTTCTCAAAATTTATGGGATTTTCACCTACAAACTCCATTTTTCGTGTAGAACCTAATTTTTAAGCTCAATTTTCAGATTTGAGATTTTTGAAAAATAGCCTAATTCTTTTTACCATTTTACCCTCGGACCTCATTCCTATCAGTATGGGTATCAATTGGCTCATTTTGACTTGTATATCTCATTTTTGGTAGTGGTGTGGTATTTTGGATTCAATTTTTTGGATTCATTCATCTAGTTGGCTACTTCTTGTGTGGTTCAACCATCGAGACCATGGTGATTTGGAATATTTAGAAGAAGAAAGGCTTGAGTTTGAGTTGATTGAGACTTCGATTAAGGCAAGTGCACTTCTAACCTTTTTTTAAGCGTGATTGAACCTTGTAGTATCCTATGTATGTGGGTTTGGGTGATTTGTGTCATGAAATGGGATAGAAAATTATACTATTATAGTTTTTGATCTTGGGATTTTGGATGGAGTAATTATAAATGTTGTGATTTCTTGACTTGTGAAATAATTGTGGGTTTGTGCACACTTGTGAACTTGTGGATTATCCAATTTTTGATTAATTTAACTATTGATTGAATTGAGTGGACCCTAGCCCTTGTTAAGTTTATTGAAGTTAGAATTTCTTTCTAATATGAAATTCGGGAATTAATGAACTATTCTAGTGGATATGATTACAGTAATGGGAAGGTGAACATGATGAGATGTATGACTTGTATCTTGAGATAATGACCATTGTTGTTGACTTAGACTTGTGAGATAATTTTATAAAATGAGCTTATGATGTCATTGTTAATAATGTGCATGTGTTCATGATGTTCTAATTGTTAAGCTTTACATTATATTATATGGAATTGTCTATTGAATCTCCTTATGTGAAATGTGAGCTAAGTGCTTATGTTGAGATATTGTTGGAACTTGTAGAACTATTTGCGTATGAAATATGAATTCATTATTGAGAATAAATGAATGTAATGTGGTCATCTTGACTATTTCTATATACGTGAAAGTGATTGTTGCGCCATGATGGCATGAATTGTTTGATGCTCTATTGTGATGAAAAGCTGATGGAAAATGGTTTCGACTATATGATGATGAGGTTTGAGTACTTGTTTATGAGCAATTGAACTATGTGGACATCTTATACGTATTCATGATTATGAAAGTGATACTTTTAATATGATATTATAACTTGAAATCTGAGTGTGATAGAAATCACCTAACCCACCAAGGCGAGTCAGCCAAAAATCCAAATAACTTGATGACAATAGTAAAAGCGGAAGATAACAGACTAATATGATAAATAAGAAAAAGAAAAGTAACTACAACCATCCAAAACAGGTGTCACATATACAAGCCTCTAAATACAAAATACTCAATGAAATACATATCTCAAATATGTAGTTCTCAAATAGAACAAAACATGAAATTAGGATCCTCGGAGGCATGCCAATGATATAGACAGCCACCTCAAAAATGATCTGGAAGCCGGATCCAACATAAAAGGAAGTCTAACAGGGTAGATCTCACAAGCTATAAAAATGTAGCAAGGGATGAGTACCAAACAACACAGTACTCAACAAATGAAAACTAACCTAAAGTAAAGTAATGAAGAACATAAGTACTCCCTTTATAACCAACCACATACCACTAAACTACAATCCTGCACTCAGAAAAGTCTCAGCTTAATATAGTATACAATCATAAGAATATGAACATACCCAATACACAACATCAATTCTCAATATGTCCCAACAGATACTCGAATTAAATAATACAAGATACACACCATTTCATAATAATTCATATGTAATATCAAAATAAAAGTGATACGAAATGATGTGGATTCCATGAGATATAGATAAAGTGATGCAATGACAATTAATCCTGGTGCATGTCTGTCCTATGATATACATCCATTGGTCAAAGCCATAGCTTATATAAATCCATATATGTATCAGATGGAATCCAACGGGGCCACATATGGACCATATACCAACCAGTACCACTTTTCTTCGGCTTTTCAATTTTTTTCTTTCTTTTCCTTTTCATTAGACAGAACCATTTCCCTTCAGCTTCTCGTTATTTTCTTTCTTTTCTTTTTCACTAGCCTAAACCATTTCCCTTCGGTTTCTTGTTTCTAAATGGATGATCAGGCAAACACAGACATACACACACATATATATATAACTGGCATAATAATCGTATTTATATCAATAAAATAAGCAAGATGACCACAAGAATCATATATCTCTACAATTGAAACTGAGTAACTCAATACCATAAATGTCGTCATTCCATCAATATCTCAATATAATCACAGTCTCAATAACATTCAGATCTCAAAATTTCTCAACATCAACATCAAATGATTCACAATGCACATATATTCCGCATCCACAGTTAATTCACAAGTCAAGATATCGCCATATGACTAATTAGTCAATTCAAAATATCATAATCAAAGCCTATATAGATCCAATGCTACCCCAAAGCATTCAATTCTGTACATACATGAGCATTCAAGGTTCAATCATACTTAACAAAAGGTTAGAAGTCTACTAATCTCATATAAAGTCCCAAATCAAGCAAACTTCGAATCTTTTCCCTTTCTACAATACTCCAAATCACCAAAATTTATTCAAATATAGCATCACAATCATATAACGAATCTAATGAAACTAAAATCAATTAATTCGAATGAAAAAGGAAAAATGATCAAAAATTCTATTCCAGAAAAAGTAGCCATAATCTGAAATCTAATCCATGAAAACATCATTCGGGTGACAAGGTGTTCAACGATGAAAATCATTTCGAATACGGAGTTGAAATGAGGGAGAATTCACCAATTAAAGTTTGGAACTTAAAGTTCAAAAAATCTTCAATTTCCATCATTAAAATCCCAAAATTAAAAGTTAAAACACAAACTAATGAATGGAATCAATGAAATAGGTTAGGAAATAGTTAGCCAATCAATTAGCCTTGAAATCCTTGAAGAATTCTCTTAAAAACTGAAGCTTGGAGAGTCACAATGGTGGAAAAGGAATAAAATGCGTCTTTAAAAATAAGAAATTGTTCAGGTAATTATTGTACTGTGTGAACACGGATCCATATCCATGAACGCGGAGAGTCAGGGGCCTCTTCACTCCGTGGACGCAGATTGTTCATCCACGTACACTGATTTATGGATGTTTGTACTCTGGGAATGCGAACACCAAGTTCCAACACACTCCGCAAACGTGGAAGGGTCCACGCAAATATGGAGAAGACCCTCAATTGCACCTGAACGAGCAAAAACTAGCAACTTTTTCACACAGATTAAACACGAGAAGCACAATCAAGATTCATTTAGAGCTCCATGAACATAAACCAGATATGGAACCTTACGAGAAATGACGTTCTAAACTCAATGGAATCGTCCGAATTTGGATTCGAGACCTCCATGGCCCAGAACCCGAGAAAGATCAAGTAAAGTAGCTTCAGACTCAAAAACTCTTTCAGAAGATTTAAAAATTGTGATGAAGCCATTTCTAGCGTTATTTCATCATTTAAAACCACTAGAACTAACAAAATTCTTATCCAAGCCTCTGAACCCAGAATGTTGACCAAAGTCAAACTTATGATCCAAAATGAACTGAAAATACAACTTTGGGCCTAAAATCTTAGGTTTAACTCCAAGTTCAATTCTGCAAGTTTTCCTAGACCAGATTCAGCATTCCGGAGTTGATGGACTCGACAAAATCATAATTTGACACTCAACACTCAAAATGACAAGAAAACTCAAATTTTCTAACTTTAAGCCTTTAAAAACTTATTCTTTAGCAAAACTCCATATTTTTAAAAGGTTTTCAAATTTTGACTTTTAGACTTGACAAAAAATTATTCAAGACTACTTTCAGGAAGGGCCAAATGGTAATTTTTTGGAAAAGTAAAAAATGATCTTCGAGGTCATTACATCAGCCACTACTAAAAACAATATTCGTCCTCGAACATGAGATAAGGGGCATACCCCAAGACTCAAAAAGCTGAGGGTATCGGGCACGTATATCAGACTCTATCTCCCATGTAGCCTCACTCTCAGGCCTATGGATCCACTGGACCTTTACTGGAGTAATCTCCTTAGTCCTCAACTTCCTCACCTACCTGTCCAAAATGTCCACCGACTGCTCCTCATAGGTCAAATTAGGACTCCACTCAACCAATCCATGGAAATCATATGAGACTCGTCTAGAACAAAACTATGTAGCATCAAGACATGAAACATAGGATGGACTGAAGATAGGTTGGCTGGCAAGGCAAGTCTGTAAGCCACCTCTCTCACTCTATCCAGAATCTCATAAGGGATAAACCTCGGACTGAGCTTGCCCTTCTTCTCGAATCTCATAACACACTTCAAGGGTGAGATCTTCAACCATGCCATGTCACCAACCATGAACTCCAAGGGTCGAATCCGCTTATCAGCATAGCTCTTTTAGGGACTCTAGGTTGTCACGAACCTACTCTAAATCAATCGTATGCACTTTAGATTATCTCTCAACATATTAACACCTATGTTCTCCACCAATATTGTGTCAAACCATCTGATAGGCGATCTATATCTCCGGCCATACAAGGCCTCAAAAGGAGATATCTGAATGTTGGAATGATAACTATTGTTGTACGCAAACTCCGCCAAGGCTAAGTGTTGATCCCATCTGGCACCAAAATTAATAACGCAATCTCGGAGCATATCCTCTAACACCTAAATGTTACTCTCAAATTGGCCATCGATCTGAGGGTGAAAATGTATACTTATGTCCAAATGGGTCCCCAAACCCTGTTGTAAGACATTCTAAAAATGTGATGTAAACAACGAGCTATGATCCAACACAATGGAAACTGGGACTCTGTGAAGCCTTACTATCTGGCTAATATATAGTTGTGCTAGTCTCTCATCCATTTGATTAGAATGAAGTAGGTGGATATGGTCAAATGATCTACCACTACCCAAATAGAGTTAAAATCCCCAATAGTAGGAGGCAACCCAACTATTAAGTCCATAGTAATATGCTTTTATTTCCACTCAGGCATGGGCATCCTTTGCATCGAACCTCCAGGCCTCTGGTGCTCATACTTGACCTGTTGGTAATTTAAGTAGTTTTTCATAAACTCAACAATGTCTCTCTTCATCCCACACCACTAATAAAGTTGTTTCAAGTCTTGGTACATCTTGGCTTCCCTTGGATGAATAGAATATCTGGAATAGTGGGCATCCTCAAGTATCAATTTAATCAAATCACCCACCTTGGGCACACAAAATCAAGCACCGCTTCTCTAGATTCACCTCTAATCACTCTATCCTGAATGGTACACAACTCTTTATCGTCAAACTACCTCTCTCGAATCTAATCATCAAGGATGAGTGAGCGTCTATAGTAGAAAGCACTCTGCCATGCTTCAAAATCTGTAATTTCACCAATCCAATAGCCAATCTCTGAACATCTCTAGCCAAAGGTCTCTCTTCCACCCGAATTGCTACAAGACTCCCTATACTAGAAGCCTTTTTTTTCAAAGCACTAGCCCCCATGTTGGCCTTTCTCAGATGATATAAAATAGTCATATCATATTCCTTTAGAAGCTTAATTCATCTCCTTTGTCTCAAATTTAGGTCTTTCTGGTTGATGATTATTACAAACTATGATGATCAATGAAAATGTCACAATGAACACCATAAAAATAGTATAGCTTCAACATAAACACAACTGCTGCCAGCTCTAAGTCATGGGTAGGATAGTTTTTCTTATGATCCTTCAACTTTCTAGAGGCATAAGCTATAACTTTCCCCTTCTACATCAACACACCACCTAATCCCACTCATGAGGCATCACAATAGACTGTAGAATCAACCCCCTCCTCTGGCAATGTCAAAATAGGAATTATAGTTAATAAATACTTGAGCTTTTGGAAGCTTTCCTCACTCTCATGTGACCACAAGAATGGAGCATTCTTCTAAGGTCAAGGAGACTTGAGATTTGAGTTTCAATGATTCCACTGTGTCTGAAATGTCAAAATTTAGTTAGGTTGCATATATGGTTTTTGTATACAGAATTACGAATGAATCTCGAAGGTCCATTTTGTGATTTTGTTTTATTTGGTTTTTGCTGATATCCGATGGCTTGATTTTGTGGTATTTGGTGTTTGTTGATATCAGATGTACCAGGCGTTCTTCCAATCGCAGGACCCTTTACGCATTCAAAAAGGTCTGCTGGTCCATGCACCACATTCATAATCTTGGGACTGCAATCATGATAGGTCAATCGGGTTGACCTCCGCATTCATATGACCCCTGGTTGCGTTCATAGAGGTCTTAATTGTTAACCTCTGCATTCACGGGCCTAAGCTCCACAATCGCCAGAAACAATGGGGCTTAAGCCAGTGAATTTTTTAAAATGATGGGTTTTAATCATTTTCTCCATTTTAAGACTTTGGGAGCTTGATTTATGCGTTTTTCACTTTTTTTTTTTTGGAGAAATTCAATGAAAAAGGTATTTTCAACTTCAGTCTTCATTACCTATTGATTGTTTCTTGGTTTTAACATCAAAATTAGTGTATATAATTGGAGAAATAGGATTTTCAATGAACTCATATTTTTGACAAAAATAATAAATGTGAACTCAATTTGACTCCATTTTTAAATCAGTTTTATCTATTAATTTTCTAAAACCTTAAGGAATATTTTTATCTAAAGATTTCTAGATTTCAATCTCATTTTCTAAAATTGAGTTTTTGGACTTTTTTTCTCTTTTTTGAATTATATGATTTTGGTGTCATTAGCTTTAAAATGTGCTTGTAAATCAATTTTTGATTAAATTATGGTGCTTTTAAATATAATCGAAAGGAGGAAGCTCCGATTTTAGAGTGATCGCGACTTTTACTAAGGCATGTGTGTTTCTAACATATGGTTAAATGTGTTGAACTTGTATTTCCTAATTATATGATTGAGATGTAATGTGAATTGATTTAAATGTGTAATTATATGAAATGACTTATAGGATAAGATGAGGCATTATCAGTGATGTATTAATTGACATATCAATGTGAAAATTCAAATATGAACAATTATGTACGTTCTGGGAGTTGGTTATTGATGAATATTGATATATTTGTTGAGTTATAATTGTGTGGTGTTATATGTTTCATAGATTATTCATTTATCCTTCATGTATATGCTTATTTGCATTGGATTGTGAAAATGGGATAAGAGAAAGGTATTCATAATGACACCAAGGTTTTTACCAATCATGGTTAGGATTGAGATTTCTACTAGTCGTGGATATAGTGAAGGTCTCTTTCTGCAGATACATGATATAGCCGAGGACTTTTTCGATAGCCAAGGTCTCTTCCGACAGATACATGATCTATGTGAGATCTTTATGGGTTCCAGCTTGAGATGATTAGCGGATGTGTATTATAGGACAGACATGCATCACAATTATTTAACATTGCACTGCATCATCCTGCACTTCACTCATTGTTGGAATGTAAGTGACCTATAGAGTTATTTGTTGATATATATAAATCTTGGATAGTTATTTCTTGTGGACTATGACTCCTTAAAATTGTGGTACTGATTGAACTATATAAATGAATATTTATATATGCATGTTTGTGTGCTGACTTTCTTATATGCAGGGTTGTACTTTCCAAGGTATGTGGTTGCGATGGTAGGAATCTTGTATTTTTTATTGCTTTACTTGGGCTTAGATTACATTTGCTGGGTAACATGTTGTTGGGTACTCATCGTTGCTTCTACACTTGTGTGGGAATTGAGCCTGGTACTTTCTGATCTCTTCTTTTTTCATTTTGTCTCCCTGAGACAGTCTAAAAGGTTGAAGCTAGTCCTTTTCAGCAGACCCTTAGGACTTCTATTTACTTATTATTTTTGCTCTATTAAAGAAGCAAAGACATTGAGACTTGTATAATTTTTTTTGAATTTTATTATAGTAGAGGTTTGTATGTGTGACACTAGTCTTAGGTCAGTTCTTAGTTTTAGATCATCTTCTTCAATGCTTGCCTTTTCATATTTAGATTGTATTTTAGCTTTGTCTTTCGTTTTATTTAATTATTTTCCTGTTAGCTGACTTGCCTCGATGGGTTAAAGGCAGGTGCCATCACAGTTGATTTAGATCATAACACCTTGTTACTTAATTGTATATAGTGTGTATGAAGTGTGTGAATATTTTGTAACGTGCATAAATATTGAATAACAGAGATATATTACACATTGAAGAACATTCATACATCCACACATATAAGAAAAAACACTAAGTCCTCTATTATCCATCTTAGTCCAATTCACTCAACCCTAATAATTTTTTAACGAATTTGACTTAATTCAACTCAGATTGACTCTCCCATTTGAGATTCCTAATATTTATTCTGGATTCAACCGATAAGTAGGAATAGCCACTAGATGTTGAGCTCTAGCCATAACTAAACCAAATTTCTCAGTCATGTCTAAATCATTTGGCATCATACCTTTTGGCAGCTCCCAATCAAAACAATGTACCAATTGTGCCAAAACTAGGCGAACAGTTGTGAGCCCTAATTGTAATCCAGGACAGCTTCTTCTGCCAGATCCAAATGGTAAAAGTCGAAAATCATGTCCACGAAGATCAATATTACTACCAACAAACCTTTCTGGAATAAACTTCTCGGGTTCTGGCCAAACTTTTGGATCTCTTCCAATTGCCCAAGTATTTACTAAAAGTCTTGAACCTTT
>JAABOM020000101.1:6525481-6540120 GCA_011800125.2 Solanum clarkiae
TCAGGAGCAGTTTGTTGGTATATACATGTTTCTTTATTTTCTGTACTTGGTATTTATGTACATTTGAGGGTATGACGGGCCCCTGTCCCGTCTTATGATTCTGTCTGTATGTGTAGAGGTCTGTAGATACATGTGGGTATGGGATATTTCGTGCGATATGATTACGTATGTATAATACTTTTGTTGGACGGTTCTACCGCAGTGGTGATCTTGTCGGCCCGCTTATGTATATATATATATATGTATGGATGTTTATGGCATGATGGAGTTTCTGTTTGCAGGTTTGGATAGTCAGTAAAACAGAGGAAACGTCAGTAAAACAGAGGAAACTCTGCCGAAATTTCGGTAGAATCCTTAGCTAATATAATTGGAAATCTGGTTTGGTATTATTTGGGTGCCCAATCGGCACTAGTCACGGCCCCTGGGTCTGGTCGTGACATATCTGATGGATGAAGATACAATGGATGATTTCGCTTGATTTCGATCACCTCAAATGTTTTCCTAGCACTAGCAGTTGGTGGTATTGATGTGTTGCTCGTATTCTCCATTGCAACAAGTAGAAGCTTCACTGTCTCACTTCGTCTTGTGCAAAATTAGGATCACTACCTCGTTCTAAATAAAAGAATCATTGATTCAGTGTGTTCTAATACCATGTTGAGATTTGAGAGAGAATTGGGGGAAATTATTTAGAATGAATGTGAGCTATATATACATATATACACAAAATGGACAACTCACTGCTAAGCTAACTAATCAGTTAGCTCCCTAACTAATTAAGCAATTAATCTCTAACAACTTCTAACTAACATGTGTATAGTTAATTAACTAACTAACTAATGTGATTAGTAGCTACTCACTCTGTCTCGATATAACTGAATATTTTAGAGTATTTTTTAGTGTTCAAAATATTTGAATTGTTCAAACTTCAAGGTAGATGTTTGAAATTTTTTTCAATATTACCCTTCGCTTTAATAAAATTAAACTTTTTAGAAAAATTAAACTACACTCTTTACAAAGTACATATAATTATCTTTATGAGGCAATATTTTTCATAAGGGCTGTTTATACTGATCTGTTTTTTCCTCGTAGTTTCAACATATTTCTGTAACTTTCAAGGAGCTGTTTCGTTTCTATAAACAAATGCATAAATTTAGTTTCAACAAATTATTTTCCATAAGGGCCGTTTATATTTGTTTTAATCATGAATTGTGGTGTTGAAAATTCGGTTGAAATAGTTCTCGACAATTTTGTTGATGAAGACTCGATAGAAATGGTTCAAGACGCGATTATCGAAGATTCAATTGAAAAAGTTCAAGAGACTATCGTCGAAGACTCGGTTAAAATAGTTCATGACCTTGATGAAGACTCGATCAAAATGGTTCAAGATTCTGACATTGAAGATGAGATTAGAATTATGTTAAAGATTTATCTTCCAAAATTCTATTAGAATAGTTACTTTATTCATGTTCTCTCTGCTAGAATATTTAAAGATTGCCTTATTTATGAGCTAATCTCTTTTCTTTCATTGCTAACATTTTCTTTCTCAAAGATTTTTTACTGGGTAATCAACTTCATATGATAGTGGACACAACAAGCTTATCTTATAGGTAATCAATCTGTTAAAACAAGGAAAGTTTCTCATGACATAATATTCCCAGTGAATAAAGGTTACTCCACTTGAAAAGAAAGAACTGGAAGCTTAAAAACAACAAGTAAAAATAACTTTTAAAAGTTCAATACTAAAACAGTATTGGAAGCATAAAAACAATAAGTAAAAATAATTTTTAAAAGTTCAATACTAAAACAGTACTGGAAGCTTAAAAACAATAAGTAAAAATAACTTTTAAAAGTTCAACACTAAAACAGTGATCAAGTTGCATCCATCATTGAAGAAATTAGGAACAAAACTTAGCCAAATAATTGAGAGTTTCTTGTACTAATTCAGGATCACATTTAAGTTGTGTTGGAAGTTGATTTTTCCTTGGTAGCATAGCTTTACTAAGATGTTGAAATTTGTAATTATGTGAACCTTTTGCTCGCATTATCTCGATCATGCATGCTTGCAGCATTAGAAAAATGTAACTAGACTTCACCGTTGAATAATCTTCATATAATTTTATAACCGCTGAAACAAGCTCATCAATACTTTTGGGACTCTCCTGGTGTTAAGGATCATCAAATGAAAAAAAAGAAAAATAGAGAGAAAACAATACTCCCAGCTTTACAACGATTAAAAGAAAAACAAAGAGTAAAAGATATTTGGGCAATTGCCTTCCCAGCTTTACAATGATTAAAACTTACATGGATATGCTGCAAGCATCTAACAACAAAAGGAAACAAAAAATAGCAACTTTAGACCTTTAAAGTTCAAATAATTTCATGCAGTGGTGTCCCCAGAAACAAATATAAGGTATTTCCTAGAGTGTAAACCTCTCAACAAAAATATTGCAAGGAATTAATAACAGAAACTAAGGATGAAAGAAAAATATTTATTTACCACCATTTGGATTTGACTCTTCAGGTGATTCTTGCAATCTGACTTCAAGTTATGCATTTAGATTCAAATCAGGAATTATATATTCATCAATATTGTCATTTGTTTCAATATTAAGATCAGAAAATTCATTAGTATCACACTCAACTGGAATATTTAGATCAAATTATATTGTAGCCATGGTTAATTCAACGTTAAGAAAAATAAATTTTCTTTTTATAGAAAAACTTTTGGAGGGAAGTTAAATTTTGAGGAGTACATGTTATATTGAAATTTTCATTTGAAAATTTTGGTTCCATGTACAAACAAGTGTACTATTCCCAAAAGTTCTTGATGGGAAATCTCCAGGATAGAAAAATAGAGCATTACGTAAATCTTCAAAATTAATGTGTGGTTGTTGGAAAAATGGATGTTGGAACTCTAAGAGTCATCTTAACTTCTACTATCATTATTAATTCATATTTTAAATCTTTATTAATTAATAACTTAAAAATAAACAAAAGGGCAGTAATGGAAAATTTGATTAAAATTTTGTCTTAAAATATATTTCTTAATTTGTATACATTATTTTAAAAATTCAATTAATATGGGACAGAAAGAGTAACTATGTAGCTAGCCAGCGTTAGTATTCTCAATATTTTATTTAAAAATTAATCCTAATAATCATTTAATTTTACTTTACATTCCCTGCCCCTTAGATCTTTTGCGGAAAAACAGAAAAACTAGTAATAATATGTGATTTTGAGTTCAACTTTAACTAAAAAAAAAAAGAAATTGAATTGGAAGATGAACAACTAAATTATTATATTTTGATCTATAACACCTTGTTCGGATGGATGTTACCTCTTGTCTTCTATTATTAGTTTAAATATAATTTTTCAGAGAAGGGCCTAAAATGTCCTTGAATTATTGAAAATGCTACAAAAAATCCTTCATCCACCTATTGGACCTAAAATGCCCCTATCATCTACCTTTTGGTTAAAAAATGTCTTCCATTCACCATTTTGACTCACTTATATCCTTGAAACTAACAACTCTTTTTCTTTTTTTTTCTTTTTTAAAAATTTATTATATTTCATTTTCTAATGTTATATTAAAAATAACGAAAAACTATTCAAATTTGATTCAATAAGAAATTAAAGAAAGCTAAATTGGTTTTAATAAATCACTATGTTCCTTATAAGATTAATTAGCTTTCTTTATAACTCCAAAACAAACTTGAAAAAATTTAAAAAAAAAGAGATTTTTTTAATGAAAAAAGAATTGAGGATGAGGGTTTATTTTATTCCATAAGAAAATGAAACATAATAAATATTTAAAAAAGAAAAAAAAGAGGGTGGTTAGTTTCAAATGTATAAGTGAACCAAAAATGTTAATGAAAGGTATTTTTGGATTCAAAGGTGGATGACAACGATATTTTAGGCCCGATAGGTGGATGAAGGACATTTTTGTACCATTTCGAATAGTCCAAGAACATTTTACGCTCTTCTCCATAATTTTTGTGATTGTTACTTAAATTTTACTGCGTCGTATCATTTAAATTATCTCATATTGTGTAACAATTGATTTGATATAATTGCATTATTATATTAATATTTTTTTTCTCATCTTGCATTTGTTTATTATTTAACAATCTTAATTTTAACCTTTATTCTATCTTTTCATGGTAGCTCTATTTTGTAGTCTATTTTTCTCGTAGGCTGATAATTCAAATTATTGATATGTGATATAATTATAACAATGATAAACCATACAATCTATCTAAAAATTGTATTTATTAAAATAATACAATATACAATAACTATCGAAACGAAGTATAAAAGTGAATTAATCAATGCAACAAATAATATCCCATAAATTAAACTTAGGTAATAATAACATACATTTATTTATGTTTTATAATTTATTAAAACATTATATTAGTTTTCTTGAATGATATTGATGTGTGTAAGATGGTTCCCACAATATTACTATCATATGATAAAATTGAATGAAAACATATACAAATTTTATTCTATAACTTCAAACACATATTATTAAAGTTTTGATTTTAAGTCACTATTTTTATCAAATTGTTTTTGCCCTATACTAGTATGTGATTATATATACACACACATATGCAATTGAATATATACCCTATGCCTAAAATCAAAATTAGTCATTTAGAATTGTTCTGAATTGTCGGTATTTGAAATGGGTCAAAGATATAATGTAATTTGTAACCTATTGAATAGGAATGAATTTACCTAGTCTACATCTGAAAAATACCCATTGCAATTTTTCTAAAATTCCCCCACCCCTTCCGCTTCCAAAACAAATTGATGTACTTTCTTTGTCGTATGGACACTTTTTTTTTTTTGGTCTTCTTTAAAAATAGTATTATCTTAATCTAATTGAAAATAATTTAATTTTATTTTTATTTTACTTTGAAATGATTCTCAGCCACACAAATATCTAAAAATTATACTAAATCATAAATTTAAAATTTTTCTTTTTTAAACATTTTACAAAATCAAAAAATATTATATAAAATGAAACGGACAAATTATTATATTATAGTTGCAACTTAATCAGGACTAAAAGTAGTGATAATACTATTGTAATTAATAATTAAAAAAAGAGAAAGAGAGAGAAAAGAACAATAAACCAAGATAAGAGGCTGAGTGTCCCAAAATGATGCAATTCTTGGATGGAGCTAACAGTCAAGTCAGCCATAAATATTGCGGATGGAGTATGGCAGATTGAGTAAACAGTCCGGAGAGGCATTTTAGTCATTAAATTAATTATATTGAACTATCTAAATTGGATGCCCAGTAGAAAATAAATGAATTATTTTCACACTTTAATTGTTTATTATTAAGGAAGAATTAAAAAATCTATTTCTTTTCGAACTACGTTGCAATCTTATTTCAATTTTAGTTTCAAGGTTTAGCATTTTTTTTCTTCATAAAAATAGAAGATTACGGATAAATATGCACTATTATTTGGAAATTTTTAAAAAATTAATAAGTATTTGTAGTTAAAGTTAAAAGTGAGACCCATATTGGTATTGGTATGAAATAATGAGGCAAAGTCAGCCCAATAATTTTAAATGAAACCCTAATTTAATTCCAGAGTGTGACAATTCACAATATACTTTATAAAAAAAAGAAAAGGAAAATACTCATTTAATTCAAGGATAACTCATTATCCTTTTTCTTTTTCCGTCCTTTGCGTGTATAAAAAATAAAAAATAGGGAAATAAAATAAAAAGAAAGTCAGAGAAAGCAAAGGCAAATACGAATAAAAATAGGAATAGGTAGAGTGGTGAGTATAAAAGGAGGCCAATCCCCAAGCCTTATACCTCACTTTTCTATCTTCCACAAAGAGGCTAAAAAACCTCTGTTGATCCTTTCCGCCCTTGCTAGAACCAAATCGAGATCCATGATTCATACTCACTGAAATCAATCCTTTTTCTGCCTGATTTTTACCACCTTCCTCTTTCGTTTCCTTTGATTTTTCCGACATGGCCAAAGCTATAAGCCTTGAAGAGATAAAAAATGAGACTGTTGATCTGGTGAGACTCTGCTTTCTTCCTTTTTTTTTCATTTTTGGAAATTCAATTTGGTTATATCTATTAAGTGCTAGAGATCGAAAAACGAAATTGAGAAAATCTCCAATTTTGATTTTTCCTTTTTTTTTTTAAAAAAAAAAGAAAAAATTAGAGTCCTGTTGCTTTCGGAGTTGCTTTGCTTTCCAGTACAGCGTGCTTGTTTTTCTTCTTTTCAAGCAATTAAGTGAAGCAACCATTATTCTATTCGCTTGCTAAACTTTTTCATTTTGTTATTTTTCATAAATTTTTTAATTTGATCGTTCATTGATTAAGTGTATGTCTTTTGTGTGTATTCTACATGTATCTACCGAATATAATTTGTCATATCTGCAGACACACTTTCACATATGTGTCAGTTTGCCAAGCAAAATAAAATATAGACAAGAAAATTAAATATGTATTATTTATAGAAATTTTTTTTTACCAGTTTTAATTTTGTATATTGTGTAATTTTAATCCTAACTCCCACCTGTGTGTATGGATCTTTGTTTTGTCTTACATCATGACATGTTTGCATGTGTTGATGTACCACTCTTTTTTTTCTAAAAGAAATATATAATGCTTAGTATAGAGTATTATGATTTATTTTAAGTCACAAATGCCAGTTTTAATGATTTTCTATTTATCAAATCAAATTTGTTTCATCCTGAATTTGGATATAAATGGATAGTCGAATTAAGATTTTTAATTTTAGATGAGTTGAGTATAAAGTATTTAGTTTTGGCTTAAGCTTAATAGGAAAAAAAATGCAAATAAATATACAAAATATTTAAGGCTATGCTAGAAGATTGTTAATTTACCTTTTTCATTATTTATTAATTATATACACAAAAAGAGTCTTATTCCAACAATTTTTCTTTCACGTGTTTATTGGTTGGGATGATCTGTCATAGCACGATAAAAACAGAAATATAATAGTAAGTAAGAAGTGATAAATATAAAAATTACCCTTATATCCCCAACAAGAAGAGAATTTTTTTTTATGTCCAAAAAAGTCTAGTGAATTTGAGCATCTGATTCTACACTCTGTTTTTTCTCACAATATGCTAATAACCTGTCATTATCATTTCTGTTAATTGGAACACTTTTGCAAGTAAAAATGAATTTTTATTTCTAACAATTATAGCTTTTGTAAAATTCTCAATTCTCAATTCAATAAAAACCATAAAAGAAGTTGTACTTTAAGTGTTATTAGGCGTGAAAAGGAAATATTGTTTTTTAGCACGTCGTATCAATAGAAAAATTCTCTTAGTAAATGTTGTTTATAGGTTTTATCATGTCTTTTAGGGCAAGTTTGTGTGTGATTAATAAACATTGGAGGGAATTTTATTTTGTACTTTTTCCGTGGTACTCTGCACTTGGTATGGTATGGATTGTAGTGATTTCAGAATTTCAACCTTATTAACCGCTCTGACTTAATTTCTGATTTATTTTTCCATTTTTTCTGCCTACCTTTTTCCTGAAATAATGCCTCTGACTATTGACTGCTGACAGTTTTTCTTGGATTCTGCAATCCGTTTTCTATTCAAATGAAATAAACCCCTAATTTATCGAAATTACAAAAATGACCCCATTAGAGTAGGCGGAGAGAGGCACGCGAAGATTCTCCATGTGAATTGGCGCGTTGACCCCTTTTGTGCTTGTCTGTGATTGGTTGTCAATTCAAAGCCATTGTCTGACGGTTGGAAACTCCACTTTTTGGGGTCCACTTATTTATGGGACCCAAAAAGTGGAAAGTCAACTTAAATGATTCACACATCCATATGACTTTTTTGTTTATTCATGTGAATTACAGGTATGGAAAAGGATACTTTTAGCAATTTTTTTTAGAAAATAAAATAAATATGAACCATTGAATCCCATAATTGTATAATCAATACCTACTACAGGTAGTAAATGAAAATCAAAGGACAAGAATAATGTTACTGTAGATACATGTAGTAATAGAAAGCAAAGGAAAAAATAATACCAGAATCTTTCTAAAATCTGGATGGAATAAGAATACCCAAAATATATTAAGCTCCTGCCAGTTTTTCCTCTGTATGCTCGTAAATACAAATTACTATCAAAATTAGATCGTATAACATCATGAAATGGACCTAGTTTTACTGACTTAGCTTGATGATCACTTCGAATAATTTTCTTGGATGTGTGTTAGAACACTCTGCTTAATTCAGCTTAACTTTTTGAACTAAGCTACAAATGAAGTTGTCTAGTTCAAGTTGGCACACACGGTGAAATAGTTGTAACATATTGGCCTTTTTGATTTTATGGATTGAACAGAAAATCTGGACTAGTTTTTTTAGTAGCTGGGGTGTGAAAACAATTTGAAGATGAATGAGTAGGCTAATTTTTAACTTTTTGGCTGTTGAAATTGCAGGAGAAAATCCCCATTGAAGAAGTGTTTGAACAACTGAAATGTACACGGGAGGGTCTGAGTTCAGACGAAGGAGCGAACAGGCTTCAAATCTTTGGACCGAACAAGTTGGAAGAGAAAAAGGAAAGCAAAATACTAAAGTTCCTGGGGTTTATGTGGAATCCTCTGTCATGGGTGATGGAGGCTGCGGCTATCATGGCAATTGTACTGGCTAATGGAGACGGAAAGCCCCCAGATTGGCAAGACTTTGTTGGTATTGTTTGCTTGCTGGTGATCAATTCAACCATCAGTTTTATTGAAGAAAACAATGCTGGAAATGCTGCTGCAGCTCTTATGGCTGGACTTGCTCCCAAAACCAAGGTCCTTAGAGATGGGCGCTGGAGTGAACAGGAAGCTGCTATTCTGGTACCAGGGGATATTATAAGTGTCAAATTGGGAGACATCGTTCCTGCTGATGCTCGTCTTCTTGAAGGTGATCCTTTAAAGATTGATCAATCTGCCCTTACAGGAGAATCTCTTCCCGTGACAAAGAATCCTGGAGATGAAGTTTTCTCTGGATCAACCTGCAAACAAGGTGAACTTGAAGCTGTAGTCATTGCCACTGGAGTTCACACTTTCTTTGGCAAGGCAGCACACCTTGTTGACAGCACCAACAATGTCGGCCATTTCCAGAAAGTGCTAACAGCCATAGGAAACTTCTGTATCTGTTCGATTGCTATTGGTATGCTGGTTGAGATTATCGTCATGTATCCAATCCAGCACAGGAAGTACAGGGATGGAATTGACAATCTCTTGGTGCTCCTTATTGGAGGTATTCCCATTGCTATGCCCACTGTGTTGTCAGTCACTATGGCTATTGGATCGCATAGGCTCTCCCAGCAGGGTGCCATCACTAAGAGAATGACTGCTATTGAAGAAATGGCTGGTATGGATGTACTGTGCAGTGACAAGACAGGTACCTTGACTCTTAACAAGTTGAGTGTTGACAAAACCTTGGTCGAGGTGTTTGCGAAGGGAGTAGATAAAGAATATCTGCTCCTCCTTGCCGCAAGGGCCTCTAGAGTTGAAAATCAGGATGCAATTGATGCTTGTATGGTTGGCATGCTTGCTGATCCAAAAGAGGCACGAGCTGGCATCACGGAGGTGCATTTCTTGCCCTTCAATCCTGTGGACAAGAGAACTGCTTTAACATATATTGACAGCAATGGCAACTGGCATCGTGCCAGCAAGGGAGCTCCTGAGCAGGTAACTAGGTTTTCAGTTTCAATTACATTGGCTTCCTTTATAAGTGCAAGTAATAAATACACGTCACTAATATTACAATTTGCTTCAGATTTTGGACCTATGTAATGCTAAGGAAGATATCAGGAGAAAGGTTCATGCAATGATGGATAAATATGCCGAGCGTGGGTTGAGGTCATTGGCTGTAGCTAGACAGGTTTGTAATACTGTAAATTTGTAGATTTTGGTCTGGAATAGGACAGCTGTCTCATCATTGTTTAACTTATTTGCAGGAAGTGCCAGAGAAATCAAAAGAGAGCCCTGGAGGTCCATGGCAATTTGTTGGATTGCTACCCCTCTTTGATCCTCCCAGGCATGATAGTGCTGAGACTATCCGTAGAGCTCTCAACCTTGGTGTAAATGTTAAGATGATCACTGGGGATCAATTGGCTATTGCCAAGGAGACCGGCCGTAGGCTTGGAATGGGAACAAACATGTACCCATCAGCATCTTTACTTGGTCAAGACAAGGATTCATCTATTGCTTCACTTCCTGTAGAAGAGTTGATTGAGAAGGCCGATGGATTTGCTGGAGTATTTCCTGGTCAGTGTCAATTTATTTTATTGGAAATATTTACAACTACCAAACCTTAATCTAGATGATGACTATTTCTTGTCTTTTCTTGTTTCATAGAGCACAAATATGAAATTGTGAAGAAGTTGCAAGAGAGAAAGCACATTGTGGGAATGACCGGTGATGGTGTAAACGATGCTCCTGCTTTGAAGAAGGCTGATATCGGAATTGCTGTTGCCGATGCTACTGATGCAGCACGAGGTGCTTCTGATATCGTGCTCACTGAACCAGGTCTAAGTGTTATCATCAGTGCAGTGCTAACCAGTAGAGCTATTTTCCAGAGGATGAAGAATTACACAGTTAGTCAATTTTTTAGATATTATATATTCCAGTTGAGACCCCTAATTTTTTTTAACAAACCCCATTAATTTTGTTCAACTTTTGTTTTGGCAGATATATGCAGTTTCCATCACAATCCGTATTGTGGTATGTCCTAAGTTGAAATTAAATGTGACAAAGCCAAATAAAGCTCATTAAATTATTTGAATTCTGAGTTTGTTTTCTCCTGTTTCCGTGTCTGCAGTTTGGTTTCATGCTTATTGCTCTGATATGGAAGTATGACTTCTCTGCTTTTATGGTTTTGATCATTGCCATCCTAAATGACGGTAATGCCATTTATAAGAATAACAAAATCGTGCAATCACAGTGTACCTCATTTGCCAGAGTTTAACACACTTTTTTGGTCCAGGAACCATTATGACAATCTCAAAGGATAGAGTGAAACCGTCTCCAATGCCTGATAGCTGGAAGTTGAATGAAATCTTTGCAACCGGTGTTGTTCTTGGAGGTTACCAAGCACTGATGACTGTTCTTTTCTTTTGGGCCATGCATGACACTAATTTTTTCTCGGTAAGTTTCTTGATGCATAGTATGATTATTTTACTTCAAATATTTTGTATAATATAACCATATCTATGTTGTTCCATTATAGGACAAATTTGGGGTGAAGAATATTAGGGAAAGCGATGACGAAATGATGTCTGCTCTATACCTGCAAGTGAGTATTATTAGCCAGGCTTTGATTTTTGTGACCCGTTCACGCAGCTGGTCCTTTGTTGAACGCCCAGGAGCTCTGTTGATGATTGCTTTCTTGATCGCTCAGCTTGTAAGTTGTTGGACTTAATTCTTCGACTAATATTATACAGTGGAAATCTATTTTCTAGTTGTGAACTAAACTTATGAATGGATTGTGCAGGTTGCCACTCTAATAGCTGTTTATGCAAACTGGGGTTTTGCAAGAGTCAAAGGATGTGGGTGGGGATGGGCTGGTGTCATCTGGCTTTACAGCGTTGTTACCTTCTTCCCACTTGACATAATGAAATTCGCCATCCGCTACATCTTAAGTGGAAAGGCTTGGAATAACTTGCTTGATAACAAGGTAAACTTTACTGTCCTCTTGTTTATATTCAATTGTTTACTTGAACACTAACCACTTGGCCAAAACCCAGACTGCTTTCACCACCAAGAAAGACTACGGAAAAGAAGAGAGGGAAGCTCAATGGGCACTTGCTCAGAGAACTTTGCATGGACTTCAACCACCCGAAGCCTCAAACCTGTTCAACGAAAAGAACAGCTACAGAGAGCTGTCTGAAATTGCTGAACAAGCAAAGAGGAGAGCAGAGATGGCCAGGCTTCGCGAGCTGCACACACTCAAGGGTCATGTGGAATCCGTGGTGAAGCTGAAAGGTTTGGATATCGAAACGATCCAGCAGCATTATACAGTTTGAGAAATCTAATGAAAGAAAGGGAGTGGCAGGCTGAGATATTCCATGTTAATTAGAGAAGAAAGACAAGCTTTTGGCCTTTTAACCATATAAAATTTGTCCAAGATAAAGGGGGAAAACTTTGTCTTTTGTGATCTTCCCCCCTCCCATCTATTTTTACTTTTTATGTATTCTGAAGCGCCACCCATTTAAAGCATGTTTTTTCCAAAATTTTAATGGTGATGTGACATCTCCTTGTAACAACAGTTTTTCTTTCTTCCTTTTGACGATAACGTCTCTCACCTTTTCCCGCAGTTACTAGTGTATGTTAACATTCATGAAAATAATATCATTGTTTTTCCTTTCTTTGTTATAACTTGTTAAGACATTGACAAAAAGTTGACGATTCTAGTGAACAATTTTTAATTGTTTGAATAAATTAGAAAAAAGTACTTAGTTTTAAGCTAAAACAATAGAAATAAAGAAATTCTACTCAAACATCCTATTAAGGCTCTAAATGTCATCATGGCTTTGAGTGGTGTATTTGTTTCAAATTTCAAGTTACATAACTTAAGATTTCAATGCATTTCACCCTACCTTAAATTCATTCCTTTGCGTGGTTACTATCTGTATTTATTTGCTGCAAT
Organism: Solanum clarkiae; assembly: GCA_011800125.2. Classification (NCBI taxonomy): domain Eukaryota; kingdom Viridiplantae; phylum Streptophyta; class Magnoliopsida; order Solanales; family Solanaceae; genus Solanum; species Solanum clarkiae. The sequence continues at coordinate 6,538,149 of JAABOM020000101.1, forward strand.
GCATTTTAATGTATTCACATTATCCTAAGTTTCCTTCCTACTACATCTGTTATTGTATGAAAAGACTATTATTATTCAGGGTGAGCCATCTAAATCTTTAAAGTTAAGATTTTAATGGATCCTAATATTTGTAATGATACATGATAACCTTATAAACATATTTTGATATATGTATTAAAAATAATTGACAAAAATGAAGATATTTCATAATAATTTCTTAGGAGATTATATATTTATATTGTAAAAAAATTAAAGAAAATATTTTATTAATAACAATTGAATTTCATTTATCTCAATAGATAATAAAGAATATATAAGAGATAGACATAATTACATAAATATGATTTTTTAACTTAGTTACAGTTGTTATTTATGTTCTTCAACTTTGAATTACATAAGGATATATTAAAATTTTTATTAAGTTGAATAAATAAACACATATGTTATACATGACAATTCGTGTAAGATACACTCAAACTAATTATATTATACAACGTATAAAATATATCATGCGAATATCTGAAAAGAATTTTTAAGCTTGTTATTACCCTTTATGAATAATGAAATACTTTTATAAGTAGGAAATCTAATGTCATGGATAGCAATCGCAATTTCCAAACCGACTTTCTATTTTTCTTTCTTATAAATTTAATAAATCATTAATTTAAATTGAAAATGAAAGGAGTGGTAGGACCCGCTGAGTATCTGATATGATATTAAATTTTATTTGAATATGGTAGGTAACCTTTTTAAATTGTAATTTTCTTATACGAGAATCTCATATGTTATAAAAATTATTAGTTTTTTTAATTTTTTTTTATAATCTTACCAAATGATTAAATCATCAAATAATACTATTATAATATCCTAAGGTGCCACATTCATAAATCACATATCTTCACATTTTTCTATAAATAAATATTTGCATTGATAAACTTTTAAATACACATAATTTATAAAAATTAATTAGGTATTTTTTGCTAATCCTTTCACATGGTACAAATAATCTTAGACGAACTTGAGGTTCTTTCTTTCTTTCTAAATAAGATTTGCTAAAATGATAAATATTAGATATCTTAACAGATTTGAGTATGTAATTGGTATAATGTAATTAAATTGTTAAAACTCATAATTGTTATAACTTATAATTAAATTGTTAAAATCCGTAATTACTAGAACTTGCAAGTCATTATATAGTATTATAATCCGTAATAACATATCTAATATTTATCATTTTAGCAAAATCATTATTTTTCTAATATATAGTTTAAAACAATAAGTCCTTTTTTAAAAATAAAATATAAAATTATGGATTTAATTTTACATTTAAAAAACCCTGAAATGACGTTTGGGAATTCAAGTGATATCATAATCTCAAATGATTAATTTGAATCATATGGCTAAGCGTAATTGGATTTGCAATTGGCTCTTGATCAGTTAATGGGTTAACATAATAAGTTGTGATATCATTTTAGGCATATGAGTAATTGACTCTTTGATCAGCACAAGAGACAATTGTTTTATAACTGCACAAATAACTCATTTTGCATGAAATCATAAACAACTAGCATCCATCAAAATATATAGTATATTTTTTTAAATTAAGAGGCTCCTCTTCTTTATTATCCGAAATCCCAAAGGCCAATGTAATTCGGCCAGCTTTATCATCTCCTTTTTTTCAGAATGTTCACTTTTCCTAGGAAAATATTTTTATTTTGATTGCCTTAAATATTTTGAAAAATATTTTTTAAATTATTTTTTTAATTTAAAAAAAATAAATTCCGTATAAAAATTGACCAAAACATTTTTCTAAAGTCTTATCCAATTTTAAATTAATTTTTTTAATCTCATCCCTACCATGATCTTCCTCTTAAAAAAATTATTTTTTTAAAATAAAATTTTAAAAATTTAAATTTTCTACTTCACCCTACGACCTCTCCCCTTCCCCTTCTCCCCCTCCCCCCAACCCTCA
>JAABOM020000101.1:6540220-6553615 GCA_011800125.2 Solanum clarkiae
ACTTGGCTTGATGTAAAAGATCCCTTATGACTCTAAATCACACCTAATATACTTTAAATACTTAGAAATTGATCCTATCACGTATATACAACTTACAAGTCATTGGTTCACCTAAATTTTATAAAATCATACATTAAAACTACGACCTTATATCAGCTCCAATTCTATTCTCATACAAAGAAATTGACTTTAACATCTATACTCAATTAAGAATCCTATATTATATGATGGATAACTCGATCTTAGCTTAAAAAAATAAAAAAAAATTGGGGTGTTACATAAATCCAGTTGAAAAACTTGCTACAATGAGAAACCCCAACAGAATGAGCCACTACAAATTAAGGTTATAAATTTAAGCATAAAATCAATATGAAAAAAGTTGAAATTTGAATTTTTTTTAAAAATCAAATTTTAAAAATTTTTTTTTTTTATCACACTCCAACCCTTGACCCCCTCTCAGTTCGAGTGTCAAGATTGAATTTCGAGTCAAAAGTTGTAAATCGGATCCCGTTAGAAATTAGGTCCTATGACTAATTTGGAATCGGGATCAAATCCCAATTTAAAAGTCGAATCTCGCATCGGGTGTCGGATTTAGTTTTATGATATAATACAATTAAATAAAATATTTTCAATATTTTTCATCCAAAAATAAAGTAAAATATTTTATCCATATTAAGTTTTAAAATAGAATACTATTTGCTCATTAAAATATGAGTAAACTAGTGTTTTACCCAATTTATTTCTTATCCAACTCATTTTTACCCAGTAAAATATGACGAGTTGATTTATTATCCATTCTATATTGATCCATTTTCGACCCGTTCAAATTTGACTCAACCCCATTTGGCACCACTACTCATGCTTAATTTCAAACTCATAAACTTCCTCGACGGCCTAAAACTCCTCCAAAAAAAAAAAAATAAAAATAGCATAGTGCGGAATTATTTTGCTTGGATTAGAAGGAATAACTATAGTGGTTGTTCCTTCGATGGAATTTAATTCATCGAATTTAAGTCTAATTTCAAAATAATTCAAATCTTTTCCCAAAAGTTGTCAGTATCACCATATATACAAGATTGCTTTACTAAAATATATTGCAGATAAATTTACATAGAAAACTAGATCTGGATGAACATGTTTTAGTACTCATCTTCATCTCTTGCTTTCCCAACAACCCTCCTAAGAAAAGCAGCAAGGGCACCAAGAACCAAGAAGAGCACCAGTGTATCGAAACCACCTCCGATGCCAACGGCAACGCCAGGCCCCGGTGCGAAGAATGAGAAAGGCGACCAGCCCCATCCACCATAGAATGGAATACCATAGCCATATCCATATCCACCAACTAGAGGAGGAGCAACTGGTGGATTGACATAGATATTGGTTCTGCAAAAACAATGTCATCATCCAAATTAGTCTATCAGCATATCAAATACATGTAAGTATTAGAACAGGCTAAACCAGACGGTGTTTATATCGAAGTATCATAATTCAGTATAGAATTATGGCACTATAGTCGGTGCATATTCAACAAAATGACATCTCCATCATGGAAGCTCCACAGCAAGATTTTCACATCATTAGGCTGTTGAACTCCTCAGTCCCTTAACTTTATAACTACCTGGCCTGTCCATTGCTTTTTTTCAAAACGTAAAGAAGATAAGCTAGGATGACTGATCAAAATAAGCTTCGAGAAAGAAGGGGAGCAACAAACGCCATATTGGATAAAGAGAAATTTCCCTTTGAATGCATAAAATAACCAGATTGCACTTTAGAAACCAGAAAGCAGGATATGTGTTACGTCAGTATATTTGGGTTAGTTAACTCCCTTGATTTTGGAGCCACACAAGGAATAGAAATAAATAAATACATGAAAGCATCAAGAGGCTGAACGGATACATGAATCTATTAGACAAAACCACAATTCAGAAAGCTGTCCACATCCACTTACTGGCTTTCATACAAACCGATACAGAAATATTGACTGCAAGAAATTTCCATCCTATGGACCTAAGAGAAAAGAGGAAGGACACAACTAAGTATGGTTCGACCACTGCACTTTGCAGTTAAAGCTGTTCTACAATAACGAAAACAACACGAGGAACTTTTTCAATGACAAATCAGCTTCTGGAAAACTTCACAGCTTCTGGTACTATAATTATGATTTCAGTAAGATGGGAAGAGAAAATAGATGCAACATGCTTCACTATGCAATGGAACAAATCTGGATTAGGGGCCATTAAACAGGCTTAAGGAGTCAAGACGGACTTGCATTTCTCACATCATTTATGCAGAAGACTCACTGCCTTTATGTAAAGCTGAGGAATAACAGATGCATTATCTTTAGACTTATTCTGTTACTTTTCGGGGAAGTCACTGGAATCCATATAAATATGCATGGGAGCCAGCTCTTTCCAGTAAATGAGGCTCACAATCTTAAACTGTTAGCAGGTATTCTTGGGTGCAGCATTGGAACACCATCTTCAACTTATTTAGGACTTCCTTTGGTGCATAAACATGTGCCAATTTATATATGGGATGGTACTTACGAAAAATGTGAAAGAATATTGTCTAATCGGAAAAGGCGACATCACAGTGTGCTACACTCATACTTGCATTATGTTGTTATTGCTTATACCTGCTTCTGTTTCAACGACTATTGACAAGATTCGAAGACATTTCCAATAGCAAGGAATCAGAGGCACGAAATCTTTTAAAACTGTTAATTGGGATAGAGTGATTAGAAGGGGAAAAAATGCAGGCCTTGGGATTAGGGATTTGAAAAGGTACTTTGTGGAGAATGTCATCGAAACCAAAGATTGGCAAGCAGAATAACAAAGTTGCCTTGCACCACTATGCATTCTCTATATGGAAACATCAGGACTTTTTGGGATAAATATAGGTAAATCATATTTCAAACTGGGAGATGGAAGGAAGATTAGCTTTTGGCATGACTCTTCGTTAGGCCACACGCCTCTCAAATGGGATTTTCCCATTCTTTTTTACTTTGGCTAACAACGAGAAAGCCTCTGTATCAGATTACTACTCAAGTTACGGCTAGCACATAATTTTCAGAAGAAACTGCAATGATTGAGAATTGGAAAGAAACTGCAGTTGATTCAACAATTAGGAGCCCATCATACATGCTTATAGGTAAGAGAGATATCCTATGTTGGAAGGGAAAAATGGATGGCAAATACATAGAATACCACCTTTAAGTGACCTTGGAAACATATTTAGCATAGCAATACCCCCAATAAGTTTTGATGTTTCACTTGGCTAGTCGGCAACGCTGCTTAGAAATCATCTAAATGTTTTTCTGTCATTCAAACTTAATCCGGAAAGGGTCATTAATGAGCACTAGAACTTGGAAGGGACTAATGTCGGTGAAACACACATGAGGAATAATCTGATGCACATATTTGTTATTCTGTTAAGATTGGAAATGGAGACTATCAGATTCCAACAATTTGCTACCTTTTTTATGGTACTTTGTATCGAAAATAATGAGAAGGCACAAACTCAGCTTTGCAGTTTTTATGCAGACCCATAAATACAGGACACTATTTGGATCTTGAATGCCAAATGAAAAGTGATCATTTATTTTCTTGAAAGAGTGAACCGTTCTTTCAAAAAAATTACTCAAAGAGCTCATGACCTACACATATTCCAATAAGAAGCACTAAGATCAGTACACTTAAGTAAGAAAGAGAGTTTGCTATGCTGAAATATTTCAGAAGCAGTGATTTTCTTCAGCATGAAACTACTTAAGAAACCCTAAAAAGTTTTATCAACAAAGGAAAAGGATGCCTGAAAGAGCAAAATCTAAAGTAGGAAACAATACTATCAGCTTTCTACATTAATAACCATGGATCCAGATGTGGAAAACGACAGTCAACATGCATCGTTGCATGCGAAAAAGGACAGATTTAAGTAGGAATTCGGAATAAGTTCACACTCCATGAATTATGATATCAACAACTAGCCTAAGCAAACCAAAGCTAAAAGTTTCTCTTTTATCAACAGCTAAGAGAAAATAACATTCAAAGTACACAACAATAACCATGTTTAATTCCTAGACATCTTTCTTTCTCAAAAAATTAACCATGTCTAATTCATTGACCATGATATTTTGAACTGTAAGCTATATTCATGCACGCAGAGGCTGACCTACATTAGGGAGATAGGGGTCACCAGCACCTGTAAACTTCAGCAAAGACCTTGTCGGGAAAACAACGAATAACACAAATATTCATAATCAAAATAATGGAGACAAAATAGCAACATAATGACACCAAGAATTTTACATGAAATCCTTGTGAATAAGAGAAAAACCATGAGCCAAGAGAAGTAACTCATATCACAATAGTAAGGAATTTTACACTGTTTAGTCACAAGTACAATACCCGGTAACCACTAAAAACTCAAAAGGAACTATTTTAAATATTTTTCTCTCGGTGATGGTGTATATATAAGTGAACAGAAGCTCTCAATTTTTAAGGAGAAAAAATCATGCCTAAGTCACTAATGACATAGGCAAATGTAACATTTTAAACATTGGCAATGTGAAGGAATCTTTTGGCCAATTGGCCATATCTACGAACCTAACTTTTTTTACCAAAACGAAAAAACACATCTTCCTTACAATCATGGAGTGGACCCTACAGATCTCCCCTATCAATCCCATACACCTGAAGGAGGTATCTCCGACTTCTCAGATAGAGATCATACCAACAAGTTCTCTACACAAGTTGAACTTGTTTTTCATATCCTATTGGCCAGCATATCCACGGGATTTTCACTTGTTTGAATCTTTTCGAAGAGAAATATTATCCACCAGCTCACGAATTCAATGATGTCTCATAGCTATGTGTTTTATTCTTGCATTATACATGGAGTTGTTGCCAAGTCTATTGCATTCTGACTGTCACAATCGACAACATACTGCATTTGTTGCAATCAAAATTTTGAAGGGAACACTTATCATATCTTTACTAGCTTCAGTAGCCGCGATATATTCTACTTTAGTTGTAGATAGTGCAATACACTTCTGCAACTTCGACTACCATAATATAGCTCTCCCTAAAAAAGTAAATAAGTATCTAACAGTTGATTTTCTATTATCAAGATAACTTGCCATATCAGTATATATGTAGCTCTTCAAGATTGGATTTGATCCTCCAAAATACAAGCATTCATCAGAACTTCCTCTCATATACCTGAGTATCCACTTCACAACTTCCAAATGCTCTTTTCTTAGATTTTCAAGAAATCTATTGACAATGCCAACTACATAAGCAATATCAAGTCTAGTGCATATCATTGCATAACAACTTTCGACTACGGAGGAATATGCAACTCTGGTCATGCTCTATTTCTCCTCTCTTGTTGTAGAATACATCTTCTTGCTTAAATTCATATGACCAGTAAGAGAGGTGCACTAACAAGCTTAGCATTCTTCATGTTGAAGTACTCCATTACAAGTTTAATGTACTTCTCTTGTGACAAACAGAGCTTTCTTTCAACTCTGAAACGAGTAATCCTCATGCCCAAAATTTGTTTAGCATGACCCAAGTCTTTTATAGTATAAGAGTTACATAATTGTGTCTTCAATTCATCAATCCTGGAAATATTCTTGTCCACAATCAAAACATCATCCATATACATCAAGAGTATGATAAAATCTTTGTACAAACACAGAATGATCTGAGGAAGTCGTTTTTGTAGCCTTGCCCTCTATAACAGATTCAAGCTCTTTGTACCATTGTCTAGGAGCTTGTTTCAGGTCATAGAGACTCTTTTTAAGTTTGCATACATAAGTTTCTTTACCTTTTGCTTTGAAGCCCTCGGATTGTTCCATACAAATTTCTTCTTCTAGGTCACTAGGAAGAAGGTCGTCTCAACATCCATCTGTTCAATCTCTGAATCAAGACTAGCAGCCAACAAAGAATGTACCATGGAGGACAACACAATAAGAGAAAATATTTTATCAAAGTCAATACCCTTCCTCTGACCAAATCCCTTAACAACCAATCTAGCTTTGTACTTAGTCCTATAACTTGTGTTCTTCAACTTTGAACACCCACTTGTTCTACATATTCTCATGCCCTTAGGCAATTTCACTAACTCGATTGTAAGTATGGCTCTCACGCATAGATTTTATCTCATCTTGCATTACTTCAACCTATTGATTCTTATGCTCGTTTTCCATGATATCCTCATAACATTCAAGTTCAGTTCTCCCCACCAGTGAGTGACACATACTCAGTATGTGAATAACGAGAAGAAAGAACATGTTGTCTAGCAGACCTCTTAAGTGAAATATTTGACTCGTCCACAATTTCATGCATCATCATTGCTGTTATCAACACCAACATGTTGACTTGGAACATGATCCTACGCATTACCATGATCATCAAATCCACCAAAATCATGCACACCTGCATGAGGAATTTGATCAAGATGAACTACAACATCAGAATTTGAAAACTCTAATTTCTAAGCTTTGTTAATATCTTCAATGTTTGATTCTCTATGAAAACGATATCACAACTTCTTCTAAACTGGATCACATAACTTGTAGTCACATTCGTCAATGCCATAGCCAATGAAGATCCCCTGCCTTGGCATCTAGCTTTGACCTCTCATCTTTAGGCACATGTACAAATGTTTTGCAGCCAACTACAAATGGTCATAGGAAACATCCTCGCCATACCAACCTCTATTCGAAACATCACTTTGCTAAGAAACAACAACAAATAGGTTAGTGAGATGTGCAACACTACCCATATCGCCTGAGCAGTAGGCACGTATGCAGGACTGATGCGCGCAGGGCCCAATTGATGCCAGCAGGCGCTTGTCGACATTGCACGTCGCCCAAGCATTGGACATGTTCGCATGGCCAATGCGCACAGTGCACTGCCTATGACGCCTACGCATGTCCGAGCGGCCAATACGCGCAGGGCACGACGCATGCCACCCGAGCGCTGAGCATGTCCCCGCAGGGCATTGCCCATGACGCCTGGGCGCTGCCAGCATCGCACGTCGCCCAGGCACTAGGCATGTCCGCCCGGCCGATGCACGTCGTACACTACCAATGTTGCCTAGTAAGGCTTCACTCCAAAAAGAGTTCGACAACTTTGCTTCGAAAACCAAACATCTAACTCTTTTATCAAAGTCTTGTTCATCCTCTTTACCAAACTATTAAGCTAAGGAGTCTTTTGGTGTCTGATGCCCCATTGCTTTCAATACTCATCAAATGGTCCACAATATTCACCACTAATTTTTTGAGAACTTTTTCCTTGTTTCCCTCACTACTAAAGCCTAAAAACGCTTAAAGACACCTAATACTTACTTGAGCAATTATCAATAAGGGAAATACAAGTGCACCACCCAAAGTCCTTGTTTTATTGGACCACATAAATCTAAATACATTGTTTTCCAGTTAAACAATGCTCTGCACTTTGAAAATTTGACAATAATTTCCTTTCGGTCAGAACATTAAGTCTTTTCTTACTAATGTGGCTAAGCCTGTTAGGCCATAACGTTGAAGAGTTATCACTACCAACTGTATTCACCATATATGTACAAATAGAGGTTCTAGTCCAATACATACCGTGACGATTGTTGTCACGAGCCACAATCAAGGAACTTTTAACGAGTTTCCACTTTCCACCAACATTGGTACTAACATATCCCTCAACATCCAGAACACCAACAAAAATCAAGTGCAAAAAAACATTAGGTGCATGTTTCATGTTGTTTAAAACTAGTTTAGTTCACCCACTAGCTTCCAAACAAATTATACCAATACTAGTAATCCTATATACGGTCTCATTACCGATACTCAAAGTTCCAAAGTAACTTGGAGTACAGGATGAAAAAGTATCCTTCCTTGATCGCACATGATATGTGGCACCAGTGTCCACAGTCTAGCTCGACTCATCACAACCAATACTTATAAGATGATTTGTATTAAGGAGAGTATCAAAATCTTCTGTGATGACATTGACTAATACTACTAAATTAACATGTTCCCTGATTACCAAGTTCAAAATTCTTATCATATATTGTATGTCTGAGATGATCAAATTACTCTCAATTGCAATCATAGGATTCAATAATAACTATTCATCATTTCATTTTCAAATGCGCTATATATTTGCAGCTTATAAACTTTTCTAACTAACATAACTTTGATTAAATTTCAACAATTAGTCAAATCAATCATTGACGAACAAAGTAGGACCTCCATATATATTCAATCGTGTAACAGCCTTGGATTCTTAGAGAGGACATACATTTATTTACTTAATTATATCTTCAACATTAACAAATAAACAAAATTGTTATGTTCAAAAAAGAGTGGAATTTACCTTGAATTATTGATCCTTGGTGAGGAAGAGCGAGGAGCTGATGATCGAAAAGCCTGACCACCAATTCGCCCACCAGACTTAGCAGCTGTTGCTGGATCTACTGAACCCAGTGTCAAAACCCCAGCTGCCACTGCAACTAACGCTAACTTTTCCAATTTATTTTCACTTTTCCTGAAAATAAAGAAAAAAAAAACCACTAATTCCATCAAGAACCCAGAAGAATGGAACTATCGTTAAATTTTACCTCAAAGGATGTTCTGGTTCATCTGGGCCGTGTTTGCACAAGATTTTAGTGCTATTTTTTCTGGGTTTGTAGGTTGAAGACAGAGGACTAATCAAGAAACTTTGCTGTAGAAAAGCCACAGACATTTTCTTTTCTTCTGCAATTGAAGTGGAAACTCGAAATGAAGTTTTTTGCACTTTGTTACCGAGTGAATGCTGTTGCCCAACAGCTAATGACTGTCAACTGTCCACGTGGGGATGTTACAACATTCACGACATAATATCTGACTGGAATAAATTAACGTAACAAACGACTCAACAATATTGATCTAAAGGTTTTTAATTATTGAAACACTCAAAATTATTTGGATTGAATTTAATTTACTCAATTTTTCTTAAATTTTTTAATAATTTTATTTATTTAATTATATGTTTTAGTACTAATTTTTTTTTATTATAGCATTATATAACATACCAAATAATGTTATAAATTTATTGAATTAGTAAAGTATTTATTTAGTTTATTGATGAATCACTTACATTCATGAGTGCATATTCCTAAGATTCTACGAAATCATTTTTTGAAGTTCGGGTGCACCTTAATGAAAAATGATTGACGGTTAGACTGTAGATTCAAGTTCTATTCCAAGATGGTAAGACATCAATTTGAGTTTTGATGCACCGTGATGATAAATATTGGGCTTGAGTCCCATATAATTATGGCATAACGCGTCTCATATGGAGAAAACATTGAGCTTGAGTCTCAGTACGCTATAGTGGTGAAATAATGATGACTAAAGCAAAAGTAATGTATTTTTTTTTATGTAAAGTCATCAATTTGGGCTTGGTTGTTGTAAAATCACGTGATATCACTATAGTTGTCATGCTTTTCTCTCATTCTCGAGGATTGGGTAATTGGCCTGCCTGTAGGAGGGATCTAGCAGACGACATCATAACTGGGATCGGGTCATGAGACAAGGGTAGTTGGGATAATCATCTCCCACTAATTGAGTTTGCTTACAGTAATAATTATCTCTCCAGTATTGGGCTGGCTCCATTTGAGGTCTTTTATGAAAGGCGATGTAGATCTCTAGTGGGATGGTTTAAAGCGGGGGAGATATCTTTAATAGGTTCGAATTTGGTTTTAGAAGCTTTGGAGAAGGTAAGGTTGATAAGGGAAAGATTGAAGATCGTACAAAGTTGGCAAAAGACTTATTTCAATATTAGGAGGAGAGATTTTGGGTTCAAAATTGATGATTGGGTGTATTTAAAGGTCTTACCCATAAAGGGTGTGGTTCGATTTGGCAACAGTAAAAGTTGAGCCCCAGGTATGTGGGTTCTTATAGAATTTTGAGACAGGTTGGCAAGGTTGCTTATGACTTAAAGTTTCCTATGGAGATGAGTATGGTCCATCCAATTTTTCATGTGTCCATGTTGAGGAAGATGCAGGTGATAAGTTCCATTATGCCTTTGGAGGATATAATATTGAAGAAAACTTGACCTATAAATAAATCTCGGTTGAAATATTGGATAAGCAAGTCAAGAGATTGAGTAACAAAGATGTTGCATCCATGAAGGTTGATCCTTTGGAGGAATCAATTAGTTGAAAGTGCCACTTGGAAAGTTGAAGCGAATATGAAGAATTTATCATACCCTGGGAAGGTACTCTTAGAGTGGCCGATACTCAGAAACTATTGCTAGTCACTAAGCAAACCACTTGGTCCCATCGTCACCTCTTACTCAATAGTGGAAGAAAATAATCAAAGAAAAGACTATAAGGTAAATTAAATAACCAAGTTTCTACATAAAAAGAAATTTCCACTAAACAAAAGTTGGAAAAGAAACATTACTCAACATCCTTTAATTAATGTTTATGAAGCCTTTGTACTCATTTAGAAGGTGTCAAGAAAAGTCCCGAGCTACCTCAAAAGAAATGACTATGTCTACTCAATATAAGAAAGAAAAAAAGACTCCTCTAGATAGCAAAGAGGGCTCACCAAATCAGTTGAATATGAATGGATCCTCAATACCTATTTCTGCATCATAAAATGATGCGGTCCAAATGAACATCAGTACATGGAATATAATGGTATGTTATCACGACCTAGATCTAGGGTCTAGGAGTGACATGATGAATGGGAACCCGAGAGTCCCCAAACAAGCCTCGTAGCATCTATTCACACATCATCGGTTCGAAAGCGCATACGAAATAGTAAGCGCATAGTTCTAAGGGACTGGAAATAGGACTCACGCTAATGGGACATCATAGGGATAGAGATTAATATGGATTCACATAGCACATAGCACATAAGAACTAAAGGGCGGGTAAGTATGACTCACTCTATGGAGGCAATTTGGGACTTAGGATCGTTCATATTTCCGCATCAAACGTACATGCATATCATAATTCTCATAATCAACTCATAATAGTCATATCAAATAGATAACCATAACCATAAGCTCTAAATATAACACATAGCATATATCTCTACAAGAGTCTACAAGATGTCTAACAATGACTCTAGTCATAAGATGAGATGGGGGACAAGCCATACCCCGGGCTCACTATCAAAGTAAGTAAAATAGATAAAACCACCGTAGGTAAAAAGATGGTGGGTTGTCCTTAGAAGATAGGACTCACCACAACAAACAAATCTTGATATCCAAGCTAGACGTTGTACGGTAGAAGATTATACTCCTCGATCCCTGCATGGTGATATCATGTAGGCAAAAGCATGCGTTAATACATTTGAATGTACTAAGTATGTGGGATGCAATGCATATGACTTACCAAACCAGCATTCAATGTTAGATGGCAAGGGCACATAATATAGAAAGAAGTATGTATCCATAGAAGAGTAGTAAACAATATGCCATGAAATCCATGATGTATGAATGCAAAAGTACTTTGTATATATGAGGATGGGACTGTAACCGATATGAGACCAAGTGAGCTATACCTTGGAACCTCGTTGTCTTCCCAACAAAGGATGAGAGGTGATCTACTTGCCAAAGGTAGATCCTTAACATTCTTTCCCCTTGGGGCATAAACATAATCCTATGCTAGGTACATAGTTCAAGGAAAGGAATATGGACCCTTGGGGATAGTCCATGCCGACATCCAATCCAAATGTGCTAGTTCATCATCTCATTAGAATACATACATACATATATATATATATACATGCTTGTAAAGAGACATAAGACTTCAAATTGTATACATGCATTCTTAGGCGTAAAGGCCAAATCACATTCTACATAATTATTCATAAAAGGCTAAAAAGCCAAAACATTCTTTATGTAACACTCTCATGCACAATGATAGCTCCTTTGGAGCACCTTCTTGAGAGATGAGTGTGGACCCTTGGGGATAGTCCACTCCGACTCAAACCTCAATCGATACTCCCTTAAATATAGTGTAAACACCCATAAATTGGTTCCTTGAGCCATAATCTTAGACATTTATGTGATCACATTCTTGTCATAATCAATGTCTTATCAAAATCATATCATAAAACATAATTGGGCTTAACCCACTTCATAATTTCCGTAAAATTCAATGTTCATGAATGCATATTCCATGAATGATATGGGAATAACATGGGTAATTAGGATTCAATCTAAAATCAACATTATAATATGAAATTGAAGTAAATCAATAATTAAATCTACATTTAAAACATAATATAAATCACTCATGTATAAATCAAGCTTAAAAAGGACATGCATATTCATAACTTCATAACTTCAACGTAAATCATCATAATAGGACTTAAAGTAACTTAAAATCATAAATAAGGTACAATCCATACATCAATTGAATTTAATAAATCAAAATAATGAAAAGTCACATCTAAAGTAAGCGTAATTTCATGAAAATTTGCTTGAAAAGATTTGGGTCTTCTTGATTGGAAGGAACCAAGGATCAAAACCTACATACCTTCACTAAATGAAGAAGTTTCAAGAGAAATTTGAAGAAGAATTGAGTTTCCCTTGATTCCCAAGTTGAATTCCACAAGAGTTCTTTGAAAGAGGCTTGAGAGAGAGTTTGATTCTAGAGATTAAGGGTTAGTATTGAATTAGGGTTTAGAATTAGTGTAGGAGAGATTTAGGAATGTAAAGGAGGGGGGAGGGGGGTTTAAAGGTTTTAAAAAGCCTTGGGGATGGGTCAAAATATCAAAAACACCCCAATAAAATGCCTCTTAAATTTCATATAGACCCTCTCATGGTTGGCTTCACGGGTCGTGAAGCTCTTACGATCCGTGAAGGCTCCCATCTAGCCTAGACAAATTTTACGAAAAAAGACTTAATTTTTTCATCTGAAATCCAAATAAGGTAAAACTGGATGTGTTGGAAAGCTAATTTAAAGTGCTTCAATTTGATAGTTTATGGGCCACCCAATTCATTTTATGCTAAGAGATATGCCCATTTAAAGTTGACCCTTCGATCGGTGCTTATGAAAAACTTAGCCAATGGAATTCCTTTGAACTTGGCTTGATGTAGGAGACCCATGATGGCCTTAAACAACATAAATAAGCTTGAATTTGAGGCTTGAAGGTGAACTTAGCTTGAACTTGAAGATCCTATACTGTAACACCCCAAATTTTTTTTAAGCTAAAACTGAGTCATCCTTCATATGATATAGGATTTTAATTGAGTATTCTTAATTGAGCATATATGTTAAAGTCAATTTCTTAGTATGGGAATAGAGTTGGAGCTGATAAGAGGTCGTAGTTCTAATGTGTGACTTTATGAAAGTTAGGTGAACCAATAACTTGTAAGTTGTCTATACGTGATAGGA
>JAABOM020000101.1:6553715-6570700 GCA_011800125.2 Solanum clarkiae
GTGGGGGGAGGGAGGGGGGAATGAGTGGGTCAGAATAGGAATGAGGGAAAAAAATAAAAATTTTAAAATGTGAAATATTTTTCAAAAATAAATTTTTAATTTTATTTTAAAAATAATAATATTCTTTTTTAAAGGGAGATCGTGGCAGGGATGAGATTAAAAAAATTAATTTAAAATTGGATGAGATTTGAGAAATATTTTCCTCAAGTTTTGGGAGGAAGTCTTTTTCCTTAACTCGGAGGAAAATAAGTTGATTAGGAAAACATCTAAGCCAATCAAAAATGAGAAAATTGAAAAATATTTTCCTCCATACCAAACACACCATATTTCTCTCAACTTATTTATAATTTTTTTATTTAAAAAATTTAAAAACAAGATGATATCTTTTCTTTCTCCACTTTTCACCTAATTCATGCTACTATCTCTGTCCTTTAAACACTAGGATCACCATATATTATGTTTGTTTTTAGTTGTTTTGCTATATTTTTTCATTTTATATACAGATTTTTGCTTTTTCAAATGTAAATATATGTCAGTATTCCCAAAAAATATTTCATTCTATATATGTGTTTGCATGTGTTCAATCGAATATAAATATCTGACAGTGTGAATTTATATTTCTTCCTAAAAGAGTTCCATTGTATATATATTTTTTCCTAAAAGATTCAACATGCTCATAAGACATCAACTCTATAATTAACTCATTCAACTAGTCTCATTGGACATTTGTCAACTCAATTCATCACATTAACTATCAACTTTTTGGTTAGGAACATTCTTTTAGGATTAAGTCATGACTCATAAAGACTATCTATGATGCATCATTCTAACTCGTGGTGTTTAGGAAACAAAAATAGAATTAAAACATTTAGGAATTCTATAGACTCTTGATGCTCAAATTATATTCATGCATACCCATTTAAGTGCAATATGTAAAAATAACAAAAATTCATTTTAGGATTTATGTAGAAAAGTAAAATCATCTATTTCAAGTTTTTAATTCATAAAAGATTGTAATTCATGCAAGATAAAATAGGAATACATTAGGATTTAAGAAAAACATTTAAGAAATATTCATGGAAGACTCAATTCGTTCATAATTCCATCAATTCGGGTTATGGGGCATAGGAAGAACATAATCCATGTTCTAATTAGCCTTACATACCTGAAAGTTTTGAATCTTGGGATAACTTGGAAGAACTCACAAGATTTATCTTCAAACCCTAGCCTTTTTCTCCCTTGAAACCTTTTTTTAAGTTGGAGAATGTATTTTAGTGTGAAAAAGTTGAATAGTTATATTTAGGGACTTGTTTAGGTATAAAAACATCAAGTTAAGGCTTTAAAAGGATAGAAAAAGACCAAAATAACTCTTCTTAAAAATGTTGTCAAAGGCATAAGAACCGATCTGTAAACTTTTGGGCAAATTTTGGGATCTCTAGATTGATTTTACGAGCCTAAACTATGACCCCTAGAAGCATCTATGACCCGTAGTTGGGTCCGTCAAGTCTGGGACTCAAAGATGAACTTTCTGAAGATTTTCCAAGAGTTGACCGTACGGGATGTCAATCAAACCACGACCTGTAAATCAGTTCGTAACTCAATTCTACTCTGGCAGTCTGTAGTAAAACAGTCATAACTTTTGACTCCGAACTCCAAATGAGGTGAAATCAGTGGCGTTGGAAAGCTAATTCAAGTATCTTTCATTTAGTAGGTCATGGTCTACCTAATGCTAAAAGTTATAGTCATTTAAAATTGACTCTTGTATAATCTAATGCGAGAAACTCAATTGACAGGAAGATTTGGAGGTTTCTTATGACCCTAGCTAATCCACTTCCCACATGCAAGAATGAGGCTTGAAATATAGGTACATGTAAGAATAAAGTTATGGGGTGTTACAGTTCAAGACTGGTGGAATTCTTTTAATGTGACAGGATGATCAAACTTTAAGTTAGCAACAAAATAGAGTCTTTTGAAAGTTAAACTTAAAGTATGGATTGAGGAGAGTAAAGGTAATTGGAGGAGTAGAAAGGATCAACTTCTTGAGCAAATAAGAAGGCTAGAAATCATACAAAAGGCCAGATTGCTCACTGATGATGAGTTACCAATGAAAGCACAATGGACCATGGAGTATGAAGAAGTGGCCAGAAATGAAGAAATCCATTAGAGACAGAGATTTAGAGTTTACTAGGTCAAATAGTGTGATACGAACATAAAGTATTTCCAGAGAATGGCCACTGCACATAAGAGAATCAGCACTATAGATGTTTTGATGATTGATGGCGTTATGTCCTCTGATTCTATAGAAATTAAGAGGTCCATTATGGATTACTATCAAAACCTTTACAACGAATCTAAAAATTGGCAGCCGAATAGAAATATTTTTATGTTCAAACTATTACTATAGAGGAGCAACAATGGCTTACAAGAAGGTTCGAAGAGGAAGAAGTGTTAGAAAAGATCAAAATGTGTGCAGTAGATAAGGCACCTGACTCGACTGGTTACACAATGATTAGTTTTCAAACTTTTTGGGACACTATAAAGGAGGACTTATTGTTTACCTTCCACAATTTCTACACTCAATAGAAATTTGAAAAGAGTTTTAATGCGACTTTTGTAGCTTTGATTCCAAAGAAGGTGGGGGCAAATGATTTGAAAGATTTTAGATCAATCAGTCTGATCATAAAGGTGTATAAAATCGTAGCCAGGATTCTAGCAGAGAGATTGAAGAAGGTGATAAGCAAACTAGTGAACAAGCATCAAATGACCTTCGTTAAAGGTATGACAGATAATGGATGTTGCTTTGATTGCTAGTGAGTGTATTGGAGGAGTTATACTGGGAGTTATGTGCAAGTTGGATATTGAGAAAGCTTATGACCATTTAAATTGGAAGTTCCCACTTAGACAGATGGGCTTGGAAATAGATAACTCAGTTGGATAGACTTCTGTATTAAAACCATCAGGTTCTCAACCTTGTTAATGGAGAACCTGTAGGGTTTTTTTCCAAGCAGAAAGAGGACTTAGATAGGGGGATCGTCTATCTCCATTCCTTTTTATTATTGTTATGGAGGGTTTGGACATTTTAATGAGGAAAGCTTCGCAAAATAATTGGATCAGAGGCTTGAATATAAGAAACGGGACAAATGAGAATATGGAGTTGACACACTTATTGTACATTGATTATATAGTAGTGTTCTATGAAGCAAATCATGAACAATTGTGCTATTTAAGGGTGATTCTGATAGTTTTTTAGGCTTGTTCTGGACTCAAGGTTAACTGGAGAAAAATAGTATCTTTTCTATAAAAGAAGTTGAATAAATACAAACACTAGCAAACATCTTGAGGTGCACGGTAGAGAAGCTATCAACAGTCTATCTAGCCATGCCATTAGGGGGTAAAACATAAAGAAATTACTATTTGTGATGAAATTATTAGGAAAACTGAGAGAAAGTCTGGCACTTTGGAAGTCTCAATACCTTTCATTGGGAGGTAGAGTCACTACTGTTAGGTAGTGGAGCCTGATAATATATTTAGCAGCTGTCGCGGTTCAACCTCCGCGGTGAGGTTGCCGGGGGGTGTGGGGGCGGGAGCCCCCCACCCGAAGGCCGGGGTTCGGGGTGGAGCCCCGAGGTTTTAGGTGCTACTGTTCATTCTCCATTTTATATATGTATTCTGTGTAATTGTAAATATCCGGATATCATTAATATATATAATTTTGTCGCCGTGGAGGTTACCCAATTTTGGGGTTTACCACGAAAATCTCTCTCTCTCTCTAAAATATTTTCCTCTTCCTTCTCTCTAGAAACGATCTACTATTCACGTTCTTCCTCCTTCTTTCTTCTTCTAATTTCAGTTACAGATTCTTATTACCCAACAACTACTAGAAAAGTCCTTTTTACATGAAACTTTTCCTGCGGACTATAATCAAAATTTCACAAGTAATACAATTTTCTGTGACTTTTTCTTCCAACAAAAATCCTTTGGAAACAAGCCCGTGGGCAATTTTTACCTGCGAAATTATCAGTCCCCAAGTGTTGTACCTGGAGATTTTACATATGAAGGAATTATACATAGGGATTATATATTCATATGTAATCTTCATGGGGATATTTCAGCATGTAATATCCAAAATTCGCAAGAAATTTTGCTGAAAAATTGATGAAAAAAGGAAAAATCTTGAGGAAAATCTTATTTTTGCATAAAATTTGTTGGGCATTTAGCTGGGGCATTACCTAGGGATTTACCTATGAACTAGTATGCATGAAAGTCCGAGGATTTCTTGGGACAAAATCGTAGGAACATTCGTATTAATATTCCTAAGTAAAATCGTGGTTACATATATACATAAAACTATTTCCATAAAATTGCACATGTAAATTCGTATAAAACTCCTCACGTAATAAATCACAAGTAAATCACCAAGTAAAATTCATGATTAACCAAAAACATTATTCTGTAATCCTATAAAAATTCCTAGGTAACTATTTTGCACCAGAAAATTTTCATGTAATATTAAAAAAGAAATTCCAAGTAAGGTCCTTTTGCAGGTAAATTCCAATGCAAATATAATTTTTTGAGAGATTTTTTCATGAAAATTCACATGTAATTTTTTATTTTTTTATTTTTTTAAAAGTTTGAATTATATTTCATATAATTCAATGTATCCGTAATGCTCAATCCAACTATTTTAATAAATAATTCTACACAAATATAAAATAATTAGAATAACATAAAGATAATTCAAAATACTAATAGATAATAATGTATGATTGTTAAACAAAAATTATTAAAAATCTTGACGATAAATCCTAAATAGTAAAATCAACAATGTATTATCTCTCTACCAACTAAATTCATCTTCATTCAAATGATGAGAATTCTTATTTAATTTTCATCACTTTCAGAACTTTGATTGTCTTCCGAAGATGATGATTGTGCATCTGAAGATAATGGGAAGCACAAATATTTCATAAGTGCATCTAACTTCTTATTTGTGTCATCCAACTCCTTTCTCATTTTTTTGTTCTGGCGCCTCATCTCTTCATTTTGACGACACTCCTCTTTTAACTGATTGTATAATTCAGCATTGGATTCATGGACTTGAGATCTAATCAATTCATTAACTTCTTTTGGAATAGCAGATGTTGATTGGGTAAGTAATTTCACGGATCGGCCCAAAGAGCAAAGACCTGCAACTCTTCCTTTTTTCTTTCCGCCACCTAACATCACTCATATATCCATTTTACTTAGTTAAGATGGCTGAAGAGTTTAATTAGTGTCTCCATCATCAACTGATGCACTTTGAGAAGCTAACAATTCTTCCTTTTTTGCATAAAGTTATTCTGCATAAGAATATTAAAATAAATATTAACGTGTAGTATCCAAGAATGTTAATAAACTTGATCAATTTCAAATCACAAATGTCTGGAATAAAAATAATTATAAGCTAATTAGCATACAAACAAGCCATATCGAATTCTCCAGTAAGAAATAAGTGAAAGTAGCAAATACTTAAACTAGCATGATTGTGATATCTACTATTATAAATGAGAAGGAAAGCTTCGAATATGCTCTTAATAACAGCAAGAGGACTTTAAACGAAGGTGAGGTTGCAGTTGTGAAGAACTAGCTTTCTATGAACACTCAAGAGGGTGATAAAGATCTTCTACACAGATGCCTAGTTGATAAATTCAATGGTCGAGATGAAGTTCTAACTCTCAATGATGTGAGAAGACGGCCTAGCAGATCTGGAAAGGGACTCACATTATTCAAGTGTATAACATATTCGTATTCGATTTCTTTTTTAGTTTCAGTCGAGGAAAGCAACTGAACAGATTCTTAGGTGACTGGAGAAAATAAGGGACCATCTTAACATTCGTTTGGTGTCTCCGTCGAAAGGCTCCTTTCCTGTCCAAACTATGTTTGATTGGTTTTGGTCAAAGTAAATGGTCTTCCTCTACACCTCTGGTCCACAAGAGTCATTAAAGTGATAGGTGATAAATGTAGAATTTCCTTGAAAGTGAAAAAGAGACAGAACTTAAGAACCACCGGCGAAGAGGTCAAATTTGGGTTAAGTGTCATAGCGAGACAATACTGCTGATCATTAATGTCAATGATGTAAAAATGATCTTCTCTATGCCAATGTGGGTAGAGACGCAGGTGATGTACAAGAAAAAGGAGACAGTTACTAACCTTGGACAAGTGACTATAGTTGGTCCTCGATCATAACCCAGTTCTATTGATTTCTGGAAACATGAAGTTCAAGAAATCTTACTTCAAATTTGGAAATTGATGGATCTGATGTTTCAAGGAGAAAGTGAGTTTCTGGTGGTCATATTTTGTAGTTATTGCTACAGCAGGGTTTGTCTTAGCTGAAAATCTAAAACTTTTGAAAAGAAAACTGAAGGAATTGAGCAAGAATAATAGTAGCAACTAGAAACAACAAAAGGAAGATATATTTGACCAATTGTCCAAATAGGAGATCTTTCAAGAGCAAAGAATACTTACACTACTTACAAATCTACCTATTTATGTCCTTAATATTTATTGGAATCGCAATACTTTAGCATGTAATCAACCTCTACTTTAATCTTGGCGTAAGTAGGTTTGGATTATGTTTAACAATCATATCTACCTAGAGAGATTTACCATTAGCTTTGGCTATAAAAAATAAAGGTTCTTTTATATAACAAAATATGGCAGCGAAGATGGAAAAGAAATCCCTGCAGAGCAATAGTTATTTGTGTCTCTGGATTGAAGCAAGACTCCTAGTTGAAGGTCTTCAACCTTTGTGGATCTCTTTAAACTTAGGAAATTCATTGAAATAGAAAATTCATTGAAAATTTTTCTTATTACAGTGAACTACAAGTTTTCTTACATAATCATATCATTAAGTTCTTCTTCCTCTCGTAGCACTATTGATTCCCCGTGGATATATGTGATATCTTTTATTTGAATAAAGTTAGGATTTTATGAACTTCTAAGGTTATAAATTTCTAAGAGTTTATCACGAATTTTAGTTGCACATTACTACTAGGGAATGGCAGCCAGCCATCACTGGCTGGCCATGGTGCCATGGTGCCTTTGGAGAACAAGATAAACAATTCATAGCAGCAATATATTTAACAAATAAAGAAATGACCGAAATATATTTAACGACACTTTAAAACTGCACAACATAGAGAGCTCTTAATAGTACATTTTCTTATAAAGAAGCTTTTCTTTTGTTTGTGTATATATAGAAAGCAACTTATAGATGAAATAATTATTAGAAAACGTTCAGAAGTAAAACTTACATAAGCAATTTCAGCTTTCTCATTTACCCAACTTTTATCTTTTTCCTTTCGATGAGTGCGAAAATAAAATTCTGAAAAAGAAAGATCCTTTCTAGTAGCTTCCTTCTGTAATTTAAAAAAAATTAGATATGTATGTTATAAATATTGATATGACTTTATTGATTAAAAATGAATTGAAAATAATCTATATTTTACTATTCTCTTATAAATCACTCGATGAGGTATACAACCACCCGTATGAACTGAGGCACCGGCATTTGCATCATGATTTTTTTATTTTATTCAGATTTTACCTTAAATGCAGGAGACTCCTAGTACTCTTTCACTTCCTTGAATACAACATCCCCCATCTAGTGTGGCTTCAATGGCAAATCATTTCTAACATCTTGAAATAATTAAGACATTTTTGCAGCTGCTCCTTTTTCAAAATTTTGCCGTATAATATCAGTATGATGAGGGAGCTATCTAAATTTCTTCTGCAATAATTTGTAATGTTGTTAGCATATATCAAATAAAATCTGAATTAGTCTTATATGAAATTTATAACAACTACATCTCCTTACCTTGAATTCATCAAACCACATATCACGAGTAGCCTGTGGGAACTTCTTCCAAGAAGGTCTAGCCAACTCAAATTTACTATGAATACAATTAGTAATGCATTCAATAACTGGCTTGTGAGGATCAAACCTTCATAAAAATATAATATTATAAATAATATATAAATTAAAGTCATAAAAAATTAAGGATATGTGCCAAAAGTTAGTATGAATACCCATTTGCTTCAACTACAATCCATATTCGATTACCATCATTGTCATCACCAATCATACTACACGAGGTGACTGGAGTGACATTGGCAGGCGGAGAAATTATTGGTTTAGTGACCGTATTGGTAGGTGGAGATATCATTGGTTCAATAACCGTATTTATAGATGGGGATTGATCAGATTGTAGTTGAGAGTCAATACTATGAAGTTGAGGTTGATTCATTTCAAGACTATTTTGTGGCAAGGAAATTCTATGAACCTGATGTGAATTAATGTAAGATAGGAGATGGCGTGATGGGATTATGGGAGGCAGTTGAGCTTCCTGAGGCTTCATTGCGTGCTTCTTTTTTTTTTATATAATTTTTCTCTCTTACCATTAGTCTGTCCACTTTGTTTTAATCCCGCACCTAACATCTGAAAGTAAGAAATAATATTCAATTAGTCACAATAAAATTAAGATAAACAAATACATAATCATTTAACACTAACAATATTACCTTAAAAGGATATATAAAAATAAGACCATATTTTCTATACATATCATCTTGAAGTTTAATAAGATTCAAAATCACATAAGGGAAAAGCAAATTAACTAATTAATATTATAAAAAAAAAAATTAGTAGCTAGCCATATGAAAAAACACAATGTCTTCGAAAGAAAATATACTATTATAAAGAAGAAAATATCAAATAATTGATAACTTAATAGTCACATTCATTCTCATTATTGTTTTCATTTTCTTCCAAATCCTTGTCCTCATCCTCTTCCTCGTCCTCGTCTTGTATTTTGAAATAATGTTGCTGCTGTAGCTGTTGTTGTTGTTGTTGTTGCTGCTGTTGCTGTTCTTCTTCTTATTATTATTATTCACTAGCTTCTTCTTCTTCTTCTTCACTAGCTATGTCCTCATCTTGATCACTAACTAAATTATGCTCATCTAATTGAATACCACTCATATCAATCTCCTCACCTTCAACTTGATCATCGTGTAGGCAATCAATCAGGTCATCCTCTATATTGACATTATCATGTGATTGCTCCTCTTGATAAGTAACTTCCAAATTATTTCTTTCATCCACAAGTCATCTTGATTTTATTTTCCTAACCACCCACCAGTCAAGCTTATCTCCTTTACTTTCAGGATAATTTGCATAATAAACTTGAGATGTTGTTTCGGAAAAGATGAAAGGATCAAATTTACTATATCCGCCCCTTTTTCTAACCTCTACAATATCAAATTGACTATCAACTTTCATACCATGTTTAGATGGATCATACCAATCACAATAAAACAAAAATAACTTCTGAATAGGTGTCTTTGGTCATTCTAATTCGAGAATCTCCTTTAAAATACCATAATATTCATTTGTAGTGCTATCTTGTCCAGTATCACTAACACACACCCCACTATTAAATATTTTTCTTCCTTCGCCCTATGTAGAAGTGTGAAATTTATATCCATTCACAAAATAAATAGGCCATGATTTTGCTCTTCTTAGTGATCCCTCGTCCAAGATTTTCAAATATAGTTTATGAGATGTCTCCAGTGGATTAGAATTCACTTATGGATAATAAAATTAGGTTAAATTTATATTATAAACGATACTTTTATAAACAATATATTCTTCTATCATAACTGGTCTATATTAATTCATACATATTCTTTAAACCATCACGGAAAGTCTGCTTTAGTTTGTTTATCAATGACTTCATCACTAAGATCATTGTAACAAGTCTGCAGGAACTCCTCATACAAACTTCAATCATTTACATTAG
This sequence comes from Solanum clarkiae, assembly GCA_011800125.2. Taxonomy (NCBI): domain Eukaryota; kingdom Viridiplantae; phylum Streptophyta; class Magnoliopsida; order Solanales; family Solanaceae; genus Solanum; species Solanum clarkiae. The sequence continues at coordinate 6,563,552 of JAABOM020000101.1, forward strand.
TAATTAACGGCCATTCAAATATTATTATGTTTTATCTTTAAATGTACACAATTCAAAAACTTAATTGAGAAAAGTCTTAACCTCATCACAATCTATTAGATCATGTAGCTGTACTGCAGTAACTTCTTTATCAGCTAACTAGCGAGTGGTTTCACGGCCATAAGTTCGGCCAGAGGGATTAAAGACAGATCGAGTTGGTTGATTTACATATTTTTCAGTAAATACATCATTACACCCAACCTTATTATTGCTAGATAGGACATGAGATTCAAAATAATGAGAAGAAAAGTGGGAGATTTCTTGAACCAAATATGCATTAATAATGGATCCCTCAACTTTAAATCTATTTTTGACAGACTTCTTCAATTTGTTTATGAACCTACAATAATATTGAGAAGTAAATAAAGTGGGGAGGTTAAACAAAAAATAATAATTTTTTAAAAAAAATTCACACATTTCAAATGGATACATCTCTCGATATTGCACTGGACCACCAACTCTTGCTTCATAAGGCAAATGAACTAATAAATGCTCCATTGAGTCAAAAAAATCCAGGATATTTTCTCCAACTTACAAGTGGTTATAGGAATATTTTGTTCCAGTTTTCTCAAATGATCTTCCCGTAACTCTGTTGAGCACGACTCTCTAAAGAATAGACTAAGTTCAGTTAAAGGATTTCAAATTGATTTTGGAAGAGTACTAAAAGCAGTTGGAAGAAGACATTGCATGAAAATATGGCAATCATGACTTTTCATCCCAAAGAGCTTTAAGTTTTTCATATCAACACATCTACCTAAATTGGAAGCATAGCCATCAGGCATTTTTAGTTGTTTAATCCATTCACAAACAACTTTCTTTTGGCCCTTCGTTAAAGTAAATTTTGCTTTTGGTTTAGTTCATCTACCTTTATTGTCACGTTGCAAGTGTAAATCATTTCTATTCATTCAAGTCCATTCTAGCTTTTGGATTATCTTTTGTTCTATCTTGGTTATCCATGATAGTATGAAAAACGTTATCAAAAACGTTCTTCTGTATATGCATTATATCTAGATTGTGACGAATCAAATTATCCTTCCAATATGGAAGATCCCAACACATACTTTTTTTAGTACAATTATAAAATGTTCCATAACCATAGAACTTGCGAGGACCTGATTCAATTATCTTGGGATATCCTCCAACTTTTTTCCAAATTGATCTTCAATTAATCTATGGGGAGGTGTGGACTTCTTTGTTATTCCTTTGAATAAGGCACTTGTGTTTCTTCTAAAAGCATGGTTAAGAGGGAAAAATTGACGATGACAATCAAACCAACTAATTTTTCTTCCATGTTTTAAATGAAAAGCTTTTGATTTTTTCATACAAATCGGGCATGCTAGTTTACCCGTTTTACTTCACCCTGATAGCATTCCATAAATAGAAAAATCATTAATTGTCTACATCAATGATGCTTGCATAAAAAAGTTTTGCTTCTTGGATACATCATAAGTTAGTACACCATCCGTCCATAATAATTTCAACTCATCTATTAGTGATTGAAGAAACACATCAATTTTTTCCTTGAGATTATGAGGACCAAGAATGACTATTGACAAGAACAAGTATGGGACAGTCATGCAAAGATCAGGATGAAGATTATAGGGAGTAACAACCACTGGCCAACAAGAGTATGGCAATGTTGACTGGCTATAAGGTGTAAAACCATCAACATATATATACCTAGTCTGACATTTTTAGGCTCTGCAGCAAAGTTCGGATATATTCGATCGAAATTTTTTCATGCTTCCCCATCTGATAGGTGGCACAATACGCCTTCTTCCCTAAGATATTTGTGATGCCATGTCATATGCTCTGCAAATCTTGTTGAAGCATACAGTCATTGAAGCCTAGGAATAATCGGCAAGTAATGCATTCTCTTCTGTTGGATCTTCTTGTTATTTTTCTGCGAGCATTTTGTACTTTATAACGAGGTTCATGACAAACTTGCATTCTGTCATATTTGCATCATCCTTGTAGTATAGCATACATCCATTAACACAACAATCAATTTTTTGACTAGTTAGACCAAGTCCTGACACTAGTTTCTTTGCCTGATAGTAATCAAGAGAGATTTTATTATTTGGAGAACTTGAATCCTTCATTAGTTGCGTCGTCGCATTAAAACAACTCTGAGACATATTATATTCAAATTTAATACTCATTATCCTAGCTGCTATAGATAACTCAAAATATTTACATTCAGGCCATAGTGGTTGCTGAGCCGACTTCAACATATCATAAAACTTAGTAGAATTCATATTTGGAGGCTCTTATTCATTGGATTCCATTTGATTCCCAAATTCTACACCTGCAGCATCATGAATCATCTCTCAATATTTATTTACGTGTTCTGGAGTATCCTCAAAAAGGCTATTTTTGACTACTTGAAGGCATACCAAATTTATACCCTTGACGACTACTTGAAGCACCCGAATTGTCTTGTTCATTAGAATCAATTGAAGGTGGTTCCTCTTCATGTGATATTCAATACCAATAATTTGGAGTGAACTATTTTCGAAAAAATATGTTCATTAACTTCATCAGGTGTAAGGTGCTTCATATTTTTACAAACCTCACAAGGACACCTTTTGACTCCCTTGGACAAGTACTTTTCTTGACGCCAAATAAATTCAATAAATTCCTCCATGCCCTTTATAAATTCAGTTGTATATCCTGCCTTATCAGGAAGAAGTCTATTTTGCATCCACTTTCGGTGCTCCAGAATTTTCATTATCTATACCAAAAGATAGACGTATTGGAGTATAAATACTAACATTCAAAAGTTAAAAATATATATATGATCTGGACATGCATAACTAAGAACGTAAATCATTATTTTTTTTCTTATTATTAGATCAAAAAGAAGAGGAATAAATATGTCCTACTGTAGTGCATTCAACTCTAGTACAATTATTGGCTAATGGAACAACTATCCAACCTTCTCTGAATTCCTAAAAACGTGATTGCAGAGAATCAAAGATTAAAAAATTATTTGTACAAATTAAACTAACGAAATGGAATATGTTTTCAAATAGAAAAATGAAAGAGAACTGTTTTCATGAATGATTAAGCAGTAAGAATTTAATTCTGAAATTCAAGTATTCGAGATGAACCAAAATAAATTTTAAAGCTCACACAAAATAAAATTATCACTGATGCAAGTTAGAGAAAACATAGACTATGCAATGCATCCAAAGATTCATGGCTCAAATAGCTAAATTCAAAGTTGTAAAAAAAAACTTACGTTTGCTTTTTGACGCCTTGATGCCTTGAAATCTTGTGTTTGCTATTTCTGAAACAAGTTCCTTTGGCGCTACTAGATCAAGAAGGAGAGAAACAATTTTTATAACAAATCAACTAGTCCTAATTTGATTTGAAAAAAAAATTGACCGCATCTTTTTAGTTCATATTTTGAGTGATTTTTCCTTTTTCTCTTTAAAATCTGTCTTTTTGTTTCCTTTTATGCAACTTTTTCAATTTGGTTAACAATTCTCCTTTTGGTCCCTATCTTTCTAAAAAATTAAAACTAGGCCAAAAGATTATTTTTTCTAAAAAATAATTCTCAATAAAGAATAAAAAATTTGTAATCTAGGAAAAAAGTCTAAAAATAAATAAATATTTTCTTCATTCTTTTTTACTTGTCTTGTATTGACTCGATGTCTTTTTTTTAAAAAAATTATTTTATGAATTTATCTTACTATATTATCCTCATTATATTTATACTTTAAAATTTAAGTTAGACAAATAATTTATTTAAATACTTATTACAAGGTGATATTGAAAGAAGATGATAAATTCTCTTGATTTATTAAACTGAAAAAAATTATACCCCTCTCGATAGTTGTCTTGAATTCTAATTGATTAGTTTTGAAAGTTGATTTTTGAAAATTCTATGAAAGTTGAACTTTTGCTAATGAAAAGTAGAATTTTAAAGACTTATAAATTGTTTAAATTTGAGTTTTGGAGTCATTTGGAGATTCGAATTTCAGAATGAAATTTTGATGATTTCGTCAACGCGCTCCCAAATGTAAAAACTGGTCTAAGAGAGTTATAAAAATTAGATTTTGGAGTTGTTATATGGATTTGAGGTCTGAAGTTGAAATTTAACTAAGGTTGTTTGACTGTTTGGTCAACATTTTGAGTTCAAATGCTCGCATTCAATTTTTTATGGTTCCATTGATTCCAGGAGGTGATTTTAGGTATAGAATGTGCCTTCGTATAATTTTTGGATATTCCAATAGCATTTTGGTATTTCTATTGTGACTAGTCGAATTCTGATCAAGAAGGTCTGTGATTCTATTTCTAACAATCCCTTAATTAAAAGAAACCTCAATAAATTTTCACTGATCTTTTCTAAGTAAATCTATAAAATAAAATTTCATCTTAATTTTACATATGGCGAATTCCTACATATCTCCGCAGCTTCAATATTATTTGGTAACTCCATATGTACCTATATTCCTAGGAAATCATCTCCTCATAATTCGTCGCTAAAGTAAATTTTTATGAATCTAAATCAGTAGAAAAATCCCAAGATATATATCCCCGCATAAATTCTCTACTATACTAACCCCAAGTAAATTTTCATGTATCTAAATCACTAGAAAAATCTTCAGGTGTATATCCCCATGTAAATCCGATGTTATACTAACTCCAAGTAAATTTTCATGTATCTAAATCAATAGGAAAATCCCCAATAAATTATCCCTACATAAATCCACAAATATACTATTCCCAAGTAAATCCCCATATGTCAAAATCGATAGGTAAATCCCCAGAAAACTATCCCCATATACATCCACAGCTAAAAAAAGTTCCAATTAAATCCCCATGTACATATATCTCAAGGTAAATTCTCAAATACATATTCCCAAAAACATTCCTATATAATATTTCTTATCGAATTTCCTTCGACTAGTCAAAGGATTTTTTTTTTCCAATTTCTTTTTCTTATACCAAGGGAATTACATGAGAAATAATATTTGCGAAATTTTTTTCCAGGTAATTTCATAGTTTATATATTTCCGCTCAATTCTGCCAAAAATGCCTACGGTATTACCTGTAAATTAAAATTCCGCAAGTAAATATTCTAACATTCATAATTTTTAAATGTTTTGCATGAAAATTCGTAAGAATCACCTATAAAAATAAATCTCATATAAAATGTCCAAGTAAGTAATACTTTTCCAGTAGTGAGTCACTTTGATAAACTTCCTGCTAGATTCTTCACCAACTTATGTAATGTCTCTTTTCCCGATACTTGGTGAGGTGGTTAAAATTTTAGATATTTTGAGAAGGAATTTCCTCCGGCAAGAAAAGGAAATAAGAATGAGAAAAGTTTCAATTTGGTAAAATGGGCAGAAGTTCAATAAGGGAGGAATTATGGGGGTTTGGGAGAAAGGAAGCTCAAGTTACAGAACAAAAGTCTATTAAGCAAGTGGCTATGGAGGTACAATCAAGAGGAACATGCACTATGAAAAGAGGTGATATAATACAAATTCGGCCAAGAAGCAATGGTGTTCAGGTGAAGTAACAACCACTTATGGAGTTGGAGTTTGGAGGACTATCAGAAGTTTTTGTCGTTCATTCGTGAATATACGTACTATAAATTTCTCTTGAAAATTTTATTGATACAAAGACGTATACTAGCGACTTAAACGCTCTTGTATGTGTTTGTATATATTTTGTGGTTTTATATATTACTTCCTGATTAAACTTCAAAAAGAAGTTAAAAGTTCTTTTAATACAATGTAATTTTACTTTCTCCGTCATTTTTTAATATTCATAAAACCGTATGAACATAAGATTTAGATATGATCGATACGTTGTTGCAATATTTCCAACACCCGCCAAACTAAAGCTCAAGTGAGGAGTTAATAGTAGCAAAAAGTAAAATACAATAAATGGGGACTACACCTACACTAGAAGTGGGCAATATGTCTGTCTTTTTATTTTTCTTAAAAACAATTTGTCCAAAGTAAAGTAACCAATCTATGTTAGCAGTATAAATTCAATTATGCTTTAGAATAATTTCAGGAGTTTATCACTTTATGCCATGTGACACATCATGCTGATGTAAGACACAAATAAAGAAAAAGGAAAAGTTAAATCAAAGCTTTTTACTTTATTGCTGAGAAATGAGACGCAACAAAAATTCTCTTTCAAGCTTCCAAATATACCTTTTTTCTCATCTTTCAAAAATTTTACACCACGAAATTGTTTCTTTTTTTCCTTTTTACCCCTCAGATTTTGCATGATTAGGTATCGTCAAAGTCACTTTTCCTATATACATTTTTACTATAACCAGTTAAGTTGCTAAAGCAAGCATCAAGTCGATATACCTACTTGAATATATTCTTCTTTCTTTATCATTTATTTGTCTTATTTTTAATGTTAAAAATATTTTTAATCATAATAATTAAAGTTGCTCAAGCAAATAGCAGGTTGATATGCCTGCTTGACCAGTTTGAAAGTATATCTGTAATTTTTTATGGTTCTTTCATTGTAATTTGTTTGTCTTAGTATTAAAAAATGCTACTAATCATGATAATTAATGATTCAAAACATTTCTAAAAAATATGTTATTTCACAATATTAATAATTTAAAATATTTAAAAATCATATTAAAGTTTTAATTCACTCTCTAATTCTATCTTTATTGCGTAAATTAAAAAAAATAACAGATATTGAGTCTGCGCTAGCGGAGACATCAATATCTAGTACAAAAAAGAAAGTTCACTTAAAAAGAATTTTGAACCAATCCATTTTCATTTTGTTATTCAGCAAATAGACTACTTTTGCCTGACACACAATCAAGTTGTCTCTCTTCCATTCTTTTGACTCCTCAAGCATAATTAGGGTAAAAATGTGTTTGTATCGGGTGTTTATATCAAGTTAATTGATGTATTTCTTAATCACCCATCGTTGACTAATCCATATATTGTTACTTCATCAAATAATTTATATTTATAATAAGTTGCATTGATATAATATTGTTACGTCAAAAAATGACCGACTTTAAAAATCATTTAAAATTGTTCGAAAATCGAGAATTAATCTAAATTCAATTGATTTGAGTAAAAACAATTCTCGAGATTCGACATGACACAG
>JAABOM020000101.1:6570800-6592552 GCA_011800125.2 Solanum clarkiae
TTTTTTCGGAAGAAAGGTGGGATCCGGACAAAATCGATGAAAGGGAAGAAAGCTCTCGTGCTTAAGACATGAGAATTCGAAGGCCTATCCCTTACGTACTTTTTCTTAGCCGGTGTGTTGATGATCCATAAGTCCTATTCACTCCTTTTTTCTTTTGAAAGCTGTCGACAGTCATCTTCCAGTATCTTCTGAGGAGCGAGATAGCATAAATCATTCAAGGCGGATTGAGTGAGATCGAGCCAATAACTGCAAGGGTTCAGCTCAGTGCAACATGGTTTGAGTGCTGTGATATGGGTTGGATAGCTACGCTTAGAATTTCTGATCTCCTCTAACATTCGACCAGAGAGGTCAGTGCTGGGAAAGCAAAGAATGGAATCTCTGTTCTAAAGAAGAAGGTTGCTTGATTATTCTTTTCAAGAGCAAGCCATAAGGACTTTGTAAATCGCGAGAATGCATGTTCTGATGCTTGCACGGGCTCATCTGCTTCCGACAATCCAACAAAGTGAGTTTCATAGAAGGGTGTTTTGCGAGATCCCAACTCTGAGGAAAGAATAGAAGCTCGACCATGAAAAGGCAAGTCGGGTTTCACCACATATGTGTGGTACCATATCTTGTAAATTCAACACTTAATAAAAATAATTTTATCACAATTTATCTCGTCATAACTAATTTCATCGAAACATATCTTATCATAACTAATCTCATCATAAATTTATATACACGCTAAACGATCCGAAATTCAAAATTAAGTAACTAGACGTCACCATGGGTGAAATGACCCAATAGTTGAAACCCACATACCTTAACTTTGGAGATTCCTTGATGAAGATTTGAATGAGAACTTGAAGCTTGAATGAAATCCTTAGATCCGAAATGAGATTGGGACACTTGAATTTTGGGTGAAATGTTTGTCTATGTGTTAGAGAGGGTTTTGGGGAATGTCTTGTATGATATGAGGTTGAAAAATGACAAAGTATAGGTGTTTTTACACATAGGAAGGCGTAGACCCAAGACCCCAAAGCCTTGGACAGAGATTAGAAACTGGCAACAAAATACACTGCTCCGCGACGGTGGCGTGTCGCGAAGCTAACACGGATTGCTACTAGAATTTGAAATTTTACGAAATTCATTTTTCGCTCTGGGTCCTCTAAATTTCTGGTTATACCAATTTCCCATTCAATTTTTCCCCTTGAACAAGAATATGAAGTCAAATTTTTTACATCACATGTGAATTTTGAGATATAAGGAAATTACGATTAAGGACGCTTCCGATGCACATTTTTGGGCACTTTTTGGAGTTGTTTCAATATCTCCCCCTTGGGAACATTTGTCCCCGAATGTCAAGAAACGTATATAAGATGAATAATCAAGATAATTTCAGCCCACATAAGGATGTCATAATGCATTTAAACATCATTTTAAAAATCTCAACATAAGTATCAAAATCACCATGAATTTGTCAATATAAACATGAATGTATGCAAATGATATAAGGGCTGAAACTTAAGACTTGAAAAAATCATATAAGGGACTTATATTAGTATCTTAGACTTGAGTAGAATGAAAGATATTGGGATATCTCTTTTGCATGTCTGCTTCGGCTTTCCAAGTGGCACTTTCAACTTGTTGATTCCTTCAAAGGACCTTAACGGAAGCTACATCCTTGTTCATCAACCTCTTCACTTATCTATCTAGAATTTCTACCAGAACCTCTTTAAAAGTCAAATTATCTTCAACAACACCCACAACATCCAATAGTACAATAGTGTTTGGGTCACCCACATACTTCCTCAACATAGACACATGGAAGATCGGATGAATCATATCCATTTCAATAGACAACTCCAATTTATAGGCCACCTTACCAATCCTCCTCAACACTCTATAAGGATCCACAAATCTTGGACTCAATCTAACCTTTCTTGCCAAACTGGACTACTCCTTCATAGGTGAAACTTTTAGGTGACCCTGATCGCCAACCTTAAATTCAAGATCTCTCTTTCTCATATCGGATCACAACTTTTTCCTACTTTAAGCCATTTTCAATCTTTCCCTTACCAACTCCGCCTTCTACAGAGCTCCTATGGTCAAATCCGGCACCATCAAAGCCATCTCACCAGTACACCTCTCTTAAATCTCTATACAACTTCGTGGAACCGAGGTGAATAAAGTAGGATGAATTATCAGCCTCAACTAGAATCAACTTCCTCAAGTCATCAATATTAGGCACACACAATCTACCTTGGTACCTAAGGGAACCATATTCCCCTTGGGAGAAAACCTCCACCTTACCATCTCTCATCAAGGCCTTCAACTCTAATAAGGTGGGGTCAAGATCTTTCTTTGCCTTTACCTCCTCAACCAATGATGATTTAGAACCATTAACCACCACTATACCCCCATTGTCAACCTCTTCCAACCTATCCTCCAATCTAGCCAACCGATGGACCTCTCTAGCCACCTCCTTGCCACCATCATCAACATGAGCTAGGCTACCCATAGACACCCTACTCAAAGCATCGGCTACAACATTAGCATTATCGGGATGATAATGCACACTCATATCCCAATCCTTAAGGAGCTCTAACCACCTTCTTTCTCTCAAGTTATGATCTTTTTGAGTAAACACCTATTGGAGACTCTTATGATCGGTAAACACATCAACATGCATCCCATACAAATAATAATGCCAAATCTTCAAAGCAAATACCACGGTGACCAATTCAAGATCATGGATAGGATAATTTTTTTCATGCACCTTAAGTTGTCTAGAAACATAGGCTATCACCTTACCACTTTACACCAAAACACAACCCAAACCAATTCTTGAGGCATCACCATACACAACAAACCCTTCCAACCCATTCAGTAGAGACAAGATAGGAGCGGACACAAGATTATCTTTCAAGGTTTGGAAACTCTTTTTACACTTATTGGTCCACACAAATTTAGTCTTCTTTTGAGTCAAATTAGTCATAGGTGAAGCAATACAAGAGAACTCATTCACAAACCTTCGGTAATAGCCCCCTAAGGCCAAGAAGCTTCTAATATCTGATGGATTAAAAGGTCTAGGCCAATTTCTAATTACCTCCATCTTCTTAAGATCCACCTTTATACCATCATCCGACACCACATGATCTAGAAAGGCAACCTCTTGCAACCAAAACTCACATTTCTCATACTTAGCATACAACTTATCTTCCCTCAATATTTGTAACACTACCCTCAAGTGACTCACATGCTCCTCCTCACTATGGGAATAGATCAAAATATCATCAATGAAAACCACCACAAACAAATCAAGGTAGGGTTTGAAAACCCTATTCATAAGATCCAGGAAGATAGACAGTGCATTGGTCAACCCAAAAGACATAACTACAAACTCATAGTGTCCATACCTAGTCTACAAGGCCATCATGGGAATGTTTCACTTGGTGATACCCGAATCGAAGATCAATCTTAGAGAAGTGACTAGCCCCTTGAAGTTGGTAAAGAGATCATCAATCCTTAGTAGAGGGTACTCATTCTCTATGTTGACCCTATTAAGTTGCCGGTAATCAATGCACATTCTAAGGGAATAATCTTTCTTCTTCACAAACAACACCGGGAGGCTCACTAGGAAAGACATCAAGGAACTTATTAACTACCGAAATCGACTCTATAGGATGGACTTTGGACTCAACATCTGTAAGTCTCACAAGATAACAGAGATATCCTTTAGAAATCAATTTATGGGATTTAATGTAAGAAATGAATCAACCCTTAACCACCGCATCATGACTTTCCCACTCAAGAATGGGCTCATTAGGGAATTGTTATCTAAACCTACGGGTCCTACAAATAATGGAGACATATTATGCATGCAACTAATCCACCTCAAGTATGACATCAAAATCCACCCTATCTAATTCAACAAAGCCACAAGACAAGACCTATGCAATATGACCACGGAACAATTTCTATAGACCTTCCTAGCAACAAAAAGAAATAATGAAAGAGATAATGGCACCCGGACCCATCAATGCATAAACATCAAAGTCAAAGGAACCTTCAACATATCGGTAGCAACATCGGGCACCTCATCCCCTCCTTGCCTCCCTTGAAAGGTATATAATTTGTTGTGCCTCGGGGAATCACCTTGATGACCTTCCCTTCCTTCTTGGCCCGCAATAGTACCTTGGCCTTGAGGACTATCACTTCTACCTTTGGGTTAAGCATGATGATAACCGCTAACTTTGTGCCCAAATCCACCACAACCAAAGCAAGAATTAGATTTCTTCAAACATGGGCCACCGTGGCTTTTCCCACACATTCGGCATCTAGGCTTCGCTACCCCCCCATCACCTCCTTGAGCCTTTTGATCAACATGACCACCTTGTTCTTGAAGTCAACCCATCTTTACACCTTTTCGAGCATGTAGACAATCAACTATCTTGTGGTCCATCTTACCACACCCATAGCATGCACCTATGTTCCTCAAACATGTGCCATCATATTTCCTCCCACACCTTGGGCATCTAGGATGAGTCACACTACAACTGCCCCCGGGCTTGGCATATGGAAGTCTACCTTCCATTCGGGTTCCCTTGGCCTTTCCCCTTCACTCTTACCATTTGAAGTCTCAAGGGTACCCACCGATCAATTGATTTGGAAGGTCACGCCCTTGGCCAATACCCATACAGCATTACGCACCTCCACACTCGATATGTCACCATACTGAATGGCTTGAGACATATGCTGAAATATAATGGCTAGGAATTAGTAATAAGCCCTAAAGGACCTAGCTCTACCGCATGACATAGATCATGAAGAAGTGAAACATTTCCTAAAAAGCCTCATAGCTTCTTATTCATAGTCGTGGTGCACTTTACAACCATGAATAAGACACTAATCGACATAGTGTGTTAGATGTCGAGGACCATTAACAACCTAGTGCTCTAATATCAAGTTTGTCACTACCCGGGACTAGACGTGATACAGTGAATAGAGAACCCGAAGGGACCCCAAACATGCCTCTTAGCATATCATTACATATCCTTGGTTCCGAAAGCAAGTAAATAATAACAAGAGAACATGAAATAAGGATAAAGGGTCTAAGGGAGTCTTTCATAGCTTAAAAATGTACAAGATTCGAGAGAGTCAACCTCAAAGTATCATTACATAACTTGTCTAATAACACCTCTAAACTTAGTTTAGCGAGGGCCAAGACAACTTTCCGGGCTCACCCTCATAGTCAAAAGCATACATCAAAGGAAAGAAAGTCTTTTCATAACATAGATCAAAGACATCATCCCCGGAGTTGAGGACTCACCAAACTTTGTTTTGAAGAAATTACTAGCCACGTGGAGGAGGAGGATGAATAAGTGGAGCTCTGGTTCCTACATGGTAACATCATGTAGGTATAGAGTATGTGTTAGTACGTTTGAATGTACTAAGTATGTAGGATACAATGCAATAAGAGATAGGCAACATAATCGAAATGCATAATTAGGGAATGGATGAGCATATAGCAACATGGCATGCATGAATGATGCTTGAAGTAAACGTGTTTATATAGAACATATTACATGTGTATTAAGAGACCATCATCATAGAACTCAAGGCCTACCACCCCCTTGGAAAAGCGACTAAAGAATCAACCCCACAATTGGTTTATGGTTTTCACACCCTACTATCCATGGTATTGAGGTATTAACCCCTTAATTTGGTTGATGGTTGTCACAACCTACCATCCATGGTGATTGAGGTATCAACCCCTCAATTTCGTTGATGGGCAACTTGCAACACTAAAGGTACTTTTCATGAAACCAACACATATAAACCTTCCTTTTATCATTATAAAGTCATTCAAATCATAGTTCATGCAATAGATCATCAATAACTCAAGAACCCTAAACCAGACATTTTATCAAACACTTGGTTGATGTGTAATTCTAGTTTAAAATCATTCAATTCAAGAGGGAAATCATGTGAGAAGACACACTATAAATCAGCCCACCAATACTTGGTAACACCCTCATGCAAGATACATTAAAACCCCTCATCAAATCTCATCATAGAACATATATTCATAACTCAAAACATGCTTAAACAATCCACATTTCATGAAAACCCCAACATAGTTTATAATCAAGTTCATAGTAAGAAGTACCAATAGATAAATCAACTTGAAAACATGTAATTTACATAAAAAGGAGGGTTGGGCATCATGGGTGAAAGGATCCAACAGTTGAAACATACATATCTCAATTGGAGATTCATTGATGAAGATTTGAATGAGAACTTAAAGCTTGAATGAGATCCTTAGATTTGGAATGAGATAGGGACACTTGAATTTTGGGTGAAATATTTGTCTAAGTGTTAAAGAGGATTTCGGGGAATGTCTTGTATGATATGAGGTTAAAAAATGACTAAGTATCACTGCCATTACACATAGGAAGGCTTAGGCCTAAGACCCCAAAGCCTTGGACAGAGATTAGAAAACTGGCAACAAAATACACTACTCCGCGACGACGGCGCGTCGCCGAGCTAATGCAGACTACTACTGGAATTTGTAATTTTGTTAAATTCTTTTTTCGCTATGGGTCCTCTAAAATTCGGGTTATATCCATTTCCTACATAATTTTTCCCCCGAACAAGAATATGAAGTTCGAATTTTGATATCGCACGAATTTTGATATATGAGAAAATTATGATTATGGGCGCTTTCGAGGCACATTTTTGAGCATTTTTTGGGGTCGTTTCAGTGGAGGTCTCCTGGTCAAAGGTTCCATGTTCGCGAGCCACTGTGACTGTGTTCACGGAGACCTTTTGTCGCCTATATGTTTATTCCTTGTTCTAGTCGTGATTATCATAAGGTGGTAACTTTGAGGAACATTTTCTCTGCCATTTCAAGGACAAATTGGGTGATTCAAAAGTCAATCTTGCGAGATTCTTTCCAAGAAACACAGTGATGAGCTCAAAATTTGAATTAGGACCTTCATTTGAGGTGAAATTTTGAATTTAGCTATTGTGATGCACCATTTTTGCGTCAGATTTTTTAGAAACTTTGTGAGCCAAGTTTTGGAGCAATTTAGTCTATTTTTGAAAATTGTTTTAGGCTAACTTGTGTGGAATTTTGTAAGGAATGCATTGTGAGTTTTAAGTTTGTATTGGGACTTTCAGTTGAGGTAAATTCTTGATTTTAGCTGTTGTGTTTGGACATTGTTTGATTGGTTCTTAAGTGAATTTTGAGGTGTTGGTACCTTGAGCATTCAGGGTTTATTTTCAGTGATTTTTGGGTCTGTATTGTGGGGGTTTTCCATAAGGAACATCGTGGTGTGATCAAAAAGTGCATTTGAAGCTTCTTTGGAGGTAATTTTGTTAAATTAGGTGTTGTCCCTTTTCTTAAAATTCCTTGTTATATTGAAATATTGTTTGATTCAAATTCTTCCATTTGGATCCTCGAAGTGTTCCTCGTTTTGGAGTTTCAATCCTGATTATGTGGGTAACATAATTATGGAGTTCAATTTGAGATTCCCATTGTAAGTTCCACAATATCATTTTTGACCCGATCTGAAAAATATTTTCTTAATGTCAAAATGTTCATTTTATCATGTAGATTGATTATTTGATAATGTGGAGTCAATTGGAGGTAATTCCAGCGTGAATGACTACTATGGGGTGGTTTTGAAGCATGCATGACCAGTTTTGAGGAGGCAACATATTGATTTGACTGAGCCCTTTTTTATACAATCTAGTACGAATTTCATTATACTTCGGACTGTAATTTCACTATATCCCTTTCCATTCTCTTCTTTCTCATTTTCGTGTTTGTCGATCAAGCCTTAGTTTATGATATGCTTCATGGGATCTTAGTTAGAGCAGGTGGCAATGTAATGCATCGATGTCGGGTGTTTAGTCCTATGTAGGGATCATGTAGTTAACCTTAGATTAGGTCAACCCTTTGGCTAGTAAAGTTCATTTTTATACTTTGGTTTAAAATGGGTGATGTTTTATGTCCTAGGTTGCGTGTAATATCCTTTAAGGGAGAATGTAGTTGGCCTTAGAATGAGATTAAGCTATAGTGCATTAATGTAGACTCTTATAGGGGTTATAGTTAGTCTTGACTTTCGGTAAGTCTTAGTAGTGGGGATATGTTTAAGCTAGTGACCGAGTTTTTGGTAGACTACCTTAGTCGTAGGTTGGCACATTAGTACTTCATTTTAGGTTGAAAATCATGACTTTAGGGTGAGGTTTATTGTGCAGTAGAGTATCAAATTTTAGATTATGAGATTTGAGAGGATTATTATGGCTATGGTCTAGCTCAACTGGCTCAGTTATAGACCCAGTTTGGGTGTTGATTATCAGTTAAGTTTCCACCTCTTGGCTTGCATTTGGTCGCTTGGAACTACCAAACTCTATCCTTAGTTGTTGATTAATGATGCATCCATTGGATTTCTCTCTTTATCTATATACATATGTTATTATCGTTTGTTGGGCCTGAGGCCTTAATGTTGGAGTAGTAGGACCCCAGGTTAGTCCTTTCAGCCTTCGCCTCCATAGTGGTACATATTCATTTTCCTAGATTTTGTGTGACTTGTATGGATACTGAGAATGGCATGCATTGTATTGGTTGGTCATGCATAGTAGTTTTGTGATACAATCTCGGTCATGCATTGACTTATTATTATGCACAAGACTGAGAGTGGTGAAATGGTTTTATGTACTACTAATATGATATTGTTTCATACTGTCTATATGGATGAACGATTATGGGATTTTCACAAGTTTTATCGAGACTCGTACCACCTGGACCACATTTACTTCATATTTGGTACTTCGAGATGTTGATGATATACTCCTTTCCACTTTGAACTATAAGGGGCACCAGGGATGACCAGTTTTATGTTTTGACTAGCCAATGCGTCGATGCGCTTTCTGCATATGGCTAGTACTATTCCTCATGTATCACTGACCGAGATGATTATAATAATAAGCCCTAATTCCAACCCAAGCAGTGCATACAGGATTCTCAAGCCCCCATGGGAGACGACTCACTTCATTGGATGGACGGCGCCACGGGTTCTACCTTGCTAACTGTGTTGGGATAGGTCATATAGCACTTGGTTATTCGCGATCGAAAGGTATCTTGCATTGAAATCACATGCATCATCATCTACAGTATATTATTTGTTGCATGGTCCCCCGATAGAATGCGATGCCAAAAAGGGTTCTTTTTTATGCTTGTATCGCCAGTGGTATAGGATGCTAGTTTATTTTGTTTGCTTATATTTGTATTGTCTGCATTATTCTGTTTTGCAGGGACTTGATAGTTATGGTAGGTGTGATTGTACTATTGAGTTTGAGTATGTACACGACTTGGTTGGTTTGAACAAGTTCCTAGGTTGTTAGATTAGCCAGACTCTGTAGTTATTCTTCATTGTTATTGCCAATTTGACTTTGTAATCGAGCTTTCATGCTAGGAGATGGTAGATCTGATCCTCCCAAGTACACTTCCTAACTTCTTCTCATTATCTTATATATTTAATTGCTTGTTAGTTTCACTGTAACTATATATTACCTTATTTTCATGATACTTATACTTGCTTTATTTGTGGCGCTCAGTCGGCCTATGCTTGTTGATTACCATTTATTTGGTACTCATACTACACGTCTGCCTCTTGCAGATCATGGTGTGACTCCCCTTTGTTGATTTTCTTTCGTGCAGAGCAAGCTAAGGATTTCGGAGATCTTGGTGAGTCCCTTCCTTCTGGAATTGCCGATTTCCATCTAACTACTTTTGGACTTATCTTCATTTTATTTTCAGAGATAGTTTGTACTAATATTGTATTTGAAAATCCTGTATTCGTATTTCATGTAATTAGAAGCTCGAATACTAACTGACGCTAGGTCTTGAAGTGGGTTTCATATCTTGTTTTCTTCGGCATTTATAGATATTGCCTTTATTGTGGTAGCTTTTACTATGTAGGTTTGTCTTCAATTGGGTAGTCCATTACTTTTGGTTCCGAACTACGGGTTCGGGTTACCTACCGGTGGGTTGGGGTAGGTGCCATCACGATCTGAGAAGTAGAGTCATGACAATTTTTAACCATTATCTTTTTTGAGAACAATGAGAAACGTTGTTCTCGAAAATTAGCAACACGTGCATCAACAAGTAGTATTTTAACTTGAAGCTTTTGTTTTGTCAAGTTTCTGAAAAACCAAGAGTGTTTTCTTGTTAAATGCTTATTTTATAGAAATTCTATTCTTTGATCACGTTTTTCCCATATTATTATAATTTTTCCTGTTCAATTCAAATCTAAAATCAGGTAAACCAACCTAAATTGACCTAAAATCAATTGAATTAACAAATGTAGACTTGTATTCAGACTCTACAGTCAACAGCTAGTTTATTTAAAGATTGTGTTTCACTCATAATCTTTATCCTTTATTTGTCATTTGAGTAATTGTACAATAATTAAAAATAATTAGATGTTTATGGAAACTTTATGTATGCCTACCTTCAAACATGTAACTCTCCAGGCCAAAAACATTTTTATGCTATACTCATAACTTAAATTGTATCCTTAAAAATTAATGTGAACAAAACAAATCCAAAATAGATGAAAATGTCAAAGATAGGAAGAGAACGGCCAAGTTAATTACCTCAAAAATTTTACAACATAAAATTGATGAAGCAAAAGATCACTTTCTGACATCCACATCACATGTAATTAGAGGTGTCAAGTAGATAGTTTGATGAACCCTTGCACCTTGGCCTCCCTTAGATCCACCAAAAAGAACCAGTCTAAGAAGGAATCCTTGAACTTTTCCCATCCAAGTGGTCCCGCTTCGCTACCTCTTTCTTCCACCTCTATGTCATACCAACTTAGGCAATGCCCTTGAATTGATAGGTGACAAGCTTGGCCTTATCTTTTTGTGGTACCCCTATGATGGCCACAATCCAACAGGCCTCATCAATGAACTCTATCTGATCCTCATCAACCTAAGAACCATAATACTCGGGTAGGTTCATTCTCATGAAATCTCGGATCCTAGTTAACAGGGTAAGTGCGTTAGGAGGAAGGACAATCTCCCAGTTAGCTTGGTTTGCTAAAACTTGGGCCAACAAGGTGAAAGCTGCATAGAATTCCGCATGAGAGACTCCCTCTTCTTGTGGTATGGGAGACTCCCTCTTCTTGAGTTTCGAAATATAATAAGTATAAATGTGTGAATAAATTAACAAAATACAATTTTCAAAGGAATAATTAAGAAAAGCTAAAAAAATAGTACTTGAAGTGGGATTCGAACCCTGAGCGTGAGTATTCATTTAAAAGAAAACTTGTCATTATGCTAGACTTTGCTTATTATTTAGGGGGTTCAAGTTTAATATATATACGAAAATATAGAAAATTTACCTTATATATACAGTGTAATTTTTCATCGAAGGGATTCGGATGAAACCCCTCACCCCACCTTAGGTCTACCCCTGATGGGATGGGCTTAATCCTCATTTACGTCCCTTAGTGGAGGAGCTCTTCTTAGTAGCATGATCTGTAAAATCACAAAGAGAACATTGTTAGATAAGGAGAATCTTAGGCAACACTAAAGGCACGAAATGAATTATGAAGAAGAGAAATTTTCCCAAATGCCTCATAGACTCCCATTCATGATCATGGTGTGCTTCACAATCATGTATAAGACTCTATTCCAGGTGGTATATCGGACAGGTGGTATATCGGACATTCGAGGAACATTTCAAAACCTCGTATTCCCATACCAGGTTTATCACGGCTCAAGCCTACGGCGTAGTCATAACATGCAGAACGACTGACCCAAAGGCACCTTACCAAGCTTAAATGCCATAGAGCCTCTAATTCATGATTGTGGCGTGCTTCACAATCATGAAGAAAACTCTCTTTGACGTGGCATGTTGGACCTTCGAGGAACATTTCAAAATCTCGTGCTCTCATTCCAAGTTTTTCAAGACCCAAGCCAAGGGCCTAGTTGTAACACAGTGAATGAGGGACCCAAAGATACCTAAACAAAGTTTCTTAGCATTTGTTAAGTATTCATAGGTGTTTAATCAAAAATGAAGCAGAATTTAAAAAGGGGAAACGGGAATAAGGGACATTCATCATAAACATTCAAAAAGAAAAGAAAATAACATGAACTTTAACATCTTTGTCCAAACATACCAACTAAATAAAGACTTGGCAGGGGCTAAAACATGATCAAAGCTCACCCTTAAGTATAAGTATCAAAACAATTTACAACATAGAAAGTAAAATCTCAAAGTACAAATAGCACGACCAAGGAGGTGTAGTCCCTAAACTAAAGGACTCGCCAATCGAACTAGTCTTAAAAGTGTGAAGTTGTAATGTCCCACATATTGTACGATGCCTTTGGACCTTGAAAAATCTCATTTCGGGAAAAATTTCGACTAAGTGTTGTCTCAAGAGAGACCACATGGCCAGTATGGCATCCCACGTGAGCCGTGTGACACTTCACGGATCGCGTGGAGAGCCGTGGAGTGGCCTAAGCTTGAAAACCCCACCATTGGGGATAAGTGAGGCCACACGCCCAGTCACACAGGACGTGTGGCATGAGACGGTTCGTGAGGCTCCCCGTGAAGCCTCTAGAATGAAAATATTCTAAGTATGGAATCACCATCTTGTAACTTTCCATGAAAATTTCCTAAGTTTGGGGAGATGAGAGTACCACACGGACCTCGTGGCTTCATACGGATAGTGAAAGGTGTCCGTTTGGTGGACTCGTACGAAAAATTCTAAGTGTTGGTTCAAGATCAAAATTTCAAAAGACATTTTTGAGTGTTGTTTCACGGGCACTCCACACGGACCGTGGAGTTCCACACGAGCCATTTAGCCTCAAGTCAAGTGACTTCCAATGAATTTTTCCTCCGATTCATTAATGGAATTTTCATAGTTCTGGTTATTTCTATGGGTCTTTTGGGGGATTCTTATGATATTTTATGGTCATCTAAACACCTAAATCCTATTTCAAACATTCAAACTCATTCCTCATAATTTGAACTCTCTTAAAATAATTCTCAAAAGAACTCTTGGAGATTTCAACTTGAGGCTAAGGAACTTAACTCTTCTTCAAAATTCTTTGGGGTTTCACCATCTTAGTGAAGGTATGTGGGTTTGATCCTTGATTACCTTCCAATCAAGGAGATCCAAACTATTTTCAAGCAATTTCATGAATTTCTAGCTAGCTTTAAATTGGGGTTTTGAATAATATGATTTCTAAATTCAAATAATATATGGGTTATGTTTATTTACTGATTTTAAGTTGATTTGAATTATAAAATGATGATTTACATTGGTTTATGAAATTATGTATATGTATGGATGTTTTTAAGACTTGGTTATGCATGGGTGATTTTATGTTGGATTTAAATATTGATTTAATGGTGTATTTACTTCAATTTCACATTATATTGTTGATTTTAGATTTAATTCTAGTTATCCATGCCTTCCTCATATTATTCATTGCATTTGCATCCATGACATTAGAATATTTTGAGAAATTATGTTATGGGTTAAACCCAATTATGTTTTAAGATATGGTTTTGATATGATATTAGTTATGACAAGAATTTGATCACATATATGTCTATTGATTATAGTTTATTGAGCATTTGGAAATGGGTTATTCTAATGCATGAATATTATGACTAAGAACTATATTTTGGGCATTTGAGCCTAAGTATGAATTATTATGGTGTTTGGCTTTTAAGCCCAATTGTGCATTAAAATGTGTTGATAAGACTTGTATCACTTTGAAAGCGTGTATACCTACAGGTATTATAAGTATTCTTGTAGGATGAAGATCTAGCATCGATGGACTGAGGGTCCTCTCTCTTTCCTTGAACCATGTGCCTAGCATAGTGTCCTTTTCGAAATAGGGTTTCCTATAAGGAAAGATGCCTCCGAAATGGGGTTTCCAATAAGGAAAGATGCCTCCAAAATGGGGTTGCCCGTAAGGAGAAGAAATGATTTGATTTGAGTTTTTATATGTGAAAATCCTATCTGAAATGGGGTTTCCCTTAAGGAAGGTTGCTCCATACAAAATTGGATTGCCCGTAAGGTGAAGTATGGTTTACCTTAGCAAGTAGGCCACCTCTTTACCGGTGAGGGGTTTTCATCAGGATTCTAAGTAATAGCTTTCTTGGTCTTACTTATGTTGGTTGAGGTTACATCCCCAATATATATCTATGAGCATCATTTGTACTTCATGTATCATTGGTTTCAGGACATCCCATCATATTACGTTTCCTTGTTATACATCTCTTTCTATAATATGTGCCCTTGTCATCTGACATGAAAATGTAGGTTTTAGTAAGTTCATGCATTGCACCCCGCATACTTAGTACATTCAAACGTACTAATGTATATTCTTGTCTACATGATTTGACCAAGTAGGGACTGAGGACTTTGATCATCCAGTGTTTGACGCTAGCTCGGATTCCAAGTTTACTTGTAGTGGTGAGTCCTATCTTCCAAGGATGACCCACCATCTATCTACCTTTGATACTTTCATTTCTTTATGTACTCGAGGGTAATCCCGGGGAATGTCTTGGCCCCGAACCTATCTATGTAAAGGCATTGTTGGGTACCTTGTAAACTTCCTTACGTTTTATGTTATGTGCTATGGTTAAAATCTATGTTATGGATTGGCTATTGTGATGTGAGTTGGTCATGTGATTTTTGGTTTGGTTATTTGTTGTGATGGAATGATCCTAAGTCCCTAATTGCCCCATAGCGAGAGTCCTACTTTCCTGCCCTATAAAACTATGTGTTATACTTTTCTATATGCTGAACTGATAATTCGAGTTTCGATATCTTGAAGCTTATTTGGGGCACTCGGGTTCCCAAATGCCATGTCACATCTAGGCCCTTGGTCCGGGTCGTGAAAAAGATGTTATTAGAGTACTAGGTTTGTAAATGATCCTCGGAGTCCAACATGCCACGTCAAGTAGAGTCTTATTTATGGGCATGAAGTGCACCATGCATATAAGTGGGAGCCTATGAAGACGTTCTAGGAATTGTCTCGCTTCTTCATATCTTGTGTTGTGATATGAATAGTTGGCTAAACTCTTGACCTTGATGGTATCCTTGCTCTATTTCAAAAGATGCCTGGTGGTAGACCTGCCCTGGCTAATGAGGATCAAGTACCTCAAGGGCCTATAGATGAGCCTATCTCTAATGGTGAGTCCATACGGCCTTTGCCATGCTTGCTCATGTGGTGAATACTCAGACTAGGCAGGCTAACCTTCCTCGGGATTCCACTCTGGCTTCTAGAGTGAGGGATTTCACCCGGATGAACCCTCCGAAATTCTTTAGGTATAAGGCTGATGAGAATGCTCAAGAGTTGATTGATGAGCTCTCCAAAGTACTGAATGCCATGGGTGTCACTTCTGAGGAGAGGGCTGAACTGGCTGCTTATCAATTGAAAGATGTGGCATAGGTGTGGTATACTCAGTGGTCTATGGAGAGAGTCTGTGGTGATGCTGTTAATTGGGAGGAGTTCAAGCTTTCTTTTCTGAATCATTTCTTCCCACTTGAGCTCAGGGATGCCAAGATGACCAAGTTTATCAACCTAAGGCAGGGTAACATGAGTGTGAGGGATTATACCTCCAAGTTTACTAAGCTCTCCAAGTGTGCTTCGACACTTATGGATGATCTTCGTGCAAGAATACACAAGTTCGTCTCTAGTGTTTCTGACTTTCTTGTACAAGAATGTCGTACAACCATGCTTAATCGGGATATGGAAATCTCTAGACTTATGGTTTATACCGAACAAATCGAAAGGGAGAAACTTAAAGGGAGGAGAATACATGATCCTAACAGGCCCGTTTTGATGGTGGGTTCTCCGAATCTCGGGGTGGTGGTTTTGGTCGCTTCCAATAGGGCCAAGGTTCAGGTACTCAAGTTGCTAATGCTAAGGTGCTTCCTCCTAGTACATCGATTGATGGTGGTCAGGGATACCCTTTGTGTGATAAGTGTGGGAAGCCCCACACGGGTGAATGTTGGAAGAATGTAGGTGCTTGCTTTGGGTGTGGTGATAGGAGTCACAAGGTCGCTGATTGCCCCGGGAATCCTCAGAAGGGTCAGGGCCAGGTGGCCTGAGGTGGACAAGGTCAGCTAAGGGTTCCTCAAGGTGTTCATGCTCTTCATGCACGTCTGGAGGTTGAGGAGGCTACAGATGTTGACTGGTACATTAAAAGTCTTAGATTTTTATACTTATGCTTTACTAGATCTGGGTGTAAACTTGTCTTTTGTGACCCCTCTATTGGCTGTTAAATTTGGTTTGAGTCCGAAAAATTTTGAGGGAGCCTTACTCAGTTTATACTCTCATGGGTGAATCTGTCGTTGCACATAGGGTCTATCGCGGTTGTCCTGTCTTTATGTTGCATAAGGTATTTCTATGTGATCTTGTGGAACTTGAAATGTATGATTTTGATGTGATTCTTCATATGGATTGGTTGCAAGCATCATATGACTCCAAACCCGGAAGGTCAGGTTCCAACCTCCCGATGAGCCCGTTCTTGAATGGAAGGGTAGTGACTCCGCTATTAAGGGTCGGTTTATTTCTTACCCCAAAGTTCAGAAGATGATCTCCAAGGGGTGTATATATCACATTATGGGGGTTAAGGATGTGGAGTCCGAATTACCTACTCTTTAGTCGGTTCCGATGGTGAATGAGTTTCCGAACATGTTCCCCAAAGACTTGCCCGGTATTCCTCCCAAAAGGGAAGTAGACTTTGGAATAGATCTTCATTTGGATACTCAACCTATCTGTATTCCTCCCTATAGTATGGCATTGGCTGGATTGAAGGGATTGAAAGATTTGTTAGAGAAGGGTTTCATCAGGCCAAGTATATCTCTATGAGGTGCTCTATTGTTATTTGTAAGGAAGAAAGATGGATTTCTTCGAATGTATCGATTATAGGCAATTGAATAAGGTGACCATTAAGAATAAGTATTTGTTGCCTAGAATAGATAACATGTTTTACCAAGCTCAAAGGGCTACTCACTTTTCGAAGATTGATCTCCATTTTGGGTATCATCAGTTAAAGGGTAGAGAATCTGATATCCCCAAGATGGCCTTTCGGACAAGGTATGGGCACTTTGAGATTGTGATGATGTCGTTTGTCCTAACTAATGCTCCAGCCATGTTTATGGATCTTATGAATCAGGTGTTCAATCTATTCCTTGATAGTTTAATGGTTGTCTTCATTGATGATATCTTCATCTATTCCCGGAGTGAGCGAGAGCGTATGGATCATTTGAGGTTTGTTTTGTAAACCTTGAGAGAGAAGAAGTTGTATGCCAAGTTTAGCAAATGTGGGTTTTGGTTTGGTGAAGTTGTTTTTTTTTTGGATCGTGTGGTATCCGATGATGGTATAAAGGTGGATCCAAAGAAGACCGAGGCGGTAAAGAATTGGCCTAGACCGTTGACTCCTTCGGACATTCGAAGCTTCCTTAAGTTAGCGAGCTATTATAGAAGGTTCGTTGAGGGTTTCTTATCTTTTACATCTCCATTGACTAAGTTGACTCAAAATAAGGCTAAGTTTGTATGGTCAGACGAGTGCGATAAGAATTTCCAAACTTTGAAGGATCTACTTACATCGGCTCCTATTTTGACTCTATCAAATGGTTTGGATGGGTTTGTGGTATATTGTGATGTTTCTCGAATTGGATTGGGTTGTGTACTTATGCAACATGGTAAGGTGATACCTTATGCATCAAGGTAATTGAAGTTACATGAACGTAACTACCCAACTCATGACCTTGAATTAGTAGCAGTGGTGTTTGCTTTCAAAAGTTGGAGGCACTATTTGTATAGGGTACATGTTGATGTTTTCACCGATCATAAGAGCTTGCAATTTGTGTTAGGGACCTTAACTTGAGACAAAGGAGATGGTTGGAACTCCTAAAGGATTACGACATGAGTGTCTTATATCACCCCAGCAAGGCGAATGTGGTAGCTGATGCTCTTAGTAAGCTCTCTATGGGAAGTGTGGCTCATGTTGAGGAGGGGAAGAAGGAGTTGCCAAGGGATGTTCACCGTTTGGCTAGATCAGGTGTTAGAGTGGTCGATTCCAATGATGGTGGTATACATGTTCTAAATGTGGTCGAATCCTCAGTGGTTGTTGATGTGAAGGCTAAGAAAGATTTAGATCCATCCTTGGTTGAATTGAAGAAAATGGTTGCCGAAAGGAATATTGAGGTTTTTTTCCAAGGTGGAGATGGTGTACTTCGGTATCAAGACCGGTTATGTGTCCCAGATATGGATAGCCTTAAGGAAGTGATCATGAGTGAAACCCATAATTCTCATTATTCAATTCACCCGAGGTCTACCAAGATGTATCGAGATTTGAAGGAGGTGTATTGGTGGCATGGTATGAAGAGGGACATAGACAAGTTTGTATCCGAATTCCCAAATTGTCAACAAGTGAAGGTGGAGAATCAGAGGCCCGGTGGGTTGGCTCAAGACATTGAGATTCCCACTTGGAAGTGGGAAGACATAAATATGGACTTTGTAGTTGGGTTACCTCAGACTTGGAAGCAATTTGACTCTCTTTGGGTGATCATCGATCGGATGACTAAATCAGCTCATTTTTTACTACTTAAGACTACTTTTGGTTCCAAAGACTATGCAAGATTGTACATCTAAAAGTTGGTAAGGTTTCATGGTGTACTTAGGTCTATCATATCAGATCGGGATACCCAATTCACTTGGCACTATTGGAGGTCATTTCAAAGGGGACTTAGTACTAAAGTCAATTTGAGCACTGCCTTTAGTCCCTAAATCGACGGGCAAGCCGAGGGGACGATTCAAACTTTGGAATATATGTTGAGGGCTTATGTGCTAGAGTTCAAATGAAAGTGGGATTACCATCTTCCACTTATCGAGTTTGCTTATAATAATGGCTTCCATGATAGCATTGGTATGGCCCCATTTGAGGCCTCGTATGGTAGGAGGTGTAGGTCTCCGGTGGGGTGGTTTGAGTTAGGAGAGGTGGCTTTGATTGTCCAGGACTTGGTATGGAGGCTATGGGAAAAGTGAAGTTGACTAGAGAGAGGTTGAAGACGGTCCAAACTCGCCAAAAAGTCCTATTTGGACGTTAGAAAGAGGGACCTTGAATTCCAAGTTAGGGATTGGGTGTTTGTGAAAGTCTCACCTATGAAGGGAGTGATGCATTTTGGAAAAAAAGGGATGCTAAGTCCCCGGTATGTAGGCCCTTATGAAGTTATTGAGCAGATTGGGAATGTGCATATAGGGTGGAGTTGCCCTCGAATTTGAGTTCCATTCACCCGGTCTTCCATGTGTCTATGTTGAGAAAGATGGTTGGTAATCCTAGCACTATCGTAACTATGGAGGGTATTGAGGTGGAAAAGAACTTGTCTTATGAGGAAGTGCCAGTAGAGATTTTGGATAGACAAGTGAAATGATTTTGTAACAAGGATTTGGCATCGGTGAAGGTGCTTCGGAGGAACCAACATGTGGAGAGTGCTACATGGGAGGCAGAGTTGGACATGATGAAGTGATACCCTTACCTTTTCCAATATACTCAAGCTTAAGGTATTAGGTTCTTCCTTATCTAATTGGTCTCGATTCTTTCATTATTGAGTCTCATTGCATGATATGCTTATATGTGCATTGAAATGGTTTTTATGATGTTTTGAATGATTTTAATTTGTTTCGACATGAGATTTAATGGCTTTATGATTTTCAAATGATGAACTATGCATGGTATATTGTGTTTGCAAGTTTGATGTTCTAATCCTTTCAAGCCTTGTTCTTGCACATTCGAGGACGAATATTCCCAAATGGAAGATAATGTAATGACTGGATATTGTATGATGTCGTTGGACCTTGAAAAATCTCGTTTCAGGCAAAAATTTGAACTAAGTGTTATCTGAAGAGAGACCACGCGGACAGTGTGAGGTCACACGAGCTGTGTGGCCTCAAGTGAGACCACATTCGGCCTCAAATCTTAAATGTTGGACTTGGTATGGTGTTGCAAGCTAAGGCACACCTTACTGGCACCCCACACGAGCCGTCTAACACTTCACGAATTGTGTGGAGGAGTCATAGAGTGGCCTAGTCATAGGGTCATGTGGCGTAAGACGGTTCGTGAGGCTCCCCGTGAAGCCTCCAGAATGAAAATATTCTAAGGAGGGAATCACAGTCTCATGACTTTTAATGAAAATTTCCTAAGTTTGGGGAGATGGGAGCACCACACGGACCATGTGGCTTCACACGAGTTGTGAAAGGTGTCTGCTTGGTGGACTCGTGCGAAAAATTCTAAGTGTTGGTTCAAGATCGAAATTTTTAGAAAATTTTCTGAGTGTTGTCTCACGGGCACACCACACGGATCGTGGAGTGCCACACGGGCCATTTGGCCTCAAGTCAAGTGATTTTCGATGAATTTTTCCTCCATTTGATTAATAGCATTTTCGTAATTCTAGTTATTTCTATGGGTCTTTGGGGATTACTATGCTATTCTTTGGTCATCTAAAGACCTATCCTATTTCAAACATTCAATCTCATTCCTCATAATTTGAACTCTCTAAAAATAATTCTCAAAAGAACTCTCGGAGATTTCAACTTGGGGGCTAAGGAACACAACTCTTCTTTAAAATTCTTTGGGGTTTCACCATCTTAGCGAAGGTATGTGGGTTTGATCCTTGATTACCTTCCAATCAAGGAGACCCAAACTATTTTCAAGCAGTTTCATGAATTTCTAACTTACTTTAAATTAGGGCTTTGAATAATACGATTCCTTAAATTCAAATAGTATATGAGTTATGCTTATTTACTGATTTTTAGTTGATTTGAATTATAAAATGATGATTTACATTGGTTTATGAAATTACCTACATGTATGCTCCCTTTTTAAGACTTGTTTATGCATGGGTGATCTTATGTTGGATTTAAATATGGATTTAATGGTGTATTTACTTCAATTTCATATTATATTGTTGATTTTAGATTTAATCCTAGTTACTCATGCCTTTCTCATATCATTCATAGGATTTTGATTCATGACATTGGACTATTTTGAGAAAATATGTTATGGGTTAAACCCAATTATGTTTATGATATGATTTTGATATGATATTGGTTACGACAAGAATGTGATCACATATATGTCTATTGATTATGGCTCTTTGAGCATTTTGGGTGCTTGCACCATTTTGTATATGAATGGGCTATTTCTATGCATGAATATTATAACTAAGAACTATATTTTGCACATTTGAGCTTAAGTATGAATTATTATAGTGTCTGGTTTTTAAGTCTATAGTGCATTGAAATGTTTTGATAAGACTTGTATCTCCATGAAAGTATGTATAACTACGAATATTATAAGTATTCTTGTGGGATAACGACTTAGCACTGATGGAATGAGGGTCCTCTCTCTTTCCTTGACTATGTGCGTAGCATAGAGTCTTTTCCAAAATGGGGTTACTCGTAATGAAAGATGCCTCCGAAATGGGGTTATCCGTAAGGAAAAGAAATGATTTGATTTGATTTATTATAAGTGAAAATCCTATCCGAAATGTGGTTTCCCATAAGGAAGGTTGCTTCATACGAAAAGGGGTTGCCCGTAAGGTGAAGTGGTTTACCTTTGGCAAGTAGACCACCTCTTTACCGGTGAGGGGTTTTCATCAGGATTCCAAGTAATAGCTCGCTTGGTCTTACTTATATCAGTTGAGGTCACATCCCCAATA
>JAABOM020000101.1:6592652-6630924 GCA_011800125.2 Solanum clarkiae
ATTTAAATCTTAAAGACTACACTTAGAAGAAAATTTACATTTGGTCTCAAACTTTACCAAATTGAACCAATTAAGGAATTAAGGGTTCTAACAACTTTTATGTTGAACCGGCATATTTAGGTAATGTAGATAATATGTAAATTCATATTATTGTTATCTATTGGCATATGCATAGTCTTTAAATGCTTTTTGAATGATTTGAAAAATTGGCTACCCTTCAAAATTTTTGAGATTGTGATTAGTGATGCACTATGCATTTTGATTATCTGGTGATGTTTGTCCTGATAATGTAAAGGTAAATTGAGATTTGAAGCATGACCTATGAGTCTATACTTGATTGTGGGTGTAATGCATGTGTCTTGTGAGCTTATTTTGTTGCATTCATGTATCTTGTATGGACTCAAATCTTGCCTTAGTAATCTAAGATTGGTTTGGTCATATGGTTGATGTGTAAAGGATCTTAGGCCTTTGTTTTTTGAGTGAATCCACTTTTAGCCTAAATGACCCACCAAATGTATGAGTGAATCCCTTGTTCCAAATTTTTGAGCTTCTCATGTACTCATTCTTTCTTGAAACCTTGCTAACATAACATTTTTTGATGAAATACCTTGATATTGGCCCTGGTCTATCCTTGGACATATGAACCTTAATTGAGGCTAAAAGCCTAAGTTGAGGGTAGCTACAAATTGTGGCCATGGTTTAGGGAATAGTCATTGTGTACTTTACCTCAGGCTAAAACCCTAAGTTGAGGGTGGCCCTTCTTGTGGTAAAGTAATGACAATGAGGTAGTTAGTTGGGAAATAAATAAAGAAATCAAAAAATCATGAGCGGAGAAGAAAAAAAAAGAAAAGTGCCTTGAATTGAGAAAAAGTAGCAAGAATTGAGTTTAGAGATAAGGCACAGCTAAAAATAGGGAGAAAGCACTCGCAAAAAAATATTAAAACAGGATAATAAAGGTGGATTCATTGAAAAGAGTTGGGTTGTGAAAGCAAAAAGTGTTGGTGAATATGGTTCAAGGAGAGCGTTTAGTCACCACTTGCCTAAAATGCCTTACTAAAGCCCCCTGAATCTATGTTACAAGTCTAATAGTCCTAAAGTGATCCAAATCCACTTTATCACCAAGCCAGAAGATGAGTATAGAGGAAGGCCTATGGTGTTAGTGAGTATGCATGAATTTCAATTGTGAGAGTCCAAATGCTTCCTCAGTCTTTGAATTCTAAATACTTCTTGACTGAATAAGAGGGACTTCTGTTCTGTGAGGTCATTTGCACTACCTGATTAGCATACGGTTGCACTAGTGATTGTGGATGGTTGATGCTCCTTAGCTTACCAGAATTGGGTTGCTAGATTCATTATCATGTTTTGTTATGCTTAGTAACTATGCAATCTAGTTTTGAAAATGATAGTTCTGCACCTGGATTAGAGTGAAAGATGTATATGCCATTGGTATAAATACTATGTATTTTTCATTGTATGTGTAGATTGAGTCGTCGCTTGAGGACAAGCAACAATTCTAAGTTGAGGGTGTTGATGTGCTGTCAAAATACAATACATTTGATACAAAAAACAAGTGATTTTTTGAGTTCTTAATGAGACTTTTTATGGTTTTTATATGGTTTTGTGTTGTTCTTGTAGAAAGGTTAGGTTAGTATGATTTTGAAGAAAAGATGCAGATTTTGTTGAATCATAGGACGTATGATCTCACCTACGAGTCGTAGCCTAAGCTACGACTTGTAGGGTGTGTCATAGCAAGAACAGAGACCAAAAATCAGAAATTTGCTAAGTGGAGGTCACCCCTACGAGGCCGTCCTATGAGTCGTAAGTCTCACTATGACTCCTATGAGTGGACTCATTGCAGGAATCAGAGAGACAAAATATTGGACCAAAAACTAAATGCCTAGACTATGTGAGAATCATACGAGTCGTAGCCTAAGCTACAACTCATACCGGTAGGTCATACCATTTGAGTCCAAGATGCCAAGAACCGGATACGAGATCCCAGTTACGACTTGTAGGCCATCCTATGAGTCGTAACTACGAAGCGTGCCAGCTGCCAACTGTCCTTTCTACGTAAAATTTAGGGTTATTTTGTAAACACTATATACATTTTAAGTTAGGGTTTTATTAAAAAGACTCAAAACAGGGAAGAATTTATCATCTTTGAATATTCTCTTAAGGAAACTCTTGGGTTTTTATCTTAGATTATCCTTTTCTCTTGGAAAACCCAATTTTGGGGATTGTAAACCTTGCTTTGTGCTCAACATCAATCTATCAAGATTTTGCTTTGCAACATGTGGTTTCTTCGATCTTTATTTCCTTGGGTAAAATTCTCAATCATGTCATTTATTTGCATTTTGCTCGTTTTGCCTCAGCCATGAATACCTAAGCACCCACAACTTGGGGTTGTGGGAACCATGGGTATTTGACTTGAGCTAACCTAGGTTTATTATATTTCTATGATTGGAGTTTTGCTTGTATTGTTTATTTCCCTTCATTATAGTTGTTGTTTGGTGGTGGCCAACAGCAAACCCCACCTACTATCACGATCCCCAATAAGGTAGTAGTAATAGGAAAAGGGAAGTAGATGACAGTATTCGATTGATATGTTCTCATCTAATCAACCAAACCTGACCAAGGGGAAGTTGACATGGATAATAGGTAATGGTGAGTTGCCGCACCATGGTAGCCGACCAAGCGCCATGGTGAAATTTGACCTTCACTTTCACAAGAGGGCTAGAAGAACCTAAGTTACCATCTTGTATGCAAATCTCCAATTGTGGTTATGTTACCTAGAGTAATCGAGTCAAAGAACCATAGGGAACACAATTCCCAACTTGTCCCAACTTAGAGATTTTAGTTATCAATATCGAAATGATTGATAGTGAATTCTTTTGGTCAAACCCTGTATTCCCTGTGAATTTGACCCTAACCTTCGGTTAGGTTTATTGCTGACAACGACCACATCCTTATTGGACTGTGAACATCATCATCTATATGGGAGGAGATGTAGATCACCAATTAGTTTGTTTGAGGTGGGTGATGTAAGGACCTGAATATTGTGAGACTTTATTGATGCTTAAAATCAAGTTTCTGGAGGTTTGTGACCCTTGGGGGATGCTTATGTATGTCTTTGTGTGGCTTAAGAAAGGAATTTAGGCTTTGCGGCCCTCCAAGGAACCTCCCACGAGTTGTGGTCCTTGCCACTAACTATGGAAGGGGCCCTTGGTAGGAGCCCCATCCTTTAAGCAAAGAAATTTTCTAAGGCAGCTACCAAAGTCTCTAGTACGAGTCGTACAAGCCATCACTAGTCTTGGTCAGGCCTTGTGGTACCCACCATGAGACGTGATGTGGTGTTTCGTGAAGCCCTATCATAAAATATGGTTATAAGTATAAAATCATTATCTTGAAACTTGGGTCATTTGTACGGACCATTGTACGGTCAATGTACCTTTGAATGAACTAGGAAATCATCAGTGGAAATGACCTCAGTCTAAAATTTGGCTAAGTGTCTGAAGACCCTTAGCACGGACCCTACGGTCCGTGGTCATGTTCACGAGCTCTGGTGCTCTTTCACGAGACACCTAGGCACTTTTTAGTGCCCGTTTCATTAATGGATTTCTCATAATTTTGGTGATCTTAATGGTCGTTTGTGACTTTCTAACTTGTTCTAAGCCCCTAAAAAGACCTATACTTCTTTATTCTTATTCAAATTAATTTATTTTACTTAGAATACTCAAAGTCTCTCTTCTATGAACTCCTCTCAAGTGTGCCATTAAAGATTCAACTTGGAAATTCAAGAAGGGCTTTCTTCTCAAATCAATTTCTTCTAAGTTATCTAAAGTATATGGGATTTATTCGTGGTCCCTTTCAACCATGAAAACCCCAAAGATTTCTTTCTTCTTAAATTATGAATTTCAAGCTTACTTTGAATAAGGGTCTTTTAAATTAATGTTGATTTGATTCAATTGAGATATGGGTTGTATTTGATTGATGTTTTTAAAGTAGTTTAAACCCTAAAATGTTGATATGCATTGATATTATGAAGGTTTGAACATGCTCTGTTTAAAGGTTGAAATTAGGCATGGGCAATCTCAAGTATGCTTTAAACTCAAGTATTCTTTGATTGTGAATTTCTCCATGGTTTTACTTTGATTTCATCTTATAATGTTGTTTTTAATTATGAATGTCTATTTCCATACTAGTCTCTCATCATTCATGGCATATGCATACATGAACATTGATTTTCATGAAGTTTATGATGTGGGATAAGTCCTAATTATGATGATGGCTAAGTTTACAAGGAAAGTATGTGTATGACAAGAATGTGATCACATAATATCTATGACATGGCTCTTTGAGTAATTATGGGTGTTTTACACAACTATGTACAAGTATGAAGGAGCTATTCCTATGCATGAAAGTCTGACATGAAGTATGATTTGACTTTTTTAGCCCAAGTATGCATAATTATGATGTATATTATTCTTTCAAGCCTAAGGATACATGAAAATGATTTAAAAGACGTATGCCTATTTTTTAAGCACATATTTGTATATGTATTCTCGTGGGATGATGACTTAGTATCGAGTAGGCTTTTATAAGGAGGGATATCCCCAAGGTCCCTTATATAAATCCTCAAGTCCCATAAGTACGTGCCAAACATAGGTTTATGCTTATGCCCCTTTTAAGGGATGATTATGTTAAGGATCTACCTTTGGCAAGTAGGCCACCTCTTTATCCATTGTGGGAAAGACAACGGAGTTCCAAGTTATGGCTCACTCTTAAAATATTGGATTTCTAAGAATGATTTATTTGGAATGCAACTATTCACTTTCTTTTAATGGAACAAATTGGCGCTCTTGAATTGTGCTCTTTCATATTTAATGTTCTTGATCACAAAACGGCGTGTACAATTTTTATGAGTTTGCAGTTGAACAATATGTCATGCATTCGGGTGGCAATTTCAGCCCTTATAAAGTAACATAATCCACTTAACCATATTTATTTTAATGGATTACTCATATTTTCTAATTGGATAAATATGGGTTGATCTATTTTAAGAGTTCATACAAATATGGTCAAAATGGAAAAAATATGAGTATCCATGTCATGCCCCGTAAGGCTACCCTAGACGTAACTGGCACTCGAAAACTATTGTTAGCCCCCAAGTAAACCACCTAGTCTCATTACATTCTTTCAATCAACTCATATGCAGAGGATAATAAGAGAATAATAGACTATCAATGGGCTATAACAATCCTTATCGTATAGAGTGTGAAAATAAGTAATTCAATAGGAATAAGGAGTGTGAACAATAGTCAATCCCGACCTCAACTATCAACTGTCTATGTCTATGAAACGTCCATAATTATCATCGACGAAGATACCATGATAGGCCATGTCTACCACAATCCAGTAAAATAACTCAAGAAAATAAAATAAATAAATGTGTCCTTCGAAAGCAAGGGGGACTCACCAAATCTCTGTCGAGAATACGTGAACCTCAACGATTTAGCCTGCTGAAGTCCTCTATCTACAGAATCTGCATCATAAAAAGATGCAGCACCAAAGGGATGTTAGTACGTGGAATGTACTATATGTAAAATGGGCTAAAGTAAACAATGTAAATATAATATCAACTCATCAATCACTCATCCTTAACTTAGAATATAGGACAGGACTCTATCACTTCACTATCCATCAAGACATCACACAATCACATCAACATTAGAGTACTATCATCATGAATCCTATATGAGAGTTTATATAACCGACAACCACCACTTATGAGCCTAGTCATGATACAACAAAGAGATGTCACTGCCACATCTGTCCAGTACCTTGCCGGAGTACAGGATGAGTCTGTTGGGGAACCCAAAAAGAAGTCTGTCAAGTCCTCTACTGGATAAAGGAAACATTTGCTTTTGCGGTTCAATCCTCTCCTACACTGGCCACGTAGTTAATGAGTATGAATGGGACTCACTCCTATCCATTTCGGTGCTAACACTCCTCCCAAGGCTCAATATGCTCATAAGTCTATCAGGCAGGGTCCTACACCCAAAAAATAAATTATCCCTTTCAAACTCTATCTCAATATCATTTAAACATAAGGAATATTAAATTCATCTACTTCAGCCATAACTATAATCTTCTCAAGACCAAGCCCACAATAATCAACACATCCATAAACAGTCAAAGCTCTAGACATCACTTCATTATTGTTGTCTTTAACAAGGAAAATTATATACAGGGAGCATAAAATTAGTCAATAATACATGTAAATAGTTTTTTAAAGTACGTTGATCATCAATTTAAGATAAAATATAAGAATTAAAGATAAATAACATGAAATTCTTCAAGAATCTCAACTCCCGACCTATCATGAAACCCTGGTCTGTAGGGTTTCCCTCTTGTCTTTTTAGCTTTTCTGGGTTGGACCGCTCATGTAAGATGTCCAATTGGGCCCATTTTCTAAGTTGATATTTATAAAATCGGGTCCAGACCCAAAGTTATTATAAAAAAAAGTTACAATTATTTAAGGATTATAAATTAATAAATTGAATTATATGCAAAATGAAAAGAATATTTAAAATTAAAAGTAATTTGACTATTTTCTGTTCATTATCCGAGTGGCCCCATTGGCCTTTTTTTTTTTAAAGACAAAGTGTAATGTTCAATTTATTTGTAAATAAAATTATGATGATCACTAGGTATAATTATCCCACAAGATTTTTCAAGCCCATTTGAAATTATGGCCTATAAGCCTAGTCTAACTAAGACCTTGACCTTTGGGGATTGACTGAGGCTGGTTTGGGATCGGCTCATGGGCCTAAAGTATTATTTAATTTGAATTACAATAAATAAAATTATAAGGCATAATTGTTCTTTCACATACAAGTTTTTTTAGGAAAATTTCATGTCACGCCCCGGGAGGGTATCCTTGGTGTGGCTGGCACTTGAAGATATATTGTTGGTTCCCAAGAGAATCACGTAACCTCGTCATCACATCATACTCAACAACAGAATAATACTCAAGAAAAGGCATCAAACAGTTAAATAAAACTATGCGATAATAATGGTTTCGAATGATCAAGTTTGAAAATAATAGTAACAATCGACAATCCTCTACTCAATGTCTATGAAGCCTCTATCTGATAGGCTAGATGTACGTTGAGAGGTCATGGTTATCCTAATCAAAGAAATAAAAATACTCAAATGAAGATAAAAAGGCTCCTCCGAATTGTATTATTCTCCACTCTATTTTCATTTTTTTCCTTACTATAAATGTATCAAGATGTATAATAATAACGATGTGAATTGTATATATTATTATTAGAAAAATAGTAAAATACTTTTAGTTTCAAATACTTTTATCAATTTGCATGTAATTCAATGAATAATCCTTAACAAATTGCATTTAAAAAACAATTTAACAAACAATAAATTTTAAGAAATGTATATATCAAATAAAATTAACATTGAGAGGTATAAATAGGACTCCTCACAACTCATTTTTCTCCATGCCACCACTCACCAGCATCATTAACAATCTTGTTTCTTCTTTCAAATTAAATAAGAAGCCATGGCTACATCAACAGGAGCGTCAACAATGCTTCAATTGAGAAATTCCTCAAAGGGTAAAAATAATGTAAGTTTTTCTAATTTGATTATCAACCGATACAACATATATACATTGGATCGTTCTATCTAGAGGGTTTTTTCTTCTGTAAAATGATGATATGATTATTGTTTTTTAATTTCTTTCCTTGGATATATGAAGAACAAGACTGGTGTTGATGAAGAATGCACTTCTTCGTCAAAACCAATCATGCTGAGATGATCCTCTAGTAAAACAAATGTATGCGCATGTGCGCACACACAAAATATATAGATATTAGGTTCAAAATATTTATTTAACTAAGCTTTCAAAATAAAAATACAGGATTTCCCGAAATACGTTTGGTTATTGATTTGCCCATATATGGACCTCCTCCTCTAATGTCTAACAAGTATAGATCTACAGATGATCAAGTACCAGAAGGTTTTGGATGACAAATCAAAAAAAGAGGCAACACAAGCAGGAGATAAATCTGAGTCATGGCTAAGTAGTTGTGCGTTGTGTTTCGTGATGGATCACCTCCATATAATCAAGTAAGCAACTGTGTGATGAGTTTGGTGATTTGTCTAGTGATGCGCCTGATGAAAAATCACAAATGTGATCAGTTGGAGGACTCATTCACCTGGATGAATGCACTTTTCATCCTCCAAAGGACTAGCCATGAAGAGAAGTTGCTGCTGGAGTACAGTACTATGCTTACATCTCAACCTTCCTTCAGTATTTGAGAAAGATGATAAAGTTTATTTATTAATTAAAATTTGAGCAATTTTAATGTGATGTTTTGCTTGTTTTTATGTGTTGAACTATCGAACAATTGTTGTATTTTTGAAGTTTTGGTTATATTTAATTTTATGAATACTTTGCAGTGTTTTGTACTTAGTTTCATTTTTCTGTTTTGTTTCAATACAGTGTCGTATATATTCCTTATTCTGTTTGCTAGTGCAAAAGTCAATGCACCCATATATTTGGGAATTATTAAAAAAAATATTTTTTTCCTTGCAAACTGCTACATTTTTGTATATCCTTATATTTGTTGGGTTTAAAGGTGTAAACAAAAAATGAAGAGTTGTAACTTTTCTAAAAAGTTGTGATTTTTGTGAAGAGTTGTGGATTTTCTAATAAGACACAATCAACACTAATTCACATTATCTTTTGTTGTCTATAAATATAGGATTTCCTTTTTTTTTTTTTTTTAAACAATGAACTTCTAGATCACTTCAATCTTCT
This sequence comes from Solanum clarkiae, assembly GCA_011800125.2. NCBI lineage: Eukaryota > Viridiplantae > Streptophyta > Magnoliopsida > Solanales > Solanaceae > Solanum > Solanum clarkiae. The sequence goes on from JAABOM020000101.1 coordinate 6,601,498, forward strand.
ACTACTAAATGTAGTATTCTATGTGTACTATTGTTGATGGTTAGCCAACATAATGATTTTAGGTACCGATACAATGATGATCAGTAAGATTGTTTTATTCTTGAAAAATATATTCCATTAACCTCAGGTACTTGAGGGAAATATTTTATTAAGGAGATACCGTGCATTCAATGGATTTGATTTTCTTTTTATCAATTGATTTTGTTTTTCTTAAAGATTCTCGTTTCATTACAAGTTTTAATTTTCTTTTGTTTTGAAAACTCATTAGGATCTTTATTATTTATTATATTAATAAAAAATTTTGTTTGTACAAAAATATTTAATCTAAGTGGTCTTCCAATACAAATTAAACAATAATATTAAAGTAAAAGTTTAACTTTCAAAGGATGGCATATATAAATGTGGTCAAAGTGGATACAAAATGAGTCATATATTTAACTCTAAAACATTTTTGGATTAAAGTTGTAACTAAGAAGAAAACTAATATAAAATTAAGCAATCGTTCTCAATTCAGTGTGTTTTTATTTTTTTTCTTGACCATAGGTGAACCAAAATATATATTAATATTGACGTGAACTTTATACATGACAATAAGAAAATGTTATATATTCATATATATTCTTACCAGTTTGCATTGTAATTCAGTTTATATGGCAAGTAAATCTTATAAACGTTTGGTGGGAGAGTAAAACTATTTTACTTGATATAGTTTAGATTGTAAGTGAGAGCTATAAACACAACTCATACATTACTAATTTTTATCGTCCTATCACTCATCAACAATACTGATCTTGCTTATACATTCTTTCTAATTAATTAAATAATTATGACTTCATCAACAAGCTCCGACTACAGCGTTTGAATTTAGATAATGTCTTCTAAAGATAAAAAACAATGTAAATTTTCCTACCTTGATTATATAATGATAAAACATATACGCGTAGGACCTTTCTGTGTATTAGAAAGTTCTTTTTCGTTTTCTATTCAAATATATTCAAATCAATTATTTCTTCTATGATGTTATGATTCTTTTTTCTTTTCTTTTTTCTTTTTGGATATATGAAAACCAAGTCCTGAGGTGAGGTAGAAAATAGTTTTTAATCCAATGCCAATCACATCGAAAAGGATATTACTCCTCTTCCTGTAAGTGAAAAAGTTATCACAGGTGACAGACAATGGACATAATTCACCGCTTGTTCACTAGAAACAACTTTTTGAAGTGAACCCTACCATGTATATAGTATGTGGAACCACGCCTAGTTGCGGTGCCAAACTTATATCCTCTGCATGGCCTCTGAATCATGGCGATAGAAGTGGTCACATGATGTATTTGGTGAAGGGTCATATGTCGGGATGGAAAAATGGATAAGTTAATTATTTAGGTACTCATTCAGATTTACCCATTTTAAACAAGTTAGTTACTCAACTCATTAAAATGGATAAAAATGGATAAAACTTATATTACCCATTTAGAAATGGATAATCTAATGGATAAAAGAGACTCATTCGTAAAGTAAATTAATTTTTTATTGGGATGGGTTGGAACTTGGGGAGGGTGATAATTTTTTATTTTTAAAATTTGAGGTGGGGGGGGGGGTCATGTAAGAAAATTAAGATAATTTAGGATTTCTTTATTAAAAAAATTAATTATTTTTTACATTTTATTTTTGGTAGGGGGCGATCGGGGGTTGTGGTGGGGGTAGGGGGTTCGGGGAAAAGAATGACTAAAAGGATTTACTTTTGAAACTTTTAGCAAGATCCCTACAATAATATTAGTATTCATATTTACCATATTATCCATTGGATAACTCGATTTTACCCATTTAAAATATGAGTCGAGTTGAGTATTCTGTCCAATTTTACTTAACTCATATTTGATCGACTCATATTCGACTTGACCCACTTATTTGCTACTCCTAATCGAATATGTATTATACTTAGTTGGAGGAATCATTCCACATAAGTAGTAAATTAGAATTGTCAATAATCCTGCTTACAACGTTTTCAGATACTTCTTCTAGGCCTTACTTTAGCATATAACTCAATTTAGCAATGTAATAATCCCTAATTAATTGCTTTTGAAAAGCAGCTTTTAACGTACACATTATAAAGTTTAATAAAATACATTGATACAATTATATGGTAAGTAAATCTTATGAGTATTTGGAAAAAATAGTTAATTTTGTAAATAGTATGAGTATTTGGTGAAAATGTTAATGTTGTTTTATTCGATATAACGATATAATTGCAGGTGAGAGCTGTAAATAGGATTCCTACATGGCTTATTTTTCTCATCGCATCACTCATCAACAACACCATCCATGGTTATTCTTTTTTATTAATTAAACAACCACGACTTCATCAACAGGCTCCGACAACAGTGTTTCAATTAAGAAAAGGTCTTCTAAGGATTAAATTTTTTTAACTTTTTCAAATTTGATTATCTAATTATACACGATATATACATAGGATCTATCTATGTAGAATGTTCTTTCCTCTATAATAATGATATGATTATTGTTTTACCTTTTGTGGATATATGGAGAACAAAATTCATATTGATGAAGAGCACACCTCTTTATCTATCACATCCCAAAATATCCCCTAGATGTGACTGACACCCGTCCACACAATTTGTCGGGAGAATCGAATATCCGTGCGTGCATTAAAATTATTAAAGCACAGGGATACTATATGTGCAACACCAGACCTCATCACTATTCATAAAAATAGAACGATCATCAAACCAAAATCATATATCAAGTTACGAAAGAAAAAGGTCACTTAACAAAATATGTATAGCCCAAATTCCATAATAAGATCATGGAGCATCTAATAGAGTGACATCAGTTCTAACTATCGGGTATGAAAACCCAAAGAAAACAAACATAAACTATAATACATAGAGCTGAAATAGTTGTAGACACATAATTTTTGACCGAACCCAAGTTTTATAATTATTGTATATATATATATATATATATAGTATACTAGTTTAGCTTATATGTGTTGCACGTGTGCATCATGTCAAATTGTTTATCGCGATAATATACATACTAAGAGTTTAACTACAATAAGAAAAAATATCATACACATTTTTCATAAAAATTTAGGATTATATTTAAAGAAAAAATTAGTGTGTTAGTACAAAATTTTGTTATAATTTATACTGAATACCAATTCATAGTTCCTTTATTTAGATAAGGGTTGTGGAGTTGTATTCTATAATGTTGTTGATGAATCCAACATCAATCTCCTTATTTATCGATAAACAATTAGGATTAGAACATTAGTGCGTCCTTTTATAATGTAACAAATAGTTTAGCCAATTTTTTTCACACTTTAGAACATGTTGATTGAAAAGTATAACATTATTTTTGGTACTCTATACAAAATTTAATTGTTAATCCTTAAAATATATACAGGCAATATGAAAAAATATTTTAAAAAATAAGAATAAGAACGTGTCAAGCACCAAGAGGGTACCCCAAATGTAACTGGCACTCGCTGACTATTGCTAGCCCCCAAGTGAACAACCTAGTCTCATCGCATTTGTTCAATCAATTCATTAGCAGAAAATAACATAGAAATAACTAGCTATAAGTGCACTATAAGCTCTCAAGTCCGTCTTCCATAAAGAATACGAATAAAAGGAACAATCTTAGTATAAAGAAAGAAAAAATGGGGTAAGAATCACAAACATTAACCATAATACGTCTACATTCATGAAGCCTCGATAACTACTATCTAAGAAGGTACCATGGCAGGCCATGGCTACCACAATCAAAGAAAATAACTCGATAAAGCTAAAGAAATAACCACCCTCCGAAAGCAGGGGAGGACTCACCACGAATTGAAATCAAGAAGCTCTGAACCTCAACGATTAGGTTACTGAAGTCCTCTGTCTACAGAATCTACATCATTAAACGATGCAGCGCCAAAGAGTTGTTAGTACATGGAATGTACTGTATGCAAAATGGGCTAAAGTAAACAATAAGGCTATACAATATACAATGACATCAGCTAATCAATCACTCAGCCTCACTCAAATAAAGGGACAGGACTCTATCACATCACTATCCATCAAGACATCAAATAATCACATCAACCTCAGAGAACTATCGACAGGAAACCTATCTGGGAGTTTCTATAACCAACAATTAGCACCTATGAGATGGTGATGATACAATGAAGAGAAGTCGTTGCCACATCCGTTTAGTACCTTGTTGGGTTAAAGAACGAGTCTATTGGGGATATCCCAAATAAGTTTATCAAGTCCTCTGTAGGACAAAGGAAACATTCGCTTTCATGGTCTAATCCTCTCCTGTGCTGGCCACGTAGTTAATGAGTGTGAGCGGGACTCACTCTTACCTATTTTGGTGATAATAATCCTCCCAGGACTCGATACGCTCATAAGTCTATCAAATTATCAAGAACTTCTATCACCCAGCCTCTATGGACAGGAATAATCACCTCAACTCATCATCTATCAACTCAAAGAGTAAGATCATCCCTTCAAAGCCAAGGTTCAACCTCATTTAGACTCTAAGAATACTAATTCTATTAACTTTAGCCATCAACATACTCATATCAAGACCTAGAGCACAACAACCAATATAGCAGACCGTCCAGGCTCTAGACATTACCCCTAAGTTCATTCTTGAAGTCTTTAACAAGGAAATAGGTAGGAAAAAATATATAATCACACAATAATACATGTAAACAATTATTTCAAAGTATGATGATCATCAATTTAAGATATTATATAAAAATTAAAGATCAATTTCAAGAAAATCTTCAAGAATTACAACTCAAGACATATCAACTATCAATTTCCAACATACTACATTCATTGGGGCACATGGAAGAACAATCCCATGTTCTGGGTAGCCTTTACATACATGGGATGAAGATTGTACGAATCTTCAAGTGAATTGGACCCGAATTGTCAATCCTCTAAGCTTTCTTGCTTTTTCTCTCAGGAACTCTTACGTAGAAACTTAAGAAAAAAATTAGTTTTTTAAACCCTTAGTCTACAAATATACGACCTTAATATTACGTTATAGGACTTAGGATAGGGTGGAGAATGACCAAAAGGCCCTTTCCGAATTAAAATAAAAAAGTTTAAAATTGGTACAGTGGTTCGCAACGCGCCATGGGTACGAACTAGTGTATTTCATGAAATTTTTGGAAAATTTCAATTCCCGTCAAGAAATTCAAAAATAAAACACAAGTGCTAGTCTGCGCACCCTCCACGTCGCGCCAGGGGCGTGAATCAACACTGTTTCATAATTAATTAGAGAAAATTATTTTTTGATCCAGTTGCTCTTAAATCGGATCGAGACCATTTTTCCACTCGATTTCCTATGCTGATCGCAAATCCGATTTAGATTTTCCATCGATGCTTTGCAAGACACGTTAGGCGCATGATTACATTTTAGGGGTGTTCGATAATTTTATGAAGTGTTATATATCTCCCTAATGGGATCATTCGTCCTCGAATGATGAGTATAGGTAGAATAAAACATGAATAGACTCAAAACTCATCTCACCCTCACTCGGGAACTCTTGAACTCTCAATTATCCATAACTTTCTACATTTGTATCTTAGACTCAATAATGGAATTAATATATCAACTCAGGAAAAGAATTTCAATAGCATTAAGGATAGGGACACTACCTTCAACATCATTGTCATTGGGAACAAATAGGTGTGGGTACTTGAGTTTCATCGCTTCCTCATCTTTCCATGTAGCTTCCTCCATAAATTGATTCCTCAATAAGACTTTGACGAAGGCTATCTCTTTGTTCCTCAACTCACGAACTTGTTGATCAAGAATTTGGACTGGAATTTCTTTGTAAGATAGGCTATCCTTCAATCCTGTACTCTCAATAGGAATTGCCAAGGCAGGATCTCCTAGACACTTTTTCAGCATCGACTTATGAAACACCGGCTGAACTCCATCTAACTCGAAAGGCAAGTTCAACTCATAAGCGACCTTCCCAATCCTCCTTACAATCTAATACGGTCCGATATAATGTGGACTCAACTTCCCCTTCTTATCAAACTCATGACACCCTTCAAGTACACCCAATCATCCATCTCAAATTCCAAGTCTCTTCTCCTTATGTCCCTGTAAGACTTATGATGACTCTGTGCTATCTTCAATGTTTCTCTGATGACTTTCACCTTCTCCATAGATTGGTGGACAATATCAGGTTTGATCATTTCAGCTTCACCAACCTCAAAATAGCTAATCAGTGATCTACATCTTCTCCCGTATAATGCCTCATAAGGGGCAATCTGAATGCTAGGATGATAGCTATTGTTGTACATAAACTCAATTAATGGTAGATGGTAATCCCAGTTTCCCTTGAAGTCGATTACATATGCTCTCAACATATCCTCCAAAGTCTGAATGGTGCGCTCTGTCTTTCCGTCTATCTGAGGGTGGAAAGTTTTGCTTAGATTCCTTTCATACCCAATCCTTTTTGAAAAGACTCCAAAATTCAGAGGTGAATTGAGCTCCTCTGTTTGAGATGATGGACAAGGGAACCCCGTGCAACATCATAATCTCATCAATGTACAATTGAGAATACTCAGCTGTATTATTTGTCTTGACTGCCAAGAAGTGGGCTGATTTAGTCATTCTGTCAACAATTACCCATATCGAATCATGTTATTTTCAGAATTTTGGTAAGCCAGTAATGAAGTCAATGTTGATCATCTCCCACTTCCACTCAGGAATTTCAAAGTTCTGAGCTAATCCATCCGGTCTTTAATGTTCAACCTTGACGTGTTGACAATTGGGGCACTTAGAGACAAATTCAACAATGTCTTCATTCATTCCATTCCACTAGTAGACTTCTCTCAAGTCGTGGTACATCTTGGTAGAATCGGTATGAATGGAATATCTGGATCTATGGGCTTCGTCCATGATCCTATCTCGAACGTCATTAACTTCAAGCACACATAATCTTCCTCGATACCTCAACACCCCATCTCCCTCTTTGGAGAAAACCATCACCTTCTGCTGGTGAACCGTTTCTTTTAATTGGAATAAGACAAGGTCTTGGTCTTGCTTTTCCTTCACTTCTAACACTAAGGATGATCTAGAACCATTTTCAACATTGAGCCCGCCTTCATTATTCTCCTCAAGTTGCACTCCCGGTTGAGCCAATCTATGAACTTCCTTAGCCAATTCTTTCTTCCCTTCCTCCACATGGGAAGTGCTACCTATAGACAACCTACTAAGAGTACCAGAAACAATATTAGCCTTACCTGGGTGGTAAAGGATGCTCATATCATAATCCTTGGGCAACTCCAACCATCTTCTCTACCGCAGGTGGAGATCTTTCTGACTGAAGACATACTGCAAACTCTTGTGGTTAGTGAACACGTCCACGTGCACTCCATACAAATAATGACCCCAAATCTTAAGTGTGAATACCACTGCAGCCGACTTGAGATCATGAGTTGGATAATTCTTGTCATGGATGTTAAGTTGTTTAGAAGCATAAGCTTTCACCTTCCCTCTCTGCATTAACACATAACCTAGTCAAACTCTGGATCTATCACAATATATCACAACATCTCCTATCCCATCAGGCAAAGTCAAGACTGGTCTTGGAAACACTTTTAACATTCCTCAGACTACTGAAAATTGACCTTCTTTTGAGTTAGCTTAGTCAATTGTGCTGATAGAGAAGAGAAGCCTTCAACAAATCTGCGATAGTTACCTGCTAAATCCAAGAAGCTTCTTATTTCAATAATAGAAGTTGGTCTTCTCCAGTTCTTAATAGCTTTAATTTTCTATAGATCCACCCGAATACCATCTCCCGAAACAACATGGCCTAAGAAAGCCATAGAGCCAAAACTCTCACTTTGAAAATTTAGCATACAACTGTGGTCTTTGAACATTTACAAAACCACTCTAAGGTGATTAACATGCTCCTATTCATCCTCCAAACATAGCAGAATATTGCCAATAAACATGATCACGAATATATCAAGATACAATATGAATACCATGTTCATCAAATCCATGAAAGCTGCAGGTGCATTTTTCAACCCAAAGGACATACCCAAGAACTCAAAATGGTATTACTATGTCCTAAAGGCTGTCTTTGGAATATCACTTTTCCTCACCTTCAACTGATGGTAACTCGATCTGAGGTCTATCTTGGAGAAACAAGTAGCACCCTGAAATTTGTCAAATAGATCATCTATCCTTGGAAAAGGATACTTATTCTTTATGATGACCTTTTTCAATTGCCAGTATCTATACACATTCTGAGAGACTCATCTTTATTGTGCACGAATAGGATAGGAGCGACCCAAGGTGAGATACCAGGACTTATGAAACCTTTTTCTAACAAGTCTTTCAATTGTTCTTTCAATTCTTTCAACTTTGTGGGGGTCATTCTATTAGGTGGAATTGAAATGGGTTTGGTCTCGGAAAGAACATTAATCCCGATGTCAATCTCCCTGTCAGGAGGGACTCTAGGTAGATCATCAGAAAACTCATTCACTATCGGGACTCACTCAAGAGTAGGAGATTCAACATCATCATACTTGACTCGCATGAGGTGGTAAATACAACCTTTGGAGATCAACTTTTTGGATCTAAGATAAGAGATAAACTTGCCCTTAGGGGCAACAGAACTCCCTTTCCACTCTAAGACAGGCTCATTAGGAAATTGAGACTTAACAATCCGGGTTCTACAGTCAATAAAAGCATAAAAGGCGTGAAGCCAATCCATTCCAAGTATCACATCAAAGTCAACCATCTCGAATTCTACCAAGTCAGCTAAGGTGTCTCCATGATAAATGGGCACTACATAATCCTTGTAAACTCTCTCAGCTAAGATAGACTCACTAGTAGGAGTGGAAACAGCAAAAGGTTCAAGAAAACATTCTGCAAGAATCCCAAACTTACTAGCCACATAAGGAGTCACAAATGATAAAATGGTACTCTAATCAAGCAATGCATAATAATCAAAGGTAAAGACTCGAAGTATACCCATAACAATATCTGGTGCAACTTCCTAATCATGTCAATTTCTCATAGCATAAAGGCGATTTGTCCCGTCTCCTGTACTTGTAGAAGTACCCCTCTATTGATTGCCAGTTGGGGGTGCTGCGGAGGATTGTAGTCTGCTTTTCCCTTCACCCCATCTCCTCTTCAGACACTCAAATTGGAAGTTACCAGCTTGTCCACATGAATAGAAAACATCTCTATCCACACTCAGGCAGATGAAGCTTACCATACTTGTCACAAGATGGCTTTCCCCTCACACCTTGGGTCACACTAGCCTGCGATTGTGTACCCTGAGCCCTGTAATTCTGGTAGCCATGAGATTTATGATCATACTTTTTTGGATGAACAGGTGCACTTGCTACAGAAGGGGCATGATGAGATAATTTCTTTTTGAAGTAGGACTTGTTGCCCTTATTCTATCACTACTAACTAGGCTCATGTCCTGCTCACTTTGCCTTTCTGTCCATGTTCTCCTCTCTATCTATTTTCTTGTCCTCCTCTGTCTGCTAGGCATACACCATGATTCTTGAGATGTCCATGCTGGGGATTAGTAAAGCTACGTTACACTCTTTTTGCACATATCTGTCCAAACCAGACATAAACTTTCTCATCCTTCCTCTCATATCTTGCACCATTTCCAAAGTGTACCTAGATAGCTTAATAAACTTAAGGCTATACTCCTTAATAGTCATCCCTCCTTGCCTTAGGTTCACAAACTCATCCACCTTCATCTCCCTCAACTCTTGAGGAAAGAAATGGTCAAGGAAGGCAGTCTCAAACTCCTTCCATGCTGCAGGATCCGCATTCTCACCCCTACAATCCTTCTATTGGTTGTACCAAACATTAGCAACGTCCTTCAATTAGTAGGAAGACAACTCCACTCCCTCAATCTCATCAGCATGCATCATTTTCTGGACCTTGTACATTAGATCAATGAAGTTCTGTGGGTCCTCCTTAACTGAAGGTTTCATTCTCAAGAAATCTTTGATTTCGGTTGCAGTTGAGGGCTCTTGTGAGCTAGCTCTAGGAGCTTGTAGAGCCCGACTGTTACCCTGGGAGGCCACTAACTGAGTCAGCATGGTGATGGCTCCCCTAAATTCTACATTGGTTGTGGGAGCTGGCTGGGGATGAGCAGGGGGCGCTTGTGGGACCTCAGCAGGCCATCCTTGTCTTCTTGCCTCTGGCTGGACCGGGACCTCAGGTTGGGTGTTTCAGCAGTTGGGGCTGCGGTATCTCTCTGAGAAGCTGTTCACTTTGGCAACATTTTTTGTAAATGTGTAATGCACGAGTTCAAATGGAATTTCCATAAAGTGAAACTCTACAACATGAATCCATATTATAGAAGAAGGGTAACACTTCCTAATGTCCTATAGTCTCCCGCTCATGAAGTGTGGTGCACAACACACCTACAAACAAGACTCTACTAGACATAACTTCATAGACTCCCTAGGATACTCAAACGTTGTACTCTGATACCAAGTTTGTCATGCCCCAGGAGGGTACGCTAGGCGTAATTGGCACTCAGAGACTATTGCTAGCCCCCAAGCGAACTACTTAGTCTCATCGCATTCGTTCAATCAATTCATTAGCGAAAGATAACATAGAAATAACTAGCTATCAGTGGACTATAATCTATCAAGTTTGTCTGCCATAAAAAATACGAATAAAATGCACAATCTCACTATAAAGAACACAAAAAGGTAAAAGAACCCCAAACTTTAACCATCATACATCTACGTCCATGAAGCCTCTATAACTACTGCCTATGAAGGTACCATGACAGGCCATAGCTACCACAATCAAAGAAAATAACTTGATAAAGCTAAAGAAATAACCATCCTCCGATATAGGGGAAGACTCACCATGATCTAAAATCAAGAAGCTCTGAACCTCAATGATTAGGCTACTGAAGTCCTTTGTCTATAGAATCTGCATCATAAAACAATGTAGCGCCAAAAGCGTGTTAGTACGTGGAATGTACTATATGTAAAACAGGCTAAAGTAAACAATAAGGCTATACAATATACAATGACATCAGCTCATCAATCACTCAGCCTCATATAGAGAAAGGGATAGGATTGTCACGCCCTAGGAAGGGACCCAAGACATGGCCGACACCCACATACTATTGCTAGTCCCTAAGAGAACCACTTGGCCTCATCACATTCATTCAATCAACAATCTCACTAGTTAGCAGAAGATAAGGAAAAATAAATGGGCACATCTCATCATCTAATCTCGATAATAATGTAGAAAAGGGCTAGTAAATGAACTAGCTCACAATTTGGACAATTAACATTCAGTTCTAGTCTGTGAAGCCTCTATTAATGTCAAGTGGTGCCAATGATAGACCCATGGCTACCTCTATCAAAATAAAAATAAGCAAATCTAACTCTAAAGCATGATGAAAAATAATGTAATGAATCCTCCGAAGTAGGGGAGGATTACCAATCTATAGAATGCTCAAAGATCCTCAATGATTCGCCTACTGACGACCTCTATCCTGCGTATCTACATCATAATACGATGCATTCCAAAAGAGGATGTCAGCACTTAGAATGTACTGGTATGAAAAATAGCTAAGTGAAACCGAAAAAGGCAGAATAATATAGAAATAATATCAACTCAATATAGAAATCAATCAACATGTCAAATGTCTTTCTAAGGAAAGACTAAAGAGTAGATAAATGACCAATCGACCAATCAACTCATCAATCAAATCAGACTCATCACATAAGGACTCATCTCAACTCATCTCATCACATCAAATCTTGATTCAGAGTACTCAAGGTAGGAACTTTTTGGGATTTTCTCTTATCCGACAATGATCACTTATGAGCCAAGAATCATACAACAAGCCATCGTTGTTGCCACAGCCGTCCTATACTAGCCAGGTACGGGAAGAATCGAATCCACTAGGAACCCCATCTATTTGTTAAAGTTAAGTCCTCTATTGTTTCAAAGACTCTATCCATAGGGAACTGTAATGAAATGTTGTAGTTCTAATCCTCACCTACGCTTGGCTACATAGTTTGACGAGTGTGAGATGGGCTAGATCTTACTCTTTCGGTTCTCGATACTCCTCCCATGACTCAATGCTCATAAAACAATCCATTCTATCAATACATTTCCATCTCAACTCAGCATTATAAAGGCTCCCATCATTCAATCAAACCAATCAAACCATCTCAGTCATCCTTATAGAGGATAATCTTTCAATCAATCTCGTAGAGACTCTAATCATCACATCAATCAACAGCTCAAGGATTTCAACAATCATTATGGAATAATCGACTAGACAAATCTCTAGTGTTCATTTATGGAGACTCAAAGGACTATCGAGTTCTATCAACTCATCATCATTCTCACATCTCAATCTCAATCTCAATCACAACCACAATCTCCATCAATATTCTCACTCAAGGTTATAGACTCAATCTCTATCTTCTTTCATGCATTCTTTAAGGAATAAAAAATAGGGTTTGTGCAACAAATCATGTAAAACATTCCATTCAAGAAAAAAGTTTATGATGATCATCAACAAGTCAAAATACATACATTTAATATAGTTTTCAAGAATATAATCAAGAAAAATCATGCATAAAGACCCAAAAACCTTCAATCATCCATCTAAGACCACCTATGAGTCACATGAGAGAACAATCTCATGTTTTCATTTAGCCTTACATACCAGGGGTCAAAGCTCTTCAAATCACCTGTCAAGAATTCTCTATCCTTACATTCTTGTTATTTATCTCTCAAACACAAAAGTGGAAAAACAAAGAAGTTGAGGAGGAAAGTAATAAAGACGGGGTAGAAGGTTCAAAAGGAGCAAGGAACAAAGATTGTCACACCAAAGCAGCTACCAAAAATTATAGAGAGAAATACTGTTTTAGAAGAAAAATCTATTTCACAAAGTAAGAGTAAGGATAGAAGTAATGGGAGAAGCTTTGTTAACCAAAACATTAACAGTGAGATCCAGGACACTACCTCAAAATCTTTGAATGATTAGGAAGAACAAAACTAGAATGAATAGAATCCTAGACCACAAGAGGATGGTGCACACTCAGATGGTGAGGATGATCAGGAATTAGAGGGGCAGCAGGAAAGAGAAGAGGAAGAAGGAATAGAGGGTATCATTAAACATGTTAGTAAGGTAGGTGATTTATCACCCAGGCATACTGATTGCTTGCCTACTAAAATGTTCCTCTACAAGTTCAAACAAAGAGTAATAGGGGAAGGACCGTCAGTTGTGATCAATAATTGACAAAGCTCTATTTTGGAACATTAGATCCATTAACATTAAAAATGAATTTGGGAGACTAATGGTTCGAAATAGGAGATTCCACTACCCTTTTATAGCTCTAATGGAACCTTTTTAGGGGCCAGATGAGATACATCAGTATAGTATAGCATTTGGTCTTGAAAATACTCTAGTCAATTGTTCTAGAAAAAATTGGATTTTCTGGAATGATTAGTTAGGGGATATTCTGTGGGATGCTCATCAACATTTAACCATGAAGTTTTAGAAAGGGGGATTGGTCTTTTTTATAATATTAGTCTATGCAAGATGTAATTTATAGAGGTCAGATTGTGGGAAGACTTGTAAGCTACTGATATAGCAGGTTGTCCCTGGATGGTGGATGGGGATTTCTATGTCATTCTTAATGACGAGAAAACGTTAGGACGGATAGATTTCAACAGTAAGATGCTATAGATTTTGCTCAATGTATTAGTGCCTATGCACTGACAGAGGCTAATTTTCCAGGAAGTAAATATACGTGGTAGAATGGCAGGATAAATAAGGTATGAATATTTGAAAGGCTAGATAGGAAGTTATTTAATCAAGAGTTATGTGAGGTGTTTCCTATGGTTGAAGTGTAGCATTTACCTAGGCAAGGATCTAATCATGAACTTATTCATGTAACATGTAAATCAATAGCAAGGAAACCAAAAAGGCAATTCCTCTTTCTGAATTTTTGGTGTTCAAGGAGGTGGTGGAGAAGAACTGGGTAGTAGACTTTTCTGGGTGCACTTTTCTTGTGAAATTAAAGAGAGTAAAGAGGGCTATATTAGAATAGAGCAAAGTGGAGTATGGGAATATATTTGTTCAAATAGCTACATTGAAAGATATCATTCTGGTGCAAGAAGCTCAGCTTGAAATCTTGCCTTCTCTTGAAAATAGGGCAAAACCAAATAATGCAGAGGCAGAACTTAATAGGTTTTTGACCCTGGTGGAGGAATTTTGGAAACACCAAGCAGGGACGAAATGGTTTGCACAAGGTGATAGAAATACAAAATTATTTCACTCCTATGTGCAAGAGAAGAGGAAAAAGCTGCATCTGTTTGAAATTATTAATGAGCAGGGGCATACATTGACAGAGGAATCTCAAATTGTCAAGAACCAGCAAGAGTATACCAAGAGCAATTCAGAGAAGAAGGTAGCAATCAAGACTTCTTAATGGTGGACACCCTGCCAAAGCTTATTACCCTAGAAGAGAATGAGATATTGTTGCATTTACCAGATAAAGTTTGAAGTTAAGCAAGCAGTATTTGCATTGAATGTGGAAAGTGTAGTAGGACCAGATGGATTCACAGGACTATTTTTTCGAAAGGGCTAGGATATCCTGGCTGGGAATGTTACCAGGGTGGTAAGATCTTTTTTCTTTGGACAACAATTACCATGGTATGTAACTCACAAAAACTTGGTGTTGTTAACCCAAAAAAAGTGGTTATAACCTTTGCAGACATAAGATCTATCAGTTTGAGTTGCTTTATTAATAAATTAATTTCAAGGGCGTTGCATGAGAGTCTGATTGTGGTGCTCCCTAAAATTATCTCACCCAGTCAGGCTTTTTGAAAGGGAGGAGCATAATTGAGAATGTAATTCTTGCTAAGGAAATTATAGGGGATATTAACAAGAGACAAAAGCACACCAATGTTGTGGTGAAACTTGACATGGCCAATGGATATGATAGGGTTTCTTGGGTATTCCTCGCTAATGTTTTGAGGAAATTTGGATCCTCTAAGGTTATCATTGATATAGTGTGAAGGCTTATGTATAACAATAGTATTCAATATTAATTAATGGACAATTACTTGGACTATTTCAATCCACTAGGGGGCTCAATCAAGGAGATTATTTATATTCTACCTTGTTCATTATAGCTGTTGAGGTACTTTCAACGAGTCCAAAAAATCTCCACCAAAACATGAGCATTGGTTATGGGCTCCCTAAGTGGAGTCCCAACATAAACCATTTGTCCTATGGTGATGACATGATACTATTCTGTTCTGGGGATAGGGCTTCTGTGATCAAGATGATGCATATCTTGAGAGAATATGAGAAGGTTTCTGGGAAACTTACCAACAAAAATAAAAGCTTTTTCTACCTACATGAGAAAACTCCACCAATCTTCTCTATTAGGTTAAGAAAGTTTACTGGTATAAGGCAGGATAAATTTCATAGAACCTACATGGGCTGCTATAGTAACTCGGATATTGTATGACTTCATTGGAGCTTGAGGATTTCATTTTTGGAAAACATTTAGACCATGTTTCATTCAAGGGAGACTACACGGCCTGTGTGAGGTCACACAGACTCTGTGTCCTCCAGTTGTACTACATTTGGCCTTATATTTTTGGAGTGTGGCGTTGGTGTGGAGTTTCGAGGTAAGGCACATCACAAATAGACCCCACACGGGTCATGTGACACTTTACGACCATGTGGAGGGCAGTATGCATGACCTTAAGCTTGAACTGACTAGTTTTAGCCTAAGTATAGTCACTCGGCCAGTCACACGACTCGTGTGACTTGATATGGGCCGTATGGCCCTCCGTGGAGTTAATTTCGTAAAATTTTTCCAAGTATGGGATCTTCAAGATCAAGCCAGGTTCACCGTCAAGCCTTCAATTTAAGGTCATTTATGTTGTTTAAGGCCATTATGGGTATCCTACATCAAGTCAAGCTCAAGGGAATTTCATTGGTTAACGTTTTCATAAGTACCGATTGAAGGGTCAACTTTAAATGGGCATATCTGTTAGCAAAAAATAAACTAGGTGGCTCACAACCTATCAAATTAATGCTCTTTGAATTATATTTCCAACGCACTTGGTCTCAGCACACTTGAGTTCGAAGCAAGAAGTTATGACTTTTTTCATAAAATCTGTCTAGGCTAGAAGGGAGGCTTAATGACTCGTGAAGCGCTTCACAACCTATGAAGCTACGCATGAGATGTTGCGGGTAAAATTTAAAGGGTGTTTTATTGAGGTATTTTTTTTATATTTTGACCCATCCCCAAGGCTTTTTAAGACCTGTAAACCCCCCTTTATATACCTAAACCTCTCCTACACTAATTCCAAAAACCTCATTCAAGACTAATTCACTCAAGCCACTCTAGAATCTATTCCAACAAACTCTTAAAGATTTTCAACTTAGGATCAAGAAGACTCAACTCTTCTTCAAATTCTTTTGAGTTTCTTCATCTTGGTGGAGGTATGTAGGTTTGATCCTTGATTCCTTCTAATCAAGGAGACCCAAATCTTTTCAATCAATTTTCATGAATTTAAGCTCTCTTTGAATATGAGTTTTCATTATTTGAATTTATTAAATTAAATTAATGTATGGGTTGTACATATTTGATGAACTTAAGTTACTTTAAGCCCTATTTTGATGATTTACATCGAGTTTATGAAATTATGAATATACATGTCCCTTTTTAAGACTTGTTTATGCATGGGTGATTATATTATGATTATAAATGTGGGTTTAACTATGTTTTCCCTTTAATTTCATATTATATTGTTGGTTTGAGATTGAATCTTAATTACCCTTGTTTTCCTCACATTATTCATGGTGTTTGCATTCATGACATCGAATTTTCATCGAAATTATAAAGTGGGTTAAGCCCAATTATGTTCTATGATATGATTTTGACAAGATTATGGTTATGACAATAATGTGATCACATATATGTCCTTGATTATGTCTCTTTAAGCATTATGGGTGCTTGCACCATTATGTATGCATGAATGAGCTATTCTTATGCATAAGGATTATGACTATGAATTATGATTTGGCATTTGAGCCTAAGTATGAATTATTATGGATGGTGTTTGGCTTTTAAGCCTAAGAATACATTGAATGATTTTGGAAATGACTAATATCTCTTTTCGAAAGCATATATATACAAATGTATGTGTTCTTGCTGGAGGATGATTTGGCACCGATAGATTTTGGGCATTAGGGCTATCCCGAAGAGCTCTCTCCCTTTCTTTGAACTATGTGCCAGCATAGTAATGGTCGCCATCAACAAAATGACCAATTCGTAGGGGATGGCTATTCATTTATGATATGATATGATATGATATGATATGATATGATATGTCTTGATAAGAAAATTATTCCAAAATGACCGGGTCGTAACGAAAGTGGCCACCACATACGAAATGATCGGGTTGTAAGGTATGGTGTAGATTACCTTTGGCAAGTAATCATCTCTCATTGATGGGAGGTCAACATTGTGAAAATTTATTTAATAGCTCATATAGGCTTGAGATGTCAGTTATGGTCACATCCCCACTATATATGAGCATCATTGTCATTTCATGCATCATGAATTTCATAGCATCTTGTTATACTATATTCCTTGATATATATATCTCTTTCTATATTATGTGCCCTTGTCATCAAACATCATATGCATGTTTTGGTAAGTTACATGCATTTCATCCCACATAGTTAGTACATTCGAATGTACTAACGCATACGTTTTCTTACATGACCTCACTATGTAGGGACTGAGGACTACGATCATCCACCGTACGACTTTAGCCGGGATCTTAAGTTTTGGCTTATTATGGTGAGTCCTATCTTCTAAGGACAAGCTACCATTCCTCTATCTTATGTAGCTTTTGTTTATGCTATCTTTAATTGAGGGTAAGCCTAGGATATGCCTTGGTCCTTGTCCCATCTTATGAATAGAGGCATTGTAGGACATCTTGTAGACTCTTGTTGAATCTAAGTGTAATGTGTTGTATTTGGAACTTATGGTTATGGATATATTTTGGATATGGCTATTATGGATTTGTTATAAGGATTATGATATTTATGTATGTCTGATGTGGATATGTGGAAGATCCTAACTCCTGAATTGCCACCATAGAGTGAGTCATACTTAACCTCCCCTTAGTCTTTATGTGCTACATGTTATGTTAATCCATGCTAATCCCTTTCCCTATGATATCCCTATAGTGTGAGTCCTACTTTCCCATCCCTTAGAACTATGTGTTTACGTTTTTTGGAATACACATGCGAACCGATGATGGGAATTTTGGATACTTTGAGGCTTGTTTGGGGACTCTCGGGTTCCCATTCGTCATGTTACTACTAGACCCTAGGTCTGGGTCATGACAATCACCCTGTTTATTATGGGAGGAGGAATAGTACCTACTTTGAAGATATGGTGAGGAATGTCTCAAAGAGAATCCTATCATGGAAAAACAAGAATTTATCCTTTGGAGGAAAACATATTTTGATTAACCATGTCCTGTAATCTTTGTGTATATACTTATTTTCTGCTATGAAGTCCCCCAAAGTGGTGATGAAGAGGCTTGATTAGGTATTTTCCAAGTTTTTCTAGGTAACACAAGGGTGGAAAGGAGGAAGCATTGGGTGGCATGGAAAGACATGTGTTACCCAAAGGAAGAAGGAGGATTAGGATTCAGATCTTTATTTGAGGTGAACAAAGCAATGTATGCCAAGCTATAGTGGAACTTCAGAACTTCAGTGGGTAAATTGTGGGGAACCTAGATAGGGAACAAATACTGAAAAAAGAAACACCCTCTAATGGTCTGGAGTATAGGTGCATCATACATATGAAAGGGCATGGTATCTATAAGAGATGAGATGGAGGCTTTCATATGGTAGTATTTAAAGCAAGGCAATACCAGCTTCTAGTTTGATAGTTGGATCATGTTAGGATCCCTTTATTACATTGAAGGGGAACTGGAAATAGAGGAGGGATAGAGGTAAAATAATTCCTGGAGGTACCTGAGGACAGATAAAGATCTGATATTTTGATGGACTCTATCCCTAGAAATGTTAGAGATGATTATTGCCAGGATAAAGCGTACAATCAAGGATGTAATAGATAAACCCTGGTTATTAGAAAGTACCACAGAAGAGTTTACTATCAGGTTTGCATTCCAAATTATCAGAAAAAATAGAAGAAAGATGGAGTGGGCTAATCGTATCTGGGCAAAGGGGCATCATAAGAAAATAGGCTTTTTTCTTTGGAGAGCTATCAAGGGTAGAATCCCCACATATGATAATTTGAAAAGGTATAAAATTTCTATGGCTTTCAGATGTTATTGTTGTAATGAGGGAGTAGAGGAAACTACAGAACACCTATTTCTAACAGTCCTCATAGCCCAAAAGTTGTAGAGGCATTTTGCATTTTTTTACCTGTGCAGGTCTGAGGCTGGAAGGACATAGATTTGCAGATGTCCTAACAAATTGGTGGAACTCTGTTGATAAAGAAAGGGCTAGGTCAATCGTTAAATGCGTTCTTGCAATACTCATATGGGAGATTTGGAAGGAGGAATCAGATCAGGCATGGGAAGCAAGTCACTTACACAATGCTTCAGGGCAATTGTGAAAGAACCTTGCATCAGTCAATAAGGTTGAAATTCCCAACATGGAGAAATGTTCTTAGAAAGTGGTTAGAGTGCTCGGAACTAATTCCAGAGTTCAGACGATGACTCTACTACAAAATAGTGAAATAGACTCACCCTGAAGGGGGTTGGTAAAATGCAACACTGATGGAGCTAGTAAGGGCAATCCAGGGGTAAGTTCTTATGGCTATTGTAAAAGGGATGTGCATGGAGATCTGGTTTATGCAGAGGCTGATTTGCTAGGGATAGCCACCATCATGGTGGCAAAGATTACAACAGTTTGGAAAGCTCTGGAATACTGCAGGAGAAGTAATCTAAATCACATAATAATAGAGTCTGACTCTCTAAGTAAAGTGAAAATCCTACAGTGTGAATGGAAGATTCCATAGGAGATATGTCATATCATTGAGGACATTGCAGATATTAGACAACAAACGGACATATCAATTCAACATGCATTAAGAGAAGGCAACCAGCTAGATGACCACATAGCAACATACATTAAGAGAAGGCAAAAAGTGTCGGGCTTTCTTCCTAAGTGGCGCGTTCGTGGAGGCAAACCGAAGGAAGAGCAAAAGGTGTCGGGCTTTCTTCCTAAATCCAAAGTCCGGCCTCTTCCAAGTGCTTTCCTTTCCTGCATTCCTTCCTAAAGGCAGGACTGGGTGGGTTAAGTTGCTCCCTCTTTCCTCTGTACCGAGCTAAAATAAAGAATGATGAAACCTGTGGCCCTTATCCCGTGGGCTTTAGCGGACGTTTTTCATCCCAGAGGGTCTATAATTGGAGATACCATTCTTTCTGGTACAGAAGTTCCTATAAAAATGGTCACCTTTTCAGATCCAGCTTTTCATTAAGTATTAAGTAGGCGTTTTTAGATTTTGATAAGTGAAACTAACTTGCTAGCATGGAATTGCAACAATAAGGAATGAAGGTTCCGGTTGCAGTAACTCTCCCCAAAAATTCAAGTACAGCTGAAAGGTTGAAAACACCTCGAGTTAAAATTGATCCTCCATTCCAACAAAGCTTGAAGAATAAAGACGAGGATGCTAAGTTTCAAAAGTTCCTTTCTTTGTCTAAGTCATTATCAATAAATGTTCCACTTGCAGACACATTGATTGAAATGTTAGGGCATGCTAGGTTCATGACGGAATTGGTGACAAAGAAGAGAACTCTTCATTGTGAGATAATTGAAGTGTCTCACAACTACAGTTCAATCTTGACATAAAAATTAGTGGCAAAGAAGGAAGACCCAGAAGCGATCACCATTCCATTCACAATAGGAGCCTCAAAATTTAGTGAAGCACTATATGATTTGGGGGCAAGTGTAAATCTCATGCCCCTAACCATATTTAAGGAATTGGGCTTGGAGACCCCTTCACTGACCAGAATGCAGCTACTTATGGTTGATCGATCTATCAAATGACCAGTGGGAATTTTACACGATATACTAGTGAAAGGAGAAAAATTCATTCTTCCTATAGACTTTGTGATTTTGGACTGCGAGGTGGATACAAATATGCCGATAATCTTCGTATGGTCATTCTTAGCCACCGGTGAGCTGCGGTAGAGGTTGAGAATGGAGATCTAAAATTTAGAGTGAATGACAAAGAGGTTGTTTTCAACATGTGCAAAGCTTTGAAATCGAGATGTGATCCTGAGGTATTATCATTAATGGGCTAATCAGTGGTAACTTGAAGCAAAGAGGAATGACGTAGTGCCACGACGTTAACTAAGGTGCTGGTTGGGAAGCAACCCAAGGTGAGTATTTTATTCCGTTCTAGCCTAAATAATAGGTGTTGAATTGTCTAGGGTTAACAAAGAAAAGTGGGAGTGGAAAGTTGATATGTGTGACCAAGTGAGACCACTCGACATATCGTCAAACCATATTGGTGACCATCAGTTTGACTACCCTTTTGAGTCGAGTGCTGACTCTTGAGGTGTTATCGAATTTGGCGAAAACAAAATGTTAAATGAGCAAATCGCTGAAACAACTTGGTGGTTGTCAATTCTACCACACTTTAAGGTAGAAGGCAAGGCAAGCCCATTGTAAAAAAAATGCAGTCCCTAGCACACTCGGTGCTACACAAACTGTTTTAGGAAATGTGGTTCGGCATCCTCGAGCACAGATGCTCGCCGAACTACTTAAGGCTTTTTAACTTCCTTGGCCCTTTCACTTTCTACCTTCCCTTCTTTTCACTTGTTTTGCACGTCAATACTCCTTCTCTTTGCTTTTCTTCGAAAATGTTTCACAAAAGGGATGAAGATATTCATCAAAAGGAATCATTGAAGATTTCATTGTATCTCACCATTGAAAAGGTATGTTTCTTGCCCTTGTTTTAGTTCTTTTTTATGAAGGCCATTGCTTTTGAAGTTGATCAAGGTTTGTAATATGATAATCATGCTTTGAGGCTTGAAAATCTTATTGAGAATTTAGCGTGTAGGACTTAAGTTACTCTTGAACCCTGTGTTGCATGTATGAATGATTTATTACGGTTTCTGGAATCCTTTAATGAATGTCGAAATTGGAGGCACATGTGGGTTGGGTTAGGTTCATGAATGAATATTTTCTTTCTCAATTATGAGTTATTTGTGCATATTACCTCAATTTGATGCTTTATATCATGTTTGAATGTTTTGAATTAAGAAGATGCCACGATCATGTGAATGTGTTCTTGAAACATATTTGCTAGTTGGATTGATTGTTCCTATGAGCTAAGGGTGAAGTCTGAATAACCCTTGATTTCCTTTATGCGATTGAACTTGTTCTATGATAGAGTGGGTGATGTCATTTTAAAGGGTAGGTTGTCGTTTGAGTGAGTGTATAGCCATAGAGATCATTCGATAGTAACAATCAATAGTAAAGCATGCATTGATGTGTTGTATTGGGTTAGTATGTGAATTTTATCCATGAAATATGTTAAATTGTCAAAGTGCAAGTGAATGGATGAAAGGAATTGCTAGTCACCACGAGCGATGGTCAATTTTGACTACCTAAGTGTAGTCTACGATTCACCCAATTGTCACATGCACTGCTTTAGTTGGCTATTCTTCTTGAGTTGTTGCTGCAACTTTTAGCGATGAATCTTTTTCGTAGTCAAATTGATTCGGCGTACCGCTGAATGTGTATAAGTTCGCTGAAAGTAGCAGTGGCTTTAAGTTTGAAATATGTGAAAAAAGTGATGGTCTTTTTGATCACTGAATCATTTTGGTGATTCGTCGAGCATGATCGACGATCTAATTGACCTATCTACTCTGAATATTTCTCATATGATAAATTGTTGTGCTTGACTATTTTATCAATACCTCTAACAAGTTGTTTGGAGATCACTATGGTGCGGGAATAGGTAAACACAAGGAGTGGGTCACTCGAGATTGATCTAGAGCAACTACGGGGGTTGTCATAGCCCCTAATAGAGCAAAAAGAAGATCTCAGTGGCCTTAAAAGTGGTACAAGGCAAGGGAAAAAGAAAAGTAGTTGAGTAGTAAGAAACCACAAGTGATGATGATGACCAACTCAATGCAACTTAGACAAGCTCAGAGGAGGAGGATGAGAGACTTATACCTTCCAAAGAGCCTACTTCAGAGCCTAGTCAAATAGGCACCGGAGTGAGGCCAAGTTGAAATTTATTCATGATCCTCTACTCAAGACATCCCAAAGGATCAAGAAAATAACTTCCCCAAGAAATTTGAACAGACTCAGGGTGGAGGGAAAGAGAACAATCTTAGAGGAGAAATAGTTGTTCCACTGATGGTGTGATTGACAGATATCTAGAGGTTTGGGAAACCCTTAAGTACCATAACTTCCAACTGTTCACCAAACCTCGGTATCTATATGTTCCTATACTAATCCATTGAATTTATAAGGCCTATGACAAGGCAATTCCAAAGAACGAAAGACGGGTAAAGTCGTTGGCCAAACCTCTTGATGCTATGGAAGTAGTGGGTGTGCAAGTCTCATGCAGTCATACTAAGACCAATGATATCCTGGTATGTGCGCACAAGGATAAAAATGACATGGAATAGATGATGAAGGTTCAAATGTTTTATGATATGAAAGAGTGGTTGTCTCTAATTATTGGGATTCTAACTTCCTTGTGGTTACAAAGAGATGAATATTTCAACAAAATTCTGGTTTGGGTTTATCAACAGCAATTTGATGCCATCACAAAATGAATCGGTGCTTCGACAGCTAAGGCAGAACTAGTTGGGAGTATCATGGATCGCAAAAGGCTAAATCTTGGTGCTATCATTCTCCTGAAATCCTCACGAGGGCAAACAAAGTCCAGACCTCACTACCTTTTCCTAGTCTTATCACTACATTATGCAGAATAGCTAGAGCCCTAAGGAATTAAAAGGAAGATGTAGAGGTGACTCTATCAG
The DNA here is from genome assembly GCA_011800125.2 of Solanum clarkiae. Classification (NCBI taxonomy): domain Eukaryota; kingdom Viridiplantae; phylum Streptophyta; class Magnoliopsida; order Solanales; family Solanaceae; genus Solanum; species Solanum clarkiae. The sequence goes on from JAABOM020000101.1 coordinate 6,625,590, forward strand.
TATCCACTGACATCAGGCAGATTAAGGCTGAGTACCTAAGAGATGTAGAGGATATGGCTAGGAAGAAGTCGGTTGAAAAATTTCGGTTGTTGATGTTGATTCTTGTACTATAGATCAAGGCACTGACGTAGGTATATCTTCTTCCTCCCATACTTTACACTCTTTTTCTTCTCCTGTTCCAACTATAGAGTCAGAGGCCACAACTGACCAACTCCTACTCACTAGAACCACTATTTTTGCGATTGGCCACTAGGCCAAAGTCACAGATCTTCGGGCCACAAAGGTTGAGTCATCTCTTCCCAAGTTAGTTGATGTAGCCATAGACACGACTTTAAAACCATATGTTGAGGCTGAGGCAAAATAGTTTGAGCCAATGTAGGCTCACAAGCTGAAGATAAATAGGGTTGAGTCTATGATTGACGACCATAGGAAGGAGTTGGCCATCTTAAAGGATAGAGTGGTAAAGGTTGAGAAAGCAGGTGGTGTTAGTATAGACACATTGGCTTTGAAAGCCGATCTTGATAAGTTGAAGAGGAAGATGACATCCCTTCGGTCCGCTGATCTGAGTATATCTTTAGATGGGCGAGGAGATCTACCACTCAAGGTGGATTTGGCTATGATCCCAGAGAAGAGGCTAACTTTAGATGTTCTGATTGATAGTGGTGAAGAAAACTAGGAACTGAGCATCCCAGAGATTGGTGAGGAGACAATGGGAGTGTAGCAAAGCTAAGAGGACTAGGATGAGCTAGACTGGGTGGAGAACGAGATTGTGGAAGTGGTGAAAGAAGTATTTGTTCTGGATCAGTCCATGATACATACATCCTATGTGAGTGAGCCTGATCATACTGGGCCCGATATTGATTTTCTATCGGCATTGATGCCCCCATGACCTCTTCTCTAGCTCCACCACAACCACCACCACCACAGCAGGATTGACTTGAAAAAGGTATTCTCATACTCACTACTTTCTCTTATGCTTATTTTTTGTTGTCCCTTGCACAATGAAGGCAATATTTATTCTGTTAGAAAGGGGTGAGCTTGAGAAAGTCCCTGTCTTCTGGATGATTTATCATTTTATTTTGGATGAGACAATGGTATTTTTGTTTAATGTTTATGTTATTGATAGATATTTTGACAATTTTTAACTGTTTGGGTTGTAAATAAATTTTAATTTGGTTCGTAATAGAACAGTGTTTTTGGTTTTGTTATTTTTTGTGTTTATTTCTGTTTTTCTTGTTGAATGGATGAATGATTGCAAATGATTTCATTGAATCAAATTTTTGGAAAACCCCGTGCACAGATGACAAGCATGCGAATGTAATATCGTGTCTCTAGTCTTTAGCAATACGAGCACTGATGTTCCATATCTTTGATTGTGGTGATACCATGGATAAGGAGTATGCACTCACTAATTAGTCCTTTCTTGATAAATCAATCCCTATATGGATTGAGGAATCTTGAGTTGACTATGTGAGCAATTGAGCTTGGATATGTGATGATCGAAAAACTATAAGTGTGTTGCCATTGTTTGAATGCAAAGCCATTTCGCCAAAGTGGGCTTAGTTATCTTGTTGAAATGTTTGTATTGCATTATCTAAGACTTTCTCAGTTTGTTTTGAGGAATAACTTGGTTAATTCCAAATGAAGAGAGGACCTTAGGCCTTCTTTGGTTCAATTAGTCCAATTTGGCCATAGTGACACCCCTTAGCAGTGAAATGAAAGACAATTCCTTTTTGTTTGTTACCAATCCCTCCTTGAGCTTAAAAGTTAGAGTAGTGACCAAAGACTATGTTGGGGGTATTAGTAGGAAGAAGGATGTGTCTCCCATGAAAGAGTCACAAAAAAGGGAAATAATAAAAGAAAAGCATCGAGGAGTCTTAGAAAAGAATGAAAAGAAAAAGTGAGAAACAATAGTTTGAAAATTGAGGACCCTCAAATAAAAGAGAGAAAAATCTTATTGTGAATAAGAATGCAAAATAAAGGAAGACACTTAGGATGATGAATCAAAAGCAAAATAGATGTCAAAGGAGGGATGAGCCACTATTGACCATACGTTATCCTACCCGACTTTTACCCTACATTACAATCCTAGCAAATTCCTTTGGAATCATAGTCTAGAAGAAATCAAGTGAACTTCGATTGAGAATAATGGCAAGCCTATAGGTTGAAGCTTACATGCTATTTCTTAATTGGTTGAGTGAGAGTTGAAGAGATCCTTTGAAAATCAATGGCAGAATCTTGAGTGTTTAGGATATTCTTTGGCGTGCAAACAAATGATGATGTTTTTGGGCAGTGATTAGTAGATAAATGAGCAATTGTGAGCATAGCATGTTTTGATTACTCCTTAGTCATCTCTCAAAGCTTAAAAGTTACGTAAGTGGTTTGTGGATGTTCGAGAAGGGATGAAAAAGGGGAAGATGTATATGTTGCTCCCTGTGGCCCTATTTGCAATCTCTGATTTGGATAGATTGATGTTTCATTTGCTTGAGGGCAAGCATAGGCTTAAATTAGAGATGTTGATAAGTTTATATTTCGGACTCATTTTGGGGATAGATGACATGGAAATATTTCCCTTAGTGTGCTATTAATTCTAACTTCTAAAAAATATGCATGTTCTATGACAAAAAATGGGATTAAAAGTGCACAAGTTGATAATACTTAGTGAAATCATAGAAAGTGGGTAAAAGTGCGGAAAGGTGGAGAAAAATGATGTCGCCAACATACTCGACGATCTACCAAACACTCAGGGAGATCGCCTATCTATGCAACAACCAAGGTTCTAGATCAAGTCAAGAGGGCGGTCAAATTCGATATCGCAAAGCATACTTAGTGATCCGCCAAGTGCACAAATGATAGTCTAAAGTTGCAGTGCCCAAAGCCCCAAAACACTAATAGCAAGGCGACATGATGGATATTTCAGCGCATCACCAAATTAGATCTGCAAAGCAAAGAGTCATCACCTAATATTGCAGAACAGGAAGCCTTATAAAGATTTACAAAAAAGCGGTCAAGTGCAAATTTGGTACATTGCCAGGGTGCTCGACGATTGTCTGCCTTGACCGCCAAATGGCAGTTCACAACATAAACTTTCACACATTTGCATAGAGTATATAAGCAATTTTAGGAAGGACACTGTGCATAATCTATTCATACCATATCAGAACAGTTTGTCTATTGTCAAGCCCCGGGAGGTGACCCAAGATGTGGCCGGCATCCAGAGACTATTGCTCGTCCCCAAGCAAATCACTTGGCCTAATTACATTTATTCATTCATATATTCAACTAATCAGCAGAAGATAAAGGAAAAGTAAATAGGCACATCTTATCATCTAGTCTCAAAATAATAATAATGTAATAGAAGGCTAGTTGAAAGAACTAGCTCACAATCTTAATAATCAAAATTCGGCTCTAGTCTATGAAGCCTCTATCACTATCAGATGGTTCTAATGGCAGACCCATGGCTACCTCTAGCAATAATAAGCTAGTAAATATCTAACTCTAAAGAAAGATGAAAATTACATAATGGATCCTCCGAAGTAAGAGAGTTCACCAATTAACTGAACATCTAAGATCCTCAACAATGCGCCTGTTGATAATCTCTAATCCCTGAATTTGCATAATAAAATGATGTAGCATCAAATGGTGTCAGAAAGTGGAATGTACGATAAGTAAAATAGCTTAATAAAACCAAAACAGGTAGAATAATATGAAACATCAATCAACATCAAGGACAATAACAAATCAACATGTCAAATGGCTATCTAAAGCAAGAACAAAGAGTAGGTAAGAGACCCATCAACCAACCAAACTTTATCAATCAAAACAAACTCATCTTAATGGAACTCTACTAAACTTTTCTCATCGCATCTCGTCTTATCTCATCTCAACTTAAAGTACTCTAGGTAGGAAGTTTCTGAGAGTTTCTCTTATCCGACAACAAGTAATTGTAAAACAATCTCATTGATATTACCACAGTTGTTCTGCACTTTTCAAGTAGGGAACAAATTGAATCCACTAGGGACCACTAGCCAATCAAAAAAGTCCTCTATTATTTTAGTGATTCTATCAAGAGGGAACCACAATGTAATGTGATGGTTCAAATCCTCACCTACGCTTGGCTACGTAGTTTGACGAGTGCAAGTTGGATTAACTATTACTCTTTTGATGTTCGATGCTCTTCCCATGACTCAATGGTCATAAGATAATCCATCATAATCAAACTATCTCAATCAGCCTCATGAAGGCATTCATCATTCAATCAGTCTCATAGACACTCTCATCAATCAACATCTCAATGAATAGCTCAAGGCTTAGAATAATCAATAGGGGAATAGACAATCATTAGAGTTCATCTAAGAAGACTCACGGGCCATCAACTACTATCAACCTATCATTATTCTCATTTTAACAATCACAATTACAATCGTCATTTTAAATCAAGGTTCTAGACACAATCTCTATCTTCTTTTATGCATGCATTTAATAATTAATATATAGGGTTTATGCAATATCTCATAAAATATATTCAATTCAAGAAAATAAGTTTATGATGATCATCAACATATGAAAATACATGTAATAAATATAATTTCTCAAGAAAATAAATCAAGAATTATGTATGTAGACTCAAGAACTTTTAACTCACTTATAAGACCATCTATGGGGCATATGAGAGAATAATCTCATGCTTTTAGTTTAGCCTACATACCAGCGATGAAGCTTTAATGATGAATTTTCAAATATTCTCCTTGAATTTCTTTCAATCAAGCTTCTCTCTTCTCTTCTGTGAAGCACTAATCTTTCAACTGTTTAGAAAAGGGCTTAGCATGGGGTTTTAAACCCTATTTACATATTAAAATGAGCTAATTTGATAATATTTTGAGTTTAGGAGGCATTGGAAATTGATCAGAATGTCCCTCAAAATAAAAGAAAAACTTTCACCTAGAAAATGCCCAGTCCGCAATGCGGATGGGGTGCGGACCTGTATATTTTTTTCCAAAAAAATTTTGAAGGAGTTTTCAATTCCCATCAATAAAAATAAAAAAAATACAAGGCATATCTGCATTCCAGGCATTTCATGCCTTGGCCACGCACAACCATTATTTTTCATCTCGTATCGAAAAATTATTTTTTGATCTAATTGCTCTAAAATCCGAATGAGACCATTTTTCCACGGTAACACCCCAAACTTTTTTTAACCTAAGACTGAATCATCCTTCATATAATATTGGATTTTAATTAAGGATTCTCAATTGAGCATAGATGTTAAAGTCAATTTCTTAGTATGGGAGTAGAATTAGAGTTGATATGAGGTCATAATTCTAATGTATAATTT